>CM075352.1:24770000-25970000 GCA_037693485.1 Kitagawia praeruptora | reverse complement strand
GTAATCAAATCAGTAACAAAATATAATAGAAATTCGTATTACAATAATGACCATCAAACTTTTAGTAAAAAATCATAATCATTAGATCTAATTATTAAATATATTATATGATTAAATTAATTTACTAAAATTTCAAGTTTCAAATTTTATTAACGACATATTTATTTTAAATTTCATAATATAAGTTTTAAACCATGCATATCATTAATTAAATTTATATTAAATTGTTAATATTAAAATTAAATAAAATATTTAAATAATGATTATATAAAAATATAATTATAACATAAAATAAATTTTATTACATATCAACAAAAATTCGTGCATCGCACGGGTTATAAGCTAGTACATTTAAATTACAAAAAAAGCGAAAAAGAAAAATTATTCGTGTCACGCATTCCAGAAATGCGTAAAACAACAACGTTTTGGGGTGTTACGCATTCCTGGAATACGTGACACGAATAATTTTTTTTTTTTCATTTTTTTTTAAAATTCTTACATGATACCCATTTCTCAAATGCGCAATAGCATTGCCCATTTTGTAAATGCGTAATAGGTTGGTATTTTTGGCCAAAAAATTTTAAATTGATATTTATGTAAAAAAATTTAAAAAAAATGGTATTTTTGGCCATTCCCCTTTAAAATATGGAGATTTGTCTAGTTCGCTTTTGACCTACTATTCGTCCGTGTTCCATTAACCACTGTGCTAGGTCCTGTTTAGATTTTCCGAATTCAAATAGAATCTCTCGAATGGGTATGGGGAATTAGTGCAGTGCTCTTCGCCGCCGGCTTTTTGGCAGGATACTTTCAAAGCAGCGTTTTTAAGATCAAAATCAACGAGTCAATAGACGAATAAACAGTGAATATTCAAAGCAACAATTTTAAGATCAAAATCAGCACGAGTCATTGCAACACAGAAAAGATCAATACAATACTTGAAGTTTTCACATTTTAGACAAAAGTAGGTAACATCCGTGTGTATGTACCCCACGGCGCTGGTATAAACTAAACTTTTTGGCACTTACATTATTTAGATGATTTGCAAATTTATTTGGATCATATTATTAAGATATATATTGTGTATTGTTGGTTGGAAATAAATTGATTGAGACCAATTTTATTGGTTGAAGACAGTGTTGCAGATTTCGGAAATCGGAATTATTCGGTTGAGGTACCGATTTACGATTTATCGGGTGATTCGGTTGAAAAATCGGCGATTTATCGACGATTTTTGCAAAATCGGCCAAATCGGTTCCAAAATTTTGATCGATTTTGGGCCGATTTATCAGCGATTTTTCAGAAATAGACCGATTTCTATAACAATGGTTGAAGATGATCTAATTGAGACCATTTCTTTTGACATATAGTCATCGTGTAAGTCTGGTGCTTTTGCATTTTTGATTCATGTCAATGTCCTTGTTCTGTTTATAGGTTATACCATGCTATATTGTATTACTTAGTTAAGAATATTGTCATTCTTGTCCTATTAGAATATTTTTTTGTCGATCTAAGGTTACAAAAATGGTGTAGTTTGCAACTTTATCTTTTGGTTTTTTCTTTTCTTTAGTCTGTACATATCTTTTTGTAAAATTGGGTGTACTTATAAGTTGTAAATATATATTATTAGAACCTAATTTATCATATTATTTTATTTGGAGCTTAGGATCATGCACATAGTCGGATTTCAGTTACTATGTTGATGACACGTATTATTGTTATGTAAAGTTGGTACTTAATTGATTCTTTATCTTTATATTTAAATGCTAGTAGCTTTTATTGTTGTTAAATGTAATATTCAATTTTCATTTATATTTTTCAAATACTGTAACTGTTGCTTTAATGAAAGATTTTTAAATCAAAATTTTAAATTTCTTCTATAATAAATGTGGTTCTATAATAAATGTGGTTCTAGAGTTTTCTTGATTCCGGTAACGTTTTCTTGATTGCGTGATTATTGTATAATACTCCTTCTGGTCCTTATTATAGGACGTTTGAGAGAAATGTGGATGGTCCAATATATAAGACGTTTTTATAAAACAAAGTTTATTTATTACAAATGCACATACATCCATATTTAGTCAAACTAGAAGTACTTAAATATCATAAATATGACTTCTTTTTCTCTCAAACATAACTAGAAGTACTTACATATCATAAATATGACTTCTTTTTCTCTCAAACATAGATGTAGATGTATATGTATACAATCACGTCATTAAACCAGTTCAATTTTCTAGTTAAGCATTAATACTAGAGTCAACCTAAATAAGAGTTATTTTATAAGTTTTATAAATTTCTTAATACACGTGTAAAGACGTCCTATAATAAGGACCAGATGGAGTAATTGATATCATTAAGGTGTTTGGTTACCTTAATTTGAATTGTGGCTACCGTGTTGATTTGGTGATTAGTGTTTAATTAAATATTACTAGGTTGTTTTGTTTTGTTTACATATTTGATGATTGGTCAACTTTGATTTTTATTCTTTCAAGGTGAACGGTCCCTGGCAAACATTTGCCAGGGAACTGTTACACAACAAATGGTTCCTACACCGTGGGATCGTTGATCCAACGGCTGGGGTTTAAAAAAAAAATTACACCGTACCGCAGAAACTTTCCGCGGTACGGGTAATTACAAAACTGTCCCCTGTTTTCACATCAAAAATCTACTGTTCACCGTACCGCAGAAACTTTCTGCGGTACGTGAACAGTAGGGGCATTTTTGTAATTACCCCGTACCGCGGAAAGTTTCTGCGGTACGGTGTATTTTTTTTTAAAATTCCAGCCGTTGGATCGTTTCCGCGGTACGGTGTATTTTTTTTTAAAATTCCAGCCGTTGGATCAACGATCCAACGGCTGGAACATCATTTGCTGTGAAACAGTTCACTAGCAAACAATTGCTAGTGAACGGCCCCTTCTTTCAATACTAATTATGTCTTGATTGCTGGCTATTTTGTATTCCCTCTGGTCCTTATTATAGGACGTTTGCAGTCTTTAAACGTGTATTAAGAAATTTATAAAATTGATAAAATAACTCTTATTTAGGTTGACTCTAGTATTAATGCTTAACTAGAAAATTGAACTGGTTTAATGACGTGACTGTATACATATACATCTACATCTATGTTTGAGAGAAAAAGAAGTCATATTTATGATATTTAAGTACTTCTAGTTTGACTAAATATGGATGTATGTGCATTTCTAATAAATAAACTTTGTTTTTATAAAAACGTCTTATATATTGGACCATCCACATTTTTCTCAAACGTCCTATTCCCCTTCCTCCGTGTTTCCTTTGTGTCCCCTGTTGTTTTTAATACAAAAAAAATGCTTTTGTGGAGCCCATTTTTATTATTTATTAAAATGGGTCCCGCATGGGCACTCTTTTTGTATTAAAAAGAGCAGGGGACACAAAGGGGACACGGAGGAAGGGGACAGAGGATCCGGACCCATAATAAGGACCAGAGGGAGTACCATTTATGGGTGATCAGGTTTAATGCTAATTATGATTTGATTGATGACGTACCATTTTTGGGTGAACAGGTTTAATGCCAATTATGGCTTGATTGATGGCTATGTTGTACCATTTATGGGTGGCCAGTAATGATGGCCTATATTTAGGCCTTGTAGAGGCAATCAAGTACCATTTTGTTAATTTGTCTATTTATTTTCCTTATATGATTTATTTTAGTGTCTAACCAAAAATTTCATTGGTTAGACTTTATTTTATTTTCGTTTTCTTATAATATATATTCACACACATTTTCATTATTAATTATTTTTGGATATATTTTCCTTTAATTTATTAGAGCTCGGAGTTTATATGCCTAATCAAAGGGGAACCAAGGCCCTTTGGTTAGATATATAAAATTATTCAATGTTTTTATGTATACTGTATAAAATAAATATTTTTAGTACTTTTCGATAAATGATTCATTGACATAGCTTTATTTGTTGTGGTTTTGATGATCTCACAGTTTTCCTTGGATGGGAAGTAGAGGGTGGCAAAATCTTGGATTTTATAGTGGAATCAACAAGAAGTCTCTGGATTTTGGAATAAGAAGCAGTAAGAAGAATACGGATGAAGGCAGAATGATGAGTTTGGTCATGGGAGCAACGAGAAGTCATTAGCAATATTTTTACAATTTTGTGAATATCGATGTATTGTTGGAGGGTGGGGCACTCTTTTTTCCCCTTGAGTTTTGCTCGGGGTTTTTAACGAGGCCTACCTGTGTAAGGAGTCTTCTTCTCTGATATAGGGGTGATATTGTCTAAACTTCCGGAGGAATCTCTTTCTCATGCTAGTCGTAATTCAGGTTACGACCCATGAATTGGTTGAGCATACCTTTCGGTTAGATGATTAGCTTTTATGGATGAAAGAATGTCTCATTTTTTCCTTTCCTTCTCGGATTGTGTATCTTTATCTTTAAATGAAATCTTTTTCATTTTGCAAAAAAAAAAAAAACATGTGCACTATGAGTTTGTAAAAATAAAATTAGGTGATTTCATACAAAATGCAAATACACCACTTGCCGTATCATAAACATAAGCAGGCTTTCAGGGGAAAAAAATATGGAGAAAGAGAGGAGAGGAGGGGTTTTGCTATTAATAGAAATTAATAGAAACGCAAGTATGTACTGAAAAAAAATACTCCTATTAAGGAATTACATGTCTTCAAGAAAACCATATTTGAAGCTTCCTATGTAGAGATTAAAGGGCTATTAACGTTATGTCATCAAATGGGATTTAATAAAATCAAAGGTTGACAAACTAAACAAAACAATTTTTATTTTATTCTTTTGTCGTAAAAGATTAACATTAGACTACTATTTGAGGACTATGACCTGGTGAGATATGGAGTTCTTATAAATTAAGAGAGCTCAACATATAAGCAAAGAACAACAAAATTATCTTTCATGTCTCAAAGCTACTTAATATAGTAAGCTTCTCAGATGGTTACAAGTTATTTAAATGGACTTTGCCGAGTTTGTTCCCAACCAATTGATTCTGTAACCACCAAAAAAGGTTCAATGTGCACTTCAGTAAGAGTTTTTAGATAGGCCAGAAGAACTACAGCTTCCACAAGATACACAACATAGATTTATTTGTGGTTTACATGCTTCAACATTTGCTCCCAAGACATGTCTGCCCTGCCACCAGACCCGCTACTCCATCCACTGGACCTGTGCAGATTTGGATGCTCTAGGGATCAGCAACACCTCTTGTGAAATCCTCAACTCTTCTGAAGGATCCTCAAGTAAGGGGTTCATCTTAAGTCCAATCCGTTTAAGCGAAGGGGATGACGCAAGCAAAAGTTTTATGAACTGAAACTCGGCACGGGAACCAGCCAAGTCGTACATTCTAAGGGTTTCAAGTCGGTCTAGAATCATGTGGTCTGACAACACCGTGCGGTCCAATAAGTCCACACCATCACTGCTCTGTACTTCATGATCCTATATAAAAGGTTTTGTTTTGTTGACAGGTATATACAGTATTAATATAAAAGTTATCCAGTTCGTTCTTAATAATATAGTATTTATAAGTTTTAACTTGTCCACATCGAATAAGATACACTAGTGAATGATAAAAACCAACATCTAAAACTGACAAGTTGTCCTGGCTGGCCACGAAATAGATTGATAATATAATTAGGAGTAAACACAACTTTGTAATAGACAACCTGAGAATCGTTCGGACATACTGAATCCAGTCACACAACGAAGAGAAAGAAAAGCATTATTCAAGAGAGAAAACAAAACTTTGAGCATAAACAGGTTAAAAAATATGGTTAAATGTGATTATCAGTTATAAAGAGCAATCTGCAAGTCTTAATTATTGCAGTAAAAAAGATTGCATGCTTAATATCGAAAGAGGGAAAATGATAATGTATTTATGAGAAAGGAAGCTTTCACATCTTAAATTTTTAGCAGAAATGAGTACCGAATGAAGGGGAACAATATAATTTCCAGTTTAGAGTGTGTAAAACTTACACTACCAAAGGGATAGATACCAGAATACCAAACATTTCTAAAATTGAGATGCCTAGCATCACACATTTGGAAGGAAAACAGATACTCGCCATAACTCTGTAGTAATACTTCCTATGTGTTGTGAAGGATCTACGTGGGTCTTTCATGTGAGCATGAAATATTCATAATCTTAATTTTTTAACCAAACAACTTCACTCATGGATACCAATGTTCTAAAAGGCAAATTAAGCGGCCACCTAAATGGGTGCTTAAACGGATTCGAACCATAAAGTTTTTCAATTTTATGTCTAGAAGGTCCTACCACCTTTTAGGACCGCTTAGCGCTTTCAAGAACATTAATGGATACTTCTCAAGAAGATGAAGATCTTGGGTATTAACAAAGTGATAATGTCAATTGAACAAGCACTATATGTCAACTCAAAGCCCTGAACATCAATGGAATTGAAGTATACATGTTACTCTCTCTAGTGCACTGTGTGGGAAAATAAAAAGACTGTGAACCCTTTGCCATCCCTATCTCTTTCCTTTAAGAGGGGAATTCTTTCCGGCAAGGTCAATTACAAGAACTTTAAATGCTTATACACACAATATTTGCCTAGGGATATTCGCTAAGCTAAGTCTTGTACAGGGGGCTTTAGGCCGTTTCTTTGTTTTCTCTACTTTCTAATTATATCAGTCGGAGTCGAATAGGTTGAAAGCATTTATTATATTGAATATTTCATTCCTTTCTTACATAACCTCTTTGTAAATAGGAGAGAAAAACATCTAGGGTATGTTTTGTGAATTTAACTTTCTTTACAAGTTGAAAGACGAAATGAGCCAAAAACATCTAGGGTCACATACTCACATTCATATGCAGCAAAAAAGGTATATTTCACAATTTGATGCTACTGTTTAATAACATAAGTTGTGCAGGTTTCTTTTTGGAATATGAGTACAAAGTTCCCTAGCAGAAACCTAACAAATTAATCAAATTTAATAAAGTAAAAGTTTATAATGATAAGACTGGGCAAAAATGTTCTCACCAGTGCGAAGGAAAGAACTTTCAGATTAGGTGCACTTCTGACCAAACAAAGAACATGTTGAATCTGAATCAAATCATATAAATCAATAATGCAAAGGTGCAGTAATTTCAAGTTCTCCATAGCTCTTGTAAGCCTCTTCAATATAGCTGCACCTGGTTCCGAAATCTATATAAAAATACACAAGTATAAATTAAATTGTGACACACCTAGTTGGATCAGCTATTTATAATAGGTATTAAAAATTTCAGTAACTTGTAGGATGTTAAAAATTACCTTGAGAAACAAGCCATCGAGGAAAAGAGAAGTGATTCTAGGCAAATTGCCGACTAGCTTGTCTAGTGTAATCACTTCCTTGCTGGAACTTGGCATTCCATTCATCCTGAGCCTAAGATCTTGCAACTTTTGGGTGCACTCAAACCATTGCCAATCAATTCCTTCACTCTCATCGATATTCAACATGAGGAGATTGTTTCCACATTTAAATTGGCTTCCTAAATGTTCAATCCCAGTGCACAATTCCATCACCAATTCCTTGAGTTGAGTGCCGAATGACATGTCAGCATTAATGTTGACAAGCAGAAGTTGTACTCTAATCAGGTTACAAAATCCCTCAAATCCAAGGGGTGGATTTAGTATGCAGTTGGAGAGGGTCAAATGAGTTAACTGTGAACAGGAAAATAAATGAGAGGGCACAGTACAGGCATATAGTGATACATTAAGAAGCTTCAGTTCCTTAACACCTTTGTTTGATACATTTTTTATCCATAAACCCATAACTTTACTTTGATGAAAAGGCAGATCTTCAGGAATGTAAAGAAGGAAATCCAGAATAGGGCCATTGTGAGCTAATAAAATATTACTAATGGTTTCCGAAACTTCGATAAATTTAGTTTGTTCATCATCTAAGCGAGAAAACTTCTGAGAAGCCAGCAATTGTGCGAAAAAGTTTTCATCCAAATAAAGTCGGGGGTGCAGTGCCCATATATTCCTCCATGGTTCGGAGAGGATACTTGTCCTTGCTGCATCGTGAGTAGGCAAGTATTCCAGAATGAGGTCTATTAAATTTGTAGGCAAGTTGCTGATTCTATCAACTGCTTCCACTCCTCGCCTAGTTTTAGCATTACTAGCCATAAGTCTGAATGTAAACAATAGGCAAGGACCAAAAATGTTAAAAGGACGCTTAGTAGTAATTAACACAAAGTTCGAACAATATTCACTTATACTATCTAAAAGCACATATCAATACTAAGGTGTTGTTTAGATGGATTTAAAATATATACTATCTAAAAGCACATATCAATACTAAGGTGTTGTTTAGATGGATTTAAAATAAGTTTCATCGACTCATTTTAGATAATTTTTTTATATGAGTATTTAATATATGTTTGAGATTCCAAAAGTTTCAAAAAAAAAGTATTTTTTTTTTCCAAAAAAAATCTAAAAATCTTAGTTTCCTTCTTAAAATAAATCAAGTTATCTGGAAAATAAGCTTTCCAAACACCTCCTAAATAGTAATTGTATACGCAATCTTTTCGAGACCGGTGTATACAGACAATTCAACAAGGACCATGACATAAAACACAAAAATTGAGGACAAAATTCAAGATTTAAACTGAAATTTATGAGTAGATATCGAAAGTACACACAAATGAATCAATCAATGCACAGTTTTATAAAATTATTAAATCATGTACGTATTTGATACCTGAGTTTCGGTGATAGATTTGTAGCTGTGGTTTAGGGCTTTAGTAGAAAAATCGTAGACACTTGTGAGTGTCTTGATTAAATGGTCGTTGTTCCGAGCTCCCGCGACTGGAAAATATTTAGTACTAATTTTTTTTTTGAGATTTGGTCGAAGTTTTAGTTTGGGGAAGAAGAATTTGAGACTACTTCGAATGACAAAGAAATGACACTATAAATGTTTGCCGTAGATTCACTCGGGGTAGGTACGGGATCGGGTATAAGAATAAGAGTAACGTAAAAATAGATATTATTTTTATTTTATTACTCCGTCCACCAGATTGTATACGATTTTTTTTCACTGCTTAACACGCATTTTAAGGTTCGTATAAAGTATAATTCCATAACTTATTTTAAATTTATTTAATAAAAATTGAACATACCTATTTTAATACCAAAAAAAAAAATTTGAAAAATAAATTATAGAACTATCCTTAACATAAACCTTAAAATACGTGTCACGTCCCCGTCCCCCAATATACTCGTATACAATATGATGGGACGGATGAAGTATTTGTTTCATATCCATAAAATATTCTTTTTTTTTTGTTTCTTTTCTCATTTCGTTTGATGAAATGATAATTAAATTTGTAGTGATGTAAATGAGTTTGGTGTTCGGTTAAAAAAATTCGATTCGAGTTCGGTTCAATTTGTAAACGAGCCGAACATGAACACGATTTTGAGATTAATCTCGTAAATGAGCTGAACTTGAACACGATATAATTCGATTTGAAAATTCGCGAATAAATTCGATTATATAATTTGTGAACTAGTTAGTTAATATAATTTGTGATCCATATTTATAAATTTAATTCATGAATGAATTTGTACAAAAATTTGATATATATATTCACGAACATATTTCATTAACATTATTATAGTTGTTCATATATTCTACTTAAGAGTATTATGATTTATTTTTATACTTTTAATAATACAATTAAAAAGATCCGAACAAATATCTGTTTAAAATCATAATATAAATTACTTTTTTTAAAAGTTTACTAGCACTCAATTTTTTTCCGCACAATCAATTTTGAATTCATATGACACGAAAAGTACGTACAATAATTTGTCTGAAAAGAATTACCAGTTTAGCACCAATTCTGGCTTATCCGATAACATATGAATTCTATTATATCAACTATCAAGTAAGAAAATATAGTGAGTATTATCAAAAGAATATGAATGTTATTTGTAGAATTTAAACACAATCAACTCTTAAGTGATTTCAGGCAAAAAAAAAAAAAAAAACTCTTAAGTGATTTTTGTTGTATTTAAAATAAATAAGTAATCTAATTTCAACAATTAATAAAAACATAAATAATAATTAATTTGTAATAACATCTTAACAAATTTACTCATAGAAATGTAATTTGCAATTTAGAATATATTTGAAATTAATCCTTTTTTTTTCAAAATCAACATTTAGAACTAATATTAATCTCAAATATCATTCAATCAATGATGTATTCAACTTATATGTAGTGGTATCCCATGTATTTGGATACTTATAAAAACAATATTTACGATATTAGTTACAAACAAACAAATATACATAAACAATTAAAAAATCTAAAAGCAAAGTTAAATAATTATTCAATGTAGAAAAAAAAAACGAGTGCATTCTAAACTTGTAAAAATAAAACCAAGTCCGTCGAGTAATTTGGCGACTTGATACAAAATGCAAATACAATCGCACCTTATCTTGAAAATAAACAGGCCTTCAGAAAAAAATGGAGAAACAAAGTAATTACATGTGATTTGAGAAACGAGGCAAATTTGGTATCTTCACTATTCCAAAATCATTTGAGATAAATTTGGTAACTTCACTATTCCAAAGTGAGTTTGGAATATGCGTTTGGTAAAAATGTATGATAGGATAACATCTCTCTCTGAAAATCAAATTTGAAGCTTCCTATGCAGTGATAAAGGGCTATGAAGTTTATATGTCATCAAGTGGGATTTACTAAAATCAAAAGTCGAAAAACGACACAAAGAAGAAAAAAGTCATTTAGTCGTAAACGATTAATCTACACACAACTTAAAAATAACATTAGACTACTAGTTTGTGGAAATGTTGAATTTATAAACAACATTAGACTATGACTTGATGAGATATGAAGTTCTTATAAATTAGATGAGATCAACATAAAAGGAAAGAACAAGAAAAGTATCTTTCATGTCTTAAAGCTACCATATAGTAAGCTTCTTGAGATGGTTACAAGTTAAAGGGATCTGTAACCAACAAAAAAGGTTCAATGTGCACTTCAATAAGAGTTTGAGATAAGCCAGAAGAACTACAGCTCTGCTCCACAAGATACACAACATACATTAATCTGTAGTTTACATGCTTCAACATTTGCTTCCAAGACATGTTTGCCCTGCCACTAGGCCTGCTACTACATCCACTGGATCTGTGCAGATTTGGATGCTCTAGAGATCTGCAACACCTCCAGAGAAATCCTCAACTCTTCTGTAGGATCACCAACTATGGTGTCCATCTTAAGTTCAATCCATTTAAGCGATGGGGAAGACGCAAGCAAAAGTTTTATTATCTCAAACTCAGCCCGGGAACCAACCAAGTTGTACATTTTAAGGGTTTCAAGTCGGTCTAGAATCATGTGGTCTGACAACACCGTGAGGTCCAATAAGTCTATACCATCACTGCTCTGTATTTCATGATCCTATATAAAAAGTTTTTTTTTACAGGTATATACTACAATGTTAATATAAAAGTTATCCAGTTAGTTCTTAATAATTTAATATCTGTTAATAATAAGTGATAACATGTCCACATCAAATAAGATACAGTAGTGAATGATAAAAACTAAAATTTAAAACTTACAAAAATTGATTATATAATTAGGACTAAATTACACAACTTTGTAATATACAACCTGAGAAATGTCCGGACATACTGAATCCAGTTATAAAATGAAGAGAAATAAAACATTATTCAAGAGAGAAAACAAAACTTTGAGCGTAAATGGCCAAAAAAATATGGTTAAATGAGATTATCACCTATAAAGAGCAAACTGTAAGTCTTAATTGGTGCAGTAAAAAATATTACTTGTTTAATATGTAAAGAGGGAAAGTGATTATGTACTTATGAGAAAGGGAGCTTTCACATTTTAAATTTTTAACAGGAGTGAGTACAAAATCAAGGGGAACAATATATTTCCCAATTTAGAGCCAAGTCTTGTAGAGAGGGGCTTTTAGGGTGTTTCTTTCTACTCTCTACTTTACCCCTGTGGGTTTATCTCTACTTTCTAATTATATTAGTCGAAGTCCGAATCCAGTTAGTTTACGGGTCCAACGCGGCTTCTAATCTAAGTAAATCTAGGTTTATGCCCAAAAAACAAAATGTATTAATTGCTACAGGTTTTATAGCATTTATTATTGAATAGAATCCATTCCATTCTTACATAACTTCTTTGTAAATAGTAGAGAGAAAAACATCTAGGGTATGTTTTAAGAATTACACTTTCCTTACAAGTTGAAAGACGAAATGAGCCAAAAACATCTAGGGTCACATTCAAATGCAGCAAAAAAAAGGTATATTTCATGATCTAATGCTACCGTTTTGATAATATAAGTTGTCCGTTGATTAAAACATTATTTGATTTTATTTAAAATAATCCAAGTTTTTCCTTGGATTATGAGTCCCGAGTTCTCAAGCAGAAACCTTACAAATTAATCAAAACTAATTAAGTAAAATATTGCAATGATAAAATTGGGCGAAAAGTTCTTACCAGTTTGAAGTCAAGAACTTTCAGATTAGGTGCACTTCTGACCAATAAAAGAACATGTTGAATCTGGACCAAATCATATAATTCGATACTGTAAAGATGCAGAAATTTCAAGTTCTCCATAGCTCTTGTAAGCCTCTTTGAAATAGCTGCACCTGGTTCTGAAATCTATACACAAACACACAAGAATATTGAAAAACGATTAGATTGAGACACTTAGTTGGATCAGCTAATTATATTACTGTAGTTAACAACGATTTCACAATCTAACTTGCAGGATGTTAAAAAATTACCTTGAGGAAGAAACCATCAAGGTAAAGAGAAGTGATTCTAGGCATATTGACGACTAGCTTCTCTAAAGTTATCATTTCCCTACCAGAATGTGGCACTTCAAACCATTGCCGATTAATCTCTTCACTGTCAATGATACTTAAGAAAGTGAGATTGTTTTCACATTTAAATTGGCATTCCAAATGTTCAATCCCAGCGCACATATCCATATACAAATCCTTGAGTTTAGTGCCGAATGACATGTCAGCAATAATTTGGACATGCACAAGTTCTACGCTGATCAGGTTACAAAATCCCCCAAATCCAGGGGGTGGATTTAGTGAACAATTCTTGAGTCTCAAATGAGTTAACTGTGAACAGGAAAAGAAATGAGAGGGCACAGTGAAGGCATATAGTGATTCATTAAGAAGCTTCAGTTCCTTAACACCATTGTTTGATATGTTTTTAATCCATGATTTCATATTTATACTTAGATGAAAATGCATATCTTTAGGAATGCAAAGAAGGAAATCCAAGATAGGTCCCCTGTGACTGTGAGCTATAAATATATTACTAATCGTTCTCGAAACTTCTATATTTTTAGTTATTTCATCTAAGCGAGAAAACTTCTGAGAAACCAATTGCGAGAAAAAGTTTGCATCCAAATGTAGTCGTGGGTGCATTCCCCATATATTCCTCCATGGTTTGGAGAGGATACTTGTCCTTGCTGCATCGTGAGTCGGCAAGTATTCTACGATGAGGTCTATTAAATTTGTTGGCAAGTTGCTGATTCTGTCAACTGCTTCGACTCCTCGAGTAGTTCTAGCATCACTGGCCATGTGTCTGGACTCTGGATACAAAATTAGGCAGAGACCAAAAAAATGAAAAGGAAGTCTAGTAATTAAGTTGGTCATAACGCAAAGTTGAAACAGTGTTCCTTTACATATCTAAAAGCACATAAAATTTGCTACATATATGTCTAAGAGCATGGCCAATTGTTGTGCTAAAATAGATGGAGCTATTGCTATAATATAGCACCAAAAAGTGGTTTTTGGTGCTAAAATAACAACATGCCTCCAATGGTTTGTGCTATATCTTGTTTCATATATAACCTTTTTGGGGTGTTTGTGCTAAAAAGGTCATGAAGCAAAGCAAATGTAGAAATGATTTCCCTCCTTTTTATATTCCCCACTAACTTTTTACCTTTTTGGGGTGTTTCAAAATATAGCACAATGCTATAGTTTGTGTTATATATAGCACAAATTATAGCATTGTGCTATTTTAGCACAAGCTATAGAACACCACTGGATTTCAATATTTTGTATTTTGTGCTATCATATAACTATAGCACAAGATATAGCACACCATTGGCCTTACTCTAAAACAGTACATGTATTTACAATCTTTTCGAGACCCATGTATACAAAACCAAGGTCGTAAAAATCGGAACTCGGTTTGATTCGGTTTTGTTCCGGAAAAACGAATACTCGGAAACTCGAAGAGTACTCGGAATGAGTACTCGAAGAACAAATCGGATTTTTTTTAAAAAAAATTTCTCATATATTAAATCCATTCATTCATATTTTAATGCACATGTGTTAACATTTAGAATTTAACGGTAATATATATTTTATATATATACTAATAATAATTATTTAATAATATTAAAATCAATAGATAAAAATTAAAAATACGAGTACGTGTAATTCGATTTGATTCCGAAACTCGGAACTCCGAACTCGAATCAAACGAGGGGTTAAAAACGAGTACTCGGAATGAGTTTTAGAACCCTGATACAAACAATTCAACAAAAGAACTAACACATTTAAAACACACAAACAAAATTCAAGATTTAACCTGAAGTTTATTAATTGATAAAAACCCACAAACGAATGAATCAATACACCGGTTTATAAAAAACATATAATCATGTATTTGATACCTGAATTTCGGACTTCAGAAAATCGTAGAAGAGAGTGTCCTGAACGTTCCGAGCTCCCACGATGAAAGATACTGTAGAAGATTTAACCTGAAGTTTATTAATTGATAAAAACCCACAAACGAATGAATCAATACACCGGTTTATAAAAAACATATAATCATGTATTTGATACCTGAATTTCGGACTTCAGAAAATCGTAGAAGAGAGTGTCCTGAACGTTCCGAGCTCCCACGATGAAAGATACTGTATGTAGCACTAAATTATTTTTGGGATTCGTGGCAAAAAAAAAACTTATTTTTGGGATTTGATTGAAGTTCGTTTCGAGAGAAGAATTTGAGACGGCTTTGGATGGTAAAGAAATGATGCGATAAATGTTTTGGAATGAAATAATTAGGCCGAGTTTTGATCGAAATGAGATGAACTTTGATATTAATGAACTGAGCCGAGCTTTAATATTAACGAATTGAGTGGACCTTTGTCCGAACCGAGCCGAACTCGAGTTGTTAACGAACAGGCTCAAGTCGAGCCGAGCCGACAATTAATTTGGTTGGAGATCTTAGTAGATCACTACTATTCTAACTAGTACTAGTAACTAGTGTTTTGTCACGAATTGTTTCTATTTTTTTAAAACTACTTCTCGACGATCCAACCATACGAATATCAAGATATATCTAATTTAGTGATATTCCCAAATTTTCAAAAAATAAAAAATTAATTTGGTTGGAGATCTTAGTAGATCACTACTATTTTAACTAGTACTAGTAACTAGTGTTTTGTCACGAATCGTTGTTTCTATTTTTTTTAAAACTATTTCTCGACGATCAAACCGTACAGATGTCAAGATATATCTAATTGACTAATTTAGTGATATTCCCAAATTTTCAAAAAAATAAAAAATTAATTTGGTTGGAAATCTTAGTAAATCACTACTATTCTAACTAGTACTAGTAACTAGTGCTAATTTGTCACAAATTGTTCTATTTTTAAAAAAATATTTCTCGACGATTCAATCGTACGGATGTCAAGATATATCTAATATAGTGATATTTCCAAATTTTCAAAAAATAAAAATTAATTTGGTTGGAGATAAAAAAATAAAAAATAAAAATTTTGATTTTTTTCGAGTTTAACGAGCCGAGCTCGAGCCGAGTCGAGCTCGAGCCGGACACCCTAAAACTTGGCTCGAGCTCGTTAAGCTTAACGAACAAAAATCTTGTTCGAGCTCGACTCGAGTTCTTAACGAATCGAGCCGATTCGAGCTCTTAACGAGTCGAGCCCGAACTTGTTCGCGAACTACTCGATTCGTGAACAGTCCTAATTAAATTTACCAGTGGCAATTTTGCAATATTTTAATGAAATCTATATACTATATATACTTAAAAGGAAGGAAAATGAAGATATATTTTATAGTTGTTAACTCCTTATTAATTTCATTCACAATTGTTTAGATCTTTAATCCATATAATCGTTAGATATAATAATTGTATTAAAATTTGTTATTTTTATGCTAAAAGTTTTTTTTTTTTTAAAAGAATCAATTTATTAACCAAAAATCATATGACATCTACAAATATAAACAAAATTGAAACGTTTAAGCATATCGCCGTTCGATTATTTTGAGTAATCGACCGTGAATACGATCCCATACAAACCTTTATCACTAAATCAAATCTATGAAAATCCTGAAAACAAAACCAAATTCTAACAATGAGTGACTAAACAAAAACTAAATACATTGGAAACTTATTGAAGTAAAGCAAAATCTTAAACAAGAAAAACGAAAAAAGATAAAGAATTTATCGTGAAAAATTGATAAGTGATGAAAGTAGAGAAAATCTAGAAATTAATTTAAAAAAATATTTCTTAAATTTTT
Source organism: Kitagawia praeruptora (assembly GCA_037693485.1). Classification (NCBI taxonomy): domain Eukaryota; kingdom Viridiplantae; phylum Streptophyta; class Magnoliopsida; order Apiales; family Apiaceae; genus Kitagawia; species Kitagawia praeruptora. The sequence continues at coordinate 25,953,409 of CM075352.1, read as the reverse complement.
ATGACAACAAAAAAAAAAAACAAAGGCATATTTAAAATATTCTCTTCTTGAGATATTCCTAAAGTATATTTATGAGTAAAAAACTTTTTAAAAATTCCTTTAAGAAACTTTTTCTCAAAAGTTTCTGCTTTGTTAATTGAAAGAAAATTTCTCACAAAATAACTTCTTTAATTATTATATAATTTGGGTGAAAAATTAAAATACCCACCATTTAATTCCTCCTACCCAAAATACCCACCGGCAAAACTGTCCGTGCTTTTTACCCACAGGTCACGCATCTTCAAGATGTGTATAGCCTACACGCATTTTCTTCTTGCGTAGACTATGTAAAAATGAAATATCCACCTATGAACAGTTCATTGAACACGCATGTTCAAGATGCGTGGCTGTGAATACGCATGTTGAACATGCGTATTCAAGGCACTATTCACCTTCGTTCTCCAGTCGCGCCGAAGATATTTTCCGTTCAATTTCTGACCATTTCTTTCGTCCTTCTCCGACATCCAGCAATTGCATACTACATACCAAACTGATTGTATTTTCATCGTCTACAACCCTATGTAAATCGTTTTTCATTTTGTTTGTCGGGTTTAAAAGCCCCATTCAACCTCATTTTTCTCCGATATGTTTTCCGATAAGTCCTTACACGCCCCTACGAGGCCAACAACCAACAAATCGATGGATTAAAATGAAGAGGAATCTCTGGGATTCGTTTTGATACCGTAATCAGTACTGAATGTTGCCTGAATGTCATGTACGGGGGAGATAAACCGGAGAGGAGAAAAATCGTCTCAGAGAGACGCCAGCCAGTCATCAAAAATAATGACGCATGATGATGTCATCGCGCATTATGTGAATGCGTGACTTGAGATACGCATTATCAAAATGCGTATCCCAAGCCACGCATTCCCAAAATGCGTAGGTCGTGGGTAATTTGGGCAGAACCTCACGCACATCGATATTTCGAGCAGGGATCAAGCAAAAGTGGTGTAATTTAGGCATTATTTCATATATAATTTCATATTTTTATGAATGAGAAAAATAAATTTAACCATTTTTTATTTTTTTTCCCTTTTCCTTCTTTTACAAAAGTCATGGTCCAAATTTAGATGATTACAAGTGGCAAGCACTTTTTAGCATTAGAAATCAAAGATAAGAACAATAAAAATTTATATTAATATATAGTGGGCTCCAAAATATAATTTAGAGTCCTTTAGCTTTTATTAAAACTAGCGTTCTACCCGTGCTACGCACCGACCGATAAATTGTATTAATAAATTAATATAAATATTTTATTTTAATTTTTATTTAGAAAAATATATAATTTTATTGGAATGTTAATTAACATAAGTATAAAATCACTTATCCGTGAATTCATACCACTTGAATTAATATTAGTATTATGAACCAATCATCAAAACAAACACAACCCCCGTTGAAAAGTTCAAAATCCCTCTTTATTGTTTTTTTTTAAATTTAGCTTTAATTTAATTTCTCTCTTTGTTAGAAAATATTTCTACGTATCATGTTAACAAAATTTTCACTCATATTCTGAGAATTCGGTATATTTATTAAATATCGAATCCTTAAAATATTTATTATATTAATTTATTGAAAATATTTGTATGGTCGTGGTTAATTTTTCGATTACATATTAAAAATGTGTAAAAACTTAATCCTCACGACTCCAATAAATCATTAGACTGTCTATAAAAAAATTGCATGTTTCAGCGATTTGAGAAAAGATATCTACTGTGCAAGATATATGAAACGAACGTAATTATAACAATAGAAACTTTCATCTAATCTAGTTTGCTATGAGATTGTTCAGTATAACTTTTACAAATTATATGTCCTTTTATTAATGAATTGATTTACTATAAAAAAAAATTATCAACTAACCAAACAAATTCAATATATCACGCTCTTGGAGTAACATATAATTGTTAGATTTTATGGTTATTGTCCTTAGCTTATTTGTAAAGACAACTAAAAATGTGCATTTTCAGTTTGGAAATTTGTATTTTGGTTTTTTTATTCTATTCTAGTAAAACATGGAATAATAAATTTTAGTTTTCTTTTATTCTTAAAATAAGACATACGAAAATGAGTATCACCTATTTTTTTTAAATTTGACTAACTTGTGAAAATAAGCTATTGTCCATAAAATTGAAATCAAGTGTGTAATATATAAACACATAATCACATTGTTATATACGTGTCCTTGTAATTTAAATTTTGGGTTAAATAACATGAAATTCATTTTCTTTTAACAATGAGTATATTTTTCCTACATATATAAGAAGAAATAGCTTATGTAGACCTAACAAATCGTTTTGTACATTCATATCCTGTATTTTAGGATCTTGAACGAAAATAACATGATACTAAATCGTGTACCCGGAATTAGAACACAAAATGACACTAAATTCCACAAATTTTTTCGTGTACACGAAATGAAATTAAATACACGAATTGAAAAAATATAACAATTATATGAAATATACTATGTATCCAATTTATGTAAATATATAATTATATGTCTTAGAACAACATTGAAATGTTACAAAACAGATTTAAGAGTAGCATGCGCGGTGTAAAGTCTCCAAAACAAAATGAAACCCTCCTTTTTATTTTTTCTTATTTCTCGTTAACAAATATCTCTTTTTGTGTAGAATCTCTTTTTGTGTACTAACTCCTTGTAAATGATAAGTCTTATTTTCTTTTCCTTAATTTTACTTTGGCTTTCACTAAATATCTCCTTTTATTGAGAGCCTAATATCCTATTCGTGGATTTTGTCTACCCATATATTAGATTTTGTTATATTAGTTCATTGATTTGGATAGTATAGAATTACAGTTCTGATCATTTGTTTGAATACGTTATGACAAATCAGATATACATATTGCTCAGGTTTATAACAAATTGTTAGATTATCTCGCCGAAAAGACTGTATAATTTAGTGACATAAGCTAGAGATATACCATATTGAATATCTATTCAATGATTGGATAAAAGAAATTTGTGATATAATTTACTATGTGATTGTTCAATTTTAATTGTTTTTGTAGATGTTTTATGCCCTTTTATTGATGATTTTTGCAAGTTTGATTATTTTTGTGTATGACATATGTCCTTTTATTGATGAATTAATTATCAATAAATAGTAATTTATAAGAAAATTTGTGCTAAATTGACCAATTTATTATGAAAATATTCACTAATAATATTTTCATTGACTCTGTAATATTTTTTATTTTTTGATTAACAATTTATACACCAAATAATGTAAAGTACTATTTAAGAGTATATTTAATATTTTGAATAATTCAAATATATTGTCAGGTCAAATTTTTTTTCCCATTAATTATTGCATAGTTAAAAAATTTCGTAATTAAAATGTTAAAAGATGATTGATTTAAAATTCATTTTAACATTTTAATTTGTTGATTAGCTTTTTTTTATGACTGAATTATTTAATATTTTACATAACTTAAATTTTGAATGTGTATTTAGAATAGTATGGTAAATAGTTTTATGTTGTTAATAATTTTTAATTCATGATTTTAATTGTACCTTATGATTTATAATTGAAAGTTTGAGATATAAAAATATCTATTATAAATATAATAGATTCATGTATTAATGTATATTAAATAATTATTGTATTTAGAATAAAATTGTTAAGTAGTCACTGAATAACATTGGCAACCCGTAAAAAAATATTTATCTATAGGCACACCTAATAATTGTAAATAAATCAGTGTAATGTGATAAGGATTGATGCCTACATTTAGTAAGTCGCTGAATTATTGAAGTTTGCTACTGAATATTCTAATGGGATGTAATTCTGAGAGAATCCGGAACCTAAATCATTTTCTTCTTTATTTTGTCGGAAACGTTTTTCTGTTAAATTTTTGGACAATTAAAACACGACACATATAATACATATACACAATCGAAATAAAAAGATAATATGTCCAAGTATAGAATGCCTTATAATAAAAAGATATAAAATAGTACCTTAATCGAAACTGATATGATTTAGCCATGAGAAGAATTGATGCATACACTTAGTTTATCAAAGTTGGCTAAGTCTGATGGGGAATATAGGGAATAAATGGCTTAAATTTCCTGTAATGTTTAAATTGATATAATAATTATATTTTTTAGTTTGTAATAATTTTATTTTATATGAATTGTTTATTAGTTAACTGCTAAAATAAAAATTAGTAGTTATTATGTTTAGTTAATTGATATGAAAAAGTAAAAAATTAATTGTTAATGAGTGTAACTTGATTTGAGTTTAATCTTGGCTGAAACGTAGAATATAGATCCAATACAGAAACATGTTACATTAAGTTTAATTGATTAAAATTTAATAGATTCTGATTGATGTTAAAATTATTCACAATCTTGTGATTGGTTAACTAATACATGTTAGATTCGGGTATTCTTTTTTTATAATAAAGGATATTCAAAAACAATTCATAACTAAAAGATATATAACCATATTTAATATACTATTATGTAGATTTATAGAAAATAATATTTAGGATTAGTAGAAATTTTTTTAAATTAAAAACCAAGTGATATGCGAAGTTATTAAATCAAGATATTTTACATTAAAATTTAATTTAATCGCGATTAGTAAATTAGAATAAGCATGGTAAATAATAAAATTTTCGTATATGATTGATTGATTTAAAGTTTAGAAGTAAATTCTGATTGCTTCTAAAGTAATTTTAATTTTTTGATTGGTAATTTATTCACCAACCAATAATAATACTCTTATAGCGTATATTTAATAATTAAAATAAATAAAGTATATGTAGTGTTCGTTTATATGAATTTATTAATTATTTTATCAACAAATTGTGATTAGAAGATTTTTTTTAAATTAAAAACCAAGTGATATGCGAAGTTATTAAATCAAGATATTTTATATTAAAATTTAATTTAATCGCGATTAGTAAATTAGAATAAGCATGATAAATAATAAAATTTTTTTATATGATTGATTGATTTAAAGTTTAGAAGTAAATTCTGATTGCTTCTAAAGTAATTTTAATTTTTTGTTTGGTAATTTATTCACCAACTAATAATAATACTCTTATAGCGTATATTTAGTAATTAAAATAAATAAAGTATATGTAATGTTCGTTTATATGAATTTATTAATTATTTTATCAACAAATTGTGAATAAATATAATTTTGAACCTTTTAAAAAATCGAGTTTTTGAAGATATGGATTTTATCCAAGTTATTTAAAATTTGTTCAAGTTCGATTTTGTAGTGTTGACTTATATGCATTTATTAATTAAATTTATTAACAAGTTATGAATAAATATATTTTTGAGCTTATAAAAAAAATCAAATTTCTGAAGGTATGGATTTTATCCATATTATTTAAAATTTTTGTATATGATTGATTGATTTAAAGTTTAGAAGTAAATTCTGATTGCTTCTAAAGTAATTTTAATTTTTTGTTTGGTAATTTATTCACCAACTAATAATAATACTCTTATAGCGTATATTTAATAATTAAAATAAATAAAGTATATGTAGTGTTCGTTTATATGAATTTATTAATTATTTTATCAACAAATTGTGAATAAATATAATTTTGAACCTTTTAAAAAATCGAGTTTTTGAAGATATGGATTTTATCCAAGTTATTTAAAATTTGTTCAAGTTCGATTTTGTAGTGTTGACTTATATGCATTTATTAATTAAATTTATTAACAAGTTATGAATAAATATATTTTTGAGCTTTTAAAAAAAATCAATTTCTGAAGGTATGGATTTTATCCATATTATTTAAAATCTAATTTAAAATCCGATTTTTCAGATTTTTAGTTAAGTTAGATTATAATGATTTAATATCGATTATAGTTGTACAATATATATATTATAAAAATCAATTTATAATGTATGATAATATGATTGTGACGGGCTTTATATTAAAATAGTGGTTGATTAATGAATTATTAATTATGAAATTTAATTTAAAATACATAGTGGTATATCGTGATTGATTTCAAATTAAAATTGTGATTTTCTAGTAAAATTTTTTTATTTAAAAAATAGGTATTTATGAATATATTTAATAAAATCATTATTGTATTTAAATTAAAAGTGTTAACTAACCATGGTTAAAGAGGTAGGTTGAGATTGTAAATAAGGAATGATCTAAATTTTAGGAATTAACTCTGATTGGTCCTAAAATAATTCCTCGATTCTTATTGGTTAACTAACGTGTGGTAGACTCAGGTATTATAATAAAAGATAGGACTCTAAACTTTAAACAGAAATAAGTTAGAAATCACTTAAAATTAAAAATTAATAAATTGGATGAAATGATAATTTTTGGAATTACCTATTTTTATTTTTGTATGTTATTTAGTAAACATTATTACAATTGTTCACATATTTTACTTGATAATATTATGTCTTCTTTTTATATTTTTAGTAATGCAATTGAAAATATCCAAACAAATATCAATTTAAAATTTAATTTTTTAATTATAATCTAATACAACTTTAAATAGTAAATTATTTTTTCTAAGTTTAATAGAATTCAATTTTTTTTTTTCCACATGACACAAAAAATACAACAATTTGTAAGAAAAGATTTACTACCAATTATGGCTTATCGGATAACATATGAATTCAATTATATCAAGTAAGAAAATATATGAGTATTATCAAAAGAATTTGAATGTTATTTGTAGAATTTTAAACACAATCAAATCTTAAGTGATTTTTGTTGTATTTAAAATAAATAAGTAATTTAATTTTGACAATTAATAAAAATATAAATAATCATTAATTTGTAACATGTTAACAAATATACTCATATCTATACTATCTATATTATATATTATAATAAGTGAAATGAGATATAATTTGTAGTTTGGTTATTTCCTCATTTTTGGTTTTGGTTATCCATCATTCGCAACCGTTAGATGTTCAACTCAAGTAGATCGCGACCGTGAATATTACAATACTAAAAGTTATTATATAAAGAGGTTTAAGGTTTGATTCCCGCCAACAACATATTAATTTAAATTAATATTTATAATATTATATTATACTATAAGAAATTATAAAAAATTAAAAGTAACTCGTGCTTTTGCACGGGTTATTAGCTAGTAAATGTAATTTGCAATTTAGAATACATTTGAAATTAATCCTTTTTCTCTAGATTGGAATTTAGAACTAATATTAATATCAAATATTATTATCAATGATGTAGTCAACCTATATGTACCCCATGTCTTTGGATACTTATAAAAACAATATTTACAAACAAACAAATATCTATAAACAGAGTTGGGTTCTATAGAGACCCAAATAATTTGGAGACCGTAGAGACCTATATTATAACCATTAGATCAATTTTACGTCCCGTGGCTCACATTTAAATAGATTTAATGGCAATTTTATTAACTTTAATATATTGAAGGGTAGTGTCCTACATTGTTTATCTTTTACTTCCTAATATACCCAAACTCATTCCACCCACATCGACAATTACAAATAAATGCAATACCCACTATTGCTTAAGTTTGATTCACAATTCATATAACTATTAATCTTTTTCACATGAAGTGTAGAAAGTGTAACTATTATTTCTTGCAAGTATGACATGTTAGAAGTAATGTAAAGCAAGAGTAAAAATTGCAGAACAATGCGGTCTTCATTCACACTTTCTCCGACGACGGTTATTAATCTTTTTTCGGCATCTCAAATATTACATCATAATCCAAAATTTTAATGTTCCGTTTAAACAACAATTTTACAGAATAACTATATTCTACAAAATGAACAATGCAGAACATGCTTGTAGAAGTGCAGGACAAGTGTTCATCTGATTTAGATCATCTGGTGTTTTTTATGTAAAAGTGAAACTCTGCAATTAGATCTTCTTTCTCCCGATGACTGTTAGTGATTCCCAACAGAAATTGGACGAATGAAGTGAATGTAGAGGTTAGGATTCTCAGGAAAAAATGAAAAATAATTGAAATGATCAAATAAAAGAGAAAAATGGGCGATTGTATGGTGAGTGTAATACTAAATATTAAAATACTAAGAGATAAGATTATGAGACAAATGAGAGTAGGAGACAGTAATCCAGTGCGAGTGGTTGTAGAAGAGTTAAAAAAGGATGAAGTAATGAAATTAATCTGTATCTTTAGTTTGTTTTAATCCAAGGGTTGAGGAATAGGTCTCCAAGTCTCCAATTTACACCCGGTCTCCACTGGACTTTACTCTCTATAAACAATTCAAAAATCTAAATGCATAATTATTTAATGTAAAAGAAAAGAGAGTACATTTTAAATTTGTAAAAATAAAACTAAGTCCGTCGAGTAATTTGGTGACATGATACAAAATGCAAATACAACAGCGTTGGTGACTTCTGAGAAAACTCGGAAGAAGTCAGAACCTCTTGCAGAAGAAAAGGCACGATAAATAAAAGCAATCCTAATAGCATAGGAGTATATTTTTGGGACCTAAATTTAACGATGTGATCCCGCTTGGTATTATTACTGTATTATAAGTTATAACAGTTTTTATTGAAAAACTGTCAAAATAGTATTTTAATGAAATCCAAAAGCTACTGTCTTAAAAAACGGTTTTGGGCTATAAAAGATGCTTTTAGAGAACCATATTTTTGAAAAAAGCTATTTTTTGATTTTTGCAGAAACTAACTACAAGTTTTATCATAGAACACTTTTTCCACCAACACAACAATTTTCAATCACAATCCCAAATGGAGTCTCACAGAAAAAAGAAAAGAAAAGGAAATGAGATATTTTCTTTTGACTCTCTTCTCAAAAGTGGTTTTTTTTTTTGGAATTAATTATATGAGGAATTTCTTTCCAAATTTTTAGTTTTCCTTTCCTTCTATTCTTTAGAAAAAAACTCTAGAACAAAGTGTAACTGTAAAAGATTTTAAAAAATATTAAATTAAAGGGTATTTTTTTGAAAAAAACCTAAGGGTAGTTTTTTTTTTTTTTTTTTTGCAAAAATTCAAACTTTTTAAAAAGCATTTTGCAAAAATTCAATTTTCTTAATTTTTTTATAAAAATACAATTTTTTTGAACAAAATTGCAAAAATATGATTTGCAACTTTGCAACCGAAATCAACCATAGATACAACTTTAAAATTTAGTAATTATAATCATATTTAGTTGCATCGTAATACGTTGCTTAATAAGTTGGACTGTTTAAATTAAATACAACCAAAAATAATTTTAAATATTTTCCAGAATTAAATCAAATGCAAACGAAAACAACTTTAATTCTTTTCCAGAAAAACGAAAAAAAAAGTTACATGTGATTGCAAACTATATTTTTACAAATATTTTCAGAAGATATAAAATCACAAAAAATAATATTTTTAATAAATATTCTAAATTAAATTAAATCTAAATATTTAATTTTTAATAAAATTCTACTCCAATTTCAAATCCAAATTTATATACATAAAAAAAATACATATTAAATGTGCCATCCCCAACCAAATTTTAAGTTTTTTTATACTCCCTCTGTCCCATCCATTTCTTTACAATTTCCTTTTTGGGCCGTCCCACCATTTCTTTACATTACCCAAAATAGTAAGTTTTAACACTATTACACCCACTACTTCACTTATTTTAACAATAGTTTACACTATTTCACCCACTACTTAACTTATTTTAACAATAAAATCACTATTACACCCACTACTTCACTTATTTTAACAATAAAATCACTATTACACCCACTACCTCATTTATTTTAACAATATTACACTCACTTTACACCCACTATCCTTGATTTCCGTGCCCAGTCGCCATGTAAATAACTGGCTGGGACGGAGGGAGTATTAGATACTGCCCCATACCCATACTGGACAAAAAATTAGTTAGGATATTCGTCCTCCAGGACCAACAAGCAAGGAAAAAAAAAAGACAAGAGATATTAGTACAAAGTAAAGTAGGGTGAGATTTGATAAAATGGAAGAAGCAGCAGGAAAAATAGTTGATGTTGATCGTGAATCGCTTCAAACCAGACCTGGGATCTTCTTTATTGGTTCTCCTAACGTTGGCAAACGCACCATCCTCTCCCGTAAGTTTTGTCACTAATGTGTATATATATTGGTTTGTTTATGTTTTTGGTGGTGTAATTTAGTGTTTGAGTGTTGGATCTGCTTCAAATATGTGATATTTTTTCTGGGGTTTTGTCAAAATTGAGTCTTTGGGTTTGTTTTAGTGTTGAAATCTTGAAAAATGTGATCTTGTGGTATGTTGAATTGGGGGAGTTGAATCTTGTTGTGCAAAGAATATGAGATTTAATGGGTTAATGGCATTATTGATTGATAGATTTTTGTGGGTTTGATTGATACTGTTAGTGTTAGTTTAGATTCTGTGAATGGTGTATGAGATACTTCTTACAACTTGGTTAGGAGACTGCTAGCATCTTGTCGAGAAATCAGACCCTAACTTTTTATTCTTGAGCTTAAGCTATACCGCTTCGTGAGTTGTTGATGTGTAATTTAGTATCAGTAGTGGTTGTTTCCATGGAATTATTTTTTTTAAAGCATTTTATTTTAAGTGTTGTTCTGTGTTTACTGAAAGCTGCGTCATTGAATTTAGAAAAGAGTGTAGTTTATATTAAGCAGTCACACATGTTTGCTAGAGTGTCCAGTGAGTTTCTTTTGGCTTGGTCTTTTATAGGTACAAACAGCTTGAGATAATATTAAATAACTCATTACAGTCAACAGTGTAAAAAGTTACGAGATTCATATTAAGGTTAGCACAGTGATAATTTGCATAGTTTCCTGCAAACATGTCTGCATGTTTTTAGAACCTGTGTGCTGAAGTAAATTTAAAAATCCTAGGACATCTTAGCAGCTCGCTATAATTCTAGACTGTCAGATCCTCGACTCCTCGGATATACCATAACTTCTCCGTCACAATAAGGTTGATTTATAATTGAGTAAAATCCTTTTTGTGCAATGTCTCCTGTGCTGATATAAAGTATCAGTATTATTGATCATTCAAGTTTGATTCTTGAAAGTTTGAATTATTCCTCGGTACTGAGCAGTCTGAATAAGTTGCAGGACTACTCTCTGTAGATTTTGAAGATGCTTCTGAATCATCACATGACTTACATGCATACGGGTAACTTTGATAATTTTCATCTCTTGTGAACGAATGAACCCATTTGATGATATATCTATTTTTTTCTATGTTGTTTATTCCTTTCTTGAATCTTGATGAGAACTGTCCAGTTTAATGTAAGCTTTTATAAACAGGTGGACTATTGACACAAAGTATTACACAGCTGATGTTTCTTTGTGGATGGCACATCTTCATGCTGAATTTTCAGTAGAAGCTCTTCCAGTATTTGATAGATTGGCTGCTCTAGTGATGGTCTTTGACATGAATGATGTTGGTCTCATCACCTTACCACCTTTATATTACTTGTTTATAGAACATATATTTCACTAGTGGTAGTTTTTTGTAAATTGTACAATGCAGCTTCAGATGTTAATATGGTATGCGTCTCTTATATACAGCTATCATCTCTCGATGCACTTAAGGAATGGGTTTCTCGCACAGATATTCAAACTTTCGACATATTGTTATGCATTGGAAATAAAGTGGATCTTATTCCAGGTCATTCAGTACATGTTGGATACAGGAGACGTCTGCAGAAACTCGAAGAATCCTGGGGTAATACTATTTCTGAGTCAGATTACGGAATATCAGAAACTGAAGGAAGTAGTTTATTAGGAAATGAAGAATCATCTTGGCAGATAAAGAACAACTGTTTGGAATGGTGCTCCCAGCACAACATTGAATATGTGGAAGCTTGTGCATCAAATGCTGATTTTGACAAATGTAAGGCCTTACTGCATTATGTATTACAGGCTGTGATTGCAGTCTAATAGGCCCTATGATAGTTAGTCGTCATAGTAGCATTTCAACTGTTTTTCTATTTACCAACAACTGTTTATCTATTTACCAAAGTCCTGTGCTTTCCTTGCATATTTTCTACTCTCTCTTCAAATTAGGTAACTAGGTGCCTTTGTGTTTCTCAAAAGCAAGGTTTTTATACATATTAATATGGTTGGAACTGAAGCACATACAGGATCTAAAGGACCTTGGTTGTCATATATATTGAGATTAAAAAAGTATAGAACTAGTTCAAGAGGTAGGATATAGCACCCGGTGTCAATGCTAACAGCAGACCAAGCAGTAGCGACTTTACAGTTTTACATGATATAGCTATATTAGTTCAGATAAGATAGAGAACTTAAGGCAGGTGCACACATGTCATACATACTGGCTTAAATCCTTTGTGGCGGGTCAGATAAATCATCATATAAATGTATACCATGTAGACATGCTACAAGTCTATGATAACTCATCGCCTAAAATCTAGAAGTAGCCCCCCCCCCCCCCAAAACCTAAAAAGCATATTGTAAACAGGGTTACAATTTATACAGTCCTATCATTTATTAAGTTTAAATTTTTCATGGGACAATTTTTTAATTGTTTCTGAGTTTCGCCGAGTCGGGCGAGTCGGACTCGCATACGGCAGCCAAAACGAAGAGTCCGTGCTTCCTAGGTTTAAACTATGTACAGTCTAATAATATATCAAAATCAATATAAAGGGAGCTGGTTAAGGGAGAGTGTATGCCCCTGGACCAGTTGGGCAAACTAGTCTCTCAGCAGCATCCAGTATCGGGCAACTGAGTTTTACACTTTTTTAAAATCTTCTGAACCTATTGTTCACAGAAGGAGATTCCCGCTGCTTGCAGAACTCAAAATCTGATAAATAGCTGTCTCTGCACCTATTTCACTTGGACGGGGCTTATGGTCCGAACCTATTAGCTGCAGATAGGACTTACAGTTCGCTCCTACTTTGTTAAGACTTCCCCTGCAACTAATTGGTGCGGAAAGTTTAATGAAACTTAAATCTCAGCCATCTAATTTTTTTGATCAATTAGCTGACGTTTCAGTTTGCCCCAAATTCTTTAACTTAAAATTCTTGAACATAAAAAGTTTCTTTGAACTCTATACCATAGCCGTCCAATATTTAATTATATGGTTGAGATATATGTTTTGTGCTAACTGGCCGAGGAGCAAACATTTCTACTGGACCAGCTCCCTAGTTTAATTCATTGCGAATTCAGTGGACTGGATTATCATGTATATGCCAAAATTGACAACCAGATGTTAAATATGTAAAGATTACAGAGTAGGTTCTATTGAAATTTGGCTTTTGTAATATACTATCTGGCCTTGTTCATATGTATTTAACTTTTGAAAGACCCAATATACTCAATTCTCAAATTTACTGCTCTTCTTTCTTTCTTAACAATCGTAATCACTTAACAATTTTCCTTTAATAGGTTTATCTGTCGATGGTGATTCACAGGGTGTAGAGAGGATCCATGGAGCCCTCTCTGCTCATATGTGGCCAGGAATGATATTGAAATCTGGGAATAGGGTTGTTGAACCTTCATTACCTGAGAAACAAGGTTTGGTCATATCTTAAATTTTATCTCCGTGTGATCTTTTATGAGAACATATCTGATGTTTGATGTTTCTAATGAATGCCAGAATCGTCTGAAGAAGAATCAGACTATGAAGTCGAGTATGAAATCTTATCTGCTGGTTCTGAGGAACCATGGGATGACACTGATGAAAACTGGGTTTCTGCTAATCACTTTACATCAGTAGGTGATACGCAAGGACTAGTCAATCAAAACCTTGCTACAGAGAATAGTATAGAAGAGGGAAACAGTAGTTCAGCTGGAGAGCTGCAGCCCTCAACGACATCGGCATCTGCCTTGCAGGAAGAGATTGATAATGAAGAAAGTTCTATAGTAGATGTATCTGACAAAGCCTCAGAATCTGATGAAGGTACACCTCATGGGTTAGATAATCTGGAACAATTAATGTCTGAAATTGGGACCATGCGAGACAGTTTGAGGTTGATGCCAGATTTTCAGAGGAGAGAAATGGCAGCGAATCTGGCCATGAAAATGGCTTCCATGTTTGGAGACGAAAGTGGTGATGAAGAGTGATTTGTTGATCTTATATAGAATGGGTTAGTTACTAAGTTGCAGTTTCCCTCTGTATCCCTCTGCAGAGATAGTATTATACACTTTTGGTATGATGTTATATTATGAATTTGTTTGATTTCAGTTCAGAAAATCACACGAAAAAATAAATAAAATTGTCATTACTGTTTCTTATAATATTTTTGTTATTAGAGATTATATGAATGCATAGGTAAATTCTTGTAAGTAGTTATTGTAAGAAATTTTGTGCAGGTCTTCACTTTTTCATGCAAATGAATAACCCATGACAAAAGTCTTGCATATAGCTATGAATACAAATAATGAAATAAAGTATATTAAAAATTCCACCTTAGCCAACAAGCTATGTAAAATTTACTCTTACAGTCTTACACTTAGCCTTGGGGTACAATTTCAGAACATTCTTTACTTACTCGTAAATTCATGATATTACATAGACCATAATAAAAATGTTGCTGAAATTTATTTAATATTCTTTACTTGCCTTCGTATTAGGGTAAAATAGAACATTATATTCTTAAAAATCTAGGACCCTATATATAATGGTGAACAATAATAACATGCAACTCACAACATCATGGTGATTTCAGACTCTATGATCTCTTCAGCTTACTACAGGTCTGAACTAAGCTCATCATCATCAACTGATAAATAACGAGGATTATCATGCTCGTGAGGGAGATCTCTGTTATGGCTGTGGTTTTACTTTTATCTAAATCATCTGCCGTTTATCATTGTATTCACTTGAGTACCAGTGCTGAAGATAGTGATTGTGCTCATATGTTTCTTCACAAAAACTGTGCACATTTACCCACTGAGGTTATGCATCCAAACCACATATAAAACACACTCTAACTCTATTTGTACGTACCAGAAAAAATTACTGTGCTGTATGTGGCATCAAGATCAAGTTGAAATGGTTCACTTACCGCTGTGATGAGTTATTTCAGGACTGTAGCTTTAATATTTGTTTGGCATGTGTTATACCTATAAATAAATTTGATATACAACCTACTTATCATGCTCACAAGCTAACCTTACTAGCGAGGTTAACAACTTTGCAATGTGATGTTTGTGGTAAGGTGGATACTGATTTTTCTTATTTGTGCCACACGTCACTTTTGGATCCACCTCAACTGTAGTAATCTACCACTTTCGTTAACAGCTGATATTCACCTTAAACATCCTCTTACCTCGGCATATTCTCTTCCAGAAAAGTACCGAACATTTTGGCAGTCCTGCAGAATCTGTAAATATTCTATTGACTGGCTTTACTACTGTCCCAACTGCAGATTCTTTGCACACATCAAATGTGCTACATCAGTACATCACCTCCGCCTCAGGTTAGATTTCTGATCTTCTGTTTAAGATTTTGTTTGTTTTGAATCTTGTATTTTGGTACGTCAATTACATAAATGAGATTTTTTCTTTTGATGAATAAACCTGATATTAATTCAACATGGCAAAAAAATTATATGTAACAGTCTTTAAATTTCAAGAATATATATAACAAGTCTTTATAATCTGTTATATATAATATGATATTTTCACCTAGTACATTTATGTACTGCAGTCTTTAAATTTTTCTGTTCAATAGTCTTGATAGTTATCTCTATATTCAAAGTTTTAGTTCTTAAATCGAGGGATCATAGCTGCATCAGTAGATTAATGTAAAACAGGATCCCTTAATTCCAAATTATAGTATCCAGTGTATGAAATTCTATGTGCTTGCTTATAGTGAAAGTCTGCCTACTCTTTGATGCATCTCTATGCATTATAATTATGTTCTTAATGCAAGCTATCAACAATTAAGGTTGACATTGAAGTACCCTTTTTTCGTTTACCATAAACCAATGATTGTGGTACCACCTACTGTGGCTATGAGTTTGAGATTAGTCTCATGGTTGTATTCTCAAAAAGGTCATATCTTGAATGAGTAAAAGTTTATGGTTATCAGGTGACCGTACTATAAACAGTTACATTTTTGACTTAAACTTCCATGTAGTTTTGTGTAAAATAATACTCCGTATAAAGTACACGAGGATGGATGACAGGTTCCCCACTTTAATACTATTTATAAATAATCTGGACAAGTAGCATCCATCCTGATGTGCTAGACAAAATTGGGACTATAATGTTATTAGACGTGGTTTGCATCCATTTGATTACACCAGTTCAAATTTCTTTCTAGTGTTGACAAATGATTTTACCTGGTATCACCACATATTACAGGTTTTCTTATTTTTCTGGGTAAATGAAAGAGAAATTTAGAGAAAGCATTTATTGATAAGAGATTTACACTCAAGAAACTATATAAGCTGGGATATGGTGCTCTGAATGCAAAGATTATGAACATATTTAATGTTATTATTTCAACTGTTTCTTTGTAGTCACATAACGAAAGATTATATATGACCATGAGCTTTTTACTTTTATAATTTCAACTGTTCCTTTGTAGTCACATTACGTTCCTTGCGTATGGTATTATTTTCTGAATATTGTGAACACGTTTACTTTGGCAGACGAGATGCATCCTTTTTAGGATTAATATGCTATTCTGGTGCTCAGTTATTGCCTATGTTACTCAGACTCGGGTACGAAGTGTCAGACACGACACGTATCCGAGTGTCGGACTCGAAAAATCTGAAAATTGGGGACACGGGGACACTGTCCTATTTTTGGACACGGGTACGGGGACACCTCATAATATATTAATAAAGAGGCATGATAAATAGATACCATTAGAAAAAGTAACAATCAAACTCAGATTAAACATGATTTCATAAAGAACTCTGCAAATCATGGATCTTCTCTACTTGTTTCTTACTTCTACTTCTTTCATTCTTCTCATTTTTTTTGGTTTGCATTGTAAATTCAACTCATATGTGGTCTTTAAGTTGGTCAAAGTGTCCACATTTTAGTCAAAGGATCCGACACGAAATAAGTGTCGTGTCCAAGTGTCCGACACTGGTACGGCGACCTAAACAGAAGAGTCGGAGTAACATAGGTTATTGCATCAGTTGCACCTCAACTGTTTCATTTGCTGCTTCCAGGTCCAGAAGATAATATAGCAGAGTATTATCAGCAATAAGTAGAAATGTTGGAGGGATTCAATGAAATGGATGCCTTGACAAATCGTGGTTTTGTACCAAGAATGTCGCAGGTTTGTTAAATGGCCATCTGCGTCTTTGTCATTCCTTTAGAACTTGTTAGAAAAACTTCAGACCTGTTAGAAAATATGAGTTTAATGCTGTTGAAAAATTTCAGAATAAATGAACATGTTTACAAAGAGCTAATCGTAAACAACTAAGCGTTCGTTCTGCAGAATTTTATTTTTGACAAGTCTGCCCTGTTTTTAGATTTAACATTATGGAAGGCCTAGGGACCTAAATAGTTGATGAATAAAGGACGGAAATTGTACGTTTAGGTTCAGAAAATAAGCTGGTAAAATTTGGTAAGCATCAGACTTGTAAAAGTTGAGATATTGGTGAACTTATAGGGCTGGTTCTACTTGTAATAGAACAGAAAATAGAGCTGACTTTGGATAGTCGCCAAAATATTGTGTAGAGCTCATTTTAAGCTGAATTTTGGATATGTTATAGATGTGAATGCCTAGTTTACTCAGAAAAAAAGAATCACTTCATTTAGACCAATATATATCACTTTATGACCTGTTTAGTAAAGCGGATAGGCTTGTCCGAAATGAGAAAATATAATTAACATGAATATGGTTCGATTTAGGGGTGTAAACGAGCCGAGCCGAACACTGTCAGGCTCGAGTTCGAGCTCGACTAAATAGTTCGGGCTCGAGCTCGAGCTCGACCGAGCCATAATTTGTAAGTTCGAAGCTCGGCTCGACAAAAGTTCGATAGGCTCGAGCTCGGCTCGAAAACTCGAATTGATTCTACTAGATATTGACAAAAGCTCGAATGTGATAAATTCGGCTCGAGTTCGACTCGATTTAATATATAAAATTTTATTTAAATATGAAATATTTATATAATAATATATTTATAATATATAAATAATAAAAATAACTAGAGGCTCGATTCGGCTCGCGAGCCTCACGAACCGAGTAATTTGAAGCTCGAGCTCGGCTTGATAAAGTATTCGAAGAGCTCGAGCTCGGCTCGATTATCTTCAAGCCGAATTCGAATATTTTACGAACTGAACTCGAGCCGCTCACGAACAGTTTGACTCGTTTACACCCCTAGTTCGATTAAGATGAAGTCTTGTATGCATTTGCTTAGTAGCATGTTTACACTTATTGTAATCTTGTATCACAATTTAGATTCTCAAGGATTTTGCATGGAAACCCTGAAGATATAGACCTTCATGAATCGGTTACTTTTGCAATTATGAACAATGGTATTGCTTCTTATTATGATATTACATTTATTGCCGTTAATAAGATATAAAAATGTGAGGGTGCTTCCCATCAAATCTATCCTTCTTTTTTTTTTTTTTTTTGATAAAAACGAACTTGCATTAAATAACAGAATCTATCCTTCTAATGCTATATGTTCTATTAACTTATAGCTTAATTAAGGTGTGATATTGTTTTTGTATGGACAAAATGCCACCAAAGACTAACATCTGATCCTTTGCGGCAATCATGGTCTTTGAAGGGGAGATTATGATCTGATCCTTTGCAGGAGTTCACAGTTCTAGAATGAGAAATTTTGTCCACAGTTCCCATTTTTTTTAAGCACGCACAAGGGTGATTTAAATATATTTAGATATTTTCTACGTATGATTTGCAGGTTTGTCTTGAATGACAGATTTCTAGTAGTTTGGCAAAAAAAAGTTTGGAGACTATTGTGCTACTATTTCAAGAGAGGATGATGAATCAGAACATCCTTTTTTCTTTTGTACACTGTGTATTTTGTAGATTGAGTGCAGAACATCCTTTTAATGAATCAGACTTTGTGTGCACCTCCCGGTGCCAGAGAATGAATCGTGGATGCAGCAATGCATTAAGAAGGGGTTTGTTTCGTGGTTGGAGAATGCTGCCAAAAATCCTGCTGATCATATCAACCATTGGAGCCACGAGCATCAACTTACACTCAAAAACAAGTGTTCCCAGTATTACTGACGAAGTAGGAATATCGCTTATTTGTAAAGGGTGCACCAAATATATATCCACCAATGATGATGTAATCTATGAATGCGGAGAATGTGATTACATTCTCCACAGATATGTGCCCACCTTCCAAAAGAGATGCAGCTTTACATAGGTGGCAAGCACGTGGGAATTCAACCCAGTGTCAGTGAGATTTGGCGTTGCACTCTCTGTGAAGGTTTTAGAATTGGGTCACAGATGCGAGGCAGATACTTAATTACGTAGGAAAAGTATGCGAGGCACATACTTGGTTTTAGAAATACCAAGATTGACAGTGGGTGTGCTTTTCTACCCAAAATGATCAAACATGAACCTCATCATCACCTTTTTACACCAAGTTCTTCTCATCAGTACTTAATGGAATGTTTGGCGCAACAAATTAATACATTGGGAAGAGGTCGCATATACATGTAAAATGTGGTCTTAAGCCACTTACAGTCTTACACTGACACATCGATGGGATCCTCACCCCCCTTCACTTGATATTTTCTCCCGAGGAAGTAACAGATCATCCTCACGAATTCCACTGTGAACTTTGCTCTGAAGAGATAAACACAAACATTTGGTTCTACCATTGCAGTGTTTGCGATCTATCCTTTCATTTTGGAGAATGCATAAATTTGTTCTTCCGCTACTCAGAGATCAAGTTTGGTGCTACCAATATTAAGATTGACGCTCACCAGCATGACCACTTTTGTTCTAAACAAGAAGAGCGGGCAACCATGTCAAAGATGTCACAAAAAATACATATGGCGAGCCAGTATTTGAATGTGCACCTTGTATATTCATACAACATGCACAACCTGATTCATGCTCTTGATCTTAAGTTGTAAATGTTTAAATTATTTGCATGTAAATAACAAGATGCACATAATCAAACGAACCAGCCAATATTATTCACTTATTCAAGGAAGAAAAGACAGGAATTAGATGGAGGGGCAAAACAGAGAAATCACGAAGGAGGGAATCTTAATAATTAAACAACAAAAGTTGGGGACAAATTAGTAAATGTGTCTGTAAGGGGATATAAGGGAATGAGATAAGGGTTTCTGGGGTTATGCAGAAAATTGTTAAGATCGTATTTCTTTTATGCTGGGAGGCCGCCACCCCTCGAAGTGTGGCGATTCTGTAAACAAACTATCGTTACTTTCTTATTTATTTGGAGATTGTAGTTATCCTTCTATTATTGTGGTTTGGGTGTGAAATATATTTCGATTATCTTAATTGATTTGTCTGATTCACTTCAAATTGGTATCAGAGCAGACTCGATCTATGTGTTCTTTTGGGAACACGGCAAACCTCGAGTGGGGATCTGAGATACGAAGTTTGGGGAATGGGAACCCTGGAGGAGGTCCAAATTGGAGGTTTAAAAAATTGGATATGCCTCTTTTTGATGGAGACAATCCCGATGGGTGGATTCTACGGGCGGAGCGCTATTTTCAGTTTTATCGCTTATCGGAGGAGGATAAAGTGGAGGCGGCAGTGGTAGCGTTGGAAGGGGAAGCTCTGTTGTGGTTCCAGTGGGAAAGTCGGTGGAGACCGGTGGAGAGTTGGGCGGAGATAAAGACCTTAGTAAGGAGGAGGTTTCGAACTACTGCTACGGGCACCCTCCACGAACAGTGGTTGGCATACCGATAGACCGGAATAGTGGGTGAGTATAGCCGAAGGTTTATTGAGTTGTTAGCTCCCCTAGACCGGGTACCCGAAGAAATAGCCAAGGGACAGTATCTTAATGGGTTGAAGGAGGAGGTGAGAGTTGAAGTGCGACTGTTAGGCCCTCGGAGTTTGGATCAAGCCATGGATTTAGCGTTGATGGTGGAGGATAAGCTCAGAGTTGGACTAATCAAAAAAGCCGAAGCAAGATACAGTCAAAGCTATAGGAGTATGGGCTCCTATGCACCTACATCGCCTCCGTTTAAGAGCAGTGGATCAACTTACTCTACGGGGTCTGTTTCACCCAGAACCACTGTTCAGTCGGGAGCTTCAATGGGTTCAACCGGGGGGAGTAGTGCTTATTCTACCAGTAAACAAAGGGGTGAGGTTCGCAGGCTAACTGATAAGGAGCTGCAATTAAAGAGGGAGAGAGGGTTGTGTTACAGATGTGATGAGAAATGGTCAGCCGGACACCGCTGTAAACGAAAAGAACTGAGCGTGCTCTTAACCTGTGAAGAAGAAGATGATGAGGTAGAACTCAGCCCCACCAGTCCAGCTTCAGAAGAACATATAGAGGTACCCCCTGAGCTGGTTCATCCTGAAATTTCATTAAACTCTGTAATGGGAATATCGAGCCCTCGCACTTTGAAAATGCTGGGGAAAATTAAGGGAAATGATGTGGTAGTGATGGTGGACCCGGGGGCCACCCATAATTTCATTTCGGAGGAATTAGCAAGGCGTTTGGGACTGCCGATAAATTCGATGAAGTCTTTTGGGGTGTCATTGGGGACGGGAGAGTCGGTACAAGGTGAGGGGGAATGTCGATCAGTTATTTTGGAGTTACAAGGAATTGTGGTGATAGAGAACTTCCTGGTGTTACCTTTGGGAAAATCAGACCTGATTTTGGGTATTCAGTGGCTAGAGAAATTGGGGACTATGACAACCAATTGGAAGACGCAGACAATTAAGTTTCAAATGGGAGAAGATACGGTGACATTGAGGGGGGATCCATCACTAGGAAGAAGTGGTATCTCACTGAAAGCCATGATTCGTACGTTGCAGAAGGAAAAGCAGGGATTCTTGGTGGGATTGAACCAAATACAAGGTAGTGAGGAGGGTGACTCAGTGCAAGAGAAGGAACCTGAATTCTTGTCTTCGGTTCTGTCCAAGTTCGAGAGAGTGTTTAATATGCCCCCGGGGTTACCTCCTCATAGGTCGCACGAACATGCCACTCTGTTAAAGGAGGGCATCAATCCTATTAATGTCCGGCCATACCGATACGCACATGTGCAGAAAGGGGAAATAGAGAGACTGGTAAAAGAGATGCTTCAAGTAGGGATTATACAGCCGTCGGTGAGCCCGTTTTCCAGTCCTGTGCTATTAGTCAAGAAAAGGGATGGGTCATGGCATTTTTGCATTGACTACCGAGCACTAAATAAATCGACAGTCCCCGATAAGTATCCAATACCCGTCATCGATGAGTTACTTGATGAGTTACACGGAGCAACAATATTCACCAAACTAGACTTGAAATCGGGGTATCACCAAGTCTGAATGAAGGTAGGGGATGTGCCCAAAACGGCCTTTCGGACACACGAAGGTCATTACGAATTCCTAGTACTTCCTTTCGGTTTGACGAACGGTCCTGCCACATTTCAGGCTATTATGAATGATGTTTTCAGGCCATATTTACGAAAGTTTGTACTCGTGTTTTTTGACGACATTTTGGTATACAGCCGTACTAAGGAGGAGCACCAGGAGCATCTCAGTTTACTGTTACAGAAACTGCAGGAACATCAGTTGTATGTCAATCGAAAGAAGTGTGAAATGGGAAAGTCACAAGTGTCGTATCTGGGTCACATTATTTCAGAATCGGGAGTGGCTGTGGATATGTCAAAGGTATGTGCAATGCAAGAGTGGCCAATTCCGCAGTCTCTAAAAGGTCTACGGGGTTTCTTGGGTCTAACCGGTTATTACCGGAAGTTTATACAAGGGTATGCAAATGTGGCAGGGCCACTCACGGAACAGCTGAAAAGGGACAAGTTTCACTGGACAGATGAGGCTACCCAGGCTTTTGAGGCTCTCAAGATAGCTATGACAAGGGCCCCAATACTAGCCATGCCCTATTTTAACAAACAATTCATTGTGGAGACGGACGATTCAGGGTTTGGGCTAGGTGCGGTTTTGTTGCAAGACAACCACCCGATCACATATTTTAGTAAAGTTCTGGGCCAACGAGCTCGTTTGAAGTCTATCTACGAAAAAGAATTAATGGCAATAGTTTTGGCAGTCCAAAAGTGGCGTCACTACTCTCTTGGTACCAAGTTCATAGTGCGTACGGATCAGAAGAGCCTCAAGTTTCTCTTGGAACAACGGGAAGTTGGCTCAGATCATCAGAGATGGGTGAGTAAATTGCTAGGATTCCAGTTCGAAATACATTATAAACCGGGACCTACCAACAAGGTAGTAGACGCCTTGTCACGGAAAGATGCTGAGACAGTAGAATTGTCGAACCTAATTTCGATTGGAGGAGTCCAATGGAGTGAAATCAGTGCTCAAGTGAACTCAGACCCATTCATACAAGCATTAATCTCTGCAATATCTAAGGGGGAGTCGTATCCTAAAGGGTATACAGTGGAGAATGGGATTCTGCATTACAAGAGTAGAATAGTAGTGCCAGCAAATTCCTCGCTGAGTGCGAAGCTCTTACAGGAGTATCATGATAGTCCATTTGGGGGACATTATGGGGATTTTCGAACATACCAACGATTAGCCCAGGAGTGGTATTGGCCAGGAATGCGGAGGGCAGTGCAAAAATATGTTCGTGAGTGCACTACCTGTCAACAGCAAAAGGTGGAGTCTCTCCATCCGGCGGGCTTACTTCAGCCACTACCCATTCCATCTCGTGTGTGAGAGGACATATCGATGGACTTCGTCGAAGGTTTACCTCGTTCAAGGAATGTGGACAGTATGCTTGTAGTGGTGGACCGACTGTATAAATACAACCATTTTATTGGCCTTCTGCACCCATTTAAAGCTCAAACCGTGGCTCAACTGTTTATTCAAGAGGTGGTTCGTCACCACGGGTTTCCTTCAACTATTGTGTCGGATAGGGATAAGGTATTTGTGAGTTTGTTCCGGACTGAACTGTTTAAACTACAGGGTACTAGCTTGAGGAGAAGCACTGCCTACCATCCACAATCGGATGGCCAGACAGAAGTCGTCAATAAAACGATGGAGAGTTACCTACGATGCTTCGTTAATGGCCATCCCAAGACTTGGGCCAAGTGGTTGCCATGGTTAGAATTTTGGTATAACACCGCATTTCAGACTACAATTAACTGTACTCCATTTAAAGTTATGTACGGGCGAGATCCACCCCCTTTGATTCGATTTGAGCAAGGTAGTACAGCAGTGGCTACCTTAGAAGAGCAACTGTTAGAACGGGATGCAATGTTGGATGACATCAAAGCTAACTTGTATAAAGCTCAGCAGCGTATGAAGAAACTGGTTGATGGTTCACGTCGGGAGGTAGAATTTGCAGATGGTGAAATGGTGTACTTGAAACTACAACCCTACCGCCAACACTCCTTGGCCTGACGTCACTGTGCCAAATTGGCTGCGAGGTATTATGGGCCTTATATGGTGCTACAGCGCATAGGGAAGGTGGCCTATAAACTACAACTGCCAGACACAGCGAAGATCCACCCTGTGTTCCACGTGCCTCAATTGAAAAGAGCAATAGGGACCAACAAGGTGTCCCCATCCATTCCCCCACAATTGACATCTGAATTAGTGTTGGACTCGGTTCCTGAAGCAATGTTGGGAGTCAAGTATCACAGGGCGGGGGGCCAACCAACTGAAGTCTTGATTAAGTGGAAGGGGTTGCAGGAGTGGGAATCAACTTGGGAAAATTGGTAGCAGATAAGCATCTTATTTCCACAGTTTCACCTTGAGGACAAGGTGAATGTCTGGGCCGCGGGTAATGCACAGAATCAAACGAACCAGCCAATATTATTCACTTATTCAAGGAAGAAAAGACATGAATTAGATGGAGGGGCAAAACAGAGAAATCACGAAGGAGGGCATCTTAATAATTAAACAGCAAAAGTGGGGGACAAATTAGTAAATGTGTCTGTAAGGGGATATAAGGGAATGAGATAAGGGTTTCTGGGGTTATGCAGAAAATTGTTAAGATCGTATTTCTTTTATGTTGGGAGGCCGCCACCCCTCGAAGTTTGGCGATTCTGTAAACAAACTATCGTTACTTTCTTATTTATTTGGAGATTGTAGTTATCCTTCTATTATTGTGGTTTGGGTGTGAAATATATTTCGATTATCTTAATTGATTTGTCTGATTCACTTCAAATATTGTAATGAATTACTACAGTTCTAACTAATAGCAATTGCAGTACTTAGATATCTCAATTTGTTCAGAATATTACAAAGTAAAAAAGATAGATAATGGACTTTCGAGAGGCCCAAATCTCTCCCAGTAATAAGAAAAACAGACTAACTTCTCGATAACTAATTACTCCCTCTTCTCCCCTATTTGTTCACCTCATTCCCTTCCACTTGCTATTACTCTTTTACCCTCTGCTATTTGATGTTCTGACCCTTCTGTCCTTCAAGTCACGCCTGGAATATACCTGTAATGCACGTGGCTCTGTTGGCTGTATTACATTACCCCGCTCCCAGAGACTCACCTTGTCCTCAAGGTGGAACCAAGGAAACCTCTGGTTAGTCAAGCTCATGTCTTCCCACGTAGCTTCATCTGGTATCAACCCTTACCATTGCAACAGAACTTCAATCCTGACCTGATCACTATCCTGAACATGACATACACTTAACAGTTTAGCTGGGTCCATTACCATCTCCAGCTCTGATGTAATATGGGGGAAAATAGTAGGAGCTGCTGGAACTGTGCCAATGTGGTTCCATTTGAGAAGAGCTTCTAGTCAAGTTGAATTCCCATCCTGCACCTGCCTGACCTCTACTAACTCAGCAGGTTCGACAACTAATTCTAACTCTGAAATAAGCTGTGGAAGAATCATTGGAGACACAGTGGCCATTCCCACTGATCCTTTAAGCTGCGAAACGTGGAAAACAAGGGTCATCTTGCTATTTGCTGGCAATTCGAGCTTATACGCAACCTTGCCAATTGGCTGGATAATTTTGAAGGGTCCATAAAATCGAGATGCTAGTTTTTCAAATGGACGCCAGGCAAGCGTACGTTGTCGGTACGGTTGCAATTTCAGATATACCCTGTCATTTATAGCAAAACAGTCATCCTTTCGTTTAAGAACAGCTGCCCTTCTCATGACTTGCTGAGCTTTAACCAAATTAAAATATGGATGCAGATAAAACCATAATAGCTTTTAGTGACTGGCTTCATTCTGAGTACCAAACAATGGTGTGAAAATAGTCATATTGTGACGAATGTCGAGATCAGAATGCAAAAAAGTATCCAGATCAGAATGCAAAAAAGTATCCAACTTCTGATCAAATGATATTTCAGGTATATCATTGGTGGCTTCTGTGATGGTAGTATGTTTACTTGAGCCAGATTCTTCTTTCTTGCCATACACATTTTTACACCCAATCCACTGACATCCAACAGAGCATCCAATGTTAGACTGGTAGCACTCGCAGTACCTTTTCAAGCACATCAACTTCTTGCAATTGCACCCTCTTTTATACCCTGCAGAGGAAGGCGTCGACTTATTAATGTCCTGAATATTATTTGCAGATACAACTTTTCTAACAAGTAATTTCCACCTTGTCGATTCATGTCCTGTTCTACTTAATCGAATCTTCAATTTGAATTGCCTGCGTAGGGGAACTCTGCAGTTGTCGGATTGGTCACAAATGGGGGAGTGAAGTTTGAGTAGCTGCAACATTCTCTTACACCTTGTGCCTCCCCCATCAACCCTCTTTTTACAAGTAGTGTAATGCTTAATAGATTGTTGAAGGCCTTCACAGATTGAGAACTTTTCACAGGGACTTTTATTCTTACTCGGTTCTTTATCATAGGGTCCAATGCTAGTACAACCTTCTGTGCAGATATGTTCCAAACATTCCATGGCTACACTTAGCTGTACATACAAGCTCTGCTCCTCTTTATGCCATTTTATTCTTTTTTTTCTCAGTCCAGCTTCAACAATGAACTGTAACATATCGAGTTCAAGATGAGGATCGTGATTCTGTAGAAACTCCCATCCTTCAATATGCTCAATTGCCTTATAATTATTATAAACTAGCTTCATACATTTAAGATAAAGGCCTGGTGCATCACAAAGCTTGGCAAGCTGAAGCACATCTACCACATTCTCAACAGTCAATTCTTGAGCCAATGCTTTGGAAACAAAATGCTCGATCTCTTCCTCAGTCAAAAGTTTTGTTAAATCACTATAGAGAAAAGGTTTCTTTGCAGTTAACTTTTGCTTCTTGTTTTCTTCCATGTTTCGAGCACTTAGCTTCTTCCAGATTCCATGTCCATGTACCTCTGCCTCATTGCGAAACCAACTAACATGCTTTGAGGCTAATATTTCAACTGTATCATAACTCTCGACCTTGACATTCTGGACTTCATCAAGAAGATAAGGACTTTGAGGATTGTCTAGACCACTGATATGTTTTGGCTTTGCAGTAGTCAAGGCAATGAGATCTCCTACCTCTGGCACATACATTTCTTTATCATAGTGTAATGAACTTAACTCCGCACCACCAGGATAAAAAATCAGCACATTCTTTTCACCCACACTGCTAGACTTCTTGTCTAAACCATACGCAATTGCAACTGATGTAGGCTCGTTCATAATTCGCATCACATTGAGGCCGTAGATAACACCACCATCCTTCTTACTTTCAGTAAAAATTGTCTCCAATATTGTCCCTTTATCACCCTTATCCAATTTACCGACATCTTCACATTTTTTTTCATTTGGGTTTGTCACGAAAGGTTTCGAAACAACCGACTCCTCAACTTCACTATTTTCATTATCCAAACTTGCAAAAACAGGCTTTTCAACGACATTAACAAACTTAATTTCATCACTTAAAAACCCATCATACCCAAACCCATTATCACTACTATGTAAAAACCCATCAGAAAAAATAGAGTTTCTATCAGGAATTACATCAAACACCCGTTGTGCAGGAAATTCAATAGTAGTGTCATGAGACATTATCGAAGAAAGAGAATAACATACCTCTTTCTGATATCTAAATTGATTGTCCTTGAGAGTGTTCATCAATACCTTCTCTTGTTCACAGAATCGAGCTATACATGCTTCCAATCGCTGCGATGTTTCAGCCATAGCCGTGTTGATTGCTAGCGATATTTGTTCCCCCATCGTTGACCTCCAATCCCCCAAACCTTGCTCAACCATTTCGATTTTTTTTTTCGCGAGGACCCTATGCTCTGATACCAATTGTAATGAATTACTACAGTTCTAACTAATAGCAATTGCAGTACTTAGATATCTCAATTTGTTCAGAACATTACAAAGTAAAAAAGATAGATAATGGACTTTCGTGAGGCCAAAATCTCTCCCAGTAATAAGAAAAACAGACTAACTTCTCGATAACTAATTACTCCCTCTTCTCCCCTATTTGTTCACCTCATTCCCTTCCACCTGCTATTACTCTTTTACCCTCTGCTATTTGATGTTCTGACCCTTCTGTCCTTCAAGTCACGCCTGGAATATACCTGTAATGCACGTGGCTCTGTTGGCTGTATTACATTAATTGCAATAGATTACTACTGATTTAAGAAGAAGAAACTGAACGCTTTGATTAACAACGAAAACAGCAGAGTACTTGATTAAATTACAGACCCATAAACAATAAGAATGAACCAGTTGCAGGACTTTCGAGAGGTCCGCTCTCTCCCACCCTAACTGATCTTAGTAAACACAATATTCTCGATATACTCCTTCTTTCATTTTCCCCTCTTTCATTCTGCACATTCTAATTCCTCTTGGGCCTCTCATTGGGTAGCTTCTGACTTGGGCCAGTCCATAACAATACCCCGCTCCCAAAAAACGACCTTGTCCTCATGGTCGAAGGTGATACCACGTTCATCCAAGCAGATCGAACCATAGATATATAATGGTTATCCTCATATTCAGGGCTGTTGAAGCACTCTTGGCAAGAACAAGCTTGAGCGCAGTAGTATCCAGCAGCAAAGCAATCACAATATAGTTTTAAACATTTTGTCTTCTTGCAATTACAGCTTTCGCAACCATCTTCATCACCGGAGCCCTTCGACCTTTTCCTTTTCTTTTGTGAACTCAATTTAGTATATTCCATGTTATCACATAAAGTAGAATGATGCTCAGTTGGCTTCAATAAACCATCAATTGCTTTTGATGAAGTTGGTGAATTCCCTGCATTATCTGTGGAATGAGAATCTGTAGTGCACACTGACTTTTTGATTTGCTCATACCCACCAGGATCAAAGACATGTACATTCTTATCAGCAATAATGTAGTCCTTATCCAAACTATAAGCCTTCTTATCCAACTGACACTTCTCCATCTCCTCTATTATCAACCATAGCTCTGAAAATATGCTTTTAGGATCCAAGCACTTTATCAGAAAATTCACCATATGAAGGGTTGAAAGCCTTTTCTGAGAATTTCCCTCAACAGTTCCGGCTGTCAAGATCCTTAATCCAGCTTATATAAACAATCTTGCATATGTTTCAACAGCTAGACTATTGCTCTTGGCCAAAGCCTTGACTAGTCCAATTTGGGAATTAGCTTGCATAAGCTTGTCCAGAGCTCTAGCAACTCTTTGACAAACCTCATTAACCATCTCCATTGACGCAAAACGCCAATTATCTGAATGTACAAGTGCCTTCAAGCAGAGGGCAGATCTTGAAGATAGACTCTCTTGATTGACCAAAAGGGAATCTGAAAGTGGCTTAGTAAGAGAGTATATAATATGCCTTTTCTTGTCTTCTGGAGTCGTCGGATCAATTCCATACCTCGCAATTGCTGGAACTACTTTTGAGCAAGCTTGCTGAAGAGCAAATGAAGTGGCACTTGAAGTTAATGTATTAACTACAATATTTATAATGTTGTTGATCTGAGGAACAATTTTGGGGCCATGAACTCGAGCAAGCACTTCATAGAGAGAAATTGTATATTCCCCAGTAGAACCCGCCACTTTGGTTTTAGAAACCTGAGCAAGAAGGAGAGGAATGGCCTTGGAATCCATCTCCTTAACATAATGTTTCAAAGTTTTCATAGCTAATTTTCTACAATCAGCATCCTTGCCATGATTTTCCAGTTCTCTCCTCACTACTGGTGCAACAGTTCTTCTCAGCTTTGTCAAAATAGAAATGTAGGTGGTGTGTGTAATATCAATCAGTAGCATACTCTCAAACAAAAACCTTAGAAAATTCACATTCTCAAATTTACTATCACATTTACCGTACTCATCCTCATGAAGCTTATAAACCATTTCCTTATCATTCTTAGCAAGTTCATTGCTCAAAACTGGTGTCAAAGCTCTCTTAATTGACTCGACATGAAAAACAACAGAGTTAGGGGCATGTAATGTTGTTTCTGGAATTTGGACATCATATACCTTCACAAGAATTTCATCAAACGTTTGAGGGGCAGATATTGCAGGTTGTGACGCCTCCATATTCACATCAATTAACTTCTCAACTCTACTCTTATTATCCATATTATCAAAAACTAAAACAAGAGTATGTGTAGTTGATGATGGGTTTACCAAATTTGAGGACGTCTTCTTAGCTTGTGTTCTTTCTCCACCAACTTCAATTTCTCTTCCCTCCTTGTTTTTCTCTGTAGCAAGCTTTGATACCTCTTTCGCCTCCAATTCATCCCCCATTTTCTTCGCCTCCATAGCCCACTCCGCCAATGACTTACGAACCGCCTCCCTAGCTTTCTCAAATGCCTCCTCCACCCCTTTCTTAATCAACTCCTTCATCTCCTCTCCAAAATCTGTCAACAACTCCTTCATATCCTCTCCAAAATCTGTCAACTTATCTCCCATTAGATCAAATGCTCTGATACCAATTGCAATAGATTACTACTGATTTAAGAAGAAGAAACTGAACGCTTTGATTAACAACGAAAACATCAGAGTACTTGATTAAATTACAGACCCATAAACGATAAGAACGAACCAGTTGCAGGACTTTCGAGAGGTCGACTCTGAAGTGAATCAGACAAATCAATTAAAATAATCGAAATATATTTCACACCCAAACCACAATAATAGAAGGATAACTACAATCTCCAAATAAGTAAGAAAGTAACGATAGTTTGTTTACAGAATCGCCACACTTCGAGGGGTGGCGGCCTCCCAACATAAAAGAAATACGATCTTAACAATTGATAGGTGGATTTTATATCCATTATTCACCTTCCGTTTGGACTTAAAACGTTTGTAAGTTCTCAAGTTTCGTTGTAATTTGATATGTTTTTGCTCTAATTGTGTAGGTTGCATGTTGACGGCATCTTGATGTTTAAACGAATTAATGGAGGTGTTTGTTGTTGAGCGAAGAATGCAAGTTGTGGAAGAATTGCATAGCAAGAAAGAAAATTTAGTGGTAGAGGAAATTGAGTTTTCCAGGGGGTTACAGGTGCCCTAGCGCGCATGCAAGGCGCAGGAGCGCGGCCTGGGCTGAAGAGAGGCGCCACAGCGCGCATAATGGGAGTCACAGCGCGCGAGACCAGAAAATCCAGGAGCAAGGGAGCGCAGGGGCGCCCAAGTGAGCGCAGGAGCGCTTGCCTCAGTTTTTAACAGCTTTCTCATAGCTTTTATCGGGTCAAAGCAGTTAGGCCATTATGTTTAGGGCAGTATATATGTTGAAAACCCTAAAAACAAACGATCTTAATCAGTAGCAGCTTTTTCTCATATTCTCTATCAACATTTTCATCATTTTCTTAGAAACAATTTCAAGGAAGAATCTCCAAGCTAGTGACAAGCAAGGAGTAATCTTTGGAACTTTGTACTCTTCTATTTTGGGGATTTATTTCTAAACCTTAATTCTCTCTTCTTTTATTATTTGTTGTTTTAGAGTTATGTTATCATTTGAACCCATGATGGTGCTAAGTTCAATTATGAACTAAACACTTTCATGGGGTTCTAATGGATTGTTTTGTGGATTCTAGTAATTGATAGTCTTGATCATATATGCTTGTGGTTTGTTATATGGGT
Source organism: Kitagawia praeruptora (assembly GCA_037693485.1). NCBI lineage: Eukaryota > Viridiplantae > Streptophyta > Magnoliopsida > Apiales > Apiaceae > Kitagawia > Kitagawia praeruptora. The sequence continues at coordinate 25,921,326 of CM075352.1, read as the reverse complement.
ACCTAGCATGGTTGTGTTAATTAATATAGATGCGTAGCTATCATCTATTTTGTCAATCTCTAATGAATGCGAAAGTGGATTTAGAGATTAGGGCGTGCCATGTTAGCATAGGCTTATGACGACTTCTCCGCATTTTGGTAGTATAGATTCAAAAGAACTTACTCCCCTATGTAGTTGCTAATGGAACTTGTGATTAAATCGATTGTATCACCCAATCTCATAGACATATAGTGATTTGGATATAATTGATGTCCGTAATTCTTCTATCTTAATTGTGGATGATTTATGGTTTGGTGTGGGTTTATCGAAAGATAGCTCATACTTCTTTAGTGTTCCTACTAGTTCCCTAAAATACCACATTGCATTGAATCTTGACGATTAATCTAGATGAAACAATTCATGAAATTAGAACCCTGTGTTTCTCTCATATAAGTTAATTCACCTTAGTAACTTTTAGTAGTATAAATTAGATAAACAACCAAATTTGATAATTGTTCAAGCATTAAGAAGTAACCATACACCGTTGCATAAGTACTAAAATTGGCATTCCACCTAGTCTCTACGGAACGAATCTTACTTATCACTTGCTATTTGTGATCGCGTATACTTGCGTGTTTACGAGTCAACAACAATTTTTTGCAAAACCCCAGAAACCCTTATCTCATTCCCTTATATCCCCTTACAGACACATTTACTAATTTGTCCCCCACTTTTGCTGTTTAATTATTAAAATGCCCTCCTTCGTGATTTCTCTGTTTTGCCCCTCCATCTAATTCCTGTCTTTTCTTCCTTGAATAAGTGAATAATATTGGCTGGTTCGTTTGATTCTGTGCATTACCCGCGGCCCAGACATTCACCTTGTCCTCAAGGTGAAACTGTGGAAATAAATGCTTATCTGCTGCCAATTTTCCCAAGTTGATTCCCACTCCTGCAACCCCTTCCACTTAATCAAGACTTCAGTTGGTTGGCCCCCTGCCTTGTGATACTTGACTCCCAACACTACTTCAGGAACCAAGTCCAACACTAATTCAGATGTCAATTGTGGGGGAATGGACGGGGACACCTTGTTGGTCCCTACTGCTCTTTTCAATTGAGACACGTGGAACACAGGGTGGATCTTCGCTGTGTCTGGCAGTTGTAGTTTATAGGCCACCTTCCCTATGCGCTGTAGCACCATATAAAGCCCATAATACCTCGTAGCCAATTTGGCACAGTGACGTCGGGCCAAGGAGTGTTGGCGGTAGGGTTGTAGTTTCAAGTACACCATTTCACTATCTGCAAATTCTACCTCCCGACATGAACCATCAGCCAGTTTCTTCATACACTGCTGAGCTTTATACAAGTTAGCTTTGATGTCATCCAACATTGCATCCCGTTCTAACAGTTGCTCTTCTAAGGTAGCCGCTGCTGTACTACCTTGCTCAAATCGAATCAAAGGGGGTGGATCTCGCCCGTACACAACTTTAAATGGAGTACAGTTAATTGTAGTCTGAAATGCGGTGTTATACCAAAATTCTAACCATGGCAACCACTTGGCCCAAGTCTTGGGATGGCCATTAACGAAGCAACGTAGGTAACTCTCCATCGTTTTATTGACGACTTCTGTCTGGCCATCCGATTGTGGATGGTAGGCAGTGCTTCTCCTCAAGCTAGTACCCTGTAGTTTAAACAGTTCAGTCCAGAACAAACTCACAAATACCTTGTCCCTATCCGACACAATAGTTGAAGGAAACCCGTGGTGACGAACCACCTCTTGAATAAACAGTTGAGCCACGGTTTGAGCTGTAAATGGGTGCAGAAGGCCAATAAAATGGCTGTATTTAGATAATCGGTCCACCACTAAAAGCACACTGTCCACATTCCTTGAACGAGGTAAACCTTCGATGAAGTCCATCGATATGTCCTCCCACACACGAGATGGAATGGGCAGTGGCTGAAGTAAGCCCGCCGGATGGAGAGACTCCACCTTTTGCTGTTGACAGGTAGTGCACTCACGAACATATTTTTGCACTGCCCTCCGTATTCCTGGCCAATACCACTCTTGGGCTAATCGTTGGTATATTCGAAAATCCCTATAATGTCCCCCAAATGGACTATCATGATACTCCTGTAAGAGCTTCGCACTCAGTGAGGAATTTGCTGGCACTACTATTCTACTCTTGTAACGCAGAATCCCATTTTCCACTGTATACCCTTTAGGATACAACTCCCCCTTAGATATTGTAGAGATTAATGCTTGTATGAATGGGTCTGAGTTCACTTGAGCACTGATTTCACTCCATTGGACTCCTCCAATCGAAATTAGGTTCGACAATTCTACTATCTCAGCATCTTTCCGTGACAAGGCGTCTGCTACCTTGTTGGTAGGTCCCGGTTTATAATGTATTTCGAACTGGAATCCTAGCAATTTACTCACCCATCTCTGATGATCTTAGCCAACTTCCCGTTGTTCCAAGAGAAACTTGAGGCTCTTCTGATCCGTACGTACTATGAACTTGGTACCAAGCAAGTAGTGACGCCACTTTTGGACTGCCAAAACTATTGCCATTAATTCCTTTTCGTAGATAGACTTCAAACGAGCTCGTTGGCCCAGAACTTTACTAAAATATGCGATCGGGTGGTTGTCTTGCAACAAAACCGCACCTAACCCAAACCCTGAAGCGTCCGTCTGCACAATGAATTGTTTGTTAAAATCGGGCATGGCTAGTATTGGGGCCCTTGTCATAGCTATCTTGAGAGTCTCAAAAGCCTGGGTAGCCTCATCTATCCAGTGGAACTTGTCCCTTTTCAGCTATTCCGTGAGTGGCCCTGCCACATTTGCATACCCTTGTATAAACTTCCGGTAATAACCGGTTAGACCCAAGAAACCCCGTAGACCTTTTAGAGACTGGGGAATTGGCCACTCTTGCATTGCACGTACCTTTGACATATCCACAGACACTCCCGATTCTGAAATAATGTGACCCAGATACGACACTTGTGACTTTCCCATTTCACACTTCTTTCGATTGACATACAACTGATGTTCCTGCAATTTCTGTAACACTAAACTGAGATGCTCCTGCTGCTCCTCCTTAGTACGGCTGTATACCAAAATGTCGTCAAAAAACATGAGTACAAACTTTCGCAAATATGGCCTGAAAACATCATTCATAATAGCCTGAAATGTGGCAGGACCGTTGGTCAAACCGAAAGGAAGTACTAGGAATTCGTAATGATCTTCGTGTGTCCGAAAGGCCATTTTGGGCACATCCCCTACCTTCATTCGGACTTGGTGATACCCCGATTTCAAGTCTAGTTTGGTGAATATTGTTGCTCCATGTAACTCATCAAGTAACTCGTCGATGACGGGTATTGGATACTTATCGGGGACTGTCGATTTATTTATTGCTCGGTAGTCAATGCAAAAATGCCATGACCCATCCCTTTTCTTGACTAATAGCACAGGACTGGAAAACGGGCTCACCGACGGCTGTATAATCTCTGCTTGAAGCATCTCTTTTACCAGTCTTTCTATTTCCCCTTTCTGCACATGTGGGTATCGATATGGCCGGACATTAATAGGATTGATGCCCTCCTTTAACACAATGGCATGTTCGTGCGACCTATGAGGAGGTTACCCCGGGGGCATATTAAACACTCTCTCGAACTTGGACAGAACCGAAGACAAGAATTCAGGTTCCTTCTCTTGCACTGAGTCACCCTCCTCACTACCTTGTATTTGGTTCAATTCCACCAAGAATCCCTGCTTTTCCTTCTGCAATGTACGAATCATGGCTTTCAGTGAGATACCACTTCTTCCCAGTGATGGATCCCCCCTCAATGTCACCGTATCTTCTCCCATTTGAAACTTAATTGTCTGCGTCTTCCAATTGGTTGTCATAGTCCCCAATTTCTCTAGCCACTGAATACCCATAATCAGGTCTGAGTTTCCCAAGGGTAACACCAGGAAGTTCTCTATCACCACAATTCCTTGTAACTCCAAAATCACTAATCGACATTCCCCCTCACCTTGTACCGACTCTCCCGTCCCCAATGACACCCCCAAAGACTTCATCGAATTTATCGGCAGTCCCAAACGCCTTGCTAATTCCCCCGAAATGAAATTATGGGTGGCCCCCGGGTCCACCATCACTACCACATCATTTCCCTTAATTTGCCCCAACATTTTCGAAGTGCGAGGGCTCGATATTCCTATTACAGAGTTTAATGAAATTTCAAGATGAACCAGCTCAGGGGGTACCTCTATATGTTCTTCTGAAGCTAGACTGGTGGGGCTGAGCTCTACCTCATCATCTTCTTCCTCACAAGTTAAGAGAACACTCAGTTCTTTTCGTTTACAGCGGTGTCCGGCTGACCATTTCTCATCACATCTGTAACACAACCCTCTTTCCCTCTTTAATTGCAGCTCCTTATCAGTTAGCCTGCGAACCTCACCCCTTTGTTTACTGGTAAAATAAGCACTACTCCCCCCGGTTGAACCCATTGAAGCTCCCGACTGAACAGTGGTTTTGGGTGAAACAGACCCCGTAGAGTAAGTTGATCCACTGCTCTTAAACGGAGGCGATGTAGGTGCATAGCTGCCCATACTCCTATAGCTCTGACTGTATCTTGCTTCGGCTTTTTTGATTAGTCCAACTCTGAGCTTATCCTCCACCATCAACGCTAAATCCTTGGCTTGATCCAAACTCCTAGGGCCTAACAGTCGCACTTCAACTCTCACCTCCTCCTTCAACCCATTAAGATACTGTCCCTTGGCTATTTCTTCGGGTACCCGGTCTAGGGGAGCTAACAACTCAATAAACCTTTGGCTATACTCACCCACTGTTCCGGTCTGTCGGTATGCCAACCACTATTCGTGGAGGGTGCTCGTAGCAGTAGTTCAAAACCTCCTCCTTACTAAGGTCTTTATCTCCGCCCAACTCTCCACCGGTCTACACCGACTTTCCCACTGGAACCACAACAGAGCTTCCCCTTCCAACGCTACCACTGCCGCCTCCACTTTATCCTCCTCCGATAAGCGATAAAACTGAAAATAGCGCTCCGCCCGTAGAATCCACCCATCGGGATTGTCTCCATCAAAAAGAGGCATATCCAATTTTTTAAACCTCCAATTTGGACCTCCTCCAGGGTTCCCATTCCCCAAACTTCGTATCTCAGATCCCCACTCGAGGTTTGCCGTGTTCACTTCTTGGCTGCCTGAACTACCCACGCCTCCCATAAACACTCCTTTCAATTTCTCTACAGTAGGATCAACGAGGGTACTCCCTTGACCCTTCTTCTCTGAAATGACGGTTCTCATCTCCGTTTGGAATTTAATCTGTTCACTCCGTAACGCCCCCATCATCTTCTCTTGGTTCTCTCTAGATCGATTCAACCTCCCTTCTAATTTTTCCCCTAAAGCTTCGAGATCGGCCTGAGATTTTAGCGACGACTCTGCCAAACTCGCCGAGATCTCTGTTGACAACGAAGCCCTAATCGCCATCATCGCTCGATCCACCGCAGCTGAAATGCGATCTGTTAGCGCGGCATCAAACAATTCAAACCTCTCTTCTAAATGATCCAGACGTTGTTGATTCGACGGTGGCCCCATAGATCGAGTCTGCTCTGATACCAATTTGATGTGAATCAGACAAATCAATTAAGATAATCGAAATATATTTCACACCCAAACCATAATAATAGAAGGATAACTACAATCTCCAAATAAATAAGAAAGTAACGATAGTTTGTTTACAGAATCGCCACACTTCGAGGGGTGGTGGCCTCCCAGCATAAAAGAAATACGATCTTAACAATTTTCTTCATAACCCCAGAAACCCTTATCTCATTCCCTTATATCCCCTTACAGACACATTTACTAATTTGTCCCCCACTTTTGCTGTTTAATTATTAAGATGCCCTCCTTCGTGATTTCTTTGTTTTGCCCCTCCATCTAATTCCTGTCTTTTCTTCCTTGAATAAGTGAATAACATTGGCTGGTTCGTTTGATTCTGTGCATTACCCGTGGCACAGACATTCACCTTGTCCTCAAGGTGAAACTGTGGAAATAAGATGCTCATCTGCTACCAATTTTCCCAAGTTGATTCCCACTCCTGCAACCCCTTCCACTTAATCAAGACTTCAGTTGGTTGGCCCCCTGCCTTGTGATACTTGACTACTTCAGGACGGACGGGAACACTACTTCAGGAACCGAGTCCAACACTAATTCAGATGTCAATTGTGGGGGAATGGACGGGGACACCTTGTTGGTCCCTACTGCTCTTTTCAATTGAGACACGTGGAACACAGGGTTGATCTTCGCTGTGTCTGGCAGTTGTAGTTTATAGGCCACCTTCCCCATAAACTATGAGTAGGGTGTGGAATGTCGATCAGTGATTTTGGAGTTACAAGGAATTGTGGTGACAGAGAACTTCCTGGTGTTACCCCTGGGAAACTCAGACCTGATTTTGGGTATTCAGTGGCTAGAGAAATTGGGGACTATGACAACCAATTGGAAGACGCAGACAATTAAGTTTCAAATGGGAGAAGATACGGTGACATTGAGGGGGGATCCATCACTGGGAAGAAGTGGTATCTCACTGAAAGCCATGATTCGTACGTTGTAGAAGGAAAAGCAGGGATTCTTGGTGGAATTGAACCAAATACAAGGTAGTGAGGAGGGTGACTCAGTGCAAGAGAAGGAACCTGAATTCTTGTCTTCGGTTCTGTCCAAGTTCGAGAGAGTGTTTAATATGCCCCCCGGGGTTACCTTCTCATAGGTCGCACGAACATGCCATTATGTTAAAGGAGGGCACCAATCCTATTAATGTCCGGCCATACCGATACCCACATGTGTAGAAAGGGGAAATAGAGAGACTGGTAAAAGAGATGCTTCAAGCAGGGATTATACAGCCGTTGGTGAGCCCGTTTTCCAGTCCTGTGCTATTAGTCAAGAAAAGGGATGGGTCATGGCTTTTTTTGCATTGACTACCGAGCACTAAATAAATCGACAGTCCCCGATAAGTATCCAATACCCGTCATCGACGAGTTACTTGATGAGTTACACGGAGCAACAATATTCACCAAACTAGACTTGAAATCGGGGTATCACCAAGTCCGAATGAAGGTAGGGGATGTGCCCAAAACGGCCTTTCGGACACACGAAGGTCATTACGAATTCCTAGTACTTCCTTTCGGTTTGACCAACGGTCCTGCCACATTTCAGGCTATTATGAATGATGTTTTCAGACCATATTTGCGAAAGTTTGTACTCGTGTTTTTTGACAACATTTTGGTATACAGCCGTACTAAGGAGGAGCACCAGGAGCATCTCAGTTTAGTGTTACAGAAACTGCAGGAACATCAGTTGTATGTCAATCGAAAGAAGTGTGAAATGGGAAAGTCACAAGTGTCGTATCTGGGTCACATTATTTCAGAATCGGGAGTGGCTGTGGATATGTCAAAGGTACGTGCAATGCAAGAGTGGCCAATTCCGCAGTCTCTAAAAGGTCTACAGGGTTTCTTGGGTCTAACCGGTTATTACCGGAAGTTTATACAGGGGTATGCAAATGTGGCAGGGCCACTCACGGAACAGCTGAAAAGGGACAAGTTCCACTGGACAGATGAGGCTACCCAGGCTTTTGAGGCTCTCAAGACAGCTATGACAAGGGGCCCAATACTAGCCATGCCCGATTTTAACAAACAATTCATTGTGGAGACGGACTCTTCAGGGTTTGGGCTAGGTGCGGTTTTGTTGCAAGAGAACCACCCGATCTCATATTGTAGTAAAGTTCTGGGCCAACGAGCTCGATTGAAGTCTATCTACGAAAAGGAATTAATGGCAATAGTTTTGGCAGTCCAAAAGTGGCGTCACTACTTGCTTGGTACCAAGTTCATAGTGCGTACAGATCAGAAGAGCCTCAAGTTTCTCTTGGAACAACGGGAAGTTGGCTCAGATCATCAGAGATAGGTGAGTAAATTGCTAGGATTCCAGTTCGAAATACATTATAAACCGGGACCTACCAACAAGGTAGCAGACGCCTTGTCACGGAAAGATGCTGAGATAGTAGAATTGTCGAACCTAATTTCGATTGGAGGAGTCCAATGGAGTGAAATCAGTGCTCAAGTGAACTCAGACCCATTCATACAAGCATTAATCTCTACAATATCTAAGGGGGAGTCGTATCCTAAAGGGTATACAGTGGAAAATGGGATTCTGCGTTACAAGAGTAGAATAGTAGTGCCAGCAAATTCCTCACTGAGTGCGAAGCTCTTACAGGAGTATCATGATAGTCCATTTGGGGGACATTATAGGGATTTTCGAATATACCAACGATTAGCCCAAGAGTGGTATTGGCCAGGAATGCGGAGGGCAGTGCAAAAATATGTTCGTGAGTGCACTACCTGTCAACAGCAAAAGGTGGAGTCTCTCCATCCGGCGGGCTTACTTCAGCCACTTCCCATTCCATCTCGTGTGTGGGAGGACATATCGATGGACTTCGTCGAAGGTTTACCTCGTTCAAGGAATGTGGACAGTGTGCTTGTAGTGGTGGACCGACTGTCTAAATACATCCATTTTATTGGCCTTCTACACCCATTTACAGCTCAAACCGTGGCTCAATGATAAATGGATTTTATAACCATTTAGAGCATTCCAAATTGGCTTAAATTGATTGCTTTGGCCTCAAGTTTGTGGTAGTTTTGATGTGTTTTGTTTAATTGTGCAGGGTTGAAGAAATGTCGATTAAGGGTGTAGTTTCCGTCGTTTTGGAGTTGATTTATGATATGGAATAAAGAATGGAGGCTAATGTCAACTATCAAGAAGTATACAAGTCATTAGGGATTAAAGACGGAAGCTCATGCAAAAGGAAAGGGAAGAAAAAACTGAAAAACGAAGAAAAATTAATTCCCGCAGATTGAGGCCGAGCTGAGAGCTCAACTGGCGCACTCAGCGCCATTTATGGCAGATTGGAGCGGCGCTCTCAGCCCCATTGGCGCTCTCGGCGCCGTGGCGTGTTGCTGAAAATTGATAGTTTTGCCCTTTTTACGATTTTGGCCATATCTTGAGTTCTAGAAGTCCGTTTTGGACGATCTTACTGTCCACGTGAAGCTAACGAGATTCTCTATCATTCTAAAGTGGTCCAGAGGTCCAATTACAACTGTAATTGCCCAGAAATATTGAAGAAAAGTCAGCTACGAATTTTCCTTAAAAACCGAATCAGTTTAGGAAACGTATTATGTGCCGAACTGCAGAAATTCAACTTTGACAAGGAAATTGCTATAATTCCTACTTCTAATAAGTATGGTAATTGCTATGGGCGGCTAGAACATTCCAGAATCAGATCTACACAAGGAATTTGCAATTCTATTCTCATTCAAGAACGGAAATTGCCAATCTTCTATTCCAACTCTAAAAAAGCAATTGCTTGGTGGACAAGACTTCTAGAGCCTATATAAACACATCCAACCCTTTTAATTTGGATCATTAAGAGTAGAACCATTACATATCAATTACTTTGGTTTATTTGTAGCTTTTCATACTTTGTTTTTTATCATGGTTTCATCAGATCCCATGATGACGAGAGGTTCGATTATGAACTAATCATTGTCATGGGATTCTAACGGATTTATTTATGGAGTTTTAGTATCTTGATGCTTTAAAGATCTGTGTGTGATGTATATCTGATATCCTCGTATGGTTATGCTTAATTGTTAGATGCGTAGCTAACATCTAATCTGTTAATCTCTTGTGAAGTGAAAGTGGATCTTGAGATTTAGAACTTGCCATACTAGCATAGGTTCATGATTGTTTATCAACATGATTCGTAGTATGAGATGAGAATACTTATATTGCCCTATGTGATCATTATGGATAACTTGTTCTTCAACCGTTATGTTTTCAAATTCTATAGAGATATAGGGTATAAGCATAATTGGTGTCTATTAATCTTCTATCTCTTTTGTGGATGTATGTTTAGTTTGGTATTCGTATACTGAGAAGTAGCGTATACTTGTTTCGTGTTATCCGATCAGATATCATAACCATTGCATATAGTGATTAAAGGCGTCAAATCTAGGCGAAGTATTTAATGAAGTTAGGATCCCATGGTTTATCTTGCAGAAGTAATTCGATTCCAATTCTCGTTAGTTAGTTAATTCTTAGTTTAATAGTTTGCATCTTAGTTTAATTTAGATAATCAAAACCCAATATTGTTAATTGTCTTAGTAGTGCATAATAACCATACATTGTTGCATAGGTACAAAACTGAATTAAAACCATAACCAGATCTCTGTGGGAACGAACTTGACTTCTATCTGTATTACTTGTGACCACGTACGCTTGCGTGATTTAGTGCAAACACTCAACTGTTTATTCAAGAAGTGGTTCGTCACCACGGGTTTCCTACAACTATTGTGTCGGATAGGGATAAGGTATTTGTGGGTTTGTTCTGGACTGAACTGTTTAAACTACAGGGTACTAGCTTGAGGAGAAGCACTGCCTACCATCCACAATCGGATGGCCAGACAGAAGTTGTCTATAAAACGATGGAGAGTTACCTACGATGCTTCGTTAATGGCCATCCAAAGACTTGGGCCAAGTGGTTGCCATGGTTAGAATTTTGGTATAACACCGCATTTCAGACTTCAATTAACTGTACTCCATTTAAAGTTGTGTACGGGCGAGATCCACCCCCTTTGATTCGATTTGAGCAAGGTAGTACAGCAGTGGCTACCTTAGAAGAGCAACTGTTAGAACGGGATGCAATGTTGGATGACATCAAAGCTAACTTGTATAAAGCTCAGCAGCGTATGAAGAAACTGGCTGATGGTTCACGTCGGGAGGTAGAATTTGCAGATGGTGAAATGGTGTACTTAAAACTACAACCCTACCGCCAACACTCCTTGGCCCGACGTCACTGTGCCAAATTGGCTGCGAGGTATTATGGGCCTTATATGATGCTACAACGCATAGGGAAGGTGGCCTATAAACTACAACTGCCAGACACAGCGAAGATCCACCCTGTGTTCCACGTGTCTCAATTGAAAAGAGCAGTAGGGACCAACAAGGTGTCCCCGTCCATTCCCCCACAATTGACATCTGAATTAGTGTTGGACTCGGTTCCTGAAGTAGTGTTGGGAGTCAAGTATCACAAGGCAGGGGGCCAACCAACTGAAGTCTTGATTAAGTGGAAGGGGTTGCAGGAGTGGGAATCAACTTGGGAAAATTGGCAGCAGATAAACATCTTATTTCCACAGTTTCACCTTGAGGACAAGGTGAATGTCTGGGACGCGGGTAATGCACAGAATCAAATGAACCAGCCAATATTATTCTGTTAGAAATGATTGATGAGAACAGTGTTTGGAAGCCACAGCAACAAATCAGAGTTTAGTTGGAAGCTGTCAGAGTTTAGTTAAACACTGACTGGAAGCGTCTGAGAGTCAACAGTGTTTGAAGATTGATTTAAGATAAATATGGAAGCAATATCTTTGAAGATTGGATAGCTGTCAAAGAGATTGAGTTGACTTAGAAGACGTGTAGCAATCGTGATTGATATCAATTGTATAGCTTAATTATAGGAGAATCAATTACTGATTGTACGAAGCTGTATGTTTTATAAATACAGTTAGGTTAACCCTAGAAGGGTATCGAACATTGAGAATATCATCGATTGTAACCTAAGTAGCTCTTTGTGATATTTTACATCACTGAAAGAGGAATTATTAATTCCAAACAGTTTTAAGTGCTAAGACGTGTGTTCTTGTTAATTACTCATACAGTACTTGATTATATATTGTGTATTCGACCTAACAAGTGGTATCAGAGACAATCTGTTACTTTATTACAGTTTAAGATCCAAACACAATAGTAATCAATGACAGAGATTCCTCCTCCATCAAGTTCTGAGAAAGCTCCTACTACTGTTAGTAGGTATGAGACGATTAGGGTTCCTATACTTAAGCCATCAGAGTATGCAATCTGGAAGGTGAAGATGACCATGTTTCTGGAGGCTACAGATCCAGAATATCTTGATAGAATTTATGAAGGTCCTCACAAACCTACAAAGTTATCTGCTGCTGTTGCTGGTGAGGAATCAAAGGTGATTCCAAAGGAAAAGAAAGATCTAACTGCTGAGGATCTTTCATCTATTGCAAAGGATGCAAAAGTAAGGCATTTACTTCACAGTGCTTTAGACAATGTTATGTCTAATAAGGTGATTAATTGCACAACTGCAAAGGAAATATGGGATGCACTTGAGGTTAGGTGTCAAGGAACTGCTGCAATCAAGAAAAATAGAAGGAACATACTCACTCAGGAGTATGAGCATTTTGAGGCAAAGTCTGAAGAAACCATGACAGAAACATTTGACAGATTCTGTAAACTGCTCAATGATTTGTCATTGGTTAACAAAGAGTATGATTTAGAAGACTCAAATCTCAAGTTTCTTCTCTCTCTACCTGAAAAGTGGGATGTGAAAACAACCACAATAAGAGATAACTATGATCTTGCTGATACAGAGATTGATGAAATCTATGGACTGCTCAAGACTCATGAATTAGAAATGGAGCAAAGAAACAGGAGATCAGGCAAGAAGTTAAAGTCTGTTGCTCTGAAAGTTGAAGAAAAACCTTCAAAGAAAGAAGCATCAAGGAAGAAGGCAAGAGGAAAAGCCTTGGTCATTCATTCAGAAAGTGAGTCATCAAACACTGATATTGACTCAAACATAGATGAATCATCTGATTCTGAAGATGATGAAGAAATGATGCAAATGGCTGCATTGATGGTAAAGACCTTCAAGAAGATGGGATTCAAAAACTTCAAGAAGGGAAAGAGATTCTCTAAGAATTACTCAAAGTCTGACAGGAAGAATTTCAGCAAATCTGAGGGAAAGGACTCCAAATCTGGAAAGAAAGATAAATCTGAGATTCAATGCTACAAGTGTAAGGAGATGGGTCACTATGCTCCTGAGTGCAAGAAGGGTAAAACTGAAAAGGCACTCTACACCAAAGGCAGAGACTGGGCAGACACCTCAGATTCAGATGAGGAGGTGAACTATGCACTCATGGCCTCTACTCAGAATGAAGACTCTGAACTTAAGGTACCTCCAACTACCTATGCTTATAATACTGATAATATAACTGAATTGAGAATTTATCTTAAGGCATTACATATCAGTTATAGGGATCAGACTTTAGAGAATGAGAGAATCAAGAATGAGTGCTCTCAACTTAAAGAGAGAAATAAACTTGTTGAAGAAAAACTTGAAAACATGCAAAATATTCAGAAAGAAAGAGATGATGCTGTTTTTATAGAACAGGAGTTGCTAGGTAAGTATAAGCAACTAGAATCTGAATTGGAGGATGCAAAGAACATAATTAAAACTTGGACACACTCTGGAAAAGACACACAAGAGGTTTTTCAATCAGACACAGTAGGTCTAGGTTATTCTGAGGATGATGTACTTAGGTTTCAGAATACAGTTAAGATAAGACCACCACTTTCTTCTAAGAAATTTGGAATCTTTGTTAATGGAGTAAATAAACCTAGATTTGAACATGGAAAAGAAGCTGTTAAGAAAGAATCAATACAAGCTAGTGTAAAACAAGTTAATTTTGGTTCGATGATAGATAAACAACTCAAGCATAAGCTTAAGGAGTTAAAGTCTGTTAAGAAATAGAAAGTGTCTAGAAAGAACAGAAATGGAAAAGTAGGCATCACTCAAGGTAATTATCCAATGCTTGCTACTTTAGCTCCAAGAAAGACATGTCATAACTATGGTAGCACTAACCATCTTGCTAGTTTTTGCAGGAAAAATAAAAATAATAATTCTTTATCTTCAAAGTCTGAAGTAAAGAAAGTTAATGTTAGAGCTAGACCACAGACTTTATGTACACACTGTGGAAGTACTTGGCATTCAATTTATACTTGCAGAGACTATCATGCTATTTATTATAATTACTATGAACCCAAGCCAAATTTGAAATGGGTTAAAGTAAACTCTGCAAATGTAAACTCTGAAAATGTGAATTCCGCTGCAAAATCTAACAGAGTTAAGAAAACCAAAGGATCCAAGCAAGTCTGGATCCTTAAAACTAATAATCAGTGATTGTTTGTGATTGCAGGGCACCAGGAAAAGTACCCTAGTCGTGGAAAGTGGATGTTCAGGACACATGACTGGAAATAAAGCCCTGCTATCAGAGTATGTGGAGAAGGCTGGCCCAAAAGTTTCCTATGGAGATGGCAACGTAGGACATACTCTGGGATATGGCAATATTAATCTTGGAAGTGTCATCATCACAAATGTAGCTCTGGTTCCAGGACTCAAGCATGATCTGCTATCTGTGAGTCAAATCTGTGACAGAGGATATCATGTAGATTTTCATCCTGAATACTGTCAAGTAATCAGTAAATCTACAGGGAAAGTTGCTCTAGTTGGAAACAGACACAATAACATCTATGAGATAAAATTGTCAACAAACTCTGATGGCAAAGAAATGTGTCTGTCAACAAGAATGTCCAGTGAAGAGAGTTGGAAATGGCATAAGAAACTCTCTCATTTAAATCTGAACAACATCAATGAGCTGATAAAGAATGATCTAGTGAGAGGACTTCCAAAGTCCTTGTTAAAAGCAGATGGTCTGTGTGATTCATGTCAAAAGGCCAAACAGAGAAAGGCTTCTTTCAAAAGCAAGTCTGAATCTTCAATTGTTGATCCTTATCATCTTCTACATGTTGATCTTTTTGGACCAGTGAATGTTATGTCTCTTGGAAAGAAGAAATATGCTCTAGTCATTGTTGATGAATATACCAGATACACATGGGTGTATTTTCTTGCAAAGAAGGATGAAACTGCATTAACTCTGACAGAACATATAAAGCAGCTGGACAAAGGGTCAGTGAATCAAGTGAAGATTATCAGAAGTGACAATGGAACTGAATTCAGGAATTCAACAATGGAAGAATTTTGCAAGAATAAAGGAATCAAACAAGAGTTTTCTGCACCTGGCACTCCACAACAGAATGGTGTAGTTGAGAGGAAGAACAGAACCTTGATAGAAGCTGCCAGAACCATGCTAGATGAAGCAAAGTTGCCAACATATTTCTGGGCAGAAGCAGTTCAAACTGCATGTTTTACTCAAAATGCCACACTGATCAACAAGCATGGAAAAACACCATATGAGATGGTGAAAGAAGAAGAAGCCAAATCTAAAATATTTTCATATTTTTGGATGCAAGTGCTTTGTGTTGAAGACTCATCCTGAACAGTTGACCAAATTTGACCTAAAGGTAGATGAAGGAATTTTTGTTGGCTATCCACTGTCAACTAAGGCATTCAGAGTTTATAATCTGGGAACCAAAGTGATCATGGAATCAATTCATGTGTCATTTGATGACAAGAAAATAACTGGACTTGAAGATGTTAATGAACATGATCAACTGCACTTTGAAAATGAAGATTTATTCTCTGATAAAGTAAACTCTGATAAGACTGATCTGACAAACTCTGTTGAGCTAAACTCTGAACCTCTACTGGTAAATACTGAAGAGACTTTCCAATTAGAAACAAGGGAAGAACCAGTTGAGGGGGAGCACGAAGAATCACATCAAAATGAAGACTCAAACACTGATAATGAGTCAACTGATAATTCTGAATCAAACTCTGATGACTCAAACTCTGATAGTCCAAAATCTGATAGTTCAAAATCTGAGCAGTCACATTCAGGGGGAGCATCAGAGAATGAAGAAAGGCACCAAGAAAATCAGGAGAGCATGGATTAAGGGGGAGGATCACATGATGACAGAAGCAATCTGCCTTCTGCAAGAAAATGGACTAAGTCACACACACCTGATTTGATTATTGGTGATCCAGATGCAAGAGTAAGGACAAGAAGTGCAACAACAAATGAATGTCTATTTCATGCATTCTTGTCACAAACTGAGCCAAAGAAGGTAGAAGAAGCTCTTAAAGATGCTGACTGGATAACAACAATGCAAGAAGAGCTAAATGAATTTGAGAGAAATGAAGTGTGGACCCTTGTACCAAGGCCCAAGAACAGATCCATTGTTGGTACTAAATGGGTTTTCAGAAATAAAACTGACAATGAGGGTGTTATCACAAGGAACAAAGCTAGACTGGTAGCAAAAGGCTATTCACAGCAGGAAGGAATAGACTATGATGAATTGTTTGCTCCAGTTGCAAGATTGGAGGCAATCAGAATTTTTCTAGCATATGCCTCTCATAAGAAATTCAAAGTGTTTCAGATGGATGTGAAAAGTGCATTTTTGAATGGGAAACTTGAAGAAGAAGTATTTGTTGAACAACCACCAGGTTTTGTAGATCCAAAATATCCAGACCATGTCTACAGGTTAGACAAGGCACTCTATGGACTTAAGCAGGCACCAAGGGCATGGTATGAAACTCTTGCCAAATTTCTACTAGAAAGTGGGTTTTACAGAGGTACTATTGACAAAACTAGGGGTCAGCAAAACCGAACCGGAACCGAAAAACCGAACCGAACCACACAATTTCGGTTCGGTTCGGTCCAGATTTTTTCCTTTTTCGGGCGGTTCGGTTCCTTTGGTTAGAACCGAAATAAATTTCGGTTCGGTTCGGTTCTTCTATAAATAATTTCGGTTAGAACCGAACCACCCGAATTATATGTATATATATATATTATTTATATTTATATTAATAATATATATATATATATAATAAATATATACATAATAAATATAATATTTATATTTATATTAATAATATATATATATAATATATAAATATATAAATATATATGTTAATGAAAATTCAGAAAATTTCGGTTCTTAATATATATATATATAATATATATAAATATATATATATATATATATAATATATAAATATATAAATATATATATTAATGAAAATTCAGAAAATTTCGGTTCTTAAGAACCGAACCGAAACGACCGAAATATTTCGGTTCGGGTCTGGTTCGGTCCTTTAGTCTTGTTCGGTTCGGTTCGGTTCCAAAAAAAATAACAATTCGGTTTTTGGTTCGGTTCTGGACCGAACCGACCGAATGCTCAGCCCTAGACAAAACTCTGTTTTACTTTCAATCTGGTAGTGACTTGCTCTTAGTTCAGATATATGTTGATGACATTTTTTTTGGATCTACTAATGATAAACTCTGTAAGAAGTTTGCCAAGCTCATGCAGTCAAGGTATCAAATGAGTATGATGGGAGAGCTTAGTTATTTTCTAGGCCTACAGGTGAAGCAAACAGATGATGGAATCTTTATTAATCAAGCAAAATATACCAGAAATCTTCTCAAGAAATTTGGCATGCTTGACTGCTCATCTGCAACAACTCCCATGGCAACTGCAACTAAATTGGACAAAGATACAGGGTCATCAGTAGATATGACAAGCTACAGAGGAATGATTGGCTCTCTTCTCTATCTAACAGCAAGTAGACCTGATATCATGTATGCAACATGTCTGTGTGCAAGGTTTCAGGCAGATCCAAGAGAACCACATTTAACAGCAGTAAAGAGGATTTTTAAGTATCTCAAGGGCACTATAACTTTAGGGCTGTGGTATCCAAGAGAATCAGAATTCAAACTACTTGGCTACTCTGATGCAGACTTTGCAGGCTGTAAGATTGACAGAAAAAGCACCAGTGGAAGTTGTCAATTTCTTGGTGACAGACTTGTTTCTTGGTACAGCAAGAAACAGAAATCAATATCCACATCTACAGCTGAAGCAGAGTATATTGCTGCTGGTAGCTGCTGTGCACAGATTCTATGGATGAAGAATCAATTACTGGATTATGGATTGAGGTATACAAAGATACCTATTTTCTGTGATAATCAAAGTGCTATTGCAATGACAGGTAATCCAGTACAACACTCAATGACCAAGCACATCAGCATAAGGTATCACTTTATCAGAGAGCATGTAGAGGAAGGCAACATTGAGCTTCACTTTGTGTCTACAGAACAACAACTTGCAGATGTCTTCACCAAGCCATTGAATGAAGCTACATTTACAAGACTGGTCAATGAACTAGGAATGGTCTCTGGTTTTGACTAGAAATGTTGGTTAGACTCAAAATTTTTACTTATGTAAATGTGTTGCTCATATTTCTTAGAATTGCTAAGTGCTATGTGAATTTTGTTGCTTAAACTCTGTTATGCATGTCTTTGTTTAAACACTGTTAAACTCTGTCAGTATGTCTGTCTGTCATACACTGTTATCATGTTGGATAAACTCTGTGAATTCAGGATTGATTATTGTCTGAATGAAATCACCAATGAAGAAATATGTATGAAGCATGATTCTCAGTAATTAAATCATGACTCTTTCTGAGTCACTGTGATCTAATCAGATCTTGTGCAGTAAGTTAACACAGCATGATACTGTTTCATATTTAGAGCATCTCTTAGTTTATTTAGTCCTAAACTTTGAGTCTATGAATATTGTGTGCATTGCCTCTCATAAACAACTTCTGATATTGATGAACTCTAAACTCTGATAAGCTACATTCTGTTCCCAAGACATATACATGATTCTTGATGATTCCTTGTTTGTGCTTGTGAAAATTTTAAAACTTGAGATGTGTCACTGTTTAGTTTGGTGAGTTAAATTCATGTCTGCACCCTGTGAGAATTTGAGCCAAGTAAGTGATTGATACATTTTCTATCAATCTGATTGTATTGTTGTGTGATTTCATCAGTAAGTATGTTGCTCTAGAACTTGTATTAAACCATTTTGAGATTACATGATATGTGTATGCATGAAAATGATAAAGGCACTAGGATTTACAATCTTTCTTCAAACACTGTTCATAAATACCACCCTTAGTAAACCCCTTTGAGCCTTATTAACTGCTCATTTTTTTTTAAAACTCTATCGTATAAAGAGCAGTTATATTCTTTTGGAAAATCGAATGCAAGTAGGTGAGTGGTTCTCAAGAGAAGGAAAGTTTTCTCAGTATATATACATAAAAAAAGGTATATATACTGATTATCTTGTACAAATATGTACTAACAGTGTGATTGAACACTTTGGTCTATTATCTTGTTCAGTTCGAAATTTATTCAAATTATACATCTTTTCTCACCTGTTTGATCTTACTACATTACAACCCTGAATAAAGTCCTTTTGATTTGTGCATATATGTAATCAAAGTAGTGTATATTTGGTGGACATTCAAGCATATGGTAGTATCTGCTTTTACTGATTGAATTTGAGTGTAAACACTTCACCTAAACACTTGTGTGCTTTGAGAGCTTGTGAGTTTATCGAATCCATGATATGTTACTCACTGAATGATGCTTTGATTTCTATCTCTTCATCTTTTTGTCTCCAAAGACTGTGTGCTTACTTGGATAATCATGGACATCAAAGGGAAAAGAAGTATTCAGGTTTCTGTATTACAGTAACTACAGAGTTTAGCATTCATCATATAATCAGTGTTTACTATTAGAGTTTGTGCATCCAGTGTTTATTGATTTACGTTATGGATTTTATGAAAAATTAAATGCTCTAAAAATTGATTTGGTAAACTCTGCTTCACACACAATTATATTCACAACTGTGCAATTTTTGAAAGGGTTTCGGTGATAAAGTTGGAAAATTGACAAACGCTGTTGAATTGTGTTAAGTACTCTAAGGTAAAGTTTCATTGAGATAATTTGAAAATTTTGGAGTAAATGGAGTGTTTGACAACTGTTAATTAGTGTAAATATGTTAAAGTGTCCTGGCAATAGGAAAGATAGCGGTAATAATTGGTATTTCACAGGAGTGTCATTAAGTGATCCACTGGATGTTTGACACGTGTCCCACTCACCTATTATTGTGTCCCACTTTCACATTACTCTAGAATCGGTTGCGTGTTTTCAATACATAAACGATTGAGTTTTGATTTTTTTAATTACTACTCTAATCACTTTTGTTCTCTCACTACACATCGATTCACATTCACCCACTCACAGTTACTTTGCATACACAATTACTCTCAAAATTCTGATTCACTCTCTTTCACATTTTTACAAACACTTACCATACACATCTTTTCTCTGACTATTTTCGTATCATATCTCACTAATGGCAACCAAAGCTTTTGATGCTACAGGGTTAGTTTTTCTTCCTAATAATTATGCAGCCCCGTTGGACAATGCAAACGCTCCAGAGGCGTTTCATTTGTTTCAAAATTTTTTGAGAGATTCAGAAATTGGGAAGGCTTTAACTGCACCACCAAAACTCTCTACTTCGCAAATTGCTACTTTCTGGACAAACTCTATGTATGATGATGGAGGAGAGTCTGGAACTCCGACAATTATTTTTACTCATGATGAATCAGAGTATATCATTACTCCAACCACGGTTAGGGATGCTCTGGATTTTGATACATACACTTCTTACAGTGTCGTTGGTGAAGATCGTTTGCGGACAATGTTGCAGCAAATTGGTTATACAGGAGATTTAAATAAACTGGGGTCTCTGAAAAGGCCACTTTTGAGAAAGGAGTGGAGCTTCTTTTTCGATTGCGTTACAAGGGCTTTTGGAAAGAAGACAACAAATTGGGACGCAATTCCTCTTGACAGTCTCCAAATTGGGCATGCTCTTCTGTATGGAGGTAACTTTGATTTTGGTAGACTAGTTCTAATGAATTTGGGAGAACGTTTGTCAGAGTCTACAACTGTGTATTTTTCTCAATTCTGTCAAATGCTATTCAGTGCTTGTGTGTCTAATCTTAAAATTGCTGAAGATGATGTCATTCAATCCTTTAGAGTTGCTAAAAGGATGTTCTCTGACTTGTCAAATAAAGATGTCACCAAACCGCAAATACCTGCTATGTTTTTGCCACTTGCCTTGCAAAACTATATCAACCAACCTCAAGACTCACATTCACCACCTCTACCACAACAATCAGAAACACAACAAATTCCTGAACCATTAGCCACTGATCATACTGAAACCATACACTCTAAAACTATACCAGCACCTGATCCAACACCCACAACCACTGTACCTACTACATCTCATCAACCACAATCTGAACCAATCAATGAACCCATAAACTCTGAGCCAGTACCTACTGATCAACCACAATCCAAACCAAAAAGAAAAATACACACTGAACAGAACACCAAACACTCAAAGGCTAAACAGACATCAACTGGAGCTGTTTATACCAGAAAAAAGATTCAAAGGGCAAACAGGCCTTCATTAACATCAACTAAGGAGAGCTCTAGTGAAGAAGAAGAGGTGATTGCAGTGCCTCAAGCCAAGAGAAGGAGATTGATTCTTACAGACTCTGATGATAAGCAAGTTGAAGCTCCAGAGGTGGTTTCACAGCAAACACCTAATGTTGAGGTTGAAATACCTGCAGAGGTTGAAATGCCTGCAGAGGATGCTGTGCCTGTAAATGCTGATTTGCCTGAAGAGGATAACATGCCTGCAGAAGATGATCACAGAGATGGTTTTTCACCAATGGATGATATTCTTGATTCATTCCTACCATTCTCTGATCCTATCTCACTTGTTCACTCTGAAGCAACTGGTGTAGCTGATCAGCCTATAGTTGTCATCACTGAAATTGTAGCATCATATACTGAGCTGATCTCTGATGCTCATCAAATTCCTAAAAGAGGTGATGAGGTTGATCAAGCAACCAAGGCCAATTCTGAGCCTATGCAAGTTGAAGTTTCACATGCAAACTCTGTTGCAGAGCCTGAGCAACATGAAGAGAATATTGAGAGGATTGCAGAAGTTGGTGCAGAAATTGTGGCTGACAATGCTCAGCACAGTATTTCTCTAGAAGCTGCTCAAGCTGATGCTGCAAGTGTTGAACTTGAGGCTGAAGGCAGTGCAAACTCTGAATCTTCTCAAAGTGCACCAGTACAGACTGATAACAAACACACATCTTTTGCTCAGCCTTGCACGTCTCATAAAATTGAACAAGAGCAACTTCCTAAATTTGCTGCTAACTGGTATAAAGAAGATTGTATTTTTTCCAAAAGGGAGAGCAGCTACTTTTGTTCAGCAAACTGCTAGCCAAATTTCCAATCCAGAGATTTTATCATGCTTAAAAGCAACTGTGGTACAAGTCAAAACGCTGGATGGAAGGTTTGCTGACACACAAAAGGAAATTACTTCTTTGAAGACTGAGATACAGACTAGAGAAATGACAATGGAAAGAGAGTCTAAAATCAAAACTGCACAGTTTTCTCGAGCTCAAGATACTCTCTTTGCCAGGCTAGGGAAGGTTGAAGAGAATCAGATTGTCTTGTCTGATAAGATTGATTCCATTGCTACCTCTTTGGAGATAATTACATCTATACTCATTCCTGATGATGTCAAAAAGGGGGAGAGAGTTGCTAAGTCAAAATGCAAATTTTCTCAAACTCTGTTCAAAAAGGATGATGCTGGAGATGGAGGAGCAAGTGACAAGAGTAAAGCTTTAAACTCTGAATCAAGACAAACTCTGAGATCTGGCAAATCTCTTAAGTCACAGTCTGTTGGAATGAACACTGAAACTCAAGGTACTTCAAAAACCAAGAGTTTGGAATTAATATATGATCCAAAGACTAATGAGGAGTTAGCTGTTAAGCTTTTCATGGAAGAGAATGCAGAAGGAGTTACTCTAGAAGATGCTAAAGCTGAAGAAAAGAGTCTGCAAGAAAAGCATCTAAAGGCTTTAAAGTCTGATAAGTTGAAGAAGAGGGTGAAAGTTGTTAAAGCTGCAAAGCCTGTTCTTAAAGGCATTCAAATCAAAGAACAAGTTGGTACTGATCAAAGGATGCAAGTGTCCAGAAAACCAACAGATGCAGAAGCTAAGCAAAAGCTGAAGAATGTTGTTACAACCTCTGTTGATACACATGTTGTACAGAAGAATGAAGACACAACCTCTGTTGCTACACAAGTTGTGACCACACCACTATTGTCTTCTCAGTTGAAATTAGCATTTGGAAAAGGAGTTCTTCATGATCCAAATCTAGCATCTACAGCTCCAATGGATTTCACTGATGGTAGAGCCTTATCTGGTAAAATCGGAAACAACAAAGGAGGTACACTACGCCACATATGGCCTACGGCTACGCCCAAAAAAGTGTGATTATAGGGCCAAAAGTGTTGGTAAAAGAGCCTAAAACCACCTACGGCTACACTTTTCCCAAATTTGGGAGTGTTACAAAAACGGGTGCTAGCGTAGGGGTCTATGCTAACACTTTTTCGATTTTTGGTAACATGGGAGAAAAGTGTAGGCGTAGATCCCTATGCCAACACCTTCCTGATCTGTGGCTACACCTTATAAGTTGTTGGTATAGATCTATGCCTACACCATTATCTTTCTACTAACACTATTAAATATGTTGGTGTAGACCTATGCCAACACCTTCTTTAGTACCACTATGCCTACACTTTTTTATTAAACATTTTTGTAAGCTCTATACCAACATTTTAAATAAAGAAAGACAACATATGAAATTGAAAAATAAAGATTTCCATTCAAAATATTGTCAAACATTCCAATACATAAAGGCTATCCAAAAGCCATTTCAATACATAAAAACCCATCCAAAATTACATATAACAAAAATTTCTAAAGTTACTTAGCATAACATAAAATGATCTAACATTGTCATCTCCGTGGGACATTGTCATAAAAGATATCTCATGGTCAACATAGTGCAGATGTAAAAAAATAGCTTTCCTCAACAGCAAGGATGGACTTCTTGCAGGAGCAGCTTGTCGCAGACCTGAGGAAAGAGATAAGCAGTTATAAAAAAAATCGATAGCTTTCGACAAACAATCAAGAATACTATCAAGAATAGCAGACATCTAAAATTTACAAACAATGGCAATCTAATATGCAGGTAATAACATCAAAGACGGATGGCAGAACTTTGTTCAAAAAACGTACGACAAATATGTAACTGATTGAATGGGCTATAATACAAAGCACAATTTTACAAATTTAGAATTTAAATCCACTCCTTTTAAAACATGGATGTGCTTTTAATCTAAAATTATTAGCAAAAAATAAGAAGAATAGACATGCACCTAAAATATGCAGGAATTTAGTAAGATCGTGTATATATTGATTGTAATATTAAGTTATTCTACAACAGGCACCCTTTGATAACGTAAGTACTTATTATGCATTTTATAAACAGGCCAGTTGTAAGTATTTGAGAACCGATGGTAGATAGATATAGTATAGCTCAGATGGGAAAGATCCATCCACGTATTATTACTGGAAACTGTTCTGTTGGGCTGTATCCAAATAAGTTTTACAACTGAGAACTTGAGAGTAAGAATATTAAACATTTGAACTCATGATCTATTTGATTATGGAGTTGGATTTGTTGTCACGTAGGTGTTCATTAGTATTTAAATAGGGTCATCTGGTCCTTTAATTAGTTACCCTGCAGTACATCCCCTGTTACTTTGATTAAAAAATCTGCAGTCAACCTAGTCATGTTGCCTGTTAAGTACAGACATTGGCAGTGTCATGTTAGATCACAAATACTGGTGCAAACCTTTTTGGTCATGTTTTTCTGTTATGACCATGTGAAGATAATATCAAAACAGTATAAAAGGATCAATGTTCGAAAATTTTTAAATAAACGGAATCAGAGATTGTGAGATACTAACATGCGCTCCAATTTCCCGCGGTTAACAAAAAAACCATCATGCTTTATTGCTGAGTTATCGACCTGGAAGTAATCGTCGTGCATCATTAATAATATATGCTTATTAGTACAAACTTAAAAAAAAATTGGCATTCTATGTCATGCCAAACTGTTTCTAAACTTTACAAAGAATAACTAGGCAAACATATATATCAGACAATAACAAATAGCAAGGCAGGGATAGAAGTACAGTTAGCTGAAATAGCATTTGAGGGCATATCATGATATAGAAAGCATTGCTCAGGTATTGTGCTTATATACTTATGCTGATTAAATATGCCAAAAATAGCATATACAGAAGGACAAAAAACACAGAATAACATACGCCATACCATGTATAACCGCTCAATCTTCTCAATTACAGCACTGAACCTACTTGCAAGGGGTGCATCATTGCCATCATCTTGAGGGGGCTGTCCCTGCAAAACAAAATTTAAGTAACAATGAAGTTTTTCGCAGTACAGCATATATTCGACAACATTTTGTCACATATAGACACTTGTAGAAAATGGGAATTTATCATTTAGCAAAAAAATGGGATTTTAATATTACACAAAAGATATGAGGGAGAAGGAGGATCACTGTAGCATTTGCCCTTTGTTTTGACAGGTTGAATTTTGTTTAAAGTTTCACGAATGATGCGTTCCCATTTTGGAATAGGGCGACCATCCTCAATACCAAAGATATTTCCAGCATTTAATGATATGATCTCTTGTAAACTGCAGGAAAAGGAAGGCGTTTAACTAGTTTGTTTTCGGTATATATATTGCACACTTATGACACTTTTGATTATAAAATTGAAGGCTTAGTAACGCAAGTCTATACAATTTGAAGATTAATAAGAGGTACATGTGAAGATTATAATAGAAGTGCCCAAGGCCCTGGCATATTGGCACTTGACCTTGTCTACGACAACAGCTTTAGCATTAATTTTGCAATATAACAAGCTAAATCTGACTGTCCATTACTGGAAAGGAAATTTAATCACAAATCAGAAAATAAAATCCAGCAACAGTGATCCTTTTAATTTATGCTCACTTCAAATATATAACGAAGCTTTTTAAACTGCAAACCTAATGGTACCTGGAGCAGTGATAAGCGCTTGGACTCCAAATAAACAGCCTGCAATATCGACAGCAGAAGTGTTATCAACTTGACTTGGCTCGCAAGGGCAACAAAAGTTGCATCTCTACAAGTACTTAATATATCGACACACACACAGACATATACCATCACATGCCAATGTACCAATCACAATCACAGAGTTTGTTTTCTGCTTGGTTTTATAAGTTGAGTCCTGAATTCACCAATGTACAAAGATATACAAAATCAGTTTCAAATGCCAAAAACCAAAACTACAACACAACTAAGTTTCCTTTTTCTCCATAAATATTTAAAAAACAAAAATCGAACATATAAACTAATAGTACAAATCTTACACAATATCATCGGAAACAATCAATAAAAGAAAGACCACCACACAACCAAACACACGGCACCACACACACACAGACAAACACATGTACAAAACTCTAGATATGAAATGACAATAAAAAGGAGAGAGGGAGAGAGAGAGAGAGAGAGAGAGAGAGAGGATGAGGGAGGGAGGGAAAGTATTGCTAAGCAATTAAACAAGCAATTAAGCAAATAATTATGAATCGAGGCCCCAAACAAGCAAATAAACATGTTATACACAAACAAGAAGATGGCAGTAAGAATATAAAGAAGAATACATGAAGAAGACAATTAAACAAGAAGACAATTAGGCAATAGAGAATTAATCGAACAAGAAGAACCATGAGACAACCCAATTGAAGCTGAATCGAACCCTAACCCGTATTCGAAGCCCTAATTGAACCGAAGAGAACTCTAATCTACACGTCCTGATTGTAGAGAACCCGTAGAGAGAGAACCTGTGAAGAATCCATAGAGAGAAAGCCTTAATTGAAATTGAGAGAGAGAGAGAGAGTGAGAAAGAGAGAGTGAGCGAGAGAGAGAGAGAGAGTGAGAAAGAGAGAGTGAGCGAGAGAGAGAGGGCTGAGATAATTGAGACAGAGGGAAATTTTGAAATAGAATGAAATTGACCCGGTAAACTGAAATTTTAGACAAAGATTGAGCCCGCCTATTAATTAAGTTAATTTAATTGAATATTTTTGACAAAGATTGAGCTACGGTTACACTTTTTTTTAAGACCTACGCCTACACTGATTTCCATGTTACGATAGATGCTGTCTGAACTCTACGGTAACACTAATTTATAGAAATGGTAACATTAAAAAAATGTGTAGGCATAGACCAATTTTAAGGCATATATGCCTACACTTTTGCTCGTAACACTGAAAAAAGCGTTGTTAAAGCCCATTTGTGGTGTAGTGGTATAGGCTCACACAGGGACAAAAGACAACATGTTGGTCCCAGAGATCCTTCTTCACTGGCTGTTCCAGGTCGTGGTGTCACTCAAGAGAGTTTAGACAGACTGGAGTCAGTACAGCTTGTCTATCAGAAGAGTTTAGAGAAGGATTTTCTGCTATATTTCATGGCTGATGGAACAGTGTTTAAGATTGGTGAGAATGATATTGATTTAAAATACTGGGAAGAACTAGAATATGTTCTTTATCTTTTCAAAGTAAGAAATCAAAGAGCTCAGTCAGTTGCAAATGTGCTCAGACAGAAGATGCTTCAAAATCTTGCAAGAAGAAGAATGAAATACAACAGCAAGTATGTTCCTAAGTACAAAGATTGGAATGGCAATCTGGTAGAAATGGAGAAGGGGACTACAAAGCTGAGGACTGATCTTGGAATTACTGTTCTGGATTTTAATGTGAAGTCTGAGGAAGTGAAATATATCAGATTGAGAAATGACATGAGAAGAAACAAAATCTACGATCTCAGAGCTGCTATCTATCAGACTGATGAGAATGATCCTCAGTTGAGAGAGATCAAGGAAGCCATGCAGATAGAGCTTGAAAATGCTGAAAGAAGATTGCTTATAGACTATCTCAGAACAATGCCAGATCTTCAAGAGATTAGAAATTGAAGTCTGTAAGAATTTTCTTATTTTCTGTAGAATTTGTTAAGTAATAGCTTAAACTCTGTATGTATGTTAAACACTGTAGGCTTTGTATTTGTTTTGACATCATCATTTACTGTAGACTTGTACATTCTTGCTAATGAACAAGTTGGGGGAGATTGTTAGAAATGATTGATGAGAACAGTGTTTGGAAGCCACAGCAACAAATCAGAGTTTAGTTGGAAGCCGTCAGAGTTTAGTTAAACACTGACTGGAAGCGTCTGAGAGTCAACAGTGTTTGAAGATTGATTTAAGATAAATATGGAAGCAATATCTTTGAAGATTGGATAGCTGTCAAAGAGATTGAGTTGACTTAGAAGACGTGTAGCAATCGTGATTGATATCAATTGTATAGCTTAATTATAGGAGAATCAATTACTGATTGTATGAAGCTGTATGTTTTATAAATACAGTTAGGTTAACCCTAGAAGGGTATCGAACATTGAGAATATCATCGATTGTAACCTTAGCAGCTCTCTGTGATATTTTACATCACTGAGAGAGGAATTATTAATTCCAAACTAAGACGTGTGTTCTTGTTAATTACTCATACAGTACTTGATTATATATTGTGTATTCGACCTAACATATTCACTTATTCAAGGAAGAAAATGTTGGGTATATTACAATAAACAACACAACAATGAGGCAGTGATATATATTAAACAAGAACATGCAATTAACCAATTAACAAAACAAATCACGAAGGCATAAACAAGAAAGTAATCAGTAACTGTAATCGACAAGAAAAGTAAGAACACTTATCTCTCACAGAAGCTTTAGCCACTACTGATTAGAGAGAGAAGAATAGCTGAGTCACCAAGCCCTTCAAGAAGACTTGGCTGTTCTTGAAGAGAATATTGCCCCACTTACGTTGTGATTGGGTTGCAGCAATATCGCTTCCAGGATAAAACAGCAACTGATCAAGGGTTCACAAATACACCAGTGATCAACAGCGACCAGCACCTCAGTTCGCCTGAGAATTATGTATCTCTTCTGTATGTGTTGAGAGAGCAGAGAGAAAGAAGATTACGAGGGTTTTCTCTCCTTAGGATGTATCATTCTACTTAACGTTATATTCTGTATGTATATAAATAGCAAGAATAAAACGTAACTGATACTCCATAAAAGAAAAGTAAATATTCTGATTTAATTGCATTAACTGCATCAGGATTTATTTCAGTTACAATAGCATCAGGATTTAGTCATCAGTAGCATCAGGATTTGGTGTCCATCAGGATCAGGATTCAGTCCTCGTCAGGAACTGATATCCATCAGGATTTAGCCCATCAGTATCTGATGTCTAACCAAGTCCATCAGGATTTTACTCCAAGTACTGATCAAAATTTCCATCAGGATTTAATCCAAATACTGATCCAAATTTCCAGTACTGTTGTAACAAATAAATATGAAACCTGTTAAAATAAATCAATATCTAATTTAAAATCAGTTGCACATCATGGGCATGAAAACTTCCTCATGGGCATGAAACGTTTCTGACCAACCAAGTATACATTCATTGACATGAAAACTTTCTCATGGACATGAAACATTTCTGAATATCTCATCTCTTTTGATGCCTCTTCATGATCATGAAATATATATCATGGCCATGATTTCCATCTGCAATCTGATTACCCATTAAAAAAAAAAAACTCCTTCTTTCAACTCAATTTATCTATGGATTCCACTAAGAAAATGTCTTAGATCCAAACATGAAAGTTTAAGTCCTCATTACAAGGAACAACCTTCACTTGTTAGTTTCCGGAAATGACATCAAGAACATATTATAAATATGCCTCAAACTTTCCATTTTCTAACAGAAAAGACAGGAATTAGATGGAGGGGCAAAACAGAGAAATCACGAAGGAGGGCATCTTAATAACTAAACAGCAAAAGTGGGGGACAAATTAGTAAATGTGTCTGTAAGGGGATATAAGGGAATGAGATAAGGGTTTCTGGGGTTATGAAGAAAATTGTTAAGATCGTATTTCTTTTATGCTGGGAGGCCGCCACCCCTCGAAGTGTGGCGATTCTGTAAACAAATTATCGTTACTTTCTTATTTATTTGGAGATTGTAGTTATCCTTCTATTATTGTGGTTTGGGTGTGAAATATATTTCGATTATCTTAATTGATTTGTCTGATTCACTTCACAAGAATAAATAAGCAGCTTGCAAATTGTCGCAGTTTTAAAACAGGCTATTTAATTAGTTTGTGTTAAACTGCCATTTCAGAATCACAATTTGTTTGTATTTGTTTGGTTGAGACGGTATCACAATTTGTGGTTGAATAATCTTTAAGTTGAGCTGATAAAAGTATAAAACTAAGAGGCCATTTGGCTAAACTTAATAATATTATTGCTTATGATTTAAAGTTACTTAAAGTGATGAGTGGGAAGTGAATATTTTAAGTTAATATCTGTTTAGGTAATTTTATATTCATAGATAACTTATGAATTATTAAAAGTGTAAAAGTTAAAAATTAATTTGATAAATTATTTATTTGAATGAAGATATTAACTTTTATCAAATAAAATTCTAAAAATAAAATAAGCCGTTTGAAAAAGTACCTCCTACCAATTTTTGACTTTAAGCTATTTTTTAAAATTTAAATCAATTTCTGATTTATTACACAAACAAACATTTTTTAATTTAAAATAAAAAATAGCTTTAAGCCGGACTTAAAAGTTGTAGCCAAACGGCCTCTAAGTGCCTGTTTGGCGAAACTTTTTTTGAGGACTTATGAACTTATTTTCGAGTAAAAATTTTATATTTTGATAAAAAAATTTTGTACAAGTATTTAATGTATGTTTGAGATTCAATAAGTTGCAAAAAATAAGTTGGAAAGTTAGGATTCTTAACTTTCAACTTAAAATAAGTTGACTTATTCTGAAAAATAAATTCTCCTAAACACCCCAAGTGACGTGTAAATATAAGCTTATTAAACAATGGCAGGATGCCATCCTTTCCAATACGTCAATGAATATACATTCAATTTAAACATAAACTCTCTGTCTTTCGTATGATTATGATGATACGTATCTTTAAGACACCAGTGTGGACTCATCTGCATTAATTTTGGCGTTTGATTTCTACTTGTGGTCCTCGTTGAGTACTGTTGTTGGCTACGTTGCTAACAAAGCCAGCGATATCCAAACAAGTTCATTGTCAGGAACTTATAAGTTGAAAATTCCGTTCTATAAGTTACTTATTAGCTCTGTTATAGAAATCGGCCGATTTTTGAAAAATCGTCGATAAATCGACCAAAAATCAGTCAAAATTTTGGAACCGATTCAGCCGATTTTGCAAAAATCGCCGATAAATCGCCGATTTTTCAACCAAATCACCCGATAAATCGTAAATCGGTACCTCAACCGAATAGTTCCGATTTCCGAAATCTGTAACACTACTTATTAGATGGATAAATCACCTTTGCCTTGGGTCTTTGCTATATAACTATTATATAACCTATAAAAAAAATCTCTTGCCTTCGGCAAATTGAAGTGCATTTTGCTATCTTGCTATAAAAAATTTCTTTGATTTTTTGCCTACACTGTTTTGTCGTGGGGTAAATAGGCTAATTCATTACCGTAATATATGTCAACTTTCACTTTTTAGTCACCATGTTAACTCCCTTAAAAATCCTAACAAAAAAGTGTTGTTTATACTTGTGATGTCTATGTCCTCTAACTTTACAACTATCTCTTTACTATTCACTAGTAGCGCGGTTTAAAAATTTTTAATTTAAAATATTGAAAACAGATGAATTATTTTTTATTATTTTTAAAAATCAATTGGTCTCTTAAGATTTTTTTTAAAAAAATTGATTCAAAATAATTTACATAAATTATAAGTTTGAAGATATTCTCTTTATATATCTAAAAATTTATAATCTCCAAAATATCATAAACATAAAAAATAGTAATTATAATACAAACGTAATCTTTACGATCAAAAGTTATAAACATTATATATAATAACACTTTTTAAAACCGACGCCCCTCTCATAAAATACATGTTTTGTAGTGTAATAATCTATTTAATTAGAATATTAATTTATTTCGACATAATATAATGAACAACGGGTATATAACTTTTTTATCGATTTAATCTACC
The DNA here is from genome assembly GCA_037693485.1 of Kitagawia praeruptora. NCBI lineage: Eukaryota > Viridiplantae > Streptophyta > Magnoliopsida > Apiales > Apiaceae > Kitagawia > Kitagawia praeruptora. Next base: position 25,889,479 of record CM075352.1, on the reverse strand, counting down.
GATAAAAATGTATTTTTTCAATTTAATCAGTTTGGTCATAACCCATGTTATTTTTGTTACATATGTTAAGCGAACATTAAATACTTCTACAATCTATTACGATTTCCATAACCACTAATGATAAAAATTGCTTGAAAAGTTAAGGGTCGTCGGTACTACAATTGTCCGAAAAGAAGTTGGAGTGCTATCGAATAGGGAATAAAAAATTACGTAATGTAAACAATTTTTAGTCATCATTTTACCTGAAAAAAACTTAATTATATATGTAACTAATATTTAATACTGAAATAATAATTATAATGCTCAAAACAATGTTTTATAATTTCTTAAATAAATAAAATAAATTTAATACATATTTATTAGGTATAATTAATGACTAATTAATATGCCATTAAGAGCTATTTAATGGAAGAAAACAATTTTAATAAAAAAATAATCAAAAAACCGAAAATTCAAGAAAAATACCTTAAACATTTCTGGTAACTTTCCGATCTCCAGGTATTATAATATATATAGATTGCGGAAGAAAACTTATGTTATTTTAAATTATTTATCTTTTAAATTTGAACACAATTTTTTGTGTATAAATGAGCTACTTTTTATTAAAAAAATACTATATTAAAATTTGAATAAAAAAATACTATATTAAAATTTGAATAAAAAATACTATATTAAAATTATTTTAATAATTTTAAAAAATAATATTTGTGTACACTTTAAAGTTTAAAGTAACTTATAAAATAGATAAGAACAATCTTGTTAAAATTGACACGTAAAATTTAGAAAATATTTTAAATCTGCATTCATCTGGTTTACTTTTATATGATTTTTATTAGATTCTAGCATATTTGGTGAAATAGCATGAATCATGTGATTGATATAAAATCAATGGATGAGAAACGTTTAATGATTTACTCTAAAAAATATAGTTTTATCTTGAGTAACTCCCTATATATTTGTGTATATATAAATCATAAGTAGAAAAATAAAAAATTGCTTTATTTATTATTATACTCCCTCCGTTCCTCTCATTTCTTTACGGTTACTATTTTAGGGTGTCCCTCTCATTTCTTTACATACCATAAATAGTAAGTTTCTTCCACTATTACACCCACTACTTTCCCCCACTATCTCATATTTAATAATAAAAAACACTATTACACCCACTACTTTCCTCCACTATCTCAAATCTATTATTAAATATTGATAGGTCCCACCACTTTACCCACTTTTCATCTAACTTTACTCATTTTTTTACACATTTTTTTGGTCTCCGTGCCCATTCCCAATGTAAACTACCTAGAGGGACGGAAGGAGTATATGAGTAATGAAAAAATTATATCATGTTAATATAATACTCCCTCCGTCCCTTTTTAGTTGACACATTTGCAAAAAAAAAATTGTCGCTAAATAGTTGTCACATTCCTTGTACCGATACATCTTTTTACCAATTTTTCCATATATAATCCTTTATTTCTAATACCAATGTTTGGCTTTATATTTAATATACACACTCATAACTCATCATTCAATGTTAAGATTAAGAGCAAACATGGAAACAAATTACATAATTAAAATTTTCTTAACATGTGTGTTTTTTTATTAGATTCTAGCATATTTGATGAAATAGCATTAACCATGAGATTAACATAAAATCAATGGATGAGACTCTCTCTTTTTTCTCTCCACTGCCGCCTCACTTTTCCCCACTTTTTTCTTGCCTAATCGTCGGGGCTTTCATCGATTTTCACCGGTGAAAAGCCCCAAATCTTTTAATTTTCTTTGTTTTTGTTCTTGTTTTTCAATAATCTCCCTTCTTGGTGAGAGTTTTCCCAATTTATTTGGGTCTAGTTTATCTCTTTTTGTGAGAGTTTGGCATGTTCTTTGTGTGTTTGGTGTGTTTTAATATCCGGGATTTCAGATCTGCAGGATTTCTTTGGTTTTGATGGATCTTTATGGTGTTGATTTTGTTATTCGCTTCTTAATTGTGAGCGGGGGTCTTGATTTAGTGATGAAGTTTTGTATGGGATTGCAGTTTTGGTCGATAGCTCAAACGATAGCTCCATCGGGGCATGATGAAGAAGTTACCAGTAATCCAACGAGGATGTACGAAGTGGGTACTTGTATTTGTATATACTTTATCTTCAAAATATCGCTTAACTGTCTTTTCATGAGAACAGGCGATTGCAAATTACTGTTTGTTCTACTCGATCATTGGTGTAGATGCCGTATGATTTTTTATTATTGAATTAACACCTTTATTTCAAAAAAAAATATAAAATCAATGGATGAGAAACGTTTAATGGTTTACTCTAAAAAATATAGTTTTATCTTGAGTAACTCCCTATATATCTAGGCCTAACAATTTGACACGTGAACACGACACGAAACGACATGAAAAATACGGTTTTGGTTTTGATTTTTGGTACACGAAACACGAAAGTACACAAACACGAAATTACACGAAATATTTAGTGTCGGATATGAATTTTCATTTCGGGTACACGAAAGTACACGAAATAAAGATGTTATAATTTACTAGTTATAGATTTATGTATATATTATTATTATTTTTATAAAGATATATTTTACACAAAAATATACATATTTACAAGTTTTTATAGAATTGCATTTAAATTTATATATGAAAATGTAAAATATTTTATGTATATTTCATATGAATTTAATATTTACTAATAAATTTTAACTAAATTTTATTTTTATTTTTATATAATATATACACGAAACACGACACGAAAGTACACGAATTCATTTCGGGTGGATACAGCTTTCACATTCAAGTACACGAATTCATTTCGAGTGGATATGAGTTTCACCTTCAAGTACACGAAACACGAAAATACACGAAATGAAAGTACATGACACGACACGATTGCCAGATCTTTATATATATATGTATATATAAATCATAAGTAGAAAAATAAAAAATTGCTTTATTTATTATTATATATGATTTATTATTATATATGAGTAACGAAAAAATTATCTCATGTTAATATAATACTCCCTCCGTCCCTTTTTAGTTGACACATTTGCAAAAAAAAATTGTCGTGTCACATTCCTTTTGTTCCGATACATATTTTTACCAATTTTTCCATATATAACCCTTAATTTCTAATATCAATGTTTGGTTTTATATTTAATATACACACTCATAACTCATCATTTAATGTTAAGATTAAGGGCAAACATGAAAAGAAATTACATAATTAAATTTTTCTTAATATGTGTATTTTTTACAAATGTGTCAAGACGGAGGGAGTAAATATGAGGAAATACTTTACACATTCTAAACAGATTTTTAGGCTCTACATATTCTAAACCGAAATTAATAATAAGTTAATATATAACTTAATTTAAAAAAATGTGAGAATGATGGAAAATTAAAGAAAAGAGAATGAGAAAGAAGGCCACGTCATTACCACCTCTTTATATATATATATATATATATATATATATATATAGTTGCACTCCATAACAAACACTTTAAATAAAGAACAATAAAGAACACCAATCTACACCGTTAAAAAACTAATGATCAGGATTAAAAGATAAAATAGGGGCATAACGATCATTTTCACAATTAACTCAGACAAAACAAAAACAGAAATTAAAATTACAGTTATACAGTTACACAACGACGTCGAGACTCGAGAGCACAGTACCCGAGGTCGAGAGCACAATCACCGTGACGGAGCATCTCTAACGGAAAGTATACGTTCTGAGCTTCTTGAGCTCGATTCACAAGAAGAAACTACTGTAGAATCGAAAATTCATTGAGGTAATATATGTAATTTCTTAGATTAATTGAAATTTTAATGAATTTACATGAAATTAGGGTTTGAATGTGAAAAACGTGTTTATTTCCGATTTTGTATCAATTTTATGTGAAAATGATGTAATGATAACTTATTTAAGGTAGAAGCAAGTGTTCATTTAAGATTCTAGTTGCGATTGAGCTGGAAAAATGCATTCCAAAACAGGTATTATACTTATCTTCTGTCGTTTTGCTATTTTACAGTTTGATACATGTTTCTATGTGAGATTCTGTGAATATGCATGTATGTTTATGTCCAAAATATATATGTGAGATGATTTGTGTTATTTGTGTGTAAAATATTTGTATGAGATGCTTTATGAGATTCCATGTTGTATTTAAACTTTACTTTTTGTGTGTAAAATATTTCTGTTGAAGTGAGTTTCTATGTTTTTTTTTATTGTGGATATGTGTGCTAGATGCTATGTTAGATTCTATGCTATGTCATTCTGTAGTAGTTATCAAGTTTGTTTGATTGTAACTGTTTGATGAATCTAAGATTATGTGTTTGTTTGAATTTAAGTATATGTGTGAGATGCTTTATGAGATTCTATGTTATATTAATTGTATATATATGTCTGCGATTCTATGTGAGTTTCTATATTTGTTTGTTAGAGTCAAGATTCTCTATCTCTTGTTAAAATCTCTCTATGATCTATCCTTTTTTTTTAAGTGGATTGTCATATTCAGTATGCTACTTGTATTAGATATCTTGAAATTTGAGGTGTGTGTATAAACCAAGATTCTATGTTAGTTGTCATTAATTTGCATTATAGATTCTATGTTAGTTGTCATTAGTTTGCATTATTGTGTAATAGATTCTATATTAGGAAGACATATATTAATATTTGATTTTGGGCTAGTGATTCTTCATTCTTTAAGCATGTATATTTCACCGCTCCTGAAGTAGTCAATGCATCTTTTACAAAGATTGCTGGAAAATTAGGTGTTGTTTTTCCTTATCTTGATTTACGATCTAAAATTAGTTTTTGGTTTCCTGAATAGGTAAAGTTCAATCCACTAACATGGCAATTCTTGTTCATTAGATTCTATGTTGGATTCTTCTTTTGTGCCTATATATAAGTTGTAGGAAGTCCAATTGTTAGTAATTGTTATTCTCTACTGAAGACTACTATTCATTATGGTAGGTGTCGCACGCACTTGCTTTTGTTCAAAACGATACGTCCATAAATACACTTCTTTATAATTATAGTAAATTTTAGATTATATGTTAGATGTTGTGTTAGATTGTATGTTGAATTTTGCATTTTCAAGCTGTTTATGTGAAATTTCTACATGAGGTTTCATGTTAGATTCTACTTTTTTAAGCATAAGCACGAGCCGCTTATTGTAGGTGATGTTATATTTCAAAGATGTTGCTGGTTGTGATGAAGCAAAACAAGAAATCATGGAATTTGTGCATTTTCTGAAGAATCCAAAGAAGTATGAGGAGCTGGGAGCAAAAATCCCTAAAGGTGCTTTGCTAGTTGGCCCTCCAGGAATAGGCAAGACTATTTTAGCAAAAGCTACTGCTGGAGAGTCTGATGTGCCTTTTCTATCTATATCTGGTTCGGACTTTATGGAGATGTTTGTTGGAGTTGGGCCATCTAGAGTGAGAAACTTGTTTCAAGAGGCAAGAAAATGTGCTCCCAGTATAATATTTATTGATGAAATCGATGCAATTGGTCGAGCAAGGGGTCGTGGAGGCTTTGCAGGTTCCAATGAGGAGCGTGAAAGTACTCTTAATCAGTTGCTTGTTGAAATGGATGGATTCGGCACAACTTCTGGGGTGGTGGTTCGTGCTGGCACTGACATGCCTGATATTTTGGACAAAGCTTTGTTAAGGCTTGGTAGGTTTGATAGACAAATTTCACTTGATAAACATGATGTTAGAGGCCGGGACCAGATATTCCAGATTTATTTGAAAAAATTAAAAATTGATCATGAGCCTTCATTTTACTCTCAAAGACTCGCAGCCCTTACTCCGGGGTTTGCTGGAGCAGATATTGCAACTGTTGTTAATGAAGCTGCTTTAATTGCTGCAAGGAGCGAAGAAACAATGGTCACATTGAAGCACTTTGAGGGAGCTATAGATAGGATCATTGGTGGACTGGAAAAAAAGAACAAGGTAAATTCATCTTTGCATACTCGTGAGCATGCAGTCAGATTTTTAAGTATGTCAAGATGTTAGATATGATGCTAAACGTAAGTTAGCACTTAAAACCTTAATAATTGGAAATGGAACCATCTATTCCTACACTTTTTTTCTTCTAGTGATTGTAGCTGCAAGATATTTGAAAGTGCTACATACACATATACAATTGTTAATATTTGATAGAGCAAGTTTACAAAGAACTAATAAAATTTCGTTTTTTGGACAGACTGGGGGTGGAGGACATACTAATAAAATCATAAACTCTTTCTTTGTCTCAACTTTTCTCTTTTTTGTCGATTAATCAGGTAATAAGCAAACTTTAATGACAAACTGTAGCATATCATGAATCAGGGCATGCCATAGTAGGATGGCTTTTGGAACACATAGAGCCATTGCTGAAGGTGACTATTGTTCCCCGTGGTACTGCTGCACTCGGCTTTGCACAATATGTGCCTAATGAGAACCTTTTCATGACCAAGGAACAGCTCTTTGATATGACATGTATGACCCTTGGTGGCCGGGCTTCTGAACAGGTATTTACAGGTTCTGTATTTTACCTGTGTGGTAGGACTTTCTTTAGATGTTTCATGAAAATTTAAGTTGCAACCCTTGGTGGTCGGGCTTCGAAACAGGTAAATGGAATTTCACAAGTTTCACCTATGCAGTAGAATTTTTCTTTAAATGTTTCAGAAACATGTTGTATTTGCAACTCTATTTCTAGGTCTGCAAAGTTGCTGCAAGTTCATTTCTCTGTTCTAAATTTCTTGTGTGCTCAACATTAAGAAGATTATAGAATTATTATAATAATTAAGACATCGATGATTACTGCTAAGAGTAGAAGCTTTTTTGAAAAGAACAGGGGGTGAGGGTGAAGATCATTCAACAGTTTTCTAAATATTGGTTGGTAATGGACATTTTCTTTTGATCCAGGTTTTATTAGGTAAAATATCAACAGGAGCACAAGATAACTTGGAAAAGGTGACGAAAATGACGTACGCACAAGTAGCAATCTATGGCTTTAGTGAGAAGGTGGGACTCCTATCTTCTAATTGATCTATCATAAAATTCAAGTGTAAGTTAATAGAAGCAAGAGTGGTCTTGTATTTTTAAAGTCATTTTTTGCATTCTAGATCACAATTTTTAAATGCAACAGAAAGATCTATTTGATTGATAGTTTGTTTTAATCCACAAATATCGTCCCACTTGACGTTTTTGAACCTCAGCATTTAGGTGTATGTAAAATCTTAGTTGAAATATACTCTTATCTCATCATCCCTGAATCAACATAAAGAATCCCTGACAACAATGTTTTAAACTTTTTCAGTGCACATCCATTATTTGCTCAACTATATTGGTTTAGTTAAGGTTTATCATACGCATGAAGTTTGTGTTGTCGTGCAGGTTAATCTATCCACAGGTTTGCGAAACCTATTCAGGTTGATTGACACAAACAGTTCGAAACAGCACGTTCTTAACTTTTGTTGTTGTTGGGTTCCTTGTGCCTATTCTATCCCGGTGCTCTCAGGATAGACACGAAGGTACCATGTAGTGAAGGAGCGCTGTCATACTTTAGAAAGTTCAAGAACCTTACCTGAGAATAAATCATACTGATTGAAACGACCCCCTGTCCTAGCAACTGAAGGGATTCCTCGCAGTTTTCTCCTAGAAGTTGATGAATGGCTTCGTTTTTGCTTGGAGACGTCATTGGTCACACTGACAGTTCTGAAATTTGTACTAGTTCTAGTGTTTGAGTTGAAGGCACATTCTTTTGCTTTGCCCTGACACCTCCTTCCAGATCTTCTTCTAGTACCCGAGAATTTTGATTCAAAGTATTCCGGATCAGTATTCAGAACATAAAAAACCTTCTGAGCAAGTTCATCCTTAGCACGGCCCTATACATTATCAGACGTTATTTTTTCCACATAGCTTAAGTAAATAATGACTTGTTACACTGGATTTATGTTTCCAAATAGTTTGAGAGAGTTGATCGATAAGAATAGTTGTCTGTAATATATGGTTCCTGGAGAATTATAACTCATTGCATTCCCAGATATCAAAAATACATCATGCTGCATATACATCAACAATAAGATGATATCTGGATGTTTTATGCATCGTTGATTAACAAAGTGCTGAAAATAAAGTTGTACATAAAATCTTGGCAAAAAATCTCATATTTATAATATATTAAAGAATCGTATTTATAATATGATTCTGTTTAAAATCTAATGCAGTTTGTCACTAAAATCTCAATCATCTTAATGATACAGCAAGACCAAGTGTATATATCCCCCACCATATCTGAGAGAACAACAGGCAGTGCGACGCAACGACAGTTATTTTACACTTTTTTACATAGTTATCCCATTGCTTCCTAACCAGTAACCTCTCATCCCCATCGATCAATGGGATCAAAAAATTTGCATACATTCCCCAAGGATCATTTCATGTTGCTGCTTCAGCTTCACATAAATGTATTACCTTACCCTTTTTGCAGGGTACTGACTGAAAAACATGGAGAATTTGGTAGCTTATCGGATATGCAGCTGAATCCTATCCATATCCTTGTTCAGACATGTTGTTCCCAACTGTCAGAAATGCTGAGATGAGTGCTCCATGTACTAAGGCCCTACAATGTAGCAAACCACAAAAAGTGCGATAAGGCTAAGAATACAATACGCAACATTCCAGTTCAGCTATCTGACTCCCACTACTTTCTTCAAAGTACCAGGAAGATGAAGTAAAGCAAACAAGGTATTTGAGTTCTGACATTTGTGTAAATAACTAAAAAGGAAGTTTGCAGTACTAGTAGTTATTTGCACCCACGAGAACTAATTTCAAGTGAGAGTACTCAATGTTGCATTTACACAATATTATAACAGTTCCACGATCTACCATACATTCTGGCATATAGTACCTTTATATAGACAAAATGAACCTTAAGATATAACTGTCATTCAAACATAAACTGTATGACAGTAACTACTGAATCTAAACTTGATCATAAATCTAGTATCCTAACTAAACGTGAACTATCCTACTACCTATAATACTGAAGAAATCTTATATTTTTTCTTGCAAAAACACTGACCAACTCTTCTATGTAGTAAGGTCCTCACATCAAGTTATCGTCACTATTTAGATCAAATATCTAAGGATACAAGCACACTTTTATATCCAAAATGACGTCGTATTAAAAGTGCATCATTAAACTCATAAAGACCCATCAGGATCCCACAGATAATAAGAAAACATCAATAAGGAGCTTCCACACTACCAATGAACTTTTATCCTACAGAAATTTAATAGAATAAATTGTCTGAATGTTCATATACTGTGTTCAGCGAGTATCTTACTCAGGACACTCTTTCAGATAACCGAAATCTGTTGCTGTTTTAAGAGCTCTCTGATATGTCTGCTTCGTAGCTTCCTGCCAATAGAAATTAAATTTAATGTAATATTTGTATGTCCAAAATATCAGAAACTTCTGGCAAAACAAATTGGTGCTAAACTGATTTTAGTCTACTATGAAGAGTATCGTATTGTCAGCCACACAAATAAATTAAAAAAATAACAAGCTACTGAAACATAGTAAATGTTGATGTAACAGTATCTTCGAGATCCAAGTCCTGCTCACACGTACACATACACTTGAAGTAAAGACCATCAATATATAGGCCTCACCTGAAGTTTAGATTCAAATTCCTCAGGGGACCAATTTACGTTGGTCCCTTTTAGTTCATATTCCCCAGCAACTACCTGCAAGCCAAAGATCAACATATTTAGCATTGCATAGTTAAGGTTGAATGCTACCTCAAAATACAAGCAAGATTAAAGCAACAGAGAAATAGAAGAATGTAGTTTCTTGCGCATTCATTGTATTCATATTCTACATGTAAGCAATTACTACTTCATATTTATAATCACAAAATCCATTGCCCAAGGTAGGATTGGGACTTTTTACACTAATCCATCAATAGCCACTGGACATCCTCAAATCATCCTCAGTTTTCTCCACAATGACATCAATAATTTATTGGAGGTAATCAAAAATATCAATACAGTTTGAAAGAACTTTTCATCCGTACAGTTGAAGGTGGATCTCAAGTACAACAAAATATTCTAAACAAAATATTAGTTTATGGGTAAATATTAATTTTTCATATTCTAAACCAAATTATGTAGATCATAAAGCCATGGTCTGGAGATTAAAGAAAAAACAAAAATTCTTACCATTTATCTAATCAGCTGCACTAAGCTTCATAGTCGCTACTAGCATGAAGAGTAGTTTTAATATTTACCCTCTCCACCACAAACTGATATGTGAAGGTGTCACCTAGCAAAACACAATTTTCTATAGTTTATTAAAATATTGTGGCCCCTCCAGGGGCACCCCAACCAAATAATTACTAACAAAATCAACCATGGAATCATCCATGGAATCATTTACCTTGATTATTATCAATTTTACTAAGATAGGTGCCCCTGGCGGGGCCTATTGCATATAAAAATATAGAATCTATAATAGAATCACAGAATCATCGACGGAATCACTTTCACCAAATAAACATCTATTCCATGCACCAAAACTACCAAGAGTCTTGGTATGATTCTGAAGTCGCTTAGCAGCACTGTATGAAAGAGCCAAATAATAGCAAAATATTGAGAACATAAATATAGGATATATAATCACCATTCAGTATTACAACAGACATGCATCTTAGAAACTTAAGCTTGACAAATACTAACAATTAGTTAACTATAGAATCACATATTCACTAATAAAGCAACCATAGAATCAATAACGGAATCATTTTCAACTTAACTCATATAAAACGAGATTAAAAAATACCAAACTTTATACATTAAAATAAATGTACTGAATCACAAATTTAATAAGAAAATCAACCACAAAATCACTTACAACTTCATATAACGAGTCTTAAATACATTATATAACAGAATTTTTAACAAAAATAAGCAAAGAATCATTAACTGAATCACTTGAAAAATCACTTTCATAAAACAATAGTAATATAGCATCCGATATAGAATCTAATATGTGTACTTTCATTCAAACAAGCATCTAGTACGGAATCAAAAAACGAAATCTTCAAACCCTAATTTTATTAATTTCACTAAAATAACAAGCAAGATGAGATGTAAATATCATTACCTCGAATTGAAGATGAATTTACGTCAAATTGAAGCTTTGATGAGTTAGAGTTTACAGTTTTCACGGATTTTGAGCCGTAATTCATTGATTCTGATCAAGAGAGAAGAGTTTGTAGTTCGTCGAGAGAGAGATTTTGAGAAAATCATGATTGTATGTGGAGAGAGAGAGAGAGAGTTGCAGCGGTGAGAGAGACGTTCGAGAGAGAGACAAACAGCGAGCTGTTAGATACTAAGCCCATTACTATTTCTATCTTTTAATCCTGGCCGTTCAATTTTTATAAAAAAAATGAACGATTAAGATGGGTGTTCTTTATTGTTCTTTATTTAATGGTGTTCTGTATGGAGCAAAGGCCTATATATATATATGATCAGGATCAAATAACTTTTTTTTAAAACAAACTTTTTTTGTTCAACACATTTATAACTTTAGGTTAACATCATTTATCAAGTAATAATTAAATTTTTATTGAATACACATAATTTAATTATTCAAAATCCTTTTTGGGTTCATTAATATCAAAATAGGGTATAAAAATATTAAATTTTATTTGTTTAATATGAGGTGTGTTGAACGGTAGTTCAAAATTGGTTGAACATGTATTACAAAATTCTCAACTATATTCTCGGGATTCACCAATACCCAATTAGGGTATGAAAATGTGAAATATTATTAATTTATAAACTTTTCTTAATTATACCAATGTAAAGTTATATATCTGTTGAATATTCATTGTAAAAAAATTTCAATTTTTCATAAAAAATGCTGCGAATATGTTTTTAATAAGTTATAAAATGTTATAAGTATATTTTCGATTTCAATTATGTGTATTCAATAAAATCTAAATTATTATTTTACAAATGATGTTGAATCCATAAAAATTATATATGTGTTGCAGTGTTGAACACAAAAAAAAGTTTGTAAATTTTTATTTAAAAAAGTTTTTAGTGAAACAATATATAGATTCCTAGTAGTACAAGTAATTAGTAAGGGGTATTTTTTTTGGTAAAACTTTGATTAATAAACCAGTCGGCCTTGTCTAGAATATCTTGATCTTAGTTGCTACTTGCTATATAGTAGTAGTACATATAAACACACGTTGATTTTACGTGTTGCAATTTGCAATAGTTTAGTACCATAACGTGCTAAGACGCTAAAAGTTACTAATAGAGAGGATGGCTAAAAGCCTAAAACTCTCTTCCTCATTCCTCATCTTCTTCATCTTTCTGTTTTGTCCAAGTCTCTTCAAAACATTTGTAACCAACTTCATTTCTAACTCGTTTCCTCAATCCTCAGGACCAAGGTAACTCCCTTCATTTCTTAACATTTGTTGCCACTGGATATTAATATGCTACTTTACATATATGTGTATTTATCTGCATGAAACACTGTTCTTGAGCTAGCTAGCTGCTGACATAGTTATGTTTAGTAATAGCTTCTTGTCTTCTATTCATTTATTGCTTCTTGTTTAATTTAGCTTGTGTATATTTTGTGCAAACTGCATGTTGGGCAATTAGTATGATATTGTCCGATTTAGAATAAGCAAGTTCGCACGGATTTATTTTCCGACACTTGAAGGCCTCGCATGTTTATACGTACTCGTTAGTTCTTTTTTAATCTTTTTATTTCTGCGGGCTTCTATATTTTGTATAAATTTGTAATTTTGTAATAATTTTCATCTATGATAATATTCTTATAAGAAACCCACTCGACTGAAGATCAATTCGAGAAAAAAACATATAGCACTCGACTGAAGAAATTGTTGGCAGGGAATCAGAATTATGAGGCAACTTTCTATGTGACTGTGGGTCCTTGAGTACTTTCTTATATGTGGCCATGAGGAAACAAATGATATAAAGTAACTAACATTGATGTATATATTTTGCTTTGATGTTGGAGATTCATCGCTTTAGTTACGAATGATAAGGCAAAGAAAATGATCTTTTTTCTCGTTGGGGTCATTGGTTTTGTTGAAAATGATGACAATGGTCCCTAGAAACAACCGAATAATTAAAAGACACAAATGAAGAATATATAGAAATTTTGATTCAATGGAGGACAGAAATGAAGATCAAAGCAGAGTAAGTTATGACATACTATACTAGTTTTTTGCTTGATTTAAGTAGACAGTTAGTTGCATCGGAGTGAGAAAAAATAAGCCATTTAACTACAGATTAGGTCGCGAAAATCTGTGTAATTGCAGATCTTCATGGTGTTGAGTTGAGTTGGTGTTTAGGGCAGTCTTGTTACTTTATTGATTTTTTTGTTTTTTTGGCTTTATGATTTTCGAAATGTTTTTATCTTTCTCTGAATTAATACTGGATGACGAAATAGTGAAGTCTTGTCTTGTTCTTAATTTGCAATTTCCCAGTACTTTCCTTATTCTCCAATGCAATCATCATGGATATACATGTTTGTATCTGTAGATTTATTTACTTACATGTACACATTTAAGGTGCTAGAAAGGGCTATTGAGAGACGCTATGCTGTGGGCGTAGCCATTAATAACTGAAGGAAGCTGTTAGTTGTGGAGAAGATTAAATAAATTAAACAAATATGGGGTTTTGGACGCTATTAGAAGTGGCATCGATGCCGATAATACAGGTGCTTTTGATAAGCAGTTTGGGAGTTCTGCTCGCTACTGATTATCTCAATCTTCTGAAGCCTGATACCCGCAAGAACCTCAACAAGGTGTCTATATCTGTCATTTAGAAATTAGCACAGATGTTTTGTTTACAATTTAACATTTCAATGTGCCAGCCCTCAGTTATATGTCTGTCAAGTTTGACATTTTGTTTCTTTACATCCATTTTCACGCTTAAATGTTTTCTTGTATGTGGAATTGCAGATCGTGTTTTTGGTGTTTACTCCTTGCCTTTTGTATACAAGTCTAGCTGAGACTGTAACCCTTCAAGATATTATCTCCTGGTAAATGCATATATGTAGCAGTGTAGGTTGCTGGCAATATATAATATCTTGCAACACATCATTCAGCATGATCTTCACTTGAATCTGTACCTTCCAAACTAGTCTTTCTAATATATCTGTCTGCTTCCTCGTGTTCTATTTAAGGTGGTTTATGCCGATTAACATTGGGTTAACCTTTCTATTTGGAGGGGTTCTGGGATGGATTGCAGTGAAACTACTTAAGCCCGAACCACATTTAGAGGGTCTTATTATTGCTATGTGTTCTTCAGGTATTATGGTAGAGTTTCATTAATTGGTGTACTTTTCTAATTATTGTTTAATCATTAGGCAACATTTCTTAAGTGTGCATTATCAGATTCCAGAACTTTATCTTGTTATGTTATTTGTGTGTGTATGTTAGGAAACTTGGGAAACATTGTCATCATAATTGTTCCTGCGATCTGCACTGAGGAAGGCAGCCCATTTGGTGATCATAAGATCTGCTCTGCCAAAGGCCTCTCGTACTCTTCTTTCTCCATGGCTGTAAGTTTTGCTCTGTCAGCTTCACTATAAAATTCATGGTTCATATATTAAACTTCAAGTAATATTGTGAACTGTCGCATGATATGATATTGCTAACTAGTATATGATGACTGATGTAGTGGATTTATTGTTTCTTGAAGACTTCATATTCTAGCATGCTTGCTTCACATCAAGATTAAGATTACAAGTCACCATTCTTCATATGCAGCTTGGTGCTTTCTTCATATGGACATATACTTATCAATTGATACGAAGTTCTTCTATGAAATTTAATATATTAAAAGCATCTGAAGAGGCTGTAATGTCATCCAATAAAGATTTAGAAGCGAATGAGAAGACCCAACTTCTAAATGGACAAGTTCAGGAGTCGGCCAAAGAGGACACAAAGAACAATGCCGTAAGTTTATAAAATCATTCATTAATAGCCTGGCATTTTTTTTATATATATTTACTTCATTTATAGATTGTGTACCAAGGATCAGCCAGAAGTCAGGAAAACAAGCAAGAGTCACTCTGGAATAAATTTACAGGAGCTATGTACCAGATTGTGCAGGAAATCTTGGCACCTCCAACAGTTGGTACGGTGAGTTTTCTACAAATCTCATCCAGTTGAAGTATGAAATTCCTCTTACGAGAAAATAATCATCACAAGCTTTACCTGTCATTTTGATTAAACACTCTAGTTAACAATATGATGATGTAGTAGTACATATATATGAAGATAAATAGAAATGGTTAGAAGAGAGCTGAGTATTTCATATTTATGGCATCAAGTCATTTCTATAGACATGGTTCGAAGAGAACTAATTATTTCATATATATGGCATCGAGTCATTTCTGTAGTTTGTACAGAGATGAATTATAACAAGTGAAATTTTCATGCAAATTTCTTCATTGTTTCAGATTCTTGGGTTTCTCTGCGGGACAATTCCATGGCTTAAATATCTTATGATTGGCGAGGAAGCTCCACTTAGAGTGCTCCAAGATTCTGTGGAATTACTTGGGTTTGTTTTTTTCTACTGAGTTTTGATTATATTTCAGAAACTAGGATTTATAGAAGTTAAATATGTTTGTCCAAGCCGTTGCATAATTGTGAAATATTATGCAGAAGTGCAACCATACCTTGCATCACCCTAATACTTGGAGGCAACCTCACACAAGGTACAAAAGTGCTTTACTCGTCATCAGACACAATCAGAAGCAGCACTTCATTTTTTATGCATATAAAAGAAAATGTCACTTTGATCAGATTTTAATGCTTTGTCAAACTAGAAAACAAATGCTACTCGTAAACCTCTACACAGAACCAATTTGAGAAACTACATATCTGCTAATAAAATATATTGGTCGCAGGCTTACGAGATGTGACAGTGAAACCTAAGACCATAATGGCAATACTTTGTGTGCGGTACCTGATACTTCCCATGATTGGCATTGGTGTGGTCAAAGCAGTTAGCAACTTTGGTTGGCTTCCATCAGATTCACTGTTCCAGTTTGTGCTTATGCTTCAGTTTAGTCTTCCACCTGCTATGAATATAGGTAAGGAGCTTCTTTTTTATTATAACTTGTGGACTTATGGTCCTTCATTCTCACTGTGTCTAGGTTTTCTTTACTTAAAAGAGGTGGCCAGTGGATACCCCTCACCCTTGGTAACAAAAGGATGAAAATTAGAGTCATAGTGGAGATAAATGTGTGCGTGAGTGTTTAAATATCTTGTAATGACCTTACATAAAAAGGAAAAGAAATGGGGGGGGGGGGGGGGGGGGGGGAAGAGTGAAATGGAATTCAAACTAATTTCAGGACATGTATAGACAAATATTTGTTCTTTCCTACTAGCCAAAAAAAAAAAAAGTTACTTCTCCACTCTCATCCCTACATCCTTCTCTTCCACCTCATATTTTACTCGTAAAATTTTAATCTACTCCAAAGTAAACGCAAACCTATTAGTACAAGAGAATTTTTAACAATAATTTATGCAATATCATTTTCTGCATCCGACACTACACACAATAATAAAACCTAAGTTACAAGAAAATTATGATACAGGTACAATGACTCAACTATATAATGTGGGGCAAGCAGAGTGTTCGGTCCTCTTTCTATGGACTTACATTGTCGCAGCCTTTGCACTTACTCTATGGTCGACATTGTACATGTGGATATTATCCTAAGTCGCGAACTACAGAAACCTTCTGGAATCGAAATCCCCTTTTGGCCTTATGTTTCCAACAAGACACAAGGCAATTTCACAATGCATTGATGGATCAAGATCTGCAGGGGTTTCTTTTTGTTTCTTCATGTGTAGGTTCTCAAGGTTTAGGGATTTCTTTGAAACTATTTTTATATATATACTGGTCCCAAAGACAATCATGTTGAGGGAACTTGTACATTGTGTATGTAAATCAGTTATAAGCACGCATGTTCAACTGTTTTGAACATTAACACTATAATAATATCCCATTATTCTGGCATTCTATGCATAATTTTGTGTTTTCAGCAAACCTATCAGAAGTAAATTTGTGAAATAAACAAAATATTTTCATAAAACTTGCGAAAATTGGATCAGGTTCGATGAGAGAACACCCGTCCCATCCCTGCCCAAATACCCAACATTACTTTCCAGAAACTTAAAAACTAGTTTTCCATCTTATAATCTAGCCAAAATTAGTAGATCTTTTCCGATTCAAAAAGCAACTCCCTCTTTATTTAAGCCAAAACTAGTGTTTTTCCTTCCTCATTATCTCAGTGAATATTTATCGTTAATCATAACAACTGGAGGAAGAGAATAACAAATCACAAGATTACCAAACACCTCTTGGTGCTCGTTTCGGGATATCGAGGATTCGAAACTTGTCAAAGACAATGTGGGATGCGTGAGTGTGTTTAACTAGCAAAAAGAAAAAAGAAATCACAAGATTAAATAGCCAAGTATTGGACCTCACAGGTTGGACATGGTGTTTTTGAACAAAAATAAAATTCAGCTTTTTGGTCAAAAGCAGGTTGATAACACGATTGTTTAGTTTAGCAGAAAACGGCTTTTAAAACTCAAGATCAACAAAAGAACCTTAATTTTCAAATTAAAATTACGTTTTTTTTTTTACATTTGGAATTTTTGCCATTTAGCAAACACAACAATTTCCCCATAAACAGGTAGCAAAATGAAACTAGTTCGACTCTCAACATTCTAAGGAATGCCTGTTCACTTGAATATGGTCCCATGGTTAAAATCGTCGTTGATTGTTCCATCAATCTTCCAGGTTAAGTACTTGTTGACAGTGTTTGACATCCAAGAGACGATGACACTTCAATTAAAAGGAATTTCTCCCTCAGTTCCCTCCTGCTGCCAACACATTGTTGCAAAGTTCGATACTGATCCAAAAAATTAGACATGTTCAAACAAGGGATACAAACGTGCACCTCACCAGAACTTATCAAGGGGTAGAGCAATGAAAAGTTGTCCAGTAAAAAACAAATTATGCTATAACTCCTCAATGTTTAGTTCATATAGAAATCAACTAAAGTGCCAGAATATTACACAAAAATTCATAACTCAATGTAACTAACAAATGATGAATAGACCAGAATTGTTTAAAACAAAATACAAAATACACGGGAATAATCCCACTACAGCTTATCTCATTGTTGCATAATTCAATCATAAACACTATCACTATCATCACACTATACTGCCAAACCTTACGAACAAGAGATTGCATAAGCACAAGATAATAATATGACTTAACAGACTGAAAAGCTTTCCAACTATCGGTCTCTCTCCTTGGAGTTTCACTCCCAACTGATATCTTAAATGGGTCACTTGATCCAAATGGATCTGTGTCATCAAATGATGGGAAACCTTGATTGTATTCACTGTCTCTAGTGCTACGTATGGAATCAAACCTCGTAAATGAATCATGAGCTGGAAAGCCAGGATTGTACTCACTATCTGCAGTACTTCGGAAGGAGTCGAATCTGTTAGTATTGGTGCCCTAGAGGCAATGTAATACATTATATTTATGTTTGAGTGATTTTATATATTCGATATATATATGTTTATTATTGGCTTTATTTACTGCGAAATAAATAAAGTATAATAAATGTCCTTAGAATCTTGATACAAATTATATAGTTGCAAGTATGTGACTTGAACATGAGATTATATAATGATCGTATCATATTCTTAAATGTCCCTAGCCGAGTATTATTATTATTAATTAGGACAATAATAATACACTTAGGCTAGTATGATAATTGACTGATGACCACATTTCATTGGTCATAAGTATGAAGATACTAAAAGCAATACATAGGTAACTGTACGAGTACAGGGTACTGGACAGACCCACAGTGAGATACATCATGGTAAATAATAAATGTGTCATATGTAATCTCACAGTGATAATGGTGTAATGATCCTTAGACCTGAAGTCGTTATAATTCTACATGAGAATTAATATATTTTGAATTCGTCAAAAGTTATCTTTAGCCGGATAATGATAAAGGTGAATATCGGATATATTATGAATCATGTGAGAAATATGAACGATCTAGATGGGATTTAAATCTCCTGATAAAGGAGTGATATTATCGGCCTCTTGTTTGAGTGAGACTATGAAATGCATGGCCATGCTCAAATGTTGATTTGATTAAATAGTCTACTCATCGATCAAGAAAATGAAGATTAAATTATGAAGAGGATGACACATTACATGCCTCGAGTTTAATCTATAATATCATGATTTAAAGGGATTATATTACATGGAACATTAGTCATAAAAGGTTGATTGAATCGTTGATTTAATTATTGTTTTATTGGGTAGCAATAATGTGTTACTAGACGCCGCTTATTGTTTATAATTTTATTAGAGAATAAAATTATTGCCAATGAAATAATAACCTACAGGGTCACACACAAAGAATGTTTAAAAGGGAAATTAATTTATTTCATGAATTTAAATTAATAATAATTTAAATTATGATTTTAAATTAATAATAAATAATAATTCGAATTTTATAAAATTAATTAAGTGAGACTTGATTAGTTGAAGATAAAATTTGAAGATGTATTTTCTTGACTTATTTGATTAATTAAGTATGTCTTAATTAATTT
The DNA here is from genome assembly GCA_037693485.1 of Kitagawia praeruptora. Classification (NCBI taxonomy): domain Eukaryota; kingdom Viridiplantae; phylum Streptophyta; class Magnoliopsida; order Apiales; family Apiaceae; genus Kitagawia; species Kitagawia praeruptora. Next base: position 25,869,753 of record CM075352.1, on the reverse strand, counting down.
ATTTAAATAAATAAGATTTGTTTAAATAAAATGGCCTAATTGTTTAAGGCTTTATTTTACTTTATTTCTCTTTATAAGCCAAGAGTTGGCAAGCCATTTGGTGGTGAACAAAACTGAAATATTCAGTTCATACACTCTCAAGAGAAATCAAATCAAGTCAAGAACACATCCGGTTATTTATTTTGGCTAGTACCTAATTCCGTGGCTTAATCGTTCGACGATTCAAGCAAGCATTCAAGTGTGGATACCGGTGGAGGAGTTGCAAGTTTAGCTCTCAAGATCAACACTTCAAGCTCTCAAGATCAACAAGCTAGGACCTCCATTTGTCATCCATTGGAAAGCTTTAACAAGGTACAATCTTGTTCTTGAGAATTTTTATACCATGATCATCATTTTTATTCATGGATCCGGGCTTTGGAATTCGTTTTTAATTGTTATTTACGTATTATCCGCTGCGTTATTATGCCCGAATTCCAACAATGGTATCAGAGCTTCATGTATAAAAGGATGATTTGGTGTTGTGTTCTTGAAAATGAAACATACATGAATTTTTGAATTATGCCATGCTTCATTTTAACATACAAAAGATCATTTATAAATTGTTATAATTGTTTGTATGATGTTATAAATTGTTGTAACATGTTTTGGTTGATGTTCTATATGTTTGATATGTTAAATACATCATAAGAATGTTTTTAGAACTGATCAAAAATATTCAGAACACTATCTGCAATTTTCTGGAGTTTCTGCAAATTTCTGGAAAAATCTGGTATAATTGACCTGTTGCGCATTCGGGTGATGCGTTTCGTAGTTGTTCAACAGGTATTGCGCATTAGAGAAATGCGCATCAGAAGTTTTTATGATTGGTCGCGCATGCCGGACATGCGTGACAGACGCGTTACAGTACAGATCAGACTCTCAGTGGACGTGATGTTCATGATTGGTTTTATATTAATTCTAACCTTTAAAACTTTTCTTTTTACTTTTGCTTTCACTTTAAAAAGAAATAGTTATTGGTTTTAATCATTAGATTCCTAATGTTTTTAATGATTAAAGTTTTAATAATTGAATATTTAAATTATGAATTTATATATTATTATTAATTCAAAATTTTATTAATTAATTTAATTTCGAATTTTATAATATATTTAAATTATGAATTTGAATATTATTATTATTAATTCGAATTTAATTTTAATTAATGCTTTTAATAATTGAATATTTAAATTTCGAATTTAATATTATTATTAAATGCGATTTTGATTAATTTTAATTTTTAAATTCGATTTTAATTATTAAAATTGATTTTTTTTTAATTCCCTTTTAAATAATTAGGTATTTAAATTGAGGAGTTAAATATTAATCGATGTGATCATGATTAATGTGATGTATGTAATTGTTATATGAGCATGGTGCATTGGTTATGGCCTAAATACCCGTAGAATAAATGTTGTAATTTTATTTATGGTCTGTAATAATTAAATACGACTTGCATGTCGTTATTTTTGTAATTATTTTATCTCGAATGCAACTCGAGTTCTTTTGTAATGTATTTCAAAAGGAGCTTGGAGGCAATCAATGGAGGCTTGGGAAGCAATGAAGAATTTTGTAATAATTAGTTATTACAACCATAGATTGACCTTGATCTTTTCATAAGCTCGAAAAGATCGCATAGGATCGGGCCATAACCATCGCACGTTTAATTTTACCGTATCTGCACTTTACATATGATGCATGGATATATTAGATATATGTATGGATGCATGGATGTATGGATATTTTAGAATGTATGTATTAGATACGACACATATGCCATGTTTAAACAAGATAAAATCTGTAACGATTTAAGATTTAAACAGACGATCAAGATCGTTAATTTTTCTAAAAATCCCTTAAGAAATATTAAGTTAAACAGATGCTTTCCAATAAATAACACTCATTAAATCCTAGATCATTGAGGAGTGGATTTGCCAAAGCAAGGGCTTCTCTTTTATCGTGGTGAGATGTGATTAAGTAAACAAGCTTACTTAAATTGTTATTATTGGGTCCAACTTAAATAAGTCGTCATAATAGGATTATGAACTTATAAGCATAGAGTTTAGTGAAATCTATTAGATAGATCGGAGCAATATGTTGTTCACTAAGCTATCCAAGAGTTATATACGATATAATTGACATAACGGTCTACCTAAATAATCATATTTAAGAGGAAAGCCAAAGCTGACTTAAAATATGATGAAATATGGATCTTGGCTCACTAGGAAATGTTTTATGGGAACAATTTTCCGAATTGATAGTAAGGGCTATTAATTTGATAAAAATAGTGGGAGGTATATTACGAATATGCTATAAATCAACTTGAACATAATTGGTTTTACGAAACATGCAAACTAACTCATTTTATGCGCTTTTACAAAATTGTAGATAATAAATGGCAAACAACACAAATCACTTTTCGATACGATCAGTCCTAGAAAAGGAAAAGCTGACAGGGACAAACTTCCTAGATTGGTTTAGGAACTTAAGGATTGTCCTTAGGCAGGAGCGAAAGCTGTATGCCATTGAAGTTCCTCACCCAAATCCTCCTCCTACTGGATCCACACGTGCCGAGCAAAATGCTTATCAGAAGCATTTGGATGACTCAACTGATGTGTCATGCCTAATGCTTGCATGCATGGCTCCGGAGATTCAAAAGCAACATGAATTGATGAATGCTTATGAAATAATCGAGCACCTCAAAAGCATGTTTGAGGGACAAGCTCGCCAGGAGAGATATGATACGAGCAAGGCTTTGTATGCTTGTAAACAGGGAGAGCGAGACCCGGTTGGACCACACGTTCTTAAGATGATTGGGTACATTGAACAACTAAGTACCTTGGGCTTCCCGATTGGTCCGGAGGCTCAAATAGATTTGATCTTACAATCACTTAACAAGAACTTTTCTCAATTCGTTATGAACTACAACATGAATGAGATAGATAAGACACCCACTGAATTGTTGGGCATGTTAAGAACTGCTGAAACCAACATTCAGAAGGAATCCCCTGCTCCCATGCTGATGGTGAACAAAGGGGGAGCCAAAGGGAAAAGAAAGTGGAAAGGCAATAAGAAGAGGATTGCATCCAAATCTGTTGCCAATCCTAATTCTGCTCCCAAAAAGGCTATTAAGCCTAAAGGAGGTGTCGAAAAGGGTGATTGTCACCACTGTGGCAAACCGGGACACTGGAGGAGAAACTGTCATGCCTATTTGGAAGAACTTAAGAAGAAGAAGGCTGCTGGCCAGACTTCTACTTCAGGTATTTATGTTATAGAAGTCAATTTGTCTACTTCTACATCTTGGGTATTGGATACCGGATGTGGTTCTCACATTTGTATAAATGTGCAGGAACTGCAAAGGAGTAGGGAACTGGCTAAGGGAGAGGTAGACCTACGAGTTGGAAATGGAGCAAAGGTTGCTGCTTTGGCTGTAGGGACTTACCATTTATCATTGCCCACTGGGCTTATATTAGAACTTGAAAACTGTTTGTATGTGCCTTCTATTTGTAGAAACATTATTTCTGTTTCTTGTTTGGACAAGAAAGGTTTTTCATTTACCTTTAAAGACAATGGTTGCTCTTTTGGTTTGAATGACATTACCTATGGTGTTGCACAGTTATTTAACAGTTTGTATGTTCTTAATTTAGATACTCCTATCTTGAATATAAATAACAAACGACTTAAAACTAATGACTCAAATCAAACATACCTTTGGCACTGTCGTCTAGGCCATATAAACGAGAAACGCATTTCCAAGTTACATCAAGATGGTTTCTTGGATCAGTTTGATTTTGAATCATATGATGAATGCGAGGCTTGTTTACTAGGCAAGATGACTAAAGCTCCTTTTACCGGACAGGGTAAGAGGGCCACCGTACGACTAGAACTAATACATAGTGATGTATGTGGTCCTATGAGGTCGATGGCAAGGGGTGGCTATTTCTACTTCATTACGTTTACTGATGATTTCAGTAGATACGGATATGTGTATCTTTTGAAGAACAAATCCGAAGCATTTGAAAAGTTCAAAGAGTATAAGGCAGAAGCAGAAAAGCAAACTGGCGAAAGCATAAAAACTCTAAGATCTGATCGAGGAGGTGAATACTTAAGCCATGAGTTTAAGAACTATTTGAGGGAGTGTGGTATTGTATCACAACTCACTCCTCCTGGAACACCACAATGGAATGGGGTTTCTGAAAGGAGGAATCGTACCTTGTTGGACATGGTGCGATCAATGATGAGTCAAGCAGATCTTCCAATTAGTTTCTGGGGTTATGCCCTGGAAACGGCTGCATATACACTAAACCGTGTTCCTACTAAAATGGTTCAACAAACTCCATATGAGATATGGACAGAAAAACGTCAAATCATGTCCTTTATGAAAGTATGGGGATGTGAAGCGTTTGTGAAACACCTATGTCAGACAAGCTTGGACCAAAATCTGAAAAATGTATCTTTGTGGGATACCCAAGTGAAACAAAGGGTTATTCTTTCTATAATCCTTCAGAGAACAAAGTAGTTGTTGCTCGGACTGCTGTATTCTTAGAAAGAGAGCTAGTCTCTAGAAAAGACAGTGGGAGGAAAATAGATCTCGATGAAGATCGAGAACCACTTGATAACATTGAACCTGAGAAGGAGCATGAGCAAGAAATACAAGATAACATTGCTCAAGAAACACAGGTTGTTCGTAGATCTAGTAGGACTCGCTATGATTCAAGAAAAAATTATGGATTTCTCCTAATTGAAAATGGCGATGTGATGCTCATAGATCAAGATGAGCCTCTCACCTATCAAGATGCTATGAACTCACCAGACTCTAAGAGATGGCAAGAAGCCATGAATTCTGAAATGGATTCCATGTATGAAAACCAAGTATGGACTTTGGTTGATCCACCTGAAGGGGTAAAACCTATCGAGTGCAAATGGATTTTCAAGAAGAAAATCGACATGGAAGGTAATATACAGACCTATAAAGCTCGACTGGTTGCAAAAGGTTTCAAACAAATTCATGGTATTGACTATGATGAAACCTTCTCACCAGTAGCAATGATAAAATCCATCAGAATTATGCTTGCAATAGCGGCTTACTATGATTACGAAATTTGGCAGATGGATGTCAAAACAGCCTTCCTTAACGGAAGCCTTGAAGAGGATGTGTACATGACACAACCTGAAGGTTTTAGAAATCCAAAGGATGCTGGAAAAGTATGTAAGCTGCGTAGATCCATTTATGGATTGAAGCAGTCCTCTCGGAGATGGAACATCCGGTTTGATGAAATAGTCAAAGGTTTTGGCTTTATTCAGAACATGGATGAACCATGTGTTTACAAAAAGTTTAGTGGGAGCCATGTGGCATTCCTAGTATTATATGTCGATGATATATTAATAATAGGGAATGACATTCCTTTTTTACAGGCTGTAAAGACTTGGTTAGGACAAAGTTTCTCTATGAAAGACTTGGGCGAGGCTACCTATATATTAGGGATCAGGATCTATAGAGATAGATCAAGAAGATTAATCGGCTTAAGCCAGAGTACATATATTGACAAAATTTTGCATCGTTTTGGAATGCAAGATGCAAAAAGGGGATATGTCCCTGTATCTCATGGGATAACGATCTCAAAAGAGAATGGTCCTAAATCATTGGATGATAAAGACCGCATGAGTAAGATACCATATGCTTCAGCAATTGGATCTATCATGTATGCAATGATATGTACTCGTCCGGATGTCTCGTATGCTTTGAGCATGACGAGCAGATACCAGTCTAATCCAGGTGAAGGTCACTGGACGGCAGTCAAGAATATTCTTAAGTACTTGAAAAGGATTAAAGATTCATTCTTGGTGTATGGAGGTGAAGAAAAGCTAACGGTAAAGGGTTACACGGATGCTAGTTTTCAGACTGACAGAGATGACTCTGTGTCTCAGTCTGGATTTGTGTTTTGCCTAAATGGAGGTGCTGTAAGCTGGAAAAGTTCGAAGCAAGAGACAGTAGCTGATTCTACAATGGAATCCGAGTATATTGCTGCATGTGAGGCAGCCAAGGAAGCTGTATGGTTACGGAAGTTCATTACAGAACTTGGTGTCGTTCCATCGATCGCAGATCCCATAGATCTTTACTGCGATAATAATGGAGCTATAGCACAGGCCAAGGAGCCGAGAGCTCATAGCAGAACAAAGCATATACTTCGGAGATATCACCTTATTCGAGAAATAAATGATAGAGGGGATATTCACATATGTAAAGTGCATACTGATGATAATATTGCAGACCCGCTGACTAAGGCTCTGTCGCAGCAGAAGCATGAATGTCACACTAGTAGCATGGGTATTCGATACATGGGTGATTGGCTCTAGTGCAAGTGGGAGATTGTTAGTATTGGTGCCCTAGAGGCAATGTAATACATTATATTTATGTTTGAGTGATTTTATATATTCGATATATATATGTTTATTATTGGCTTTATTTACTGCGAAATAAATAAAGTATAATAAATGTCCTTAGAATCTTGATACAAATTATATAGTTGCAAGTATGTGACTTGAACATGAGATTATATAATGATCGTATCATATTCTTAAATGTCCCTAGCCGAGTATTATTATTATTAATTAGGACAATAATAATACACTTAGGCTAGTATGATAATTGACTGATGACCACATCTCATTGGTCATAAGTATGAAGATACTAAAAGCAATACATAGGTAACTGTACGAGTACAGGGTACTGGACAGACCCACAGTGAGATACATCATGGTAAATAATAAATGTGTCATATGTAATCTCACAGTGATAATGGTGTAATGATCCTTAGACCTGAAGTCGTTATAATTCTACATGAGAATTAATATATTTTGAATTCGTCAAAAGTTATCTTTAGCCGGATAATGATAAAGGTGAATATCGGATATATTATGAATCATGTGAGAAATATGAACGATCTAGATGGGATTTAAATCTCCTGATAAAGGAGTGATATTATCGGCCTCTTGTTTGAGTGAGACTATGAAATGCATGGCCATGCTCAAATGTTGATTTGATTAAATAGTCTACTCATCGATCAAGAAAATGAAGATTAAATTATGAAGAGGATGACACATTACATGCCTCGAGTTTAATCTATAATATCATGATTTAAAGGGATTATATTACATGGAACATTAGTCATAAAAGGTTGATTGAATCGTTGATTTAATTATTGTTTTATTGGGTAGCAATAATGTGTTACTAGACGCCGCTTATTGTTTATAATTTTATTAGAGAATAAAATTATTGCCAATGAAATAATAACCTACAGGGTCACACACAAAGAATGTTTAAAAGGGAAATTAATTTATTTCATGAATTTAAATTAATAATAATTTAAATTATGATTTTAAATTAATAATAAATAATAATTCGAATTTTATAAAATTAATTAAGTGAGACTTGATTAGTTGAAGATAAAATTTGAAGATGTATTTTCTTGACTTATTTGATTAATTAAGTATGTCTTAATTAATTTATTTAAATAAATAAGATTTGTTTAAATAAAATGGCCTAATTGTTTAAGGCTTTATTTTACTTTATTTCTCTTTATAAGCCAAGAGTTGGCAAGCCATTTGGTGGTGAACAAAACTGAAATATTCAGTTCATACACTCTCAAGAGAAATCAAATCAAGTCAAGAACACATCCGGTTATTTATTTTGGCTAGTACCTAATTCCGTGGCTTAATCGTTCGACGATTCAAGCAAGCATTCAAGTGTGGATACCGGTGGAGGAGTTGCAAGTTTAGCTCTCAAGATCAACACTTCAAGCTCTCAAGATCAACAAGCTAGGACCTCCATTTGTCATCCATTGGAAAGCTTTAACAAGGTACAATCTTGTTCTTGAGAATTTTTATACCATGATCATCATTTTTATACATGGATCCGGGCTTTGGAATTCGTTTTTAATTGTTATTTACGTATTATCCGCTGCGTTATTATGCCCGAATTCCAACAGAATCTTGCAAAGGACTCTTGTTGTGCAAATAAACCATGGTCATTATCGGAGTCTCTAGTGCTGCTCATAGAATCAAACCTTGAGAACTCTCGTGAAGGAAAGATTCCACCGTCGTTAAAGGATTCAAATCTAGAGAGCTCAAAAGAATGATCTTCTGAACCCTCATCAAATCATTGAGGGGTGTTGACAGAATTATACATTGGGGTGCTTGGAACAGAGTCTGCAAACCCAAATGTGCTGCTCTTTTGGAACATGTTATCTGAATAAAGTGAGTTACCATAACTCGACACGGAGGTGCTAGGAACAGAATCCGCAAAAGCAAACGGGCTCTTCTTCTCAAACAAGTTATCTGTGTGGGGCGTGGCACCATAATTGGACATAGGGGTGCCTGGAACAGAATCTGAAAAAGCAAAGGTACTATTCTTCTGGAATATGTTGTCTATGTCACTGGACTCGGTTCTTATAGGGTTTAGACCCCAGGCCCCAGCTATCAGGTCCAAATAATGAAGCTTCGCTGTGTCTCTCAATATGTGAATCCTACAATAACAGTATAGTACAAAGTAAGCCATCCAGAACAGCATTTTTCGCAATGTCAACACCAATCAATACAAGACAGCAGTTTTTATATGTATACAGTATTGTTTGCACGGATGCCAGTACCTACTAAAGTCTATGCATGCGAGTTCTACTTCTGCATTAGGAAACTCATTTCTATTTTAAGATTAAACACAAGACTTAGAATTAGATACATGTCTAAGATTATAGATATGGTTGGAAAATGTTGACCTTGATAGTTAACATGCAAAAGTACTTTTAACTTACCTTCGCTGCATCAAGATTAAAGTCCCAGCCCGCATCTGTATCATAGTGGGTGTCAAATGAACCCCAGCCCGGATCATTAGATCTTCTATCCTCAGACAGCACAGATTCAGCACCCCCATGTTCACTGCAATAGTATTAGGTAGATATTAATTAATTTGGGGTAAAGAAAAAATAATACGAAATAACTACCAGACCAGGCAATGAAGCTCAAGGATGTATGAGGATTACAATGCAGATAAACTACATAATTACAAACATCAAATGCTCTACCTCTGCATATCTGTAGCATGGGGTGAAGTATCTGTGAATTATTAGCCTTTTTAGATGGGGAATCTTGAAAGTTCTTGGATGGGCTTTCAAGAGCATTCTTGCTAGATGGGTTATAAAGTGGACTTCTTGCTACTTCATCTTCTTTTTGGGTGTTTTCCGGTTCATGCTCGGGGTTACGTTCTGTCGTTCTCCATCTTGCAGACTTTCTGACTTTCCGTTAATATTAGAGGATGGTTCAGGTAACCCTCTCATCTGTCTGAGATGTTTCTTTTCTAACCAATGGAGCTTTGGTTTTGGGAGGGGCAATAACATTTTTCACATCAAGAGTGAGCTCTTTGACAAACTCAAATCCTACAAAAACCACAAACTTGTCATAACTACAGGTAGATTAGAACTGTTTAGTTGTTTCTGAAATTAAAAGGCCACAACGGCTTTCATCAACAAGAATAGTTTAATCACCGCCTTTCAAGATTATTACACAGAATATTTCTCAACGGAAAATTTAGATAATTAAACTTACAGCAGACTAACACACACACACACACACACACATATATACCTTCATCTTCTAAACAATCCCACTCTTCATTCCAATCAGCTGCTCCTTCTTGGATACCAGGTTGCCAACCTTGTCACATTCATTTTGAAAAGATTATAATGATAAATTTTTGATATAGTCGGAGGCAGTTATTTTAGGCAAAACCAAATTAGGAATCAACACAGTTCATAACTTGACAAAAATAAGGTTTACTACACTAATTACTCTATAACTATGACCTATTTTGTAGTAGATATGCTAAACATTTTTGAATGCTTATGCTACCTTTACACAGGGGATACACTGTGCTACCTTTACACAGGGGATACACTGTCAAGTGTCAACTAAAGAAGGACTATGTGCACCAAATTTTAACATGTTTAGAGCACCTCCAATAGATTAGCTATTTGAGTCCCTAAATTAAAATTTGGAAATGAGAGTAAATGATGTGCTCCAATAATGTCCTAGTGATTCCTTATATCATTAGAATCCTTCTTTCATGTAACCTCCCCTTCCTTTTAAGCATGTCCTAACTTATATTTTATAATAAAATATTAAGAATGCTATCTTTCTCTCTGTATTGGTGTATGTTTAATGATGAAAAGTGCTTTTAATAATAAAACATAAGATGGGTAATGGATATAAGAGCAAGTCCAACGGCTTCCCTTTAAAGAAGGTTAAAATTTAGGGAATGTAGTCCAAAATAGCACTCCAACAATGTGCTAGTGGTTCCCTAAAACACTAGGAACCCTTAGCCATTCTCTATTGTTGGGGAACCACTAACCATATATCCCTAACTTGTTTTTTATTACTAAAAAAATCATTTCCCTCCATTTTTCCTTACTTGTCATTCCCTCATTTCAAGTTAGTTCATATGATGTTTTTCTGTAGGATCATCTACTAGCTATGATGTTTTTCTTGAGTTTAATCCATCTAAGCGAAGGGGTAGATCCAAGCAAAAGCTTTATGAACTGAAACTTGACCCTTAAACCAACCATCCCAAGTATTTCTACAGTTTCAATTTGGTCTAAAAGCATGTCGAGTGGTAACACCACAGAGTTCAGTATGTCCATTTCATCGCTGTTATTTACTTCTGTTTCCTACATACAAGGTTGATATAAGAAATAAACATGAAAAATTCAATCAATTCAGTTGGGGTACCGAATAGATAATTGTGCAAACAGATACATGTTATTCAAAGAAATGTTGTAGATAATTATAGACTACAGCAATTCTCAGTTGAGAATGATTTTGTAGAAACTAAAAGTAATAAGTGCAGATATGCAAAACAGTAGGCATCTCGAGACAAGCTCGTTTGTATTATAAACTTAGAAAAGAAAATCGTTCCGTGGTGGTAAACACAGTAACGTTTACAAGAAGATTAAATAGGCTAATCACACACAAGATGATGGCTAGAAAATAGCTAACAACTTCTAACTTAACTCCACTACTAATTCAAATGCATCCTACAATCACTCCACAATCACTCCACGTACTACTACGTTGGATGACCAGGTCACACGGGATACAGCTGAGTGTATAACTCGTACTAATTTATTCTTTACATAAACATAAATATAAGCCCATCAACTTTTATAAAGCCTATCAGTTTAATAATTAATAATCAAGTTTAAGATTATTTTTCCAACATTCACCACCATAATCTTAAACTTATGAAGCACTTCTCTTCATTTTGTGATGCACTTCTCACCACTATCAAGTTTGATGCACTTCTCATCAAAAACAATTTTGGAGCACTTCTCTCCAGGGTGCACTTCTCACCCACAACTCTACAGGAGTGGTTCTCCCTCGATCAAATGTGCCATGTCTTCTTCATCCATCTGGGTTCTACAATTCTTTGCCAGATGCCCATATCTTTTGCAGCGGAAACATTGTGACTTCCCTTTGTGCCAGCAGTCCTTTTCTTCATGACCCATCTTATAACAATGGTTGCATTGAATTTGCCTTTTGAGGATGAAGCTTTAGCCGTCCCTCATTTTTTCCTCCATTTTCTTCCTTTCCCCTGATCCTCCGTTGATCCACGGCGTGAAGTGAATTGATCAATTCTGAAATAGTTAATTTCGAGAGATCTTTAGTATCTTCAAGTGAGGAAATTTTAGTTTCATACCTCTTGGGAAGAGTCACTAAAAGTTTGTCCACAACTCTTTGACTTGAGAAATCTCCACCAAGCAGTTTGATTTGGTTGACAATAGACATCAACCTACTCCCATATTCTTTGACACCTTCGTTACTTTTCATCCCCATCATCTCAAACTCCCTTTTGAAGTTTAGAATTTTCATAAGTTTGGTTTGTTGGTTGCCTTCGAACTCCTCTTTGATTTTTTCCCATGCTTCTTTAGGAGACTCACAACCCATGATTGTTGTGAAAATTTCTTCAGACACCGCTGAATGGATACATGAAAGTGCCTTCGGCTTTCGTGCCATTTCTTCTTCATGTTTCTTGATTTGAGCAGGTGTTGGATTTCCTGGAAGAGGAGTAACCTCAGTGTCACTCTCAATCACGTCCCATAAACTAAGAGCCTTCATGTATGCTTTCATTTTTATGGCCCATGAATGATAGTTATCACCTTTGAACAATGGAATAGAGATGGAGAAATTGTTTGATGCCATTGAATATGATAGATAAATACTTAATATATATATAGGTGTATGTAAAATATCAACTCACAAGCCCTAGATCATGTGAGCTCTTATACCAAGTGTAGAAACTAAAAGTAATAAGTGCAGATATGCAAAATAGTAGGCATCTCGAGACAAGCTCGTTTGTATTATAAACTTAGAAAAGAAAATCGTTCTGTGGTGGTAAACACAGTAACGTTTACAAGAAGATTAAATAGGCTAATCACACACAAGATGATGGCTAGAAAATAGCTAACAACTTCTAACTTAACTCCACTACTAATTCAAATGCATCCTACAATCACTCCATGTACTACTACGTTGGATGACCAGGTCACACGGGATACATCTGAGTGTATAACTCGTACTAATTTATTCTTTACATAAACATAAATATAAGCCCATCAACTTTTATAAAGCCCATCAGTTTAATAATTAATAATCAAGTTTAAGATTATTTTTCCAACAGATTTAAAACTTGCCCAAATATTAGAAGATTGCATATGCATGACAACAATGAATGATGAAATCTTACAAGTACTTCCTGACCATGAGAATAGACAACATGAGAAAGTAAACTGGTATACATAAAAACACAACAAATTTTAATGAGAATTGAATACAATTCTGTACCGGACAACATGAAAATTTTCAGATATAATGAGATTATTAAAAAAAACAAAAAAAAAGTACATTACAAAATTTATTTAGAGAATGTGAACATAGATTTAAGAAAGAACAAAGTAAATAAAACAGTTTACAGTTAACAAAACAATATTTAATACAAATTGTAAAAAGAATAAGTACAAGTAATTATCACCTATACAGAGAGATTGTACGTCCTTTACATGCAGTAAAAAAGATTTGAGGAAACTGGAGAGGGGAATTGACTACATATTAAGGAGAAATAACAAAACAAGGATTCAAATTTTCAGTAGAAGTGAGCAAATAATTTAGAGGGGCAACTTAGATCAAGATTTAAATATTTAATATAAGTTGGTCATGACATCAAGAGAATTTTAAAATGCTCATTCCTAGGGTTAGAGTCCCATGTACCAAATAAGTGTTAAAGTGTATGTAAACAGAATATATGTAATGATTTCCTGCTACATTTTATCGAATAAGGCGTCTTTCAAATAAAAGCGTTACTTAGTTTCTACTTAAAGAGGAGGCATCAGATCTAGTAAGTGGACCGTGACTTTAGGGGCTTACCATCCCAAGGTCATAGGTTCGATTCCTGGGAGGCGCGGAAGTAAGTGGACTGCCATGCTCGGTGGGTACGAGTGTGCTAGCAGTCCTCCGGATTAGTCGTGGTGCGCGAAAGCTAGTCCGGACACCGGATTATCAAAAAAAAAGAGCAGGGGCTGTATACAAACCTGTACTTGTCTGTTGGGGCTGAATACAAAAGCTTGTAGTTGTCTTTTAGTTTATTTATAATGTTTCGATGTTATTTTTTATTCTAGTTATAAATATTTACTCAACCAATGTTAATTAGAATAAATTAAATCCTGTATGATTATTAAAAACTTATATACTTAAACTCATATATTTGGCCCTCCATTTTCCCCTAGAGGGAGGGAAGTAATCCAAATTACTCTTTAGATTCCTTTAGCACGAACCTAAAAATTTTAAGATAGATGTTTCACTGGAAAAGTAACAAAAAATCTTCAGATCATAGTACTAGTTCTCACCAGCTCTTAAAAAAAATTGATTAGATAATTTGGAGCACAACTACGTATACAAATGGCCATCTAATTTAATTAAAATCTAAGGATCATAGTACTAGTTCTCACCAGTCTTATGTAAAGATATCGAAGTTTGGGCAAACTTCTGATCAAGCAAAGAGCAGACTGGCTTCGAACCAAATTATACAAGTTAACATGTGCTAGGATCAATTTCTCCAATGTTGATATAGCTAGGCCTCTGTAACACTGCTGCAGCTGGTTTAAAAGACTGTATACACACATATTTGCATGTATATTGGAAAATTAATAAAAAATGTGAGCCTCATTTAGTAGAATGTTACTAATCAAATTTCTCGGAATTTTTATATTACCTCGAGAAAACAGACATCAAGCAGAAGAGTTTTGATTCTAGGCACATTGTCAACCAGTTTGTCCAAATTGATGATTTCATTCCTAGAATTTGTCACCCCTTTCAACTTACGAGTATGAAGATGCACCTTTTGGATGCATTCAAACAATCGCCACTCAAAGTCTCCACTGTAAAAGATCTCTATCTTACTGAGATGGTTATTATATTTAAAAAGGCATCCCCATGTTCAATCCCAGTGCAACGGAGCAATTGCAATTCTTTGAGTTGAGTCCCAAATGATATGTCAGCAGTAATTCTGACTCTCAGAAATTTAACCTTAAGAAGATTATTGAAACCTCCGAATCCACAGGGTGGTTCCGGTACGCAGTTAGTGAGACTCAAATTGGTCAACTCCATACAGGAAAAGAAATAAGAGGGCATTTTGTAGGCAACTTGGTTTCTATTGAAAAGCTCCAAATTCTTATCACCATTTTTTGATATGTTTTTAATCCAAAAGTCGGTTTGTATGAGAAGTGGCAGGTATCGAGGTATTAAAAGATTAAAGACCAAAATGGGACCACTATCAACTAAGAGAATATGTGCCTGTTTGCGAAATGTGTTGCCTAACTTATAAGTTACTTATTTCGGAAAAAATTTTGTACTTACATAATTGTTTTAAGAAAAAAATGTGTATGTGGAGTTTAATAATCGTAATCTTGCAAAAATAAGTTACTTATTTCAGAAAAAAGTACAGATTTCCTAACTTTTTTCCAGAATAAGTAACTTATTTCTGAAAAATAAGATTTCCCAAACGGGCCCTATTACTGATGATTCTTAAAACTTCAATTTCTAAGGTTTGTTTATCTTTAATTCTTGGAACGCAGTTGTTCGAAAAATTGCTGATCAAAAACTAGGTGTGGGTGCATTTCCCATACATCCCTCCAAGTTTTCGAAAGGATACTCGTTCGTGCTGCATCGTGAATCGGCAAACGTTCTAGGATGAGGTCAATTAAGTTTCAGGCTAAGTTGCTCAGTCTATCAGATTCGCAATCAAGTCGCCTTGTTTTAGCTACACTTTCTATGCTTCTGAATATCGAAAGAGTTACTGAAAATAAGAAAAGGATATTAAATTCCACACAACACACAAAATGAACAACATTTATGGACAGTGGTAGAAACAATTCTTTATGCACAATAATCAGTGAACCATATATACAAACAATTCGACTACGAATAGTAACATTCGAAACAAAAAAATACACAAATCAAATAGTTCAATAGTTCACCAAAAATATACTCGTACAAACTAATTAACAAAGCTGATAAAATTAGAATGGATATATGATTTCAGATCGAAGAATCAAGAAAACAATGTTGTATTAATTGTATTGATATGTATTTATTACAATCTCTGAAGTCCTATATATAAGCATAACTATACGTAAGGGATTACATCACTTCGTACTGTAGATCGTAGACTTACTGTAGATCGTAGACTTAATCTAACATTTACATTTCAACACCCCCCTCAAATTTAAGATGGTTGAAAAACCAATTTGAGTTTGGAATTACGAAATAAACCAGGAGGAAGGGATTTCGTGAAAACATCTGCAACATTATCTGCACTAGAGATAGCATGAAGACGAACTGTTCTTTTTTCAACCTGTTGACGGGTGAAATGACAATCAATCTCTATATGTTTAGTGCGTTCATGAAAGAGATCATTGTGAGCAATGTCCCTGGCACTTTTGCTATCACGTACAGTAGATAATAGTGGCTGGAGAATGAGTTACAGTCATTTCTTCAAGTAACCATCGTAGCCAAATTAATTCCTGCGTGGTGTCAGCCAGAGCTCGATATTCTGACTCGGCACTGGATTTTGAGGCAAGGGATTGTTTCTTACTATGCCAAGAGATAAGAGAGTCACCCAAAAAGAAGCAAACTCCTGTAGTGGAACAACTGGTAGTGGGATCACCACCCCAATCAGCATCAGAATAGGCAGGTAACTCAAGTGATGAGTTGTATGCATAATGTAATCCATGAAAGATGGTGCCTTTGACATAACGAAGTATGTGAAGGACAGCTGTATAGTGAGAAGTGCGAGGAGCTGCCATAAATTGATTAACAATATGAACAGCATGAGCAATGTCAGGACGAGTGACAGTAAGATAAATTAGACTTCCTACCAACTGGCGATATAATGTAGGGTTGACAAGCAGATCACCATCTTTAGAGTTAAGTTTGACCTCGTATTCCAAAGGTGTAGTTGTAATCTTATTGTCACTGATTCCAGATTTCAACAAAAGATCAGATGCATACTTAACTTGAGAAAGTGTGTATCCAGTAGGAATGGAAGAAACCTCAAGACCCAAAAAGTAACTTAATGAACCAAGATCTTTCATTTCAAACTGCTCACCGAGAAACTGTTTGAGATCAGAAATACCTGCAGTGTCATCTCCAGTGATAATCATATCGTCAACATAGAGGAGGAGAAGAAAAATTCCTCGATCGGTCCGTTAAATGAAGAGAGCATGATCATATGGACTAGAAGAAAATCCTAGCTCACTGATGACTTTGCTAAATTTCTCGAACCAAGCTCGAGGTGCTTGTTTTAGGCCATAAAGTGCCTTGTTAATCTTGAGCACTTGTCCTGGAGAGAGATCAAAATCGGGAGGAGGTTTGAGATAAACTTCTTCATCTAAGTCGCCATTAAGGAAAGCATTTTTAACATCCATTTGCCACATGTCCCACTGTTTTGATGCTCCAACAGCGAGTAAACTCCGAACAGATGTAAGACGAGCAACTGGTGCAAAAGTCTCTTCATAATCAATGCCATACTCCTGGGTAAACCCTCTAGCAACTAGACGGGCTTTATATCTCTCAATGGAGCCGTCAGCTTTTGTCTTAATTTTATAGATCCATCGACTTCCCACAGCTATTTTCCCAGGGGGCAAGGTAACCAGATCCCAAGTGTGATTTTTGTCTAATGCTTGAAGTTCTTCTGCCATAGCTTTCTGCCAAAGAGGATTAACACTTGCTTCTCTATATGTTTGAGGCTCATGCAATGATTGTACAACAGAGTAAACATGATAATCAGAAAGACGAACAGAAGGTTTTCTTACCCGAGTAGATCGATGAGTGTGTTCATCAGAATGAGATGGTAAAGTGGGAGGCTCGGTACTAGAATCCTCAGACTGACCTGATGTCGAAGGGATAACAGTAGATGGAGATGGTTGTGTGAGCTCAACTGAAGGATCTATTGAATGTATATCAGAGGAAGAGGTCGAAGATTATATATATTTATCACTAGGATGTAGATCAACAAATGAATCTGTAAAGTGAGAAATGCTAGTAGAAGTGTCAATGTGAAAATCTGACATAGATGAGAACATTTTATGCTCCCAGAAAGTAACATTTCGAGAGACACGAAGACGTTGCGAGATAGGATCCCAACAACGGTATCCTTTCTGACCACTACCATAACCAATAAAACAACAAAGACGAGCACGTGGTTCGAGTTTTGTTCTCTCATGTTGAGGAAGAAGAACAAAACAAGCAGAACCAAACACCTTAAATGAATCATATGAAGGAGGTTTGTCATATAATTTTTCATAAGGGGACACATTATTGATTACAGGAGAAGGAATCATGTTTATGGTGTGCACAGCAGTGAGTGCAGCTTCTCCCCAGAAGTATTCTGGACAAGAAGAAGAAACGAGAAGGGCTCGAATGGTGTCAAGAATGTGTCTATGTTTACGTTCAGCTCGACCATTTTGTTGAGATGTGTAAGGGCAAGAACTCTGTGCAAGGGTACCATAAGAGGCTAAAAAATGTGTAAGATCATATTCTTTATATTATTTGGCATTATCAGTTTTAAACTGAGTGTGAATCATAGTGGCAAAATTTTTGTAAGTTTCTCCTAATTCTGAACGATGTTTCAGGATATAAATTCAAGTGAAACGAGAAAAATCATCAACAAGTATCACATAATATCTCGATCCCCCCATAGTGGGAGTTGGAGAGGGACCCCAAATATCAGAATGAATAAGATCAAAAGCAGAGGATGATGTTTCATAATGAATAGGAAATGGAAGTACATGTTGTTTTGCTAGTTTACATGACACACACTCAATTTTGTCGTCACTTACTTCTCCTAAATGACCTTTAGAAATAAGACTATGTAAACGAGTGAAAGATGGATGGCCCAACCTAGAATGCCAAGTATTGGATGAAACCGCACAAGCTAGATGAGTTGATATTTTGGTGTAGGTAGATGGAGAGAAATGAGCTCAAACAACTTTCCACACCTACGTCCTGTCCCAAGCGTTTGTTGTGTCTGAGGATCCTGTACCTGACAACCAGGAGATGTAAAAATAATGTTAAGACCGAGATCACATAACTGACCAATGGAAATAAGATTAAGTGAAAGATTAGGAACAAAGTATGTGTCAGGAAGAGAGAGATCTTCTGTGGATATGGTTCCAATATGTGACACTTTCATTGTTGAACCATCAGCAGTTTGAATAGTTGGAAGCCATGAACTCTCCATTTTCGTGGTAAATATGGATGAATCATTTGTCATATGATTGCAACATGCAGAATCAAAATCCCAAGAAGTACCTGGAGTAACCAAGAATGCAGTGGAGGGAGAGTTCCCTTTAAGTAAAACTGTTGAAGTAAAGATTCAAGCTCGAGGGCTGACATAGCTGGAGCAGAGTCTGATGTAGATTCAGATGTTGCAACGGAAGACTGGGAGAATTTATTTGGACGGAAAAATGGCCTTTTCTTACAGAATTGTATTGAGTAGTGACCCTTTTGGTGGCAATATTGGCATGTGTGATTGCGAAGAGCTGCACAATCCTTAGTTACATGTCCATTTTGACGACAAAATCTACAAAAAAGTTTGTCATAAGTGGGTACTGGAGGTACCGCTAGGACGGTATCATTCGTGGGAATAATTTTGCCGATGCCAAGTCGAGTTTCTTTAGAAATAAGTTCGGTTAAAGCACTCTCCAAAGAGGGTAGCGGAATGCGATGGAGAAGAGCAGCTCTAACTGGTTCAAAATCCTGAGTAAGAGCCATCAAAAACTGGATGAGTCGCTGTTGATCACGGTATGTGTGATAAAGTGCGGCATCCTCTATGTTTTTCCACTTTGGTTCAGACAAAGTCAGTTGATCCCAAAGTGCTTGAATTTGAGATAGAAAATCAGCGACAGATTGACCAGGTGTTGTATCTGCTTACTGAGAGAATGTATAATCTGATATTGATGAGAAAGATCGGATGTAGTGTACCGAGATTGCAAAAGATCCCAGATTTCTTTTGCGGTGTCAAAATTTCCAAATTGTAAATTAATTTTAGAAACGGAAGAGTTTCTAAAATATGTAATAACTTGATAATTTTTGACATCCCATTCTTCGATGCGATCTTTCAATTGTGAATCAGTTTCATCCTTCTCCTTGGTAGGAATAGTGAAATCCCCGTTAACGTACCTCCAAAGACGTTTTCCCTTAAGAAAACTACGCATAGCTTAAGACCAAGATAAATAGTTTGAGCCGATCAAAATTATTTGAATCGGTGAACTACTTTCTCTTTCCATTTATGCAAGTACAAGGTTATAGTGAAAGTTTGAAAACTTCGGGGACTGTAATGCAAAAAATAAACAATCCAGTGGCTGAAGTGTTAGTTGAGAAAAGCTGGAGGGTCAACTTGCAAGATGTGATAAAGTTTAGGTACCAAGGTGTAAGTGGT
The DNA here is from genome assembly GCA_037693485.1 of Kitagawia praeruptora. Classification (NCBI taxonomy): domain Eukaryota; kingdom Viridiplantae; phylum Streptophyta; class Magnoliopsida; order Apiales; family Apiaceae; genus Kitagawia; species Kitagawia praeruptora. The sequence goes on along the minus strand of CM075352.1, from coordinate 25,849,676 downwards.
CCAGAATAACTAATTGTGTGAAATGGTACGGGCTATCTTTGTGTGGCCTAAATGAAGAAATAAGAGCCCTTATCTAGTTAGAATATGGCAGTGTATTTTACAGAGAACGAGACATACACTACGTAGGCGTGTTAATCAACCAGGTGTGTGGACTCGTGGGTTATGACCGAGTGTGATAGGTCTCTGCTTGTCTGAGTTGTGAGTTCAAGCTGGTGAACTCGGTTGATGAGTGTCAACTGCTTGTGGAAGTATCTCACAGACAAGGTGAAGCTGGGTAAGTGAATCAAAGGGGAATCAGTGAGTCGACTTGACGAGTGAGTTTACTCGGAGTATGATGACTCGATGGTGGGAATGAGGTTTGATGTTTGTGGATATGGCTTGTACGAGGGTGATTCAGAAAGTGTTTGTTAGATCACTGAGTTGCTTAAAAACTGTTTGTATTAATGTCTCAAAGACAAAGCTTGGAAGAGATGAAGCTAACAAAGACAATGGCTGCCACCGGAATAACAAGGTAAGAATCTTAAATCTCTGATACCATGATAAAACTAGAATGGATATATGATTTCAGAATGAAGAATCAAGAAAACAATGTTGTATTGATTGTATTGATATGTATTTATTACAATCTCTGAAGTCCTATATATAAGCATAACTATACGTAAGGGATTACATCACTTGGAACTATAGATCGTAGACTTAATCTAACATTTACATTTACATTTCAACAAAAACAAAACAATAAAACGTAAAACACACGACGCATAATGCGTCACTTCACCTCAAAACCATACAAATTCAAAAAGTTAAAAATCTCGGATTTACACCAAATTTTGATATGATGTTAAGCAAGAGATTTTGAGTCTAAGAATTGTGTTTATTTCCAAAAACGAGCTCTAATCCGAAGCAGATCTGTGAAAATTCGATAGGAATTTTCGGGGGGCTTAAAGCTCGATTTATTGAAGAAAAAGAACTAAAATCACCCTTCCAGAAGTTCCCTGCTTGCTGCCAAGTCCATACCATCTACACTCTCTACTTCAGATCTCTAAAATAAATTTAATATAACAGCATGGTATTAGTAACAAGCAAAATTCATAAGATTTAGTCAGTATCTGAGCTTTAAAAAGCGATTACAAGAAAATGAAATGTCTATGATTAGAATTTGTTAGAGTAATTGTTACCGAGAAATATATATGCTACTAAGAGAATATTATAGATATTTAAAGTAAATCTCTCATAAAATGTTCCAACTTGACTAAACATATTTAAATTGTATACACGGTACAGTAAATGATACTCCCTCCGTCCCACAATACAAGTCTCTTTTGAAAAAATTACTCATCTTAAGAAAACATTAATTAGATGATACATTCCTCTTATGCCCATTATAAATGCATTGACTTTTAAGAATATGAGCAATTTTATATTCTTGGTCATTCCTCATTAATTGCTATACAATTTTCAAAAAGGGTAATTTAGGAAAAATGATCATAAATTTACATTGAAAATTGGAAATGGACATGTATTACGAGAAAAAAAATTCTCTCAAAAGAGATTACTATTGTGGACGGAGGGAGTAAGTCATATAAACAGTTACTTCATGCCCAGACCAAAGGCAACATGACAAAATAAACTGAAATGTGTCTGACTCGCCAGGTACGTGTCTAACTCGACAGGCTAGTATATATATAGACACGGGTGGGACACAGATTACCCAAAATGGCCCAATCCTATCTAATTTTACCTTAATTTCAAAGCGACTTCAACCCCCACCCCTCTTTCTCTCACACACACACAAACACAATTATATACATCATAAATGCATATCATCTCATCAAACCGAATATGTTTCTATTGTTCTTTCTCGCATTTTATATCATTCCCGTATACTTACATATCCACCCATATACATAAAACACATTACAACTCCTTCTAGTTTCTTGTATATATGCATCAGTGTTTTCATAAATATAAATATATATAGCTGTAGGGTTCCTCTAAATGTATACTCTAGGGTTCCTGTGTTGCTGCATTAGAATCCGTGCTTTCTAGGAAGAAATCTAAAGGGGAAAGTGACTACACATTTAAAAGAGAAAAAACGTCCAAAATTTTAGGTATCAGAAGTTTTGGACATTAAATTTACAAAGAGAATATAGAGTGAAAGTATCACTTACAATGTACACTAAATCCTACATACGACTAGACCCGACAATTTCGAGCACAACACGAAACACGATACGTACTCGACAAAAAATTTAGTGTTTGGGTTTTAAATTTTCAGTACACGAAACATGAAAACAACGAACAATAAAGTACAAGAGAGATTCAGTGTCGTGGTTAGATATACATTTCAGGTACACAACGTGACACAACACGTAAGTACACAAACTAAATAAAAATGTAAATTATTTTTTATAATACATATTACAAATATTTATATTTTATATAACATAAAATCTTATTATATATATTAAAATAAAATACAAAGTAAAATAAGAATAGTAGATGCGTTTTTGAAACTATACAAGAAACTATTATCAATGAAAATGATATCTCTTTGAGATTAAAATATTAATATAATAAACTTTATGTTACGCATATCACAAAACAAATTCATCTGGTAAACAACACATAGTGTCAGAGTTAGAGTTAAGACTTGTGATGCACGATAAAAAAAGTACATGACATGAAAATATACGGAACACGTAAACCCTAAGTAAGGACCATCCTACTAGATCACCCAACACCGAGTAAAATCGAGTGCTTGTGCACTTGGTAGGCGTCCCCCAAAAAATGTTTTCCGCTCCCTGGGATTGAACCCCTATCCACACACTCAACCATTAGGCCACTTCCTGAGGTTACAGAATTACGTGTTTGGTATATATCATACATTTTAAGAAAACATATCCCAACCAAATTCTTTATAATGTATCTTCTAATATGGCAGCATGAGTCAGATTCATCATATGGACCAAATAACTATCTAAAATAGAAATATATCATATACATGTAACAATTTGATACTGTAATTGCCAAACAAGATGTTAATTAGTTGTAACGTTATTTGTTTTTAGTTGGAAGGGGAGGAATCTCTGGAAAGGAATCTTTGGACTACGAGTCCCCCTTTAGAACCTTTGATAAAATTAGAGAAGTATAGATGGACATCTAATTTGCTTCACATTAAGGTAATAGTTCTTGCCACAAGTATTTCAAGATGTCGCAGCTTGGGAGAACCGAGAACTTCTCATCAAGAAAAGAACATACTGAATCTGAATCAAATCATAAAATTCAACTCTGAAAAGGAACAGATTGTTCAATTTCTTCGTTGTTGTTATAATCCTCTTCGAAACAGCTGCATTTTGGTCCAGTAACTATATACATGTGTCCATGTATATTGAGAGAGAAAATAAAGTGAGAAACATTTGGCACCATGATTGTTCATAAGCATTGTTATAGTCAAAATTCGGTTCGGGTATTTTCAAGATGGATTCGGGTTAGTGACAGGTTCAATTTGGGATTCTAAAGAACAAATTAGGGTTTCTGGGATATTGGGGCGCGCCCTGGGGGGTTAGGCCGCGCCCTGGGTATTATGTTGGAATTCCAAGATGGTAACAGTATCGATTTTGTATTTGATTATTGAAGAATTCCTGTTAGGTCCGATAAGATTGTAGAAGGGGGGGTTGAATCCAATCTATATCATTTTCTCCAAATTTGTCCTTTAAATAAAATTTAATTCAAACAAATTTATGCGGAATTAAATAACACAAATTTCAAGTTGAATATAACAATATATTAACTTGATGGGTGTTACAAAATCAGTACAAGTGATTATCAAGAAATTAATAACTAATTAGAAAATTCAACATGAACTTTTCTAATTTAGTTAATAAAAATCAAGATATCAATTCAAAAACTAGGAAACTTAATTCGCTAGTAGTACACAAGTCACAAATAATTAAGTTCCAATGGATACAATTTTTGATACAAAGAACTCAAGAATTTATGGCAATTAAATTGAGCTTGAAAGATGAGAGAGATGATATGTTTTTGAGCTTCTTTCTTCTTCCTGTGTATTTGCGTGTGTATGTCTGTGTTGTGTTGTTGTTGTAGCCGCCTGGTGCTTTTATCAAAATAAAGCTACTGACTCTTTTTAATCAACTTGGTCACTTGACTTATCATGACTAGTTAGTCATGATAATGTAATCAGTAATGCTATCATGACTTAGCTTCTTCTGTCATGACTAAGGATACACTGTCATGACTAGCGTGTATACTAACATGACTAGCCTGTCATGACTTAACAATTTAAACTATCATGACTTAGCAGTTTGAACTGTCATGACTTAGCAGTTTGAACTGTCATGACTTAACAGTTTGAACTGTCATGACTTAACAGTTTGAACTATCATGACTTAACAGTTTGAACTGTCATGACTTAACAGTTTGAACTGTCATGACTTAGCTGTTTGAACTATCATGACTTAAAGACTAAACCTGGCCACTTTTCTTTTCAACCATAACTCACGCCTCTGTTTATAAACAAATCAAATGACTTGCCACCTTTTTCAAAATTAAATGAATTATGTCCCGTAGAAATGCTTTTTAATCCGCACAGCTTATAATCTTTAATTAATAAATAATTAATTTAATTCAGAAATTATAAAAATAAATATCTAATATTATTAGATATTTATAAATATAATTTTTTAATTAAATAAAATATTTATTAATATAAATAAATCCTTAAGCTCTAAGCTGCGGTCTCTTGAGCGTCTGGAACCGGACTCCTTTTGCTTAACAAAAAATATATCAATTCCAACCGGGATTCCAGTTTTAAGAATATATCACTTTCAATAATCTTGTGATAATTCTATTTTCTCATAACCCATCCAGGTGTAAGTTGCGGTCTCTTGAGGATGTGAAACCGGACTCCTTTTGCTTAGCAAAAAATACAACAATTCAAACCGGGGTTTCAGCATTAAGAATATATCACTTAGAATTTCTTTATGATAATTCTTTTTCCTCGTAGCCAGTTCACTTGATAGTAAAATCCTTGTGGTTAATTAATTTAGCACTTCTGTTGCTTGCACAATGATTTTCTCACATACCAGTCTTGATAGCTTGAACCACTGAAGTTAATGATGAACAACCACTGTTAAATGTTGACACTCGATGTACTGTCTGGTTCATGAGTGACTAACCGCAATGACTGTTCTTCATATATTGACTTTAAAAACTGGTTCCTTTTGTTTTCTCCTCTCTCTCTTTAATCTTCTGTACTGTCTCTGTCACTTTGAAATCTCTGTCACTTTAAATGAATCCACTTCTTAACGAATACTCCACCGAGGCTTGATCAGATGACTGAGCTTCTTTCAATGTAGTAAATCTTCAAGTCTGTAGATTGACCTTGATCTTTTTCTTCTGACAGATAATACAATCTGAGATTCCTTGTGACAGTCTATATACTATTAACTATTACAATCTTGTTTAAGTTGAGTTGTATCCTCGAAATACAAATAGGCTACATCATATGCCTTTCAATCTCCCCCTATTTGTTTGTTAGACAATAACAAGCAAATACCTAGAGGATAACTCAACTAACTCACTTAAACAAGAAAAAGATTAAGCATTTAGGAGCTTAGCAAATAGTACATAAAAAAAATTTCTCTGGTTTAAATTTAACAATTCCAGAATCCTCAGTTGATGAAATGATAGATGATTGTTCCTCTAGCACTGAACTGATCTTCAATAGATAACTCATCTTCATTTCTGATTCTTCATATCTCTGCCTGATAATCCTTCATATCTTACATTGGTGATTATCAGCAGTTCTTGATTTACAATCACTTCCCTTCTCTGACACAGCTTTTCTCACTTAAGAAAAACAACTGTTCCTACTATGTAGAAAATGGTGAATCAATACCATTTCTAAAACTTTTGGGAAATCTACTACTCCTCCACTTAGCCTTTATACATAGTACATTGAAAGACTAATAGAATAGTATTGTGATGTAATCTTCTCCTTATATCTCCCCTTTCTTTTCAACTGAATCTCCCCTTACTTTTCCATCTAAGGCTAGGCTCCCCCTTAGTAACTTGACTTGCTTTTCTTCCAAAGCACAGTCTGTAAATGCATCTTCTCCTTATATCTCCCCCTTAGTTGAGGAATCCTCCAAACAACTAGTTGACAAAGTAGTTGATACCAACTTTTAGAGCTTTGTTAGAAAGGAAGTTTCATTTTCTTCCTCACTGTGAGTGTGTGATAGTGTTTAGTGTACCTCACAAGTGTTTCACTCTTCTCTCCACTCATTTATGTTGAGTGTCTCACTTCTCTCTGTGTTTACACTCTTGCTCACTAGTGTATCACTCATAGCTCCAACATCCATTAATGTACCTGCAAGGAAAAATCACCCTAGCCCCTTCAAGAGAGGTCAGTGGTGGTGCAATGGGAGTTCGCAAATCCCAAATCCTCGTTGGACTCGTCAGACGAATCTGAGTCATAATCTACAAGTTACTAGTTTTCCCTTTTTAAAGTTTTCAAATTTGAATTCTGAGAAGGTAAACAATGATCTATAATTTTAACATTGAGATCAAAGTTCCCTTCTAATGTCTGTGAAGACATCACCTTATTAAACTCATCAGGTAAATCTGAATCATAGTCTACAAGTTGCCGATCCGCACCTATGTCAGACCCGTTACCCGCAGGATCCAGAGATGTTCCCTCTGGGGAGTTAGATAATGATCTTGTTGAATTTTGCATTGAGATCAATACCTTCTCTCGAGGTCTGTGAAGACTCTTGGTTCATTAAATAACCTTTAACTTATAATCCTAACCGTAAAATGGTTGGATTATAGGTTTCCATCAATTCATCCTTAGTGTGTGCATTCTCACTTTGTGCATATGAAATATTTTGGTTAGTGTATAAGGTAGTGACTCTCCAACTGAATATCCCACACATCCTTATTTGCTGCATCACGTGCAGTTACTCCCTGGTGACCTCTAGTCTGATAGGTTACTTCCTTTTAGGGTGTAAGATAGAATGTGTTTGAGTTTGACTGTAGTCTGGGATAAAAGTTGTTGGGTTTACAACCTTATGACTAAACATGTGAGAAAACAAAATTCCATGTAGATGAACCTGCATCACAGAATATGAGCATATAGAGATAGAATGATATACAGTTGTGATTTCAAAAGATTTACAATGTAAGCAATCACAACTATAGAAAGAGATTTTGAGTTAGGAAATATAAAGAGATTGAGTCGGTTTTACTAAACAAAAACATAAACAAAAATCCAATTAACAAATTAATCGAATTAATGTAAGTTAATGTTCAAACCACTACAAACAAAACTATTTTATCATGTTTTAGATCCTGTATGTTAGATACCAACTGTTATCACTTGTTAGGTCTTGTCTTCCAATTGTTAGAACCTGAAAATCAAACGTTAATTCCTAAACAATTGAATTGACATATACCATTTTGATACCAACAATGTTCCTTAATAAGAAATTCTGTTAATAACAACAACACAACAAAGATTAGAAGTTAAAACAGCACGATATGTGTGTGTTAAACAGAATAAGTACAAAAGAAACAAGTACAGGGACCTGTTTGTAAGTTTTGAAAGTAAAGTGACTAAACTGAAAAACTATACAAACTATTTATATACACATGAAAAATAATATACAAAAATAAGAAATAATATACATAAAAATAATATTAAATAAAAACTAAAAAGAAAAGTAAAATACGATTTTTTTTATTATTATTCAAAAATAACTGTATTAATAATATTTACAGAATATTAGAAATAAAAGAAAATAATTTACAAAAATAATTACAACAATAAAATTACTTAAAAATAGCTAAATAGAAAATAATAAAAATACCATAGGTTATCCTTTTTACGAAATCAAACATTAATAACAAAAGGACAAACACTACAAAATATTAAATAAACTATTAACTATTTACATAAATATTTGTAGTAAATTAATAAATCTATATATTTTCTTAATAAAATAACTTTCTTATAGAAAATCATTTAAAGAGAAAATATGACTTATTAAATCAACACAAATATTCAAAAGTAATTTTCAACAAAAATAGATTTCTCACTAATTTCAACTTGTAAAATTTGAGAAAAATATTTTTAAAGAAAATTAAAATATTCTAAAATAAAAGAAGTAAGTAGGAATATATTAAGAAGATAATGACAATGATTTAAGAATTAACAAGCAAGAAAATAAGTTGATAAAATAATTATACAAGTGATTTTAATAACAAATATTTACAAAGTAATCACTTATAAATTATTAAAGAGCAAACCTCAGATATTAACTAGTTTAATTACTAGGACTATTTAACATACCCAATTCACCAACAATTCTGGTGAATGTGGATTCGTCAAGAGACTTAGTAAAAATATCTGCTGTTTGTTCTTCCGTGGGTACAAAATGTAACTCCACGGTACCATTCATGACATGCTCTCTAATGAAATGATACCTGATATCAATGTGCTTTGTCCTCGTATGCTGCACAGGATTGTTGGAGATTGCTATGACACTTGTATTGTCACACAAGATAGGAATTTTGTCAAGTACAAAGCCATAGTCCCTTAGCTGATTCCTAATCCACAAAATCTATGCACAACAGCTTCCAGCAGCTATGTATTCAGCTTCAGCTGTTGAGTTGGAAACTGTTTGCTGTTTCTTGCTGTACCAGGAAACCAACCTGTCACCTAGGAATTGACAACTCCCAGAGGTGCTTTTCCTATCTACAACACTTCCTGCCTAATCTGAATCTGTATATCCAACAAGATTAAAACCAGAATCTTTAGGGTACCAGATGCCTAAATTAGGCGTACCCTTAAGATATCTTAAGATTCGTTTAACAGCAATGAGATGAACATCTCTAGGATCCGATTGGAACCTTGCACACAAACATGTAGCATGCATAATATCTGGTCTACTTGCAGTAAGTTAAAGTAATGAGCCTATCATACCTCTGTAGCTTGTGATATCTACCTTAGTAGAATTTTCACATGCTCCAAATTTAATAGCTGTAGATGATGGTGTTCTTGCTGAAGACGAGTCCTCCATTTGATATTTCTTGAGGAGCTCTCTGACATACTTGGATTGACAGATAAATATACCATCTGTCCTTTGACTTACTTGCAATCCAAGAAAGAACTTCAGCTCACCCATCATGCTCATTTCAAACTTACCCTGCATTAACTTAGCAAATTTCTTGCAAAGAAGATCATTAGTAGACCCGAATATTATATCGTCCACATAGATTTGAACTAATATTGTATCATTTTTATGTTTCTTTGTGAAGAGAGTTTTGTCTATGACACCTCTAATAAAACCATTTTCAATTAAAAATTCAGAGAGAGTGTCATACCATTTCCTTGGTGCTTGCTTAAGACCATAGATAGCCTTAAAGAGAAAGTAGACATAATCCATGAATTCTGGATCTTTAAAGCCAGGGGGTTGTTCTACATATACCTCTTCATCTAGCTTACCATTCAGAAAAGCACTCTTGACATCCATTTGATAAACCTTAAAGTTTGAGAATGCTGCGAATGCCAAGAATATTCTGATAGCCTCAAGTCTAGCCACTGGAGCAAAGGTCTCATCATAATCAATGCCTTCAGATTGTGAGTAACCCTTTGCTACCAGTCTTGCTTTATTTCTCGTCACTGTGCCATCTTCATCAAGTTTGTTTCTGAATACCCACCTAGTACCAACCACTGATCTGTCTGTAGGTCTGGGTACCAGCTTCCATACTTCTTGTTGTTTGAATTGATTGAGTTCATCTTGCATAGCAATCACCCAATCAGGATCAGAAAGAGCTTCCTCAATTTTCTTAGGTTCCATTTCAGATAGAAACCCTGAATAGTTACATTGATTTTAAGTAGCACTTCTAGTTTTGACACCAACATCTGGATCACCAATAATAAGCTCAAAAGGATGAGCTCTATTCCAAACAGTCTGTCTGGGAAGATTTAATCTTGATGATTCGCCTTGTTCTTCATTATGATGTTGAGTATGACTAGTTGATCCATCATTATCTCCCCCTGAGTTGTTGCCAGGTTGACTAGATGAATGTTCAGGGGTGTCAGGTGTATCTTCATTATTCTCATTGTTTTCATCACCATTACTCTGATCATCATCATCACCATTTTCATTGTTGTCATTAGCATCAGCAAAAACATCAGGTGGATTGTCATCATCTGAATCTGTATCTATCATGTCATCGAAAGATAGCTTTTCAGATGGATCCTTTGTTTGGATACTAGGGAGTTTAGTGTCATCAAATGTTACATTGACACTTTCCATCATCTTCTGTTCATCAATCACATACACCCTGTATGCCCTCATTGAATAACCAATAAAAATTGCTTCAAATGCTTTGGTATCGAATTTACCACCTTGATCATCACCTTCCTTAAGCACAAAGCATTTTGCCCCAAATACATGAAAGTATTTGAGTGATGGTTTCTTATCAGCCATAATTTCATAGGGTGTCTTCATATGGTCTTTATTGATTAGAGTTCGATTCTGGGTATAGCACGCAGTGTTGACAGCTTCAGCCCAAAAGTACAATGGAAGCCTTGATTCACTTAACATAGTACGTACAGCTTCAATCAAGGTTCTATTCTTTCTTTCCACTACTCCATTTTGCTGAGGAGTTCTTGGAGCTGAATATTGTCTGGTTATACCCTTCTCAGTGCAGAAGTCATTTAGAACTGCATTCTTGAATTCAGTTCCGTTGTCTGATCTTATAGCTCTCACTGGATACGTAGAATCTCGCTAAAATTAATTTGATGTGATCAATCACCAGTTGTGGAGTCTCATCTTTAGAATTCAAAAATAGGACCCATGTGTATTTTGAAAAATCATCAACGATCACTAGAGCATATCTCTTCTTTGACATAGACATCACATTAACTGGACCAAACAAATCCATATGAAGTAATTGTAATGGTTCAGTTATTGAAGATGTGTCAGTGCTCCTGTGACTTGCCCTTTTTAGCTTGCCTTTTTGACATGCATCACACAGTCCTTCTTGAGTGAATTCCATTGAAGGCAAACCTCTCACCAATTCTCTTTTAACTAGAGAATTCATTGTCTTGAAATTTAGATGAGAAAGTTTCTTGTGCCATAGCCAACTCTCGTCATTAGATGCTTTAGTGTAGAAGCAAGTAATTTCTGCAGTGCTTCCTGAGTTCATATTGGCTACGTACAGATTGCCTTTTCTAACTCCTGTCAGTTGTGGCTTTTCATTTCTCTTGTGTGAAATTAGACAATTCTTCTTGTTGAAATAAACTTCATATCCTTTGTCACAGAATTGACTAACACTGAGCAAATTGTGCTCAAGTCCTTTCACAAAAGAAACTTCATCAATGATAACATTTCCAGCTTCAAGTCTGCCATATCCATCAGTTCTACCTTTGCTGTTATCTCCAAAGGTAACTACTGGGCCGGCCTTCTCCACCACATTTGTCAGCAGGGTTCTGTCACCAGTCATATGCCTTGAACATCCACTGTCCAAGATCCAGGTTACTCGTTCAACCTGTTCAACACCCTGCAATGACAAATGGATTAAACCTTCTTCGGAACCCAAATTTGATTGGGTCCAGAATATTTAAAAAATTGGCCTTTGTCAGGCAAAACAACATTTTTCACCTTAACACCAATTTTACCATTAGTCAACAAGCATTTTACCCTATAAACAGATTTTACAATCTTTTGTTTCATTTTGGGTATCCATGTTTGTTTACCAGCAATAACACTTGTTTCATTCACTGGACATTTGACCTTGTAAACAGCCTTAGTAAAACTTTGTTTAGGCTTAGGTACAAATGTCTCTCTCCTACCATGAGGAAGACTAGCAGTCTTTGATCTAACATTTTTATTTCTGGTCATGTGTTGTCGAGGAGTAGTCTTATTATCACATGCATGATTACCATTAAAGTAAGCAGACATAACATTAAAAGCACAAGACATACAATTAACAACACCACATGCTTTATGAGAAGAATCAATAATAGGCATGATATGCATGTCAGACATGTTATTGTTCTGTTCCAACTTGTTATCACCTAACTCAATTTTAGATGAACTGGGAACAAACTTCACTGGTTTAATAGAAACAACCTTATTAGATTTAACATTTTTGGTTGTAGGTGCCTTAACAAGTTTTTCATTATCAATGATTATACCATTAGCACTGTCCTCATTTCTCATTTCTTCTTGAATCACAATAGAATACATGTTTGGTGGTTCAGAAACAGATTCTTTAAACATGGGGTTTTCAACATTCTTGAGAACGTGTGGTATACCTCTTTCTTTAGCAGGAATAGGATTAGCAGAATGATTGCTCAAAGAACCAACAGCTTCTTTGTAACCAAACCCTATTCCTACAGTTTGTTCTCTAGCTTGTTTGTTGAAGTGCTCTTTGGAAACTTTAACAGAATTATAACAAGCTCTAATCTGTGTTTCAAGTTCTCTAATACTGATGTCTTGTTCAGCAATCCTATCAACTTGTTTTACCATGTATTCTCCTAGACCCTTTTCTTTGTAGTTAAGACGAGCTATTTCTTTTATTTGTTGATCATTATTATCAGGCACCTTTTTTAACTCTAACACTTCATTTTCAAGTTTAGTGTTTACAAGACTTATTCTCTCGTATCCTTTTTGTGCATTACTCAAGGAATCACGTAAACTACGAATAAGTTCAGCATCAGTGAGTATTACCGGAGTTCTGTAATAGTCGGATGTCTCAGCATTTGCCACAAGCGCAAAATTTCCATATTCTTCGTCTTCGCTATCTGTGTCATCCCAACTTTTACCAGCAGCAACATAAGCTTTTCCAGCCTTCTTCTTTTCTGGAACATAATCTCTTTTCTGGACTTGTTTGGGTTTCTGACACTCAGTGGCAAAGTGTCCCAACTCATTACAGTTAAAGCAACGAATCTTGCTTCTATCAACAGTTCCAGTTTTGTATCTTCCCCTGTTACTAGAGGATGAAGAACCTCCTCTTTGGAATCTGCTATTAGACTTAAACCTGAACTTTGGATTTCGCCTGAATCTGAAGTTACTGAATTGTCTCACCATCATAGCCATAGATTCATCTTCTAGTTGATCCAGCTCTTCTAGTGAATAAAATTCTCCACCATCCTGAGTAGCTGGTGTTTGGCCATGTTCAACTTCAGTTTGTTCCTTGTTGAAGCTTTTAGGTTGAACAATTTTATCTTCCACTTCCTTAGGAACCTCAACTACCAGAGCTGTAGAAGAACTTGCCACTCTCCCTTTGCCAGAGAACTCCTTCTGCTGTACTTGTTCTAATTCATACGTTTTCAGAACACCAAACAGCCTGTCAAGAGCAATCTTATTTAAATCCCTGGATTCTCTGATGGCAGTAATTCTATGCTCCAGGTGAGTAGGCATAGTCAGTAGAAACTTCATGTTGATCTCCTTCTGAGTATATTGCTTGCCATGAACTTGCAAGTTGTTGATTATTTTGTTATACCTTTCAAACACTTCCTGAATGCCTTCATTGGGGCCAGCTCTAAAGTGTTCATATTCAGAGGTCAAAATTTGAAGTCTGTTTTCCCTGACTTCATCAGTCCCTTCATTAATAGTCTCAATAGTTTCCCAAATGTGCTTAGCAGTTTTACAATTCATCACATGACTATACATCACAGCATCCAGGGAATCTATCAGAATGAGTCTCAGATTTTTGTCCAATCCAGCATCCTCCTTTTCATCAGGAGTATAGTTCTTAGGGTCCTTTGGATAATCTTTTACAGGTATTGTTACAACTCCATTTGTAACCGTTTCAGCATCATGTTGCATAGGAATTATTGGTCCATTTTTCAAAACTGATAAATAATTTGGATTTGTAACATCAAGAAACAATTCCATTTTATTTTTCCACATATCATAATTATCCTTATCAAATATGGGAATTTTAACAATGGCTTTTGAAGACATGATGAATTTTTAAGTGAGTTAAAAATTCGAGATAAATTTTTGATTGAATAAAAATAGGATCTTGATTTGTGTATCAATCAATAGGCTCTGATGCCAATTGTTAGGTCCGATAAGATTGTAGAAGGGGGGGTTGAATACAATCTATATCATTTTCTCCAAATTTGTCCTTTAAATAAAATTTAATTCAAACAAATTTGTGCGGAATTAAATAACACAAATTTTAAGTTGAATATAACAATATATTAACTTGATGGGTGTTACAAAATCAGTACAAGTGATTATCAAGAAATTAATAACTAATTAGAAAATTCAACATGAACTTTTCTAATTTAGTTAATAAAAATCAAGATATCAATTCAAAAACTAGGAAACTTAATTCGCTAGTAGTACACAAGTCACAAATAATTAAGTTCCAATGGATACAATTTTTGATACAAAGAACTCAAGAATTTATGGCAATTAAATTGAGCTTGAAAGATGAGAGAGATGATATGTTTTTGAGCTTCTTTCTTCTTCCTGTGTATTTGCGTGTGTATGTCTGTGTTGTGTTGTTGTTGTAGCCGCCTGGTGCTTTTATCAAAATAAAGCTACTGACTCTTTTTAATCAACTTGGTCACTTGACTTATCATGACTAGTTAGTCATGATAATGTAATCAGTAATGCTATCATGACTTAGCTTCTTCTGTCATGACTAAGGATACACTGTCATGACTAGCGTGTATACTAACATGACTAGCCTGTCATGACTTAACAATTTAAACTATCATGACTTAGCAGTTTGAACTGTCATGACTTAGCAGTTTGAACTGTCATGACTTAACAGTTTGAACTGTCATGACTTAACAGTTTGAACTATCATGACTTAACAGTTTGAACTGTCATGACTTAACAGTTTGAACTGTCATGACTTAGCTGTTTGAACTATCATGACTTAAAGACTAAACCTGGCCACTTTTCTTTTCAACCATAACTCACGCCTCTGTTTATAAACAAATCAAATGACTTGCCACCTTTTTCAAAATTAAATGAATTATGTCCCGTAGAAATGCTTTTTAATCCGCACAGCTTATAATCTTTAATTAATAAATAATTAATTTAATTCAGAAATTATAAAAATAAATATCTAATATTATTAGATATTTATAAATATAATTTTTTAATTAAATAAAATATTTATTAATATAAATAAATCCTTAAGCTCTAAGCTGCGGTCTCCTGAGCGTCTGGAACCGGACTCCTTTTGCTTAACAAAAAATATATCAATTCCAACCGGGATTCCAGCTTTAAGAATATATCACTTTCAATATTCTTGTGATAATTCTATTTTCTCATAACCCATCCAGGTGTAAGTTGCGGTCTCTTGAGGATGTGAAACCGGACTCCTTTTGCTTAGCAAAAAATACAACAATTCAAACCGGGGTTTCAGCATTAAGAATATATCACTTAGAATTTCTTTATGATAATTCTTTTTCCTCGTAGCCAGTTCACTTGATAGTAAAATCCTTGTGGTTAATTAATTTAGCACTTCTGTTGCTTGCACAATGATTTTCTCACATACCAGTCTTGATAGCTTGAACCACTGAAGTTAATGATGAACAACCACTGTTAAATGTTGACACTCGATGTACTGTCTGGTTTATGAGTGACTAACCGCAATGACTGTTCTTCATATATTGACTTTAAAAACTGGTTCCTTTTGTTTTCTCCTCTCTCTCTTTAATCTTCTGTACTGTCTCTGTCACTTTGAAATCTCGGTCACTTTAAATGAATCCACTTCTTAACGAATACTCCACCGAGGCTTGATCAGATGACTGAGCTTCTTTCAATGTAGTAAATCTTCAAGTCTGTAGATTGACCTTGATCTTTTTCTTCTGACAGATAATACAATCTGAGATTCCTTGTGACAGTCTATATACTATTAACTATTACAATCTTGTTTAAGTTGAGTTGTATCCTCGAAATACAAATAGGCTACATCATATGCCTTTCAATTCCCTCATGTCGTATCTCAGGAGGGGGATGTCCGTCACAGAAGGTCTCCAGGGGTTTGCCTGGATATAAGGACCCATCTTAGACACTAAGGGCGCGCCCTAGGGTGGAAAGATGGGGACTTTCTGGTGTGTGCTTTGGGAGCTCTGTTCCTGTAGCCAATGGGCGCGTCCTCATTGGGGAACTTTGGAGTAATCCTCCACTTTGCACCCAAAAGCTCTGGATCACCTGTCCTGCTATCTGGTGGGTGCTTCTCATTCGGAGGACAGGGATGCGTTCTATACTTGGGGTAAATCACGGCTATACCTGCATCCTTGAAATCCAGAAATAGCTGGTAGCGGATAGGACTAGTCCTCGATGGGGGAAGTTTCCTTATCCGTGAAGTCTTGAGATCCTGGATGAGCCTTGGGCCTTTGTGGTTAGGCCTCATAGTAGAACATTCCGGAAGCTGGTCCGTTATCCAAGCCCATTTGGATTTCTTGCTCTCCAAGAACTACGCATGGCTTGATCCCCTATAAATACCGGGGTACGTAGGCCGATTGAGGGGTCGAAAGTTGAGAGCTCACGGGCAACCCTTACGAACCCTAATCAATCTCAGCCACCACTTACCTACAGCCACCCACGCAACCACTTTTTTCGATGAAGAACCGCTGCTACAGATCTTGTTTCCGGCGACGTACCCAAAAATTTGTTGTTCCCAAATTCCTCCGTCAAAAAATTGGCGCTAGAAGGAGGGGTGCCAATCAAGATCTTCATCTTAGGAGGAAAAGATGTCTCACAATCAACGAAGGGGTTCTCACGAAGAAGAGGATTACGATTCTGAAGATAGCATGAGGGGAAATCCAACCCACCATGAGGCTTATGTTCCGGAGGAAATTTCCGCTCCTCCGCACCATCATGGGATTCCAGTCGCCGTCGGCGGACCGCCACCTGTTCTTATCAGTAACTCGGCGTTAATGGAACAGCTGTATCGTATGGGGGATGCCCTAAATAATTTCGGAGCAAGATTGAGTTCTGTGGAGGAAGTGCAAGAATCTAGGAGAAAATCTCGGAGTATCCCATGAAAAAATTGTTGAACAGGGAAAGCCCTCCAAGTCGAGGAAAGCTCTCGTAAAGACGGCGAAGTGCAGGAGAAGAGATTTCAGCTAATTACTCCTCGAAGGTTAGAATACTCTGATCCTATTATTGAACATCCTAGTGAAGATAATTTTGAGCGCAGGTGGTTGAATCCCGAAGCTAGGGCGCGCCCTCACCCTCACCGTTCAGGGCGCACCCCTAGTGAGATTCAGCGGGATGAAGAACAGATTGCTAAGGAGAAGAGAGATTTTGCAAGTTTGAAAGAACGCCTTGGAATAAGGCTTAATGACGATGACCTTAGGATATATCTCCTCGAACTTCAGAAGAAAGACAAAAATTTGGAATCGCGGCCCCGTGATCCACAGCGCGCGCCCCCTGTCGATGACAGGTCGAGGCCCCTTGGACATGAGCGAGCCCTTCCTCAGAATGGAAATCCACAGCGCGCGCCCCCTGTTAATGACAGGACGCGGCCCCTTGGACTTGAACAAGCTCCTTATCGAGGCAATGCTAGAAGACGAAATAGCCGTGATGACGGTGATAGAAGAATGGAGTTATACAGAGGCGACATGCGACCTCGTAATAAAGAGGGCGCGCCCTCAGGTTTTAGACCCCCTCGCATTCATCAAGTTCCTTCGAGCACTTCAAGTGAGTCCAGGTCAAAGACGCGCCCTAACTCAGGGGAACAATATCAAAGAGGATCGCGAGAAAATCCACAACCTCGAGGGAATCAACGGCCTCAGAGAAATCCAGAGAGTGAGGGAAATCCTCAAGGTCAGCAAACTCAAACTCAAGGGGATGTTGAAGTTCAAGCAGGAACTCAAGGTGGTGTTCCGGCAGCGGCTCCACCTCCACCCCCGGGGAGTACACAAACTGCGACACAACCAAATATTCAAAATGTTCCCGGGGTTGGAACTTTCAATGTGGATGACTTGAAGAAGCTCCTTGCTTACTTGGATGGAGGAAGAATATCTGCTACTACGCAAACATCCTCTCCATTCTCAACCGAAGTAAGAGAGGCGCAGCTTCCTACTGGGTATAGATCCATGACAAATGATTTGCGCTTTCATGGAAATGCAGATCCTGTTGAATTCCTCGGACGCTTTGATATCGAGATGGATGTTTATCAAGTGACAGAGCTGGCTAGGTGTCGATTGTTGGCAGCAACTTTCAAAGAGAGTGCTCAGCAATGGTTTCAGAAACTTGGCCCGGGAGTTATTACATCTTGGCAGGTGATGAGGAATTTGTTTTTGACTAAATTCCAGGCGGCGGTGAAATATGCCCCTCCAGTCACAACTTTGGCCAATATCAAGCAGATGGAAGGTGAAAGTCTGCAATCCTACTTCAAGAGATTCAACTCGGAATCAACTCTGGTGAGAGGAGCGACTGACGAAACGCTCAAGAGTTTCTTAATAGCTGGATTGTCAGTAGGAACTGACTTTTGGAAGCATCTTCAAGGGCGAGATCCGCCCACTCTAGCCGATGTGTTTGCACAGGCTGAGTCTTTTAAGATTCTAGAGCAATCCTTAGCAGACAATCGAAAATCAGATTCTCAAAGCGGTGTTAAGGGAAAGACTAACAAGAGGAAGGACAGGTCACCTAGCCCAACACGTCGTATAGCGACTGGTGCCAATTGAGTGAATTTAGCTGATTCTAGAAGAAATTGGGGCCCCCCAGATACTTACACCTATGATAAAAGGCCGGGTAATTATACTCCCCTCGCAGACTCCATTGAACATATCTTCGAAGTAAACAAAAATAAAGGATTCTTCAGGAAGCCAGAGCCTCTCTCCTCTTGGCAAAGCAAAGACAAGAGAAAGTATTGTGAATTCCATGAGTCTTCAGGGCACAATACTCATGAGTACTGTCAATTGAAGGATGAAATTGAAGATTTGATCAAAGAAGGATATTTGACGGAATGGATTGTCAGAGAGGTGAGAAAACATAGGGAGAATCCTGATAAGAGAGATGAAGGGCGCGCCCTCCATGTTGACGGCAAGCCTGAAGAGAAGAAGTTTGTCAAGGAAGGAAGTATTCACATCATCTTTAGTGGACATCACCTGGGAGGTGACAGCAATCATGCTATGGAGAGGTATACTAGGGAAGCAAGATACCGACCTCTTACAAATGTGAATAGTTTGGAACTGAGGCCGCCTAAATTGTTCAAAGGGGAATGTGCTGATATCACTTTCACTGAAGAAGAAGCAAGGTGGGTACACCATCCTCACAATGATGCTTTGGTGGTGGCAATTCAGATTGGCTCCAAGAATGTGCATTGAGTTTTTGTTGATAATGGAAGTTCGGTGAATATTCTGTATTACAACACTTACCAAAAGCTGGGACTCCTAGATAAGGATATGATTCAAGATAGCGGATGGATCTATGGTTTTTCGGGCGAATCTGTAAAGGTCATGGGAGCTATCAAGTTACCAGTAACTCTCGGGGAAGGAACTCTTTCTTTGACTCAAATGATGGATTTTATGATTTTGAATGTGGAATCGTCACATAATGCTTTGGTAGGACGTCCCTTGTTGAAAGAAATGAAGGTTGTGACCTCCATCTATCATCTTGCAATGAAGTTTCCTACGCCAAACGGTGTGGGAACGATCCGAGGATCCCAGCATGACTCGAGAGATTGTTATCACAAGGCAATCAAAGGATTCAGGAGGCAGCAGGATGGAGGGCGCGCCCTCAATGAAAGTAGTTCAGGGGTTATGAGTATTGTCCCGGGAGAAGTAAAAGTCCACTATCTTGTCCAAGAACCAGTAGAAGACACGCCCTCATTTAGGGCGCGCCCTGAGGAGAGTATTCCAGTACTTGATGATCTTCAGGATGGAATTCTGGAGGAAATTGAAGAAGACTCAGAGGAGGTGATTTCAGTTAATATCAGAGGTGAGCAGGTTGAAGGGAGGCGAATGTTACTTGAAGGCTTGGTGCATACCCTTGTTGAGGAAGACTTCCCTCTTAAAGAGGACGCGCCCTCCAGGGATGTAGCACCAATCGAGGATCCACGAAGCTTTGATTTTGATCTAGATCCAAGAACACCACAACCTGTGGAAAAGACTGGTCCTGCAGAGGATACCATCCCAATCATGGTGGATGAGAAAGATGCAGGTAAAGTTTTGAGAATTGGATCTCAACTGAATTCCAAGTTGAGAGGAATGCTCACCAATTTTCTCTTTAATAATTTGGATGTCTTTGCTTGGAGTCATGCTGATATGGTGGGAATCGACCCAAAGGTTATGTGTCACCATCTGAACATAGATCCCACCAAGAAAGGAATTCACCAGAAACGTCGACCTGTGAATGGAGAAAGAGCTATAGCATTAAAAGAGGAAGTTGATAGACTTCTAGATGTTGGTTTGATCAAGGAATCATACTATCCAGATTGGTTGGCTAATCCAGTTCTTGTCAAGAAGCCTAATGGAAAGTGGAGAACTTGCGTGGATTTCACGGATTTGAACAAGGCTTGTCCTAAAGATAGTTTTCCTCTCCCTCGAATTGATCAGTTGGTGGATGCTACAGCTGGCCATGCTCTTTTGAGTTTATGGATGCTTACTCGGGCTACAATCAGATTCCTATGTATGAGCCAGATCAAGAGCATACTTCTTTCATCACAGATAGAGGTTTGTACTGTTACATTGGAATGCCATTCGGTTTGATCAACGCCGGAGCCACCTATCAGAGGTTGGTAAACATGATGTTCAAAGATCTTATTGGGAAAACTATGGAAGTGTATGTGGATGATATGCTTGTTAAATCTTTGAGGGCGGAAGACCATGTGAAGCACTTAGAGCAGATGTTCGGAGTATTGAGGAAGTTCAGGATGAAGTTAAATCCTCAAAAATGTGTGTTTGGAGTGGAATCCGGAAAGTTCTTGGGATTCATTGTCAACCATCGTGGGATCGAGGCGAATCCAGCCAAGATTAAAGCCTTACTTGACATGAAATCTCCATCTAGTGTGAAGCAAGTTCAGAGTTTGGCTGGGAGAATTGCCGCACTAAATCGCTTTGTGTCAAAATCTTCGGATAGATGCAGAGAATTCTTCAAGGCAATCAAGGGAGCATCCAAAGATTTTGTGTGGACTCCTGAGTGTGAAGAAGCTTTTCAGAAAATCAAGGAGCAGTTGGGGAATCCTCCGCTCTTAGCCAAGCCCGTGGAAGGAGAAACTTTGATATTGTACTTGGCAGTTTCGGAGTACTCCATTAGTGCAGTATTGGTAAGAGAAGAGATTGATCATCAGTCCCCGGTTAACTATGTGAGTAAGCATTTGCATGAAACAGAGACTCGATATACCAGTATGGAAAAGTTGGTTTACGCTTTAATCTTGGCGGCAAGAAAACTTCGTCTTTACTTTCAAGCTCATAAGATCGAGATTCGTACTGTTTATCCATTGAGGAGTATTCTTCACAAACCGGAAGCTTCAGGAAGAATGTTGAAATGGGCCATCGAATTAGGGCATTTTGATTTGGGATATACACCAAAAACAGCAATTAAAGGTCAGGCTTTAGCAGATTTCATCCTGGAGTTTGATTTAGAGACCGAGGAAAAGTCGCTTGTATTAGTGGAACCTGGAATTCCTCCTAAGAGGGCGCGCCCTTTTGAGGAAGTTCCCCAACCTTGGTGGAGGTTGCACGTAGATGGAGCAGTGAACAATGGGGGAGCTGGTGCAGGAGTAATTTTAGTGACGCCTGAAGGAAATCAATTCATGAGTGCAATTCACTTCAAATTCGAGGCAACTAATAATGATGCGGAGTATGAAGCTTTGATTAACGGATTGAAGATGGCTTTGGAAATGAAGGTAGCAAATTTGATCGTGTCAAGTGATTCGGAGTTAGTAGTCAGGCAAATCAAAGGAGGTTTTCAGTGTAGAGGTCTGAGAACAGAGCTTTACATGAAGTGTGCACAGCGATTAATTTAGAAGTTTCGTGAAGTAAGGTTGGAATGTATTCCTCGGGATGAAAATTGCAGTGCAGATGTTTTAGCTAAGTTAAGATCTCAGAAAGATGCTATGCTGTTGGGAACGGTTCCTCTACAAGTTCAAGAAGTGCCCAGTATTCCGGAAGTAGGAATCATGGAAGTGGAAATTATCCCGCAAGTTACTTGGATGACTCCAATTTTAGAGTATCTCCGTAAGGGGATTCTTCCGAGTAATAAGATTGAAGCAAGGCGTCTTCGATATCATGCTGCTAGGTTTGTAGAGTATGATAGAATTCTATACAAGAGAGGTTTCAATCAACCGCTTCTGAAGTGCATAGATGGAGATGAATGTAATTATATCCTAAGGGAGGTGCATGAAGGAATTTGTGGAAATCACTCGGGGGGTGGTTCGTTGGCAATGAAGGTGTTAAGGCAAGGTTATTATTGGCCTACTATGAAGAAGGATGCCTATGAGTTTGTCAAGGCATGTGATAAATGTAAGAGGTTTGCCAATTTTTCAACAGTTCCGATGACTACTTTGACTTCTATAATAAGTCCATGGCCATTTGCTATGTGGGGAATCGATCTTATTGGAGAACTCCCTAAGTCTAAGGGAGGAGTCAAGTATGCTGTTGTTGCTGTAGATTACTTCACCAAATGGGCGGAAGCAATGCCCTTGGCCACAATCACAGCAAAGAAAATCAAGGATTTTATGTTTAACTCCATTGTGTGCAGGTTCGGGATTCCCTACAAGCTTATTTCAGATAATGGGAAACAATTTGACAGCAAGGAGTTGCGAAAGCTGTGCGAAGACTTGGGAATCAAGAAGGAATTCACAGATGTGTATCATCCTCAGAGTAATGGGCAGACTGAAGCTATCAATAAGATAATCAAGCATACCTTGAAAACTAAGTTAGAAGAAAGCAAAGGGAATTGGCCTGTGGAGCTTCCTATGGTCTTATGGTCTTACAACACAACACCAAGGACCACAACTGGGGAATCTCCTTTCATGCTGTCTTATGGATGTGAGGCAATAGTGCCGGTGGAAATTGGGGCAGGATCATTCCGAAGGGATTTCTATGATGAAGAATCAAATATGATAAATCAAAGGCTAAATCTTGATTTCCTAGAAGAGATGAGGGCAAATTCGCAATTGAGATTGGCAACTTGTCAGCAGAGAGCTGCAAGGTATTATAACAAGAAGGTGAAGACTCAGCCTTTCAAGGTGGGTGATCTAGTTCTGCGGAAAGTCATGCCAAATACAAGAATAGCAACACATGGAGTTTTTGGTCCCAACTGGGAAGGACCTTACAAGATCAAGTCTATCATCTGGGGAGGAACTTATCATCTAGAAGACTTGGATGGCAACACAATCCCAAGAGCATGGAATGCAGAGCATTTGAGAAAGTATTATCAGTAGGGTGCGGCTTTGACCCCCTATTTTATGAAGGCTATATAAGTTAGGCTAGTATCAATAATTGTTCTTCTAGTCTAGGGGGGTAGTACATATACGCCTTCCTTAGTTCTAGTCGAGACTTGCTATTTTTATTCCACGTTTTTTATAAACTTATTCTCCTTAGCACGGGGGGTAGTACATGTATATCTTCCCTTGTTCTGTTGAGGCTTGAATTCAATAAAGAAGTTATTTGAAGATTAATGAAGTATACCAAGACGTTTTTTCACATTTTTGAAGAATTACAAGAGGTTGTACTCCATGTTTTAGGGTGCGCCCTGTGAAGAAGTGCATAATTATAAAGTAAATTTTGACAAGTCAAAGGGATTTTTTGCAAAGGGTAATGCCTTAGGGCGCGCCCTCAACTTATATTTGAAGATTTTTTGAAGATGTTTTTATATCAGATAAAATTCCTACTCTCTTTAAGTTTTCTTCTGTGATTAAAGATTGAAGGTTGAATTTCTCTGATGCAACTTTCAGAACGGCTTTTGCCCGAATTGAGGCTGCGCCCTCAAGCGTTTTCTCTGTTCTCTTATCTGTTGGGATTCAAAGGAGTCAATAAACAATTGAAAATTAAAAAGTTAAGAAAGGTAAAGGGCGCCCTCACTTACAAGGATTCATGTTGAATTGTATCCGAACTCGGGGAACATCCCAGATATAAAAGAAAGGTTCTTTCCAATACTTAAGATGGCTGATTCTTCCTTCAGAAAAACCTTTGTTGTTGTGGGGCTTGTTGATTACAAGGTAGTAGTAACCAATGCTAGATTGTCGAATGCTGAAGAAATAGCTAACCTCATGCATAGAGGGAGTTCCTAATTCAAGATCATGATAAAGGATGAACAAAGCGAGTACAAGTTTGTAGCTATTGGGGGAAAGTTGAATGGGTGCAATGTCATACCACTTTAGTATCTGTTGAAGGTAAGGGTGTAAGGGCGCGCCCACCCCAAGAGCCACCAGCTTCGGAGTTAGGACCATTCTTGGAATTTTGAAGTTTTTACCGTAATTGAAGATGTGAGGGCGATGATGAGCATATGGGATGGCCCAGATTCCTTCTTGACCATAATACTGCATAGCCCATCCCACTTCGTCACTTGTAGCAATGGAAGACATGTTTACACAGGCAAGTTTGCCCTGTTTCTTTCTGAGTTGATTTTTCTCTTTATCAGACATGTCGTCGTAGCTACCCCAATCGATATCGAGTTCCTCGTCAAGAACTTCCCAGTGTACAAATGGAACAGGTGAGGGAGGAGGAGATGAGTGTTCAGAATCGGTCATGGGTGAGATGGAAGAAGCTGAGGGCGCGCCCTCAGAGGAGTAGGTGTCAGAAGAGTGTGTATCATTGGAATTGGAATCTGGTGTATAATCGATATCAGAAGGATCCGTATACAGAGGGTTAGATATTTTTTCGGGTATTGGTGTAGGAGTTTTTGTTTTATTCTTCAAATGGATGCTAAGGGGGATATCATATAAAGAATCTTCACTGGAGAAACTCATTCTATCTTCGTTAATTTCTTCAATAAGGCGCGCCCTGTCTTCTGAAGAAATGAATGAGAAAAGAGGCCGGTAGTGATTTGGAGGAAGTGGAGCTGGCAAGGGAGAGTGTATCCCGTTGCTTCTATTGAATTCCTTAAAAGGATGAAACGGCGAAGGCGCGCCCTCCAGCTGCAAAATTGAAGATAAAAAATTGAGGGCGCGCCCAGGAAAGAAATTTTCGACGAGTTATAAGCTAAAAACTGTCTAAAAAGTAAACAATCTAAACTGTCTCTTGGGTAATTACAAGACGCGTCCTAGACTACGATGATGGTGATGTAAAGAGGTGCCCAGGAAGGATTGTCTAAAGTCTCCTAGAAAAGTTATCAAGAACCAAGAATTGCATTATTAGAAAAATTAGAGGCGCGCCCTGTGTCAAAGACGCGCCTTGAGGGTTGATTAACAATATTACTCTATCAAGAACAGTATGTAGGATCACAATTGTAATCGAATAGGATCAAACAGCAATGCATACATATATATACACAGAAGAAAAATGAAGAACATGGAGGATAACCAACAGTCAAAGTATAAAATCAAACAAAATACACGGTGAAACAACGGGTTAAAAATATAAAAACATACCTTGGAAGTTATGAAACAAGATTTGCGGAAAGAAATCGGAGGAAAACGTCGAGATTAGCCGGATTGTTGCTCGAAAAAAGAAAATCGTCGGAGTAGGGTATAAATTTTGGGAGAGAGAAGTGAAAAGAGTAAAGTGAGAGAGAGAGAGAGGTATTTATAGAAGGTGAAAACGGTTAGTGGATGACAGCTGTATGCCACTAAAAATCGATTAAGATTCTGAGGTCGCGCTTTCCCCTAGGGCGCGCCCTGTAAAATATGTGGTGAGAATTTTGGATCTTTTGAAGAGAATTCCATATATTATTTTTGATTTCATATGGAATTGGGGGGTAGTTATTATAGTCAAAATTCGGTTCGGGTATTTTCAAGATGGATTCGGGTCAGTGACAGGTTCAATTTGGGATTCTAAAGAACAAATTAGGGTTTCTGGGATATTGGGGCGCGCCCTGGGGGGTTAGGCCGCGCCCTGGGTATTATGTTGGAATTCCAAGATGGTAACAATATCGATTTTGTATTTGATTATTGAAGAATTCCCTCCTGTCGTATCTCAGGAGGGGGATGTCCGTCGCAGAAGGCCTCCAGGGGTTTGCCTGGATATAAGGACCCATCTTAGACACTAAGGGCGCGCCCTAGGGTGGAAAGATAGGGACTTTCTGGTGTGTGCTTTGGGAGCTCTGTTCCTGTAGCCAATGGGCGCGCCCTCATTGGGGAACTTTGGAGTAATCCTGCACTTTGCACCCAAAAGCTCTGGATCACCTGTCCTGCTATCTGGTGGGTGCTTCTCATTCGGGGGACAGGGATGCGTTCTGCACTTGAGGTAAATCACGGCTATACCTGCATCCTTGAAATCAAGAAATAGCTTGCAGCGGATAGGACTAGTCCTCGATGGGGGAAGTTTCCTTATCCGTGAAGTCTTGAGATCCTGGATGAGCCTTGGGCCTTTGTGGTTAGGCCTCATAGTAGAACATTCCGGAAGCTGGTCCGTTATCCAAGCCCCTTTGGGTTTCTTGCTCTCCAAGAACTATGTATGGCTTGATCCCCTATAAATACCGGGGTACGTAGGCCGATTGAGGGGTCGAAAGTTGAGAGCTCACGGGCAACCCTTACGAACCCTAATCAATCTCAGCCACCACTTACCTACAGCCACCCACGCAACCACTTTTTCCGACGAAGAACCGCTGCTACAGATCTTGTTTCCGGCGACGTACCCAAAAATTTGTTGTTCCCAAATTCCTCCGTCAACAAGCATTAAATTATGATTATATAAAAATATTATTATAATATTAAATAAAATTTATAACATAATAAAAGAAATGCGTGCATCGCACGGGTATTGAAAGTTTGTCGGTTCGATTTTCAGCACGGTCATCCTAATTATTAAAATAAATAGTAAAATAATATAATTAGTGATAATTAGACGATTGTCTTTTTTTAATTAAAAGAGGTCTACTTTTAACTGATTGATGATATTACCATTTATAAACACCTAAAATATCGAATATTCCAATCAATAATATTTCTTTCTAAATAAACATGTTAACTTTTAATTTAAAATATAATCTTACAAATATACCAAAAAAATATAACACTATATCGTCTAATCACTAACAAAATATAATAGAAATCTGTTTAAAACGAATAATGACCATTAGATTTTTAATAAAAAAATCAGAACCGTTAGATCTAATGATTAGTTATATTATATGTTTAAATTAATTTTCTAAAATTTCAACGTTCGAATTCTGTGAACGACATATTAATCAAAAGAAACCCGTGCGAAGCACGGGTTATAAGCTAGTCATATGTTGTAGAAATAATGACATTTTTATCATTTTTTTAAATTTTTTTGACAAGAATATCACTTCTGAATTTTTGGCCAAAAATACCAGTGTATTACGCATTTAAATTAAAAAAATTAATTGTGTTACGCATTCTGGGAATGCGTAACACCCCTACTATGGAGGTGAATACGTAACACAATTGTATAATTTTCTTTTTGTTTTTTTAAAAAATTCTTACATGATACCCAAATAGCATTACCCATTTTGTAAATGCGTAATAAGCGGGTATTTTTTGCCAAAAAATTTAAAATTGGTATTTGTGTAAAAAATCTTAAAAAAATGGTATTTTTGGCTATTACCCTATGTTATATGGTTCGGCAAAAGTCATTGATTTTGTATATTAATAATAATTAAATGTTTGAGAATTCAAAAATATTCTCGAAAGATATGTAAAAGTTAGAATAAGATTTAAGATAATGGGTATTTGATATTTTTCTGATTTTTTAATATATTCCTTTACATTTAATAAAAAATAAAGATAACATTAAATTTTAAAAATGATTATTTTTATTTATTTTAAAAGATACTTGACAATATTATCCTAAACATTTTTTCTCAACTTTTAAATAATTTTAGGAGTACTTTCAGATTCCGAAATATTTTTATTTACATTACTGTACAGAATGAAAAACAAACTGGCTTTGAAAATTTTTTGCAAAAATTAAATTTAAAAATTAGAAAAAGATTTATGATAATGGGTATCAAGTATTTACTGAATTTTTCAATATATTTTGATTTTCTTTAGTATAAGTAATGTTATATTTTACAAAAGAACAATTTACAAATTTTATTTTATTTTTATAATTATAATAACAGATAGAGGTGACAGACAGTGGCGGAACCAGAACCTGAATGTAGTCGGGGCTCAAATAACTTAGTGCCACACACTATTGTCATCGACGGGAAAATTTTCTGGATCCGACAATGTTACCACTATAAATGACTTATTTTTACTATTTGGACTATAAATGACTTATTTTTACTACTTGGACTATAGTTTTGATGTCAAGAAACAATCTAAAGAAAGCAGAGAGTGAGAGTGGGATGAGACTGTTGAGCTTGTGACTTACTCCGTATTTTTACTATCTGGACTATAGTTTTGATATTAAGAACAAAGCACACTCAGATCATCATTCGGGGCTAAAATAGTTTTGATGTCAAGAATAAAGCACAATCAGATCATCATCCGGGAAATACCCCGGACTAAAAAAAATTACTTGATTTTTTTGGTTCGACCGGGGCTAGCATCCGGGATAACCCCCTTAGTTCCGCCCCTGGTGACAGATACAATGACAGTAAAATCAAGTAAATTTATACCAAGGACTATAAGGTGGTTTTAATTACTAAGGACTATAAACTGGTATGTTTAATTTGTATGACGATTAACTAAATATAAATAGGATGCATGAAAAATACAGGCTATCTTAATGCGAATTTGTCTAATAATATATAATACAAATTAATAGCTTAACTCTTCCCCTCAGATGATGGTCTAATTATATAATCATAACAGATTAGCAGAGGTTGAAAAGAGGTTATACCACAAACCAACTTGGCACTTGCTCTACAAAATTACACACAATTATGCTAAGTTTATATATGCTTCAACATTTTTCTAAGACAAGGCGCACACCACTACAATGTAGTTTTGAAGTCCATATCATCTGGCCAACTAGTAGTTCAAGCCCATATTATCCGTGCAGCTTTGGATGCTCTAGGAAAACTCATCAACTCTTTTGAAATCCTCGATTCTTCTTTAGGATCATCAATGGCGGTGTTCAGAAGTTTTATCCACCTGAGCAAAGGAGAAGATGCAAGCAAAAACTTTATGAACTGAAGCTCAATCCTTGAACCGACCATCCTATTTATTTTCACGGTTCGAAGTTGGTCGAAAATCATGTCGACCAGGATTGGTGATTGTAAATATTGTACAACCGATGACACCATAAGGTCACTGCTTCCTGCCAAGTCCATTCCATCCCTGCTCTTTACTTTACCATCCTAAATACCAAGGTAAATGTATGAGGACGGTATTCATAAACATGCAA
Organism: Kitagawia praeruptora; assembly: GCA_037693485.1. NCBI lineage: Eukaryota > Viridiplantae > Streptophyta > Magnoliopsida > Apiales > Apiaceae > Kitagawia > Kitagawia praeruptora. Next base: position 25,820,236 of record CM075352.1, on the reverse strand, counting down.
CATATTGATAGATCTAGTTAGTTCTAATCTTATTATCCGAAACCAAGAAATATAACATAGATAATTAAAGTAAATATCCAAGCATAACAAGTTTAAAATTGTCCAAATATCATCTAATTGTATATGCATGATAGTTGTGAATGACGAAACAATCCTAGAATTACAAGTCTGTCATGACCAGACCAAGATAAAACGAAAAATTACTTTGATTGATTTAAAAATCTCCCAAATTTTAAAGATCATGACAACATGTAAAATTTTAACACATAAAGTGATTATGAAAAGGGGGGGGGGGGTGTCAAAATAACAATCTCTAATGGGTAACAAAACAATTAACTGAAAGTGGGCAAGAAGAATAGGTAAGTGAATTAGCAAAAATAAGTAATTATCATTTACAGGGGAGAGGAATGAGAATCATTTGGTATGCTGGATAAGAAAGCTAATTAGGGAAAGTGGCTACATTTACAGTATCAGCAGCGTTGAACACGAAACTTGAGGAGCCCAAATAGACACAAAGTTTAGAGAAAAGGCTCCAAATATCACATTTTCAAGGCAAATGGTTGCAAATATCACAACTCAAAAAAATGGTTACAATTATCACTCGAAGACACAGTATCGTGTAGCGTTTAATTTTTTCAATAAAAACGCTATTTCGTGTAGCGTTTTGGGGAGAACGCTAGATGAAGTTGTGTTTTGGGGAGGTGGAGACACAGTTTTAGAATGTGTTTTGGTGGTAACGCTAGATGAAGTTGTGGTTTGGGAGGTGGAGACACAGTTTTAGAAGGTGTTTTGGTGGTAACGCTACACGAAGTAGCGTTTATGCTAAAAAAATTGAAAACGCTACACGCAACTTTGTTTTGGAGTGATATTTGCAACCAACTTTTCAGATTGTGATATTTGTGACCTTTTTCTTTCAAATTGTGATATTTTGATCCAACACCCCAAAGTTTATCAGTTGACATTTATATTCTAAGAGAACACATTCTCATTATATTTTCACAAAAATAACCTCAAATATAGGGTTCATGATTCATGACGATATTTGTTAAATGCAGATTTCCTAATTGAGGTTCCTATGCAGAGAAAAACTATCTAAAATAGGAAAACATGTAATAATTCAGTACTACTATTTTCGCAAAAGATGTTCACTAGTTGAACCATTAATTGTTTTTACTTGTACGTTAAGGAAGTAGTCGAAATTCCTCTCTCGATTAAGAGTGCTGCAACAAAAACTTCAAAATTTAAAAAGAATGATTAATTGGATTAAGTAACATAAAATAGTGATTACATACTTTATAGCACAGATGGATATCTGATTTACTAGATAGCTTCAGATTAGAGTAACAGGTCTCACCATATAGATGTAAAGACTTTGCAGGTTGGGGGAACTACTCATCAAGCAAAGAAAATTGCGAATCCGAACCAAATTAAAAAATTCAAAATGGAGGAGGGACATGCAGGTCAAGTTCTTCATGGTAAGCCTCTTCATAGTAGCTGTACCTGGCTCCAAAAACTATATATACACACATTTAATATTCATTTACAAAAGAACAATGTACAAATTTCATTTTATTTTTAAAATTATAATAACAGATAGAGGTGAAGACACAGATGGCAGTAAAATCAAGTAAATTTATACTAAGGACTATAAGCTAGTTTTAATTACTAAGGACTATAAACTGGTATGTTTAATTTGTATGATGATTAACTAAATATAAATAGGATGCATGAAAAATAGAAATAATGACCAAAATACACCATTTTTGAATGGAAGCTGCCCAAAATACCTATATTCGTTTGTCTCCGCCCTTTTTACTCACGAATTACGCATGTGAATAATGCGTATGTGGAACACGCATTCTCCAAATGCGCATTCTTCACTGTTCATCGTCTCCGTTCGTCTCTCCTTTCTATCGCTCGCCGTCTCTCTCGTCTCTCTCTCATCTCTCTCTCGTTTCTCATCTTCCACCTTCATTGGGCACATAAAAAACGATCACCATCTCTTCCTCTCCATTTTCCCCAAACCTTTTATCACGATCTGGCCCCGAAGGAGCGTGTAATAATCGATTGAAAAATCGATCGAACATGAAAAAATGAAAAACGAGGTCTGTGTTGGGGGTTTGAAATCCGGCAATATAATTAAAAATTGAATGGTATGTGGTTGTAGAGGGAGATAAGACGATTCGAATGGTATATAGTATGTGAGTGGACGAAGCGATGAGGATGAACAGAGATTGGCCGGAAATTCGAAAAAAAATGCCTCAAAAATCGCCTTTGTTTCTCGCTTCTGTGAGGCCGATGAACAGTAGCGCTTACGCATCTTCCAGATGCGTGTCTGGTGATGCGCATTCTCCACATGTGTATCCCGAATACGCATGTAACAGCTGAGTTCAAGTTTCTAAAGACCACGCATGTGGTATATGCGTACACTGTGTACGCATGTGGTACATGCGTAGTCAGTAGGTATTTTGGGCGGAACATTCCCCCTATGGACATTTTGGACGGTTGACTTAGAATGGTGGGAAAAATACAGGCTATCTTAATAGCCTTAATACGAATTTGTCTAATAATATATAATACAAATTAATAGCTTAACTCTTCCCTGCGATGATGGTCTAATTATATAATCATAACAGATTAGCAGTGGTTGAAACTTGAAAAGAGGGTATACCACAAACCAACTTGGCGGTTGCTCTACAAAATTATAACAGATTAGCAGAGGTAGAAAAGAGGTTATACCACAAACCAACTTGGCGGTTGCTCTACAAAATTACACACAAATATGCTAAGTTTATATATGCTTCAACTTTTTTCTAAGACAAGGCGCACACCTCTACAATGTAAGTACTTTTGAAGTCCATATCATCTAGGCAACTAGTAGTTCAAGCCCATATTATCCGTGCAGCTTTGGATGCTCGATCTAGGAAAACTCATCAACTCTTTTGAAATCCTTGATTCTTCTTTAGGATCATCAATGGCGGTGTTGAGAAGTTTTATCCACCTGAGCAAAGGAGAAGATGCAAGCAAAAACTTTATGAACTGAAGCTCAATCCTTGAACCGACCATCCTATTTATTTTCACGGTTTGAAGTTGGTCGAAAATCATGTCGACCAGGATTGGTGATTGTAAATATTGTACAACCGATGACACCATAAGGTCACTTCTTCCTGCCAAGTCCATTCCATCCCTGCTCTTTACTTTACCATCCTAAATACCAAGGTAAATGTATGAGGACGGTATTCATAAACATGCAACATTGATAGATCTAGTTAGTTCTAATTTTATTATCCAATACCAAGAGATATAACATAGATAATTGAAGTAAATATCCAAGCATAACAAGTTTAAAATTGTCCAAATATCATCTAATTGTATATGCATGATAGTTGTGAATGACGAAAAAATCCTAGAATTTACAAGTCTGTCATGACCAGACCAAGATAAAACGAAAAATTACTTTGATTGATTTAAAAATCTCCCAAATTTTAAAGCTCATGACAACATGTAAATTTTTAACACATAAAGTGATTATGAAGAGGGGGGGGATTAACAATTTCTAATGGGTAACAAAACAATTAACTGAAAGTGGGCAAGTGAATTAGCAACAATAAGTAATTATCATTTAGAGGGGAGACGAATGAGAATCCTTTGGTATGCTGGATAAGAAAGCTAATTAGGGAAAGTGGTTACATTTACAGTATCAGCAGCGTTGAACACGAAACTTGAGGAGCCAAAATAGACACAAAGTTTATCAGTTGACATTTATATTCTAAGAGAACACATTCTCATTATATTTTCACAAAAATAACCTCAAATATAGGGTTCATGATTCATGACGATATTTGTTAAATGCAGATTTCCTAATTGAGGTTCCTATGCAGAGAAAAACTATCTAAAATAGGAAAACATGTAATAATTCAGTACTACTATTTTCGCAAAAGATGTTCGCTAGTTGAACCATTAATTGTTTTTACTTGTACGTTAAGGAAGTAGTCGAAATTCCTCTCTCGATTAAGAGTGCTGCAACAAAAACTTCAAAATTTAAAAAGAATGATTAATTGGATTAAGTAACATAAAATAGTGATTACATACTTTATAGCACAGATGGATATCTGATTTACTAGATAGCTTCAGATTAGAGTAACAGGTCTCACCATATAGATGTAAAGGCTTTGCAGGTTGGGGGAACTACTCATCAAGCAAAGAAAATTGCGAATCCGAACCAAATTAAAAAATTCAAAATGGAGGAGGGACATGCAGGTCAAGTTCTTCATCGTAAGCCTCTTCATAGTAGCTGTACCTGGCTCCAAAAACTATATATACAAACATTTAATATTCATCAATGTATTTAATAAAAAGAAGTGAGACACATTTGTCAGGCAGATTTTTAATATGTTTCACTAATCAAATTAGTGAATGACAATATCAACTAGTGTACTGAGTAGGAAATTCACTTTACCTCGAGAAAAAAGCCATCAAGGAAAAGAATCTTGACTCTGGGCATATTGCCAACTAGACTTTCAAAATTAATCACTTTTTTCCTATGATCTGGCACTTCTCTCAGTAAGAGACCAAAAACTTGCAACATTTGGGTGCATCCAAGCCATTGCCAATTAATTTCTCCACAGTTGATGATGATCAACCGAGTTAGATTTTTATTGTCATATTTAAATTGGCATTCCAAATGGTTGATCCCCGTGCACTTTTCCAAACGTAATGCACTGAGTCGAGTGCCGAATGACATGTCAGCGGTAATTTTGACAAGTACAAGTTGAACATGAATCAGATTACCAAAACCTCCAAATCCATGGGGTGGATTGAGTGCACAATTAGTTAGGCTCAAATGAGTTAACTCCAAACAGGAAAACAAATAAGAGGGCATTTTGTAGGGAAATGATTCTTTATTACACAGCATGAAATCCTTGACCCCAAGATTTGATATGTTTTTAATCCATAAATCCGCATCTTGATGGAGAAGCATGAATTGAGGAATTAAAAGATGGAATTTCAATATAGGGCCATGGTTAACTAAAAGAATATTACTGATGACTCTTGTAACTTTGGATACCCGAACTTGGTTATTCATCTTAGAAACCAGCTGCGAATAAAACGCCGCATCAAAAACTAGATTTGGGTATATTCCCCACATACCCCTCCATGTTTTAGAGAGAACACTTGTTCTTGCTGCATCGTACAATGGCAAGCGTTCTAGGATGAGATCTATTACATTTCCAGGCAAGCTGCTTATTCTATCGACTGCATTTGCACAATCAACTCGCCTTATTTTAGCATCACTGGCCATGCTACTAGACATAAATGAGACATAGAACCAAAAATAATTAGCCAGAAGTTGTTACATTGCGATCGACATGTAAATTCCGATCGACATGTTAGCTAAGTTCAATAGTCCATCAATTAAGTCATTCGAGAAATCATTAAATTCACAGACACAATATAAATAAGTCGATCATAGCACAAAATTTCAACAACAATCACTTGAAATAGTAGTAAAACAGGCAATTCTTTATACAACTTTAAGTAAAACAACTTCAATCCAGCTCAATAAAATTCAAAATTAATCTAAACAATTCATTTCAACATTTAAACAGAAAATAGGCAATTGATCATCGAAACATACAAAAAAATGAATAAATCGTATATCAAAAGTCATGGTAGATATAATTAAACAAATTCATATGTTACAATTGCATACCTGTGCTTAAGTGGTTGTAGTACCAGTAACGCTGAGTCGGTGACTTGAGGTGGGAGAGCATAATAAGCTCGCGAGAGAGAGAGGGGGGACACGTGGCCGTCTGAGGTAATTTTAGAGAGTATTTCTTTATTAGCCTTGTATGTATACAAAAACATAATTTTTTATTAGTTTGAAAGAATTTTATATAGAAAAAATTTTGTATTCGAAGTTGATTAGGGTATAGAAAAATAAGCCTTAAATGTATTTATTATAATGGAAGTCGACCGACCTAGGAATACGTGATACAAAATTGACTTAAAAAATAAATATATAGTTTATTTAATTGTTTATATAAAACATAATAATAAGAAGTAAATAAGTCAAAGAAAGTATTTGATTAACTTTAATCATTTTTTTTCTTTTAAAGATTTAAATAATGATGAGTGATATATATATTATACAAATCACCTTTAAGATAAAAAGGGCAGCAAATCACCCTCCCAGAAGTTACATATCCGAATATTTTCTTATATTCTAAGCATTTTAATCCAAAAATTTTGCGCATCTTAAATATTAAGTAGCTATTAGATATGGAACGATTTAACATATAAATATTCACGACCAAGAACTAAGAAAGAATAATTGAAACCCGGTTTGGTAACCACCAAAACCCCAATGAATTCTGTATGACTGTAAGTCTGTAACCACAAGATAAAAGATTCAACCGGAACCAAAAGATGGTACACCAATGCTGAGTTGATATAGGCTTCAACATTTGCTCAAGAAAAGTCTTTTGGTAGCAAGTCTATATCTATTGTAGCTTCAACATTTGAACAAAACAAGTCTCCCACCACTAGTAGTTAAGTCCATATTATTTGGGCAGCAGTGGATGCTCGAGGAAACTGCATTAACACTCGTGAAATCCTCGACTCTTCTTTAGGATCGTTAACTGCGGTGTCTAAAAGTTTGATCCATCTAAGTGAAGGACAAGATGCAAGCAAAATCTTTATGAATTCTACTTCAGCCCTTGAACCAACCATACCAAGTATTATCACAGTTTTAAGATGGTCAAGAACCATGTCGATAAAGTTTGGAGACTGCAAACAACGTACAACTGATGCCACCATAAGTTCCCTGCTTGCTGCCAAGTCCATACCATCTACACTCTCTACTTCAGATCTCTAAAATAAATTTAATACAACAGCATGGTATTAGTAACAAGCAAAATTCATAAGATTTAGTCAGTATCTGAGCTTTAAAAAGCGATTACAAGAAAATGAAATGTCTATGATTAGAATTTGTTAGAGTAATTGTTACCGAGAAATATATATGCTACTAAGAGAATATTATAGATATTTAAAGTAAATCTCTCATAAAATGTTCCAACTTGACCAAACATATTTAAATTGTATACACGGTACAGTAAATGATACTCCCTCCATCCCACAATACAATTCTCTTTTGAAAAAATTACGCATCTTAAGAAAACATTAATTAGATGATACATTCCTCTTATACCCATTATAAATGCATTGACTTTTAAGAATATGAACTATTTTATATTCTTGGTCATTCCTCATTAATTGCTATACAATTTTCAAAAAGGGTAATTTAGGAAAAATGATCATAAATTTACATTGAAAATTGGAAATGGACATGTATTATGGGAAAAAAAAATTCTCTCAAAAGAGATTACTATTGTGGGACGGAGGGAGTAAATCATATAAACAGTTACTTCATGCCCAGACCAAAGGCAACATGACAAAATAAACTGAAACGTGTCTGACTCGCCAGGTACGTGTCTTACTCGACATGCTAGTATATATATAGACACGGGTGGGACACAGATTACCCAAAATGGCCCAATCCTACCTAATTTTACCTTAATTTCAAAGCGACTTCAACCCCCCCCCCTCTCTCTCTCACACACAAACACAATTATATTCATCATAAATGCATATCATCTCATCAAACCGAATATGTTTCTATTGTTCTTTCTCGCATTTTATATCATTCTCGTATACTTACATATCCACCCATATACATAAAACACATTACAACTCCTTCAAGTTTCTTGTATATATGCATCAGTGTTTTCATAAATATAAATATATATAGCTGTAGGGTTCCTCTAAATGTATACTCTAGGGTTCCTGTGTCGCTGCATTAGAATCCGTGCTTTCTAGGAAGAAATCTAAAGGGGAAAGTGACTACACATTTAAAAGAGAAAAAACGTCCAAAATTTTAGGTATTAGAAGTTTTGGACATTAAATTTACAAAGAGAATATAGAGTGAAAGTATCACTTACAATGTACACTAAATCCTACATACGACTAGACCCGACAATTTCGAGCACAACACGAAACACGATACGTACTCGACACAAAATTTAGTGTTTGGGTTTTCAATTTTCAGTACACGAAACTGAAAACAACGAACAATAAAGTACAAGAGAGATTCAGTGTCGTGGTTAGATATACATTTCAGGTACACAACGTGACACAACGCGTAAGTACACAAACTAAATAAAAATGCAAATTATTTTTAATAATACATATTACAAATATTTATATTTTATATAACATAAAATCTTATTATATATATTAAAATAAAATACAAAGTAAAATTAGAATAGTATATGTGTTTTTGAAACTATACAAGAAACTATTATTAATGAAAATGATATCTCTTTGAGATTAAAATATTAATATAATAAACTTTATGTTACGCATATCACAAAACAAATTCATCTGGTAAACAACACATAGTGTCAGAGTTAGAGTTAAGACTTGTGATGCAAGATAAAAAAAGTACATGACATGAAAATATACGGAACACGTAAACCCCAAGTAAGGACCATCCTACTAGATCACCCAACACCGAGTAAAATCGAGTGCTTGTGCACTTGGTAGGCGTCCCCCAAAAAATGTTTCCCGCTCCCTGGGATTGAACCCCTATCCACACACTCAACCATTAGGCCACTTCCTGAGGTTACAGAATTAAGTGTTTGGTATATATCATACATTTTAAGAAAACATATCCCAACCAAATTCTTTATAATGTATCTTCTAATATGGCAGCATGAGTCAGATTCATCATATGGACCAAATAACTATCTAAAATAGAAATATATCATATATATGTAACAATTTGATACTATAATTGCCAAACAAATTGTTAATTAGTTGTAACGTTATTTGTTTTTAGTTGGAAGGGGAGGAATCTCTGGAAAGGAATCTTTGGACTACGAGTCCCCCTTTAGAACCTTTGATAAAATTAGAGAAGTACAGATGGACATCTAATTTGCTTCACATTAAGGTAATAGTTCTTACCACAAGTATTTCAAGATGTCGCAGCTTGGGAGAACTTCTCATCAAGAAAAGAACATACTGAATCTGAATCAAATCATAAAATTCAACTCTGAAAAGGAACAGATTGTTCAATTACTTCGTTGTAGTTATAAGCCTCTTCGAAACAGCTGCACTTGGGTCCAGTAACTATTATATACATGTGTCCATGTATATTGAGAGAAAAAATAAAGTGAGAAACATTTGGCACCATGATTGTTCATAAGCATTAATAATCAAATTGTAGTCAAAGAAAATAAACTTATTCAATTCGCAGGAGTTTTAATTTACCTTGAGAAAAGCACCATTGAAGCGGAGAGTACGGATTTCAAGCATGTTGCCAATTAGCTTTTCTAAATTGATATAATTCTTTCTAGAATCCGCCACTGTTTCCAACATGAGAGCAAGACTTTTCAACTTTTTAGTGCATTCAAACCATCTAGAATCAATTTCTCCACTTTCCCAGATAAGCAAGTGTTTCAGATTGTGATTCTGTTTAAATTGGGATTCCAAATGTTCTATCCCGTCACAATATCTCAACTTCAATATATTGAGGCGGGTCCCAAATGACACTTCGCCAGTAATGACGACTTCCTTGAGTCTAACTTCAATCAGATTACAAAAGCCTCCAAATCCAAGCGGTGGATTGAGTATACAGTTAGTGAGGCTCAAATGAGTTAACTCCAAACATGAAAACAAATAAGAGGGCATTTTATATGCTGTTAGTGGTTCAATAAAAAGCTCCAACATTTTAACCCCATTATTTGATATGTTTTTAATCCATAAATCCATATGCCGAGATTGATGAAGAGGCAGATATTCAGGAACAAAAAGATGGAACTTCAAAATGGGACCACGGTTAACTAAAAGAATATCACTTATAGTTCTTGTAACTTCCTCTACTTCATCTTGTTCATCTTCGTCGGAAACAAGCCGTGAGAAAAAAACCTCATCAAAAATCAGATTGGGGTGCAGTCCCCATAAATCCCTCCATGTTTTAGAAAGGACACTTGTACTTGCTGCATCGTGTATCGGCAAGCGTTCAAAGATGAGGTCAATTATGTTTCCGGGTAAGTTGCTAATTCTATCAACTGCTGCAGTTCCGCAATCAAGTCTCCTTGTTTTCACATTCGACATAATTCTGGAGATACAAACAGGTAAAGGCCAATAATAAAAACCCAGTATTCATCATCAACTGGGTAGTAACTAAGAGCACAGCATTTAAACAAAAACATACATTTACAGTAGTAAAAGACCCAGTAAAATTTTCTTTTAATCTATTTTAACGTTCTTTACACATTCCGAAATCTTGAAAATCTAGAAATCTACTAGCTAGGTAACCTATTCACCATATATACACACAAACAATTCAATTATAAACCATAACGCTCGAAACAAAAGATAGGCGATAGATATCAGAAATAAATAAAAACTAAAATGATTAGCAACAAAATCCATAAAATCACTAAATTAAAATCAGAGTACAGGGTTTTTTTAATATAAATATACCTGTGCCTCAGTGGTCTGCTGATAGCGACGGCCAACGATGATTCAAGTGAGAGTGATTTAGCTCGAGTGAGAGCAATTACTTTGAGACTTTACAAGAGAAAAATTAAAGAGGAGGGGTTGTTGTTTAAGGAGATATGTGATATGTTATACGGTTCGGCAAAAGTCATTGATTTTGTATGTTAATAATAATAAAATATTTGAGAATCCTAAAATATTCTCGAAAGATATGTAAAAGTTAGAAAAAGATTTAAGATAATGGGTATTTGATATTTTTTGATTTTTTAAGATGTTCATTTATATTTAATAAAAAATAAAGATAATATTAAATTTTAAAAATGATTATTTTTAATTATTTTAAAAGATACTCCCTCCGTCCCATCCATTTCTTTACATGTTTTCAACCTTACTTGACACGCATTTGAAGGCGTATATAAAGTATAGTTCCATAATTTATTTTTAAAATTTTCTTTTTTTGAATAAAAATTTAAACATTAAATTTTTTTTCAGAAGAAAAAAAAATTAAAAATAGTTTATGAAACTATACTTTTTAGGAGTCTTAAAATGGGTGCCGAACCCCGTCCCACCATGTAAAGAATTCGGTAGGCCGAAGGGAGTACTTGACAATATTATCTTAAACATTTTTTTTTAAATTTTAAATAATTTTTTAGAAGTATTTTCAGATTCGGAAATATTTTTATTTTACATTAGTGTGCAAAATGAAAAACAAACTGGCTTTGAAAAATATTTGCAAAAAATAAATTTAAAAATTAGAAAAAGATTTAAGATAATGGGTATCAATATTTACTGAATTTTTTTAATATATTTTGATTTTCTTTAGTATAAGTAATGTTACATTTTACAAAAAGAGCAATTTACAAATTTCATTTTATTATTATAATTATAATAACAGATACATACAGGTGACAGGAAATCAAGTAAATTTATACTAAGGATTATAAGCTGGTATGTTTAATTTGTATGAAACTAAATATAAATAGGATGCATGAAAAATACAGGTTATCTTAACACTACAACAAAAAAGGGCTTTTACGACGGAAAATTTACACTAGATCCGTCGTAAATGTCTCATTTATGACGGAAACGTTTTGTCGTTTTTGCTCCAGTTGAAAGTTCGAAAATATGATCACAAGTTACGCGTTTTGTCAGAAGTTCATAATTTTGTCACAAGTTTCAAGTTTTGTCACAAGTTCGTAATTTTGTCACAAGTTCTAAATTTTGTCACAAATTATAGTTTTCGTCACAAATTTCGAATTTATTTAATTTGGAAATAAAAATCGAATATTATATAAAATGACAACTTATGACAGGATTTGAATGAAAAACATTCGTCATAAGTTCTTTGAATCCAGTACTTACGACAGATTGTTCTATCATAAGTTCTTTGTCATAAGTTCTTTGAATCCAGTACTTACGACAAATTTTTCTGTCACAAGCTTTGCAGATGAGGGCCAGCTTTTTGCTGCTTTTCCTGCTTCCCAGCCATTTATTGGCTTTAAATCAATTTAATCAAAGTTGTTCATACACACCACAATTTAATAAGCTTTCAAATTCAAATAAAATTCAGAATGTTTACTATTCGAGGATCCATACCCATCCATAAACAAAAGCTTACACCATAATACATAAACTTCAATTGTTTTACAAACATCTAAAACGTAAATAAAATTCACAACAACTAACATTTAACCAATAATTTTTGGACTGCCTTTAAAGATAACCTGAGGAGGTGGAGAACTCATATCACGATCTTCATCGGACTCCATATCCTACACCATCCATTCTGCCATCAGCATATCATCAATAGGCACCTTCCCCTACAATATACACAAACATTAGCTGGTCATATTTTAAATGATAACAGAAATCAATATATGTTACTCATCAAAGTTTGAAGTATTTAAGTCGAGCAGAAGTCTGAAGTAGTAAAGTAAAAGAAATAAAGATAAACTCGAATCTCAACGTTTAGACAACATAGACAAAGCATATTCATCCTTAAAAAAGGTGGGTTACATAACATTGCTAAATGAGCAGCATGCCATATCTGATGTAATGTCTGCTATTATTGATGTACACATAAATTCAATGTAATGCCAACAACATGTTGGTGCAGTGGGTTGAACCCTTGTCTCCTTTGTAGGAGGTCAAGGGTTCGATCCCTGGGTGTGTGTGAGTTTAGCTTTCTTTGTATTAAAAATGTGTGCAGAAAAGTAAAAAGACTAATATAAAAAAACAGAGGGATTATTTTGTTAGGCTATATATGTATACTATATTACTGTTAACCATCCATCATAAACTGTCTCTGCACTTGCACGCATGCAAACACAATACACTTAAAGATGAGTACGTTTACAAGTTCCTGCATAAGTCAAGAAACAAAAAAAACATACCACATCAACTTTCGGAACTCCACATAAATGCAGTTCAATGCATAAAAAACTAATAAACAATGTACTCAAAGGACAACATAACACGACTATGCAACTAAATTCATCCACATAGATAAGTATTGCAGGTGAATTAAACTCTCACCTCCATCCTTAATTTCCCACGACGAAGCAACTTCTGAAGTATCTCCACTACCTGAAGATGTAGCATCAGCTACTTGTAATAGTAGCAAAGACCGTTGCTCCAATTACAGATATAATAGTACCCAGCTTAGGAGCTAGAGACCCAGATCCTCTGTGTGCACTGAGCGAACGTCTGAGGTCTTCCTAAGGCTTCTACAACAATGTCTACGCCTCTTCCTCTAGTTAGTTCCTAAGAACATACACAAATTATTTTGTTGAGGAAAACATAACCACTGATAAATGGAAATGGTTTAGCAGAAAAGTAAAAATATTTGATAGTCAGGAGTTATGTGATAAAAACAACTTTTTAAACAAAGAGATACTTTAATCACAAACATGGACCAAACATCATCTTATATAGAATTACAGACGTATAACAAAGTCAAGTCATAGTATATTAAAAACTGGAAATAAATTAGGTGTACATGATACGAACGCATGACCTTGTAATGGGGAAAGAGGTTGGGATGAGCATGAGCCTTTGTCTCTAGGCTACACCCTAGTTCTAATTTTCAAGTTCAATTCGACGACTGATGGAAATTTACCATACATTTAGGTTTTAAGAAAAACCCTTTCACTTTGTATGTGTCTTTTGACAAAAACACATATGTATCACTATTTAAATTATTAAATAGAGGAACTGCAACAAGATCTAAACAAATGACAAAGGAAGTTTCTTCAGTTAAAGAGGTTATCATACTTGGTGAAGACTATTGGCAAAAGATGAGATCATTGATAGAATATGTATATATTCAGAATATTAGATTGAGTAGCCTGATAATGAATCATAACTATAATGCATTATGACAATGCTCTGTAATATCAGATAGCTAACAGCACAACGAGTCTTAACCATCTAAGCAGTATGCAATGAACCTTTGGTTGTGTTGGCACCGTTACATATATTTTAATTATTTAAATTATTAAATATATGCTAAAAGAGTATTATTATTGGTTGCTGAATAAACTACCAATAAAAAAGTAAAAATATTTATATAGACAATCAGAAATCACTTCTAAATTTTCAACCAATCAATTATATATAATTTTTTTTATTATTTACCATGTTTATTCTAATTTACTAAACACGGTTAAATTAAATTTAAATATAATATTACCCGAGTCTAGATTCATTGAATAATTTTTTATACTGATTTCTTCGATGATCCAACCGTACGAATGTTAATAAACACTCATTTTAATGTCGAATGTCTTAGTAGATCACTACTATATTGACTAGTACTCGTAACTTGTGCTTTGTCCCAAAGTATTGTTTCTATTTTTTAAAATATATTTATCGAAGATCCAACCGTACAGATGTTAAGATATATATAATTTAATTATATTCTAAAATTTTCAAAAAATAAAAAATTAATTTGGTTAAAGATCTAATTAGTAGATTGCTACTATATTGACTATTACTCGTAACTAGTGCGTTGTCCCATATTATTGATTCTAAATTTTAAAATATATTTCTCAACAATCTAACCGTATGGATGTCAAGAAATATATAATTTAATAATTTCCCAAACTTTTCGAAAAATAAAAAATTATATTTGGTTGGAGATCTCAGAAGATCAATACTATATTGACTAATACTCGTAACCAGTGCTCTATCCCTTATTGTTGTTTCTATTTTTTTAAATATATTTCTCGACGATCCAACCGTACGAATGCCAAGATATATCTAATTTAATGAGATTACCAAAGTTTCAAAAAATAAAAAAATTAATTTGGTTAGAGATCTTAGTAGATCACTATTATATTGACTAATACTCATAACTAGTTCTCTGTACTAGATTATTGTTTCTATTTTTTAAAATATATTTATCGAAGATCCAACCGTAAAGATGTCAAGATATATATAATTTAATTATATTCCCAAATTTTCAAAAAATAATAAATTAATTTGGTTGGAGATCTTAGTAGATCAATACTATATTGACTAGTCCTCGTAACCAGTGCTCTGTTCCATATTATTGTTTCTATTTTTTAAAATATATTTCTCGATGATCCAACCATACGAATGTCAATATATATCTAATTTAATTACTCCCTCCGTCCCAAAAAGATTGACACGCTTTCCTTTTTGGGACGTCCCAAAACTAATGAACCTACTTTACTTACTATTTTTGAACACTACTTTTCACTATTACACCCACTACTTCTCCATTTTATACTCTTTTTTACACTATTACACCCACTACTTTCCTCCACTATCTCAAATCTACAATTAAATATTAATAGGTCCCACCACTTTATCCACTTTTCAACTAACTTTACTCTTTTTCTACTACATTTTCTTAATCTCCGTGAAAGTCAAACCAGCTCAGTCTTTTTGGGACGGAGGTAGTATATTCCCAAATTTTCAAAAAATAATAAATTAATTTGGTTGGAGATCTTAGTAGATCAATACTATATTGACTAGTACTCGTAACCAATGCTCTGTTCCATATTATTGTTTCTATTTTTTAAAATATATTTCTCGATGATCCAACCATACGAATGTTAATATATATCTAATTTAATTATATTCCCAAATTTTTAAAAAATAAAATATTAATTTGGTTGGAGATCTTAGTAGATCATTACAATATTGACTAGTACTCGTAACCAGTGCTCTATCCCTG
The DNA here is from genome assembly GCA_037693485.1 of Kitagawia praeruptora. Classification (NCBI taxonomy): domain Eukaryota; kingdom Viridiplantae; phylum Streptophyta; class Magnoliopsida; order Apiales; family Apiaceae; genus Kitagawia; species Kitagawia praeruptora. Next base: position 25,804,470 of record CM075352.1, on the reverse strand, counting down.
ATTATTGTTTCAATTTTTTAAAATATATTTCTAGACGATCTAACCGCACGAATGTAAAAATATATATAATTTAATAATATTCCCAAATTTTCAAAAAATAAAAAATTAATTTGGTTGGACTAATAAATGATTAAAAAAAGTTATGCTAACTTACGACGGAATTGGTCGTAAGTTATTTGCCGCTTATTTTTTTCATGAAAATTTGAATTTGCCACCTATTTTTAGATGAAAAGTTGAATTTGTCGTCTAACAACTTACGACGGATTCCGTCGTAAGTTTGATTTAAGATAAAAATACTATTATAATATACAAAATGTTTATTAAAAAAAATAAAAATAGTAAACTAAACGACGTCATTTCGTCATCAGAAAAGCAATTCATTTTGCAATTAAATTAAAGAACTTACGACGAAAAATATTCCGTCGTAAGTTCTCTGCTTACGACGGAATCTGTCATAAGTTAACTGCTAAAACAACACCGTCCCATCATCAGAAAAGCAATTCATTTTGTAGTTAAATTTAAATACAATAATTAACTTACGACAGAATATATTCCGTCGTAAGTTCATTGCTTACGACGGAATCTGTCATAAGTTCACTGCTAAACGACAAGGATTCTTTTACAAAAAAATAATTCATTTTACATTTAAATTTAATTATAGAAGAAAATGGTACGACGTCGTATGTTAACTTAACTTACGACGAATATTCTTTTCTATCGTAAGTATGGTGCTACTTACGACGAATTTTCGTTTCCGTCGTAAGTACGGCGAAAAAATGGTTCCGTCGTAAGTAGTCCGTCGTAAAAGGCCAAATTTGTTTTAGTGTAATACGAATTTGTCTAATCTATACTATATTATAATAAGCGAAATAGGGTATAATTTGTAGTTTGATTATCCCTCATTTTTTGTTATCCCTCATTCACAATCATTAGCTCAAATGGATCATGACCGTTAGATATAACAATACTAAAAGTTGGAGGTCTAAGGTTCGAATTCCGTCAACAACATTTTAATATAAAATTAATACTAAATTATGTTATATAGAAAGGTTGAAGGTTCAATTCCCACCAACAACATATTAATTTCGATTTAATACTAAAAATTAAAATTGAGGTTTTTATATTTATTACTATTAATTTAGTTATAATAAACGGAATAGGGTATAATTTGTAGTTTGGTTATCCCTCATTTTTTGTTATCCCTAATTCACAACCGTTAGATACTTAGATCATCAACTCAAATGGATCATGACCGTTAGATATAACAATACTAAAAGTTGGAGGTCTAAGGTTCGAATTCCGCCAACAACATTTTAATATAAAATTAATACTAAATTATGTTATATAGAAAGGTTGAAGGTTCGATTTCCACCAACAACATATTAATTTAGATTTAATACTAAAAATTAAAATTGAGGTTTTTATATTTATTACTATTAATTTAGTAATAAAATCAAGTATAGTCTGGCATTGACTAGCTATAAATTTGTAAAATCAAGCTCAACTGCTATCCAAGGCAAGCTTATAAAATTTTATATACAACCTGTTCGACTAATATATATATATATTAAAATTAATATTTATAATATTATAATAAATTATAAATATATTATAAAATTTGAATTCTCCCAATATATTAAAAGTAATGTTTATAATATTATATATACTAAACTGTAAGTAAATTTAAAAAAAATAAAAGTAACCCGTGGTTTGCACTGATAAGCTAGTAATATATAAGCTAGTAATATATAATACAAATTATAGCTTAACTCTTCCCTCAGATGATGGTCTAATTATATAATCATAACAGATTAGCAGAGGTTGAAAAGAGGTTATACCACAAACCAACTTGGCGGTTGCTCTACAAAATTACACACAATTATGCTAAGTTTATATATGCTTCAACATTTTTCTAAGACAAGGCGCACACCACTACAATGTAAGTAGTTTTGAAGTACATATCATCTGGCCAACTAGTAGTTCAAGCCCATATTATCCGTGCAGCTTTGGATGCTCTAGGAAAACTCATCAACTCTTTTGAAATCCTTGATTCTTCTTTAGGATCATCAATGGCGGTGTTGAGAAGTTTTATCCACCTGAGCAAAGGAGAAGATGCAAGCAAAAACTTTATGAACTGAAGCTCAATCCTTGAACCGACCATCCTATTTATTTTCACGGTTTGAAGTTGGTCGAAAATCATGTCGACCAGGATTGGTGATTGTAAATATTGTACAACCGATGACACCATAAGGTCACTGCTTCCTGCCAAGTCCATTCCATCCCTGCTCTTTACTTTACCATCCTAAATACCAAGGTAAATGTATGAGGAATTGAGGACGGTATTCATAAACATGCAACATTTGATAGATCTAGTTAGTTCTAATCTTATTATCCAATACCAAGAGATATAACATAGATAATTAAAGTAAATATCCAAGCATAACAAGTTTAAAATTGTCCAAATATCATCTAATTGTATATGCATGATAGTTGTGAATGATGAAAAAATCCTAGAATTTACAAGTCTGTCATGACCAGACCAAGATAAAACGAAAAATTACTTTGATTGATTTAAAAATCTCCCAAATTTTAAAGCTCATGACAACATGTAAATTTTTAACACATAAAGTGATTATGAAAGGGGGGGGGGGGATTAACAATTTCTAATGGGTAACAAAACAATTAACTGAAAGTGGGCAAGAAGAATGGGCAAGTGAATTAGCAAAAATAAGTAATTATCATTTAGAGGGGAGACGAATGAGAATCCTTTGGTATGCTGGATAAGGAAGCTAATTAGGGAGAGTGGCTACATTTACAGTATCAGTAGCGTTGAACACGAAACTTGAGGAGCCCAAATAGACACAAAGTTATCGCAGATGTAATACCTTATGAGGTCCACTAGTTTCTATTGAGAACCCGTAGAAGTACCAAAAGGATATATAGATATCAGTTGACATGTTTTATATTCTAAGAGAACACATTCTCATTATATTTTCACAAAAATAACCTCAAATATAGGGTTCATGATTCATGACGATATTTATTAAATGCAGATTTCCTAAGTGAGGTTCCTATATGCAGAGAAAAATATCAGTATCAGCAGTATCAGCAGCGTTGAACAGGAAACTTGAGGAGCCCAAATAGACACAAAGTTTATCAGTTGACATTTATATTCTAAGAGAACACATTCTCATTATATTTTCACAAAAATAACCTCAAATATAGGGTTCATGATTCATGACGATATTTGTTAAATGCAGATTTCCTAATTGAGGTTCCTATGCAGAGAAAAACTATCTAAAATAGGAAAACATGTAATAATTCAGTACTACTATTTTCGCAAAAGATGTTCACTAGTTGAACCATTAATTGTTTTTACTTGTACGTTAAGGAAGTAGTCGAAATTCCTCTCTCGATTAAGAGTGCTGCAACAAAAACTTCAAAATTTAAAAAGAATGATTAATTGGATTAAGTAACATAAAATAGTGATTACATACTTTATAGCACAGATGGATATCTGATTTACTAGATAGCTTCAGATTAGAGTAACAGGTCTCACCATATAGATGTAAAGACTTTGCAGGTTGGGGGAACTACTCATCAAGCAAAGAAAATTGCGAATCCGAACCAAATTAAAAAATTCAAAATGGAGGAGGGACATGCAGGTCAAGTTCTTCATCGTAAGCCTCTTCATAGTAGCTGTACCTGGCTCCAAAAACTATATATACAAACATTTAATATTCATCAATGTATTTAATAAAAAGAAGTGAGACACATTTGTCAGGCAGATTTTTAATATGTTTCACTAATCAAATTAGTGAATGACAATATCAACTAGTGTACTGAGTAGGAAATTCACTTTACCTCGAGAAAAAAGCCATCAAGGAAAAGAATCTTGACTCTGGGCATATTGCCAACTAGACTTTCAAAATTAATCACTTTTTTCCTATGATCTGGCACTTCTCTCAGTAAGAGACCAAAAACTTGCAACATTTGGGTGCATCCAAGCCATTGCCAATTAATTTCTCCACAGTTGATGATGATCAACCGAGTTAGATTTTTATTGTCATATTTAAATTGGCATTCCAAATGGTTGATCCCCGTGCACTTTTCCAAACGTAATGCACTGAGTCGAGTGCCGAATGACATGTCAGCGGTAATTTTGACAAGTACAAGTTGAACATGAATCAGATTACCAAAACCTCCAAATCCATGGGGTGGATTGAGTGCACAATTAGTTAGGCTCAAATGAGTTAACTCCAAACAGGAAAACAAATAAGAGGGCATTTTGTAGGGAAATGATTCTTTATTACACAGCATGAAATCCTTGACCCCAAGATTTGATATGTTTTTAATCCATAAATCCGCATCTTGATGGAGAAGCATGAATTGAGGAATTAAAAGATGGAATTTCAATATAGGGCCATGGTTAACTAAAAGAATATTACTGATGACTCTTGTAACTTTGGATACCCGAACTTGGTTATTCATCTTAGAAACCAGCTGCGAATAAAACGCCGCATCAAAAACTAGATTTGGGTATATTCCCCACATACCCCTCCATGTTTTAGAGAGAACACTTGTTCTTGCTGCATCGTACAATGGCAAGCGTTCTAGGATGAGATCTATTACGTTTCCAGGCAAGCTGCTTATTCTATCGACTGCAGTTGCACAATCAACTCGCCTTATTTTAGCATCACTGGCCATGCTACTAGACATAAATGAGACATAGAACCAAAAATAATTAGCCAGAAGTTGTTATATTGCTTCTAACACAAAAGTAGAAAACCTAAAACTTTAATAAATTCCGATCGACATGTTAGCTAAGTTCAATAGTCCATCAATTAAGTCATTCGACAAATCATTAATTCACATACACAATATAAATAAGTCGATCATAGCACAAAATTTCAACAACAATCACTTGAAATAGTAGTAAAAAGGCAATTCTTTATACAATTTTAAGTAAAACAACTTCAATCCAGCTCAATAAAATTAAAAATTAATCTAAACCATTCATTTCAACATTTAAACAGAAAATAGGCAATTGATCATCGAAACATACAAAAAAATGAATAAATCATATATCAAAAGTCATGGTAGATATAATTAAACAAATTCATATGTTACAATTGCATACCTGTGCTTAAGTGGTTGTAGTACCAGTAACGCTGAGTCGGTGACTTGAGGTGGGAGAGCATAATAAGCTCGCGAGAGAGAGAGAGGGGGGACACGTGGCCGTCTGAGGTAATTTTAGAGGGTATTTCTTTATTAGCCTTGTATACAAAAACATAATTTTTTATTAGTTTGAAAGAATTTTATATAGAAAAAATTTTGTATTCGAAGTTGATTAGGGTATAGAAAAATAAGCCTTAAATGTATTTATTATAATGGAAGTCGATCGACCTAGGAATACGTGATACAAAATTGACTTAAAAAATAAATATATAGTTTATTTAATTGTTTATATAAAACATAATAATAAGAAGTAAATAAGTCAAAGAAAGTATTTGATTAACTTTAATCATTTTTTTTGCTTTTAAAGATTTAAATAATGATGAGTGATATATATTATACAAATCACCTTCAAGATAAAAAGGGCAGCAAATCACCCTCCCAGAAGTTACATATTCGAATATTTTCTTATATTCTATGCATTTTAATCCAAAAATTAAATATTCTAAGCATTTTAATCCAAAAATTTTGCGCATCTTAAATATTAAGTAGCTATTAGATATGGAACGATTTAACATATAAATATTCACGATCAAGAACTAAGAAATAATAATTGAAACCCGATTTGGTAACCACCAAAACCCCAATGAATTCTGTATGACTGTAAGTCTGTAACCACAAGATAAAAGATTCAACCGGAACCAAAAGATGGTACACCAATGCTGAGTTGATATAGGCTTCAACATTTGCTCAAGAAAAGTCTTTTGGTAGCAAGTCTATATCTATTGTAGCTTCAACATTTGAACAAAACAAGTCTCCCACCACTAGTAGTTAAGTCCATATTATTTGGGCAGCAGTGGATGCTCGAGGAAACTGCATTAACACTCGTGAAATCCTCGACTCTTCTTTAGGATCGTTAACTGCGGTGTCTAAAAGTTTGATCCATCTAAGTGAAGGACAAGATGCAAGCAAAATCTTTATGAATTCTACTTCAGCCCTTGAACCAACCATACCAAGTATTATCACAGTTTTAAGATGGTCAAGAACCATGTCGATAAAGTTTGGAGACTGCAAACAACGTACAACTGATGCCACCATAAGTTCCCTGCTTGCTGCCAAGTCCATACCATCTACACTCTCTACTTCAGATCTCTAAAATAAATTTAATACAACAGCATGGTATTAGTAACAAGCAAAATTCATAAGATTTAGTCAGTATCTGAGCTTTAAAAAGCGATTACAAGAAAATGAAATGTCTATGATTAGAATTTGTTAGAGTAATTGTTACCGAGAAATATATATGCTACTAAGAGAATATTATAGATATTTAAAGTAAATCTCTCATAAAATGTTCCAACTTGACCAAACATATTTAAATTGTATACACGGTACAGTAAATGATACTCCCTCCGTCCCACAATACAAGTCTCTTTTGAAAAAATTACGCATCTTAAGAAAACATTAATTAGATGATACATTCCTCTTATGCCCATTATAAATGCATTGACTTTTAAGAATATGAACTATTTTATATTGTTGGTCATTCCTCATTAATTGCTATACAATTTTCAAAAAGGGTAAATTAGGAAAAATGATCATAAATTTACATTGAAAATTGGAAATGGACATATATTATGGAAAAAAAAAAATTCTCTCAAAAGAGATTACTATTGTGGGACGGAGGGAGTAAATCATATAAACAGTTACTTCATGCCCAGACCAAAGGCAACATGACAAAATAAACTGAAACGTGTCTGACTCGCCAGGTACGTGTCTGACTCGACATGCTAGTATATATATAGACACGGGTGGGACACAGATTACCCAAAATGGCCCAATCCTACCTAATTTTACCTTAATTTCAGAGCGATTTCAACCCCCCCCCCTCTCTCTCACACACAAACACAATTATATTCATCATAAATGCATCTCATCAAACCGAATATGTTTCTATTGTTCTTTCTCGCATTTTATATCATTCTCGTATACTTACATATCCACCCATATACATAAAACACATTACAACTCCTTCAAGTTTCTTGTATATATGCATCGGTGTTTTCATAAATATAAATATATATAGCTGTAGGGTTCCTCTAAATGTATACTCTAGGGTTCCTGTGTCGCTGCATTAGAATCCGTGCTTTCTAGGAAGAAATCTAAAGGGGAAAGTGACTACACATTTAAAAGAGAAAAAACGTCCAAAATTTTAGGTATCAGAAGTTTTGGACATTAAATTTACAAAGAGAATATAGAGTGAAAGTATCACTTACAATGTACACTAAATCCTACATACGACTAGACCCGACAATTTCGAGCACAACACGAAACACGATACGTACTCGACACAAAATTTAGTGTTTGGGTTTTCAATTTTCAGTACACGAAACATGAAAACAACGAACAATAAAGTACAAGAGAGATTCAGTGTCGTGGTTAGATATACATTTCAGGTACACAACGTGACACAACGCGTAAGTACACAAACTAAATAAAAATGCAAATTATTTTTAATAATACATATTACAAATATTTATATTTTATATAACATAAAATCTTATTATATATATTAAAATAAAATACAAAGTAAAATTAGAATAGTAGATGTGTTTTTGAAACTATACAAGAAACTATTATTAATGAAAATGATATCTCTTTGAGATTAAAATATTAATATAATAAACTTTATGTTACGCATATCACAAAACAAATTCATCTGGTAAACAACACATAGTGTCAGAGTTAGAGTTAAGACTTGTGATGCAAGATAAAAAAAGTACATGACATGAAAATATACGGAACACGTAAGCCCCAAGTAAGGACCATCCTACTAGATCACCCAACACCGAGTAAAATCGAGTGCTTGTGCACTTGGTAGGCGTCCCCCAAAAAATGTTTCCCGCTCCCTGGGATTGAACCCCTATCCACACACTCAACAATTAGGCCACTTCCTGAGGTTACAGAATTAAGTGTTTGGTATATATCATACATTTTAAGAAAACATATCCCAACCAAATTCTTTATAATGTATCTTCTAATATGGCAGCATGAGTCAGATTCATCATATGGACCAAATAACTATCTAAAATAGAAATATATCATATATATGTAACAATTTGATACTATAATTGCCAAACAAATTGTTAATTAGTTGTAACGTTATTTGTTTTTAGTTGGAAGGGGAGGAATCTCTGGAAAGGAATCTTTGGACTACGAGTCCCCCTTTAGAACCTTTGATAAAATTAGAGAAGTACAGATGGACATCTAATTTGCTTCACATTAAGGTAATAGTTCTTACCACAAGTATTTCAAGATGTCGCAGCTTGGGAGAACTTCTCATCAAGAAAAGAACATACTGAATCTGAATCAAATCATAAAATTCAACTCTGAAAAGGAACAGATTGTTCAATTTCTTCGTTGTAGTTATAAGCCTCTTCGAAACAGCTGCACTTGGGTCCAGTAACTATTATATACATGTGTCCATGTATATTGAGAGAAAAAATAAAGTGAGAAACATTTGGCACCATGATTGTTCATAAGCATTAATAATCAAATTGTAGTCAAAGAAAATAAACTTATTCAATTCGCAGGAGTTTTAATTTACCTTGAGAAAAGCACCATTGAAGCGGAGAGTACGGATTTCAAGCATGTTGCCAACTAGCTTTTCTAAATTGATATAATTCTTTCTAGAATCCGCCACTGTTTCCAACATGAGAGCAAGACTTTTCAACTTTTTAGTGCATTCAAACCATCTAGAATCAATTTCTCCACTTTCCCAGATAAGCAAGTGTTTCAGATTGTGATTCTGTTTAAATTGGGATTCCAAATGTTCTATCCCGTCACAATATCTCAACTTCAATATATTGAGGCGGGTCCCAAATGACACTTCGCCAGTAATGACGACTTCCTTGAGTCTAACTTCAATCAGATTACAAAAGCCTCCAAATCCAAGCGGTGGATTGAGTATACAGTTAGTGAGGCTCAAATGAGTTAACTCCAAACATGAAAACAAATAAGAGGGCATTTTATATGCTGTTAGTGGTTCAATAAAAAGCTCCAACATTTTAACCCCATTATTTGATATGTTTTTAATCCATAAATCCATATGCCGAGATTGATGAAGAGGCAGATATTCAGGAACAAAAAGATGGAACTTCAAAATGGGACCACGGTTAACTAAAAGAATATCACTTATAGTTCTTGTAACTTCCTCTACTTCATCTTGTTCATCTTGTTCATCTTCGTCGGAAACAAGCCGTGAGAAAAAAACCTCATCAAAAATCAGATTGGGGTGCAGTCCCCATAAATCCCTCCATGTTTTAGAAAGGACACTTGTACTTGCTGCATCGTGTATCGGCAAGCGTTCAAAGATGAGGTCAATTATGTTTCCGGGTAAGTTGCTAATTCTATCAACTGCTGCAGTTCCGCAATCAAGTCTCCTTGTTTTCACATTCGACATAATTCTGGAGATACAAACAGGTAAAGGCCAATAATAAAAACCCAGTATTCATCATCAACTGGGTAGTAACTAAGAGCACAGCATTTAAACAAAAACATACATTTACAGTAGTAAAAGACCCAGTAAAATTTTCTTTTAATCTATTTTAACGTTCTTTACACATTCCGAAATCTTGAAAATCTAGAAGTCTACTAGCTAGGTAACCTATTCACCATATATACACACAAACAATTCAATTATAAACCATAACACTCGAAACAAAAGATAGGCGATAGATATCAGAAATAAATAAAAACTAAAATGATTAGCAACAAAATCCTCTGTTCTAAAAATCGGCGATTAATTGTTCCATGGGTTACCGAACTGATTAATAATTTGATTATTCGATTAATCATTCCGATTAATCCTCAAATACACGATTAATCCCCGATTAATCTCTGGACATTGCCTCTATCGATTAAGTCCGATTCCCGCTTTTTACAATTAAAATCAGAGTACAGGGTTTTTTTTAATATAAATATACCTGTGCCTCAGTGGTCTGCTGATAGCGACGGCCAACGATGATTCAAGTGAGAGTGATTTAGCTCGAGTGAGAGCAATTACTTTGAGACTTTACAAGAGAAAAATTAAAGAGGAGGGGTTGTTGTTTAAGGAGATATGTGATATGTTATATCGTTCAGTAAAAGTCATTGATTTTGTATATTAATAATAATAAAATATTTGAGAATACTAAAATATTCTCGAAAGATATGTAAAAGTTAGAAAAAGATTTGATAATGGGTATTTGATATTTTTTGATTTTTTAATATGCATTTATATTTTATAAAAAGTAAAGATAATATTAAATTTTAAAAATGATTATTTTTAATTATTTTAAAAGATACTTGACAATATTATCTTAAACATTTTTTCTTAACTTTTAAACAATTTTTAGGAGTATTTTCAGATTCCGAAATATTTTTATTTATATTAGTGTACAAAATGAAAAACAAACTGGCTTTGAAAAATATTTGCAAAAAATAAATTTAAAAATAAGAAAAAGATTTAAGATAATGGGTATCAACTATCAAGTATTTACTGAATTTTTCAATATATTTTGATTTTCTTTAGTATAAGTAATGTTACATTTTACAAAAGAACAATTTACAAATTTCATTTTATTTTTAAAATTATAATAACAGATAGAGGTGACAGACACAGATGGCAGTAAAATCAAGTAAATTTATACTAAGGACTATAAGCTGGTTTGTTTTTTTTTTTTTTTGTTTAATTTGTATGACGATTAACTAAATATAAATAGGATGCATGAAAAATAGAAATAATGACCAAAATACACCACTTTTGAATGGAAGCTGCCCAAAATATCTATATTCATTTGTCTCCGCTCTTTTTACCCACGAATTACGCATGTGAATAATGCGTATGTGGAACACGCATTCTCCAAATGCGCATTCTTCACTGTTCATCGTCTCCGTTCGTCTCTCCTTTCTCTTGCTCGCCGTCTCTCTCATCTCTCTCTCGTTTCTCATCCTCCACCTTCATTGGGCACATCAAAAACGATCACCATCTCTTCCTCTCCATTTCCCCCAAACCTTTTATCACGATCTGGCCCCGCAGGAGCGTGTAATAATCGATTGAAAAATCGATCGAACATGAAAAAATGAAAAACGAGGTCCGTGTTGGGGGTTTGAAATCCGGCAATATAATTAAAAATTGAATGGTATGTGGTTGTAGAGGGAGATAAGACGATTCGAATGGTATATAGTATGTGAGTGGACGAAGCGATGAGGATGAACAGAGATTGACCGGAAATTCGAAAAAAAATGCCTCAAAAATCGCCTTTGTTTCTCGCTTCTGTGAGGCCGATGAACAGTAGCGCTTACGCATCTTCCAGATGCGTGTCTGGTGATGCGCATTCTGCACATGCGTATCCCGAATACGCATGTAACAGCTGAGTTCAAGTTTCTAAAGACCACGCATGTGGTATATGCGTACACTGTGTACGCATGTGGTACATGCGTAGTCAGTAGGTATTTTGGGCGGAACATTCCCCCTATGGACATTTTGGACGGTTGACTTAGAATGGTGGGTATTTTGATTTTTCACCCTGAAAAATACAGGCTATCTTAATAGCCTTAATACGAATTTGTCTAATAATATATAATACAAATTAATAGCTTAACTCTTCCCTGAGATGATGGTCTAATTATATAATCATAACAGATTAGCAATGGTTGAAACTTGAAAAGAGGTTATACCACAAACCAACTTGGCGGTTGCTCTACAAAATTATAACAGATTAGCAGAGGTTGAAAAGAGGTTATACCACAAACCAACTTGGCGGTTGCTCTACAAAATTACACACAATTATGCTAGGTTTATATATGCTTCAACTTTTTTCTAAGACAAGGCGCACACCTCTACAATGTAAGTACTTTTGAAGTCCATATCATCTAGGCAACTAGTAGTTCAAGCCCATATTATCCGTGCAGCTTTGGATGCTCTAGGAAAACTCATCAACTCTTTTGAAATCCTTGATTCTTCTTTAGGATCATCAATGGCGGTGTAGAGAAGTTTTATCCACCTGAGCAAAGGAGAAGATGCAAGCAAAAACTTTATGAACTGAAGCTCAATCCTTGAACCGACCATCCTATTTATTTTCACGGTTTGAAGTTGGTCGAAAATCATGTCGACCAGGATTGGTGATTGTAAATATTGTACAACCGATGACACCATAAGGTCACTTCTTCCTGCCAAGTCCATTCCATCCCTGCTCTTTACTTTACCATCCTAAATACCAAGGTAAATGTATGAGGACGGTATTCATAAACATGCAACATTGATAGATCTAGTTAGTTCTAATCTTGTTATCCAATACCAAGATATATAACATAGATAATTGAAGTAAATATCCAAGCATAACAAGTTTAAAATTGTCCAAATATCATCTAATTGTATATGCATGATAGTTGTGAATGACGAAAAAAACCTAGAATTTACAAGTCTGTCATGACCAGACCAAGATAAAACGAAAAATTACTTTGATTGATTTAAAAATCTCCCAAATTTTAAAGCTCATGACAACATGTAAATTTTTAACACATAAAGTGATTATGAAGGGGGGGGGGGATTAACAATTTCTAATGGGTAACAAAACAATTAACTGAAAGTGGGCAAGTGAATTAGCAACAATAAGTAATTATCATTTAGAGGGGAGACGAATGAGAATCCTTTGGTATGCTGGATAAGAAAGCTAATTAGGGAAAGTGGCTACATTTACAGTATCAGCAGCGTTGAACACGAAACTTGAGGAGCCAAAATAGACACAAAGTTTATCAGTTGACATTTATATTCTAAAAGAACACATTCTCATTATATTTTCACAAAAATAACCTCAAATATAGGGTTCATGATTCATGACGATATTTGTTAAATGCAGATTTCCTAATTGAGGTTCCTATGCAGAGAAAAACTATCTAAAATAGGAAAACATGTAATAATTCAGTACTACTATTTTCGCAAAAGATGTTCACTAGTTGAACCATTAATTGTTTTTACTTGTACGTTAAGGAAGTAGTCGAAATTCCTCTCTCGATTAAGAGTGCTGCAACAAAAACTTCAAAATTTAAAAAGAATGATTAATTGGATTAAGTAACATAAAATAGTGATTACATACTTTATAGCACAGATGGATATCTGATTTACTAGATAGCTTCAGATTAGAGTAACAGGTCTCACCATATAGATGTAAAGACTTTGCAGGTTGGGGGAACTACTCATCAAGCAAAGAAAATTGCGAATCCGAACCAAATTAAAAAATTCAAAATGGAGGAGGGACATGCAGGTCAAGTTCTTCATGGTAAGCCTCTTCATAGTAGCTGTACCTGGCTCCAAAAACTATATATACACACATTTAATATTCATCAATGTATATATATCGATAATAAAAAGAAGTGAGACACATTTGGCAGGCAGATTTTTAATATGTTTCACTAATCAAATTAGTGAATGACAATATCAACTAGTGTACTGAGTAGGAAATTCACTTTACCTCGAGAAAAAAGCCATCAAGGAAAAGAATCTTGACTCTGGGCATATTGCCAACTAGACTTTCAAAATTAATCACTTTTTTCCTATGATCCGGCACTTCTCTCAGTAAGAGACCAAAAACTTGCAACATTTGGGTGCATCCAAGCCATTGCCAATTAATTTCTCCACAGTTGATGATGATCAACCGAGTTAGATTTTTATTGTCATATTTAAATTGGCATTCCAAATGGTTGATCCCCGTGCACTTTTCCAAACGTAATGCACTGATTCGAGTGCCGAATGACATGTCAGCGGTAATTTTGACAAGTACAAGTTGAACATGAATCAGATTACCAAAACCTCCAAATCCATGGGGTGGATTGAGTGCACAATTAGTGAGGCTCAAATGAGTTAACTCCAAACAGGAAAACAAATAAGAGGGCATTTTGTAGGGAAATGATTCTTTATTACACAGCATGAAATCCTTGACCCCAAGATTTGATATGTTTTTAATCCATAAATCCGCATCTTGATGGAGAAGCATGAATTGAGGAATTAAAAGATGGAATTTCAATATAGGGCCATGGTTAACTAAAAGAATATTACTGATGACTCTTGTAACTTTGGATACCCGAACTTGGTTATTCATCTTAGAAACCAGCTGCGAATAAAACGCCGCATCAAAAACTAGATTTGGGTATATTCCCCACGTACCCCTCCATGTTTTAGAGAGAACACTTGTTCTTGCTGCATCATACAATGGCAAGCGTTCTAGGATGAGATCTATTACGTTTCCAGGCAAGCTGCTTATTCTATCGACTGCAGTTGCACAATCAACTCGCCTTATTTTAGCATCACTGGCCATGCTACTAGACATAAATGAGACATAGAACCAAAAATAATTAGCCAGAAGTTGTTACATTGCTTCTAACACAAAAGTAGAAAACCTAAAACTTAAATAAATTCCGACATGTTAGCTAAGTTCAATAGTCCATCAATTAAGTCATTCGAGAAATCATTAATTCACATATACAGTATAAATAAGTCGATCATAGCACAAAATTTCAACAACAATCACTTGAAATAGTAGTAAAACAGGCAATTCTTTATACAATTTTAAGTAAAACAACTTCAATCCAGCTCAATAAAATTCAAAATTAATCTAAACAATTCATTTCAACATTTAAACAGAAAATAGGCAATTGATCATCGAAACATACAAAAAAATGAATAAATCGTATATCAAAAGTCATGGTAGATATAATTAAACAAATTCATATGTTACAATTGCATACCTGTGCTTAAGTGGTTGTAGTACCAGTAACGCTGAGTCGGTGACTTGAGGTGGGAGAGCATAATAAGCTCGCGAGAGAGAGGGGGACACGTGGCCGTCGAGGTAATTTTAGAGAGTATTTCTTTATTAGCCTTGTATACAAAAACATAATTTTTTATGGCAGCTGGTTGTTAGGGACCGGTTAACTAATAATCGGTTTTTAAACCGTTGGATCAATGATCCAACGGCCCCCTGGATTATAAAAAAAATTTACTATCCGCGAAAAATTTCCGAGAAACGTAAATATATTTTTTTTTATCTCAGCCGTTGGATCCTTGATCCAACGACTGTGGAACCGATTGTTAAATAACCGGTCCCTGACAAACGATTGTCAGGGACCGGGACCCATTTTTTATTAGTTTGAAAGAATTTTATATAGAAAAAATTTTGTATTCGAAGTTTTTTTTTTTTGAAGCAATTTGTATTCGAAGTTGATTAGGGTATAGAAAAATAAGTAAAATTTGATCACAAAATCAAAGATAAATTCTATAATATAATTATATAGAAAACCCGATGCAACTTTTAACGGGACTTCTTATAATATTACTCCTTCCGTCCCCGCCAAACCTTTCATTTGGGTATGGGTACAGAGATCAAAAATAGTGGATATAATTTTGTTAAAACAAATAAAGTGTCGGATGTAGTAGTTATTTTATTGTTAAAAGGGTGATGGCCCAAAATAATCACCTGGGAAACTGGATGGCCCTTTTTACTGACGGGACACAGTACATCGTGTACCGTGATAGGAGGTGTGATGCGGAGAAGCGTCCTCCGTAACAGGGCATGATACGGAGCTCCGTCTTCCGTGTTATGCATGTTACGGTGGACGGTGTTCCGTGATAGTGCTGCGCACCCACCTAACACGGAAGACCGTGTTCCGTATCATGCATAACACGGAAGACCGTGTTCCGTATTATGCATAATACGGTACACGGTGTATCGTATTATGGTAATACGGAGGCCGAAACTCCGTATCCCGTCGGTATTTCGGGCCATTTTTTTCAAAATCAGTATTTTGGACAAAAACTTAGGAAAAATAGGTATTTTGGTAATTTTCTCTTGTTAAAATAAGTAAAATTATAGGTGTAATAATGTAAAGTGTTAAAAAAGTGCAGTGAAGTAGTGAATATAATAATGTATTTTATTGTTAAAAATTACTATTTTTAGTAATGTAAAGAATTGGTGAAACGTCCCAAAAAAAAAAGTTTAAAGAAATAAGAAGGAGAGAGAGAGAGTAGCTAGCATACATCTCACGTCAGTTCATGATTATAATTTTTAATTATTAAATTTTGTATTTTTAAATAGTATTAAATTTCTATTTTATTTTTTGTAATTTAAATTAATCACTGTTTCTATTAATGTTATACTCCAGTTATATATAGTCACATATGATATGAATAGAGAATTGAGATATTTAATAAAATTATTTCATATTATAAAAAATTGTACATATCAAAATAATATTTAAAACGAATGTGCATATAAGAAAATTAAAGAAAATTACCAAAATGCCTATTTTTTCTAAGTTTTTGCCCAAAATACTGATTTTGAAAAAAATAGCCCGAAATACCGACGGGATACGGAGTTTCGGCCTCCGTATTACCCTAATACGGTACACCGTGTACCGTATTATGCATGATACGGAACACGGTCTTCCATGTTATGCATGATACGGAACACGGTCTTCCGTGTTAGGTGGGTGCGCAGCACTGTCACGAAACACCGTCCACCGTATCATTCATAACACGGAAGACGGAGCTCCGTATCATGCCCTGTTACGGAGGACGCTTCTCCGCATCACACCCCCTATCACGGTACACGATGTACCGTGTCCCGTCAGTAAAAAGGGTCATCCAGTTTCCCAGGTGATTATTTTGGGCCATCACCCAGAAAATTATCTGTATCAAAATACAACAAATTTTATCCGGGAAAGTTATGTGAAGGGAAAATGAATTTTTTTGTCACCTTTTTAGATATCTATCACTCAACTATGAATTTTCCTTTTTTAATCACTAAACTTAGGTTCGGTTTTGTTTAACTCACTAAACTTAGGTTCAGATTTAATTATTAGCATTATCTTAATTATTTGCATAAGTTAATAATTCCCTTATAATAATAAAAATATTTATTACACTTTTATAAAAAATAATTTTAATAAATTTAAAAATTATATTTATATGAAACTCATCCCTAATCTTTTTTTATTACATCAAAAATTCAAATTGGTATTTTTGTACTCCATCAAAAATTTATTAATTAATGTTTTTAATGTCTTGAATACTTTTTACTTGTATTATCTTTAATATCATTTATATATACATTTTTTACTTGTATTATCTTTAATATTATCTTTAATATCACCAATATATACATTAATTTTTGTACCAAATCGAACTTGAGCTCGATTACCTTAACGAGCTTTTTTTCTTGCCGAACTCGAGTTCATCATGACCCGAGCCAAGTTGATAATGAGCTTACCGAATCGATCCCTCTCAAATTTAATTTTATCTTCCTATATCTTATTAAACTTTATCTTACTATGATTTTTAAGATATAGTAAATTATCGATAAATGAATGTTCATTAAACGAATAATCTTGTTAAATGAATAATTTTTTCCGGTTCAAACATAACAAAGATAGTGTATTTTTTACCTTGATTAATGAATACTCCCTCTGTCCCGTGTAATTATTTACATGGGCCTGGGGCACGGAGACCAAGATAGTGGGTGTATTATTGTTAAAATAAATGAAGTAGTGGGTGTAATAGTATAAAGTGTTGAAAAAGTGGAATGAAGTAGTGGATGTAATAATGTATTTTATTGTTAAAAGTTACTATTTTTAGTAACGTAAAGAATTGGTGGGACGTTCCAAAATGGAAATTGTAAAGAATGGATGGGACAGAGGGAGTAAAAAATTTCGGTCCCAAACGTATTCATTTATCGAGGTTTAACTGTAAAGATAAATCATTAGAGAGGATAACTTTATCGATTTATTTTCAAGATACAATTTAATGCAGACTTTATCTTATTAAAATTTATCGATTTATTTTCAAGATAAAGTTTAATGCAGACTTTCTCTTTTTAAATTTAATCGATTTTTTTTAAGATAAAGTTTAATGCATCATTTTCAAGTATTAAAGTTTAACAAATTGTCCTCTATAATGCATCATTTTTAAGTATTAAGGTTAGTGAGTAAAAAAAACTAACATAATGTTAATAATCAAATCAGAACCTAAGTTTAGTGAGTAAAACAAAATCCGAACCTAAGTTTAGTGACTAAAAAAGAAAAATTCATAGTTGAATGGTAAATTTCTAAAAAGGTCAATAGTTCAGTTCATTGACAAAAAAATTCATTTTCCCTTATCTGAAATGTATCTCAAATTCTTATTTCTCGTAATTAAATGAATTTGATCAAATTTACATAAAATCAAATTAATGAAAGATAGTACAACTCTTGGCCATTAAAATTCTAATATCTTTATTTTAATATAATTCGATAATACAATTTAGGGCCCTTTTATAAAAAAATTGCTAAAATAAACAATTTAGTTACTTAAGTATCTTGGATATTTTCGTCAAAAAAATAAATTATCTTGGATATTTGTGTCTTTCTAATTAAATATTTTGGCTGTGAAATGGTTATAGTTTGTTTGTTGGTGAGTTTTTCTCGAAACACCAGTATTATACACTACAAGAAAACAGGACATAACTGACCAACGAAATCGGTCGATTTAAACCATAATCGGTCAGTTTAAGACATGTAACCGACCGATTAGGATGGTCGGTTTAAGACTGGTCGGTTATAACAGATTGGTCGTGTTTAAGGGTCATAACCGACCGTAACAATTGGTCGGTTATAATAGCCTCAATTTTTTTCAGCGTGTGGGCCTTCTACTACAGGTGGCACCACGTGGCATGTCACGTAAGCAGCAGACGTGGAATGGTGGTCGGTTATGTCATCGGTCAGTATTAAAACAGTAGCTCATTAAACCGACCGATATAACCGACCGCCCTTTAAATAAAAACTGGATGCAGATGGTCGATTATGGTGTTGTTCGGTCGGTTTTCTGGGTAATCGAATGGTAAAAAACGGTCGGTTATGGCTTGTTTCGGTAGGTTTTCTGGGTGAATTTTTTTTAAAAAAATGCAGTTCCTGCAGTATTGAACCCCCTGTACCACTACACCATTCAAAACCAATCAAATTCCAAAAACAAACCATTCAAAACCAATCAAATTCCAAAAACAAACATATATATAAGCCACAATTTGACATTCGTAAAACAAAAACACCGCTAATTTGACATTCATTAAACCGATATAATCGGATAAGTCATACAAGCCAAATCATCCAACAAAAGTGCCATCATTACAACAAAAACATTAAAGTACTTCCGACAAAGTTCATAAAAAAAACCTTCCAACAAATTACTACTAATCCGACAAAGAAACAGAAGAGCCATCATCCTCCTCTTGACCATTGTCGTCGTTCCCATCTTCGCAATTCCCATCTTCGCCGACCTCAATGTCCGATGCCTCATCCAGGTCGGTATAATCTTTTTCTTCCTCCTCAACTTCCTTCTCAACTCGATCCTTTTCCTATGCACACATATAAAATAATTAAAAGCAATAAAAAAGCAATAACACATTTAAAAGCAATTAAAAACAATGGACTAATTATTACCGCTTGAATACGAGCTTCGGTTTTTTGGAGGATGTCCTCAATCAAGGTACCGACAATGTGCACAATCTCACCGCCAATAAGATTATTCCATTGTACCCTTTGATTAGGGTCGGCGGATGGATCAGAGGCGTCAAGAGCCGTGCGTGCAAAGTTAGCTATCTCTTCATTGGATAGCGGACGAGCAAATTGATGAGGATTGGCACGGACCTTGTGAGCACATTTCTCACAATAGAGAGATAGACATTGTCGGGAATGAGCTCACGTTGTCGAGGAACGGATGTAGAGGAGCCGGCTTCACCTCGGGTGGAATCTCGGTAGCGTGTTGCAAGTGTAGGAATAAGATCGGAAGCTCGAACATCCGGGAACCCGACAACATAATTCTTCTTAGGTTTTTCACCTTCGGGGACCCCGGTTGCTTCCATCCACCAATCCCAAGGCTCGTCTCTCTCTCCCGTTTGAGTCACTTCCACCGGCATACGGTTAAGAATAGCAGCATATCGTTCCTACACATGTTATAAGTTTAATTAGTACATATTAAACATACAGATTATATTACACACTAAGATGAACAAAATCACATAAAGATTACACACTAAGATGAATAGCACCATAAGATAAGATTACCGCAATGCGCATGGCGGCCGGAGTAGTATACACGCGATTTGCGGGATCGGAGCCGACCTTAGTATGACATTTGTACCACACGGCAAGTTTCGTCGGACTTTTCTTTTCTTTCCTTTTCATTTCCTTCCAAATAAGAAAATAGATTAATATTAGTAGCAATCACAATTTGTGTTTTAAAGTGAAATAACCTTTTGTGCATATATGTGCATATTAAAATATTCTTACCAATTTTACGGAATTGAAAGACCGAGCACCGGCACTATGCAACCTTTCTACCAAACTGCGGTTGGCAGCTCCAATCGTTGCTCTATGCAAGTGCCCTTCATCCGTCTCCCAATAATTCAACACATCCTTCCAAAACACAAGGTTCCAATAGGAAGGCTTTAAATATACCTTTGGAATCCCACTTTCCCTATGTTTCATCTCGACACTCTTCTTTAGTTCATTCATAGTCCTTTTGATAGTCTTCTTTACTTGATCCTCAATGATTTTTGTTGCTTTTAAACGGCTTTGTCCCTTCTCATGCTTGTAAAATCCCTACAAAATAAGATAAAATATATAATCAAATTCATCATCAAAAGTATATATATATATATATATGCCAGATTCATAATCAAAAACCTAATAAAAAAGTAATTGTCTTTTACTTACTTTAAACTCCTTAACAACTTCCGATAACCATTTCGGAAAAGCAAGATCAATGTCACTAAAAGTGTAGTAACCCATGGGCCACTTTTCCCGAACCATAGCAAGCAAAGTCTTCTTTGCCACATCATCTTCGATGCTAAATATTGCATTTTAAAAACATTAACAAATGCAATTAATTAACATTTTGATACTACATATTGCATATCATAAACGAG
Source organism: Kitagawia praeruptora (assembly GCA_037693485.1). Taxonomy (NCBI): domain Eukaryota; kingdom Viridiplantae; phylum Streptophyta; class Magnoliopsida; order Apiales; family Apiaceae; genus Kitagawia; species Kitagawia praeruptora. Next base: position 25,783,306 of record CM075352.1, on the reverse strand, counting down.
ATATACCAATTAACATTTCAATATGCAATTAATATCAATATCATAAACGAGACTTACTGTCCTTCAGAGATATTGATACGTGTTGGTCTACGTGGTTTTTTAGCTCCATAAATTCCGCTTGAATGTGTCCGTGGCCTCCTTACTCGGCCCACTTGTTGTTGTACTTCAGCTGTCGTGTTGTTAGTCGGGTTTGAATTGGTGTCTGAATTGGTCTCCGAGTCCGTTGGCTCGTCACGCAATGCCAAAGTACTCTCAGCCCTCTTGTTTTTTCTCTTACTTGGCCTGTTCTCCTTCTCCTTGCCCTTTCCCTTCGCTTTTCCTTTCCCCTTGTCACTAGCACTAGCAGCACTCTTTCCCTTTCCATTGTTCTTATTAATTGCCTTCCCTTTCCCTTTCTTTGCCACCATGCAAATAACCATGCCAAACAATATGATGGTCATTATAAACCCTCCAAAGAGCCCCTAATAATGTACAAAACCGATAACAAAAAAACCTTTTAATGTTATCTTATATGTAAGCATATATATATATAGCACATGTTAATATCATAAACATTCCAAGCTTAAACATTGTCTTCTTACAACTACAACAAAACATTCCACACAACACTTTCGTACTCCAGTCATGACAAGGTGAACATAGTAACTTACTTCAAAGTTCAAAGGCATAACAGAATCTACACTGATCAGAAAAACTGCAAATGTTGTGATTACTGTCTAACACTAAAACAATAGCCAACAATTTCAAGTTGTACAAAACTTAAAACCAAAATCAACAATACAGGGGTGGCATTGGGACAGCAAAACAGTCACATGGCATTTGCTCAAATCACAGGACTAAACAGGAAAGGACTAATCAGGGTTCAACAATATTTTGTATCATCCTTCCACAACAAAAGACCATGATTAATGATATCAAAGCAACTAGGTATATCAAAAAGCAACTACTCATTTACGGAGTACTTTGTAAGTTGTAATCAATATCAAAAAGCTTCTATTAACCTCAATTTCACAAAAGCAAGAAATCACAAAACCGACGAACAATTGCATGCAAAATACCCAATATATATATACACGAACTAAAAATTATGAAGTAAAAATACCCAATTGACACAATACCTAATTGACACAAAAAAAAATCAAATACCCAAAGGGGAAGAACAAAATACTCAAAGGGGAAGAACTTAAAAAGCCATTAGAACTTAATTACAAAGCCACGAACTTACAAAAATATATGAAATAAGAAAATGAAGAGAGGATACAAAATTAAGAAGAAGAAATTACGTCAAAGCGAGAAGACGAAGATGAAGAAGCACGCCGAGCCATTGATTTACTGTAATACGGTCGGTGAGCCATTGATTCACAGGTAAGCAGGTCGGTCGGCGCTAGAAAACGAGAGAGAAGATATAGTTTGTGGGTGTTGTAAATTAGAGTGAGAATGTGTGTCGTGTGAGCAGGTTTTTTTTATTTATACCCAGACTATAACCGACCGACCTGGCGGTCGGTTATATTGTTGGATAGTGTGCCACATCCAAAACGACATCGTGTTCTCAACGGCGGGGTTTTTAATTTTTCGCGAAAAAATTCATTTTCCGCCCCAAAAAATTCAATTTTCCGCCAAAACACATAACCGACCATGTTGGGGTCGGTTATACATGTAAAAAAAAGTGAATTTGTTTTACTTTTGTAAAATTTTTATTTTATTTGTAAAAGTAAAAATAGAAATATCTTCATTTTATTATCAAACATGAACATGATAAGTGAATTTGTTTTACTTTTATAAAAAATTTATTTATACAAGTAAAAACAGAAATATTTTTTGTTATAAAAATATATATATTTTTACAATTTTATGTTTAATTTGATCGTTTTTTTAACATATTTACCGATTAAACTACTAGTTGACCGTTAAATTACCAAATCAAATAAATTAAAACTTTTTCTGAAATTTTGGAAATAACATTAAAAAGGATGAATCTTGACATCCGTACGGTTTGATCGTCGATAAATATTTTTAAAAATATCGAAACACTAAAACCTGACGAAACACTGTTTAGGGGTACTAGTCAAATTACTAGTTGACCGTTAAATTACCAAATCAAATAAATTAATATTTTTCTGAAATTTTGGCAATAACATTAAAAAGGATGAATCTTGACATCCGTACGGTTTGATCGTCGAGAAATATTTTTAAAAATATCGAAACACTTATCAGGGACGAAACTATGTTCAAGAGTATTAGCCAAAGTACTAGTTATTGAACCCGTTTCTTTTTGTCATGCCAAATTAAGTTCTTCCATTAGTACAATAATTTTTAGTTGTTTTGTATTATTTACATTGAGTATAGCCACCTGGTTGTGTATGAACTTTTATCCAAATTTTGGCAGTTTTTTCTAATTTTATTTAATTTATTGATTTCTTTGACAAACTACATAGAAATGAAAGAAAAATCAAATTATTAGAAAATTAGGTAATATTCGTCACAAAAATAGTTAGCATTAATACTGGGATGTGTATAAATTTTTTCTCTATTATTTATTAATTTTTTTGAATAACGGTCGGTTATGTGATGAACACGGTCGGTTTTCTGGGATAATTATGGTAAAAACGGTCGGTTATAGTATATATCGGTCGGTTTTCTGGGATAATTATGGTAAAAAATGGTCGGTTATAGTATATATCGGTCGGTTTTCTGGGTTTTAAAAATTAACTTCCTACATCAAAATACAAACCTCCATATTGGCAATACCAACAAACGTACTCCATCAAAAAACATAAATTAAAAATCTTCATTAGCAAGTTTAAATTACAAACAACATTATTCAATTTCGTCAAACCCGTCTTCGTCTTCATCATCCTCATCCTCATCCTCATCCTCATCCTCATCATCATCTTCTTCTTTCTCTTCTTCTTCTCCCCCTTCTTCTTCTTCTTCTACTTCTTCTTCTTCTTCTTCTTCTTCTTCTTCTTGAATTTCATTTCGAATGAATGGGAGTCGTCCATATTGTGCAAAATCGACAAAGAGTGAAAAACTCCCGGCATTAGATCTATCTTCTTGAAAAGCATCCTCAATATCATTTTGCACAATGATAGATTCATCTATTGGACGGCTTTTAGATTTGACCACCGTGTATATTTTGCTTCGTGGATTCAATACACTAGGAGCGTAATATACTTGAGAGGCTTGACTAGCTAAAATAAAAATCTCATTAGATCTTAACCTTGAAGTTATATCAATCGTCACCACTCGATTCTTGTCCATCCTCACACCGTCACCAATATTATCAAACCATATACATTTGAACAAATATACATGATTAGATCCACCATAAATAAGTCTCACAATTTCATGTAGTTGACCATAATAATCAAGATTATTTATGTGTGAAGTGCCTTTAACAACAATACCGGAACCGGATGCGGATGTCGTCGAAAATTTATATCCATTAACTTGACAAGATTCAAAAGTCATGACTTTTAGTGACGGTCCTTGAATCAAATCCTTAAAGTGAGGTCCCTCCACATCATCCGGTTCGACCTAGTTAAAAAAATATAAATAAAACATGTAATGATAAAATTAAAATTGAGAATTTAAAGTTCTGACTTTTAACAAATACCTTTTTTTTAAACCAAGTTTTAAATCGAGTCTTGATAATACGATCTAAATCTTGAGGAGTTGTCCCCGGACGTTGTCTCATAACACTACGTTCGTACCTTCTAAAAAATAGGAATTTAAATGTGTAAATAACATAAAATATTACAAATATGCCAATATCACTAAATTAGGAGAAGATATTATACCTTAGGTAAGGCTGAACTTCAGGTGAGTTTAAAAGAACATATTCTTCTGCAAGCCGTTGCTCATCATCATCCATATATCGCGTTCTTTCTTTTCCGGGACATTCAATTGGATATCTAAAAACTTCTAATTTATCGGAATTATTTACATCAAACAAAACTTCGTTACGATGCACTTTATTATGAACCGAGTCGGTGGCAAAATAAAAAGAACAAAAATTAAGAGCCTCTTCTTCCATATATCGTTCGGCAATTGAACCCTCAACTCTTGCTTTATTACCGACCTTTTGTTTTAATTTTCCCAGGAAACGCTCAATTGGATACATCCAATGCCAATAAGCGGGTCCGGCTAGTCTAATTTCTTCCGCCAAATGTACAACCAAGTGTTCCATCGAATCAAACCAAGTTTGAGTAAAAATTGTTTCCAACAAGCACAACGCTCTAATAACCGATTTCGTCATTACTTTCAAATCGGTTCTTGTAACAACGGATGAGCACAAATCTTGAAAAAAATTGGAAATTGTCGTCAAGGCTTCCACAATAGGCTCCGGTAGAAGCTCACGAATTGCAAGAGGCAATAATTTTTGAAGAAAGATATGACAATCATGTGACTTGAATCCAAAAAATTTACACTCCTCAATATTGCAACAACGAGATATATTTGAGGAATAACCGTCTGGAAATTTCAATGAGCAAACCCAATGACACAAAAGTTTAAGTTGTTTTCTATTTAGGGAAAATGGTGCTTTTGGCATTTTGCCATTTTCATTAATCCACAAATGAGGCAACACACCAAAGTGTTTGCAATCCGCCCTTGCTTTCTTGTGATCCTTTGACTTTGCCCCATTTACAATAGTAAAAAATATGTTTTCAAAGACATTTTTTTCCGTATGCATGATATCAATTGAATATCGTAAAGTATGTGATGACCAATATGGGAGTTCATAAAAAATCGGAAGATGCGTCCAATGATGCTCTTCTCCATAACCGACACTCCTTACATTGGCATTAGTCTTTCCGGGTGGTGAAAAAATTATACCGTCAAACAACTCCTTTACATCCTTCCCGGGCAAACGACCACGAAACAATCTTCTTTCCGCATTATCAAACAAATTGCTTTTTTCGCGCAATGGATCATTTGGTTCAAGGAATATTCGGTTCGTGCCATAAAAACTACATTTTCCAGAATGTTTTAATTGGAAGCCTTGCACACTTCCACCACACACTTGACATCCCATTTTTCCTTTACCCGACCATCCACTTATCATACTCATAGCGGGAAAGTCACTAATAGTCCACATAAGAGCCGCTCGCATTGTAAAATTTTGCTTTAAAGATTGGTCAAATGTTTCCACTCCGGTATTCCACAATATCTTCAATTCATCAATGAGAGGCCTTAGACAAACGTTAATATCCTTGCCAATGCTATTCGGACCCGGAATTATATCGGTCATAAACATATAAGGCTTTTTCATACACATTGATGGCGGAAGATTATAGACAACAACCACCACGGGCCATACACTATATGTTTTCTTTCCGCTAGAACCAAATGGGTTTAAACCATCCGTTGCTAGGCCAAGCCTTATATTACAAATCTCTTTAGCAAATGATGGATAGCGACGGTCAAAATTTTTCCATTCATCTCCGTCCGCGGGATGACTAATTTCTCCCTCTTTCACATCTCTGTTCTTGTAAAATCTCATATGATCGGATGTTTGTGCCGACATGTACAAGCGTTGTAGTCGAGGAATCAAAGGGAAATGTCTTAAGATTTTTTTGGGTATTTTTTTACCATCTTTCCTCGAAACATCCCGATAACGATCTTTACCACATATATCACATACAATTTCATCCTTGTCATCTCCATAAAATAACATGCAATCATTCTCGCATAAATCAATTTTTTCATATTCAACCCTCAAACCCTTCATAATCTTTTTCATTTCATAATTAGTTCGGGGCAATGTGTGTTTCTTTGGCAACACATCCGCAAGAAGTTCAAGCAAACTATCAAAAGCTTCATTACTACAATTTGAATAGTTTTTGAATTCTAACAATTTTGCGGTCAAGCTTAATCTTGTATACTTTGTATTGCCCGGATAAATAGGGGCTCCATTTTCAACAATCACCTCATACAATTTTTTAGCACTATCATTTGGAGCTTCTTCTACATTACTAGTACCCGTACTCGAGGTGTCATAAAATTCATAATGTGTACCGGCAAAATCATGTAACATCGCATTCAAATCTACCGGTTGGTCTACCCTTGGAGGTTCCCGATGACTACCATGATGTAATTTTCGACTCTCTTTTCTTTTCACTTCACCGTGCGATCTCCACACGGTATAACCCTCAACCATCCCTTTAGAGAGCAAATGAAATCTAACATCATCCAATGACAACCAATTTAAATTCTTACAACGCTTACAAGGACACTTCATCCTATCATCTTCCATTCCATTTTCACTTGCAAATTTTAAAAAAAATTCCACACCATTTCTATATTCGGGAGTCAAAGAAATTTTATCACTTTGTAATTGATTACTTATCCAACTTCGATCAATGTTTTCCATCTACATAAATATACAAATAAACACATATATCAATTACATGAACACATATATATATTCACTCATCTACATATATATACAAATAAACACATATATAAATTACATGAACACATATATATATAATCACTTACATTATATGTTGTAACTTCAAATTCTCCTCTACTTTCCTTTCCTTTCCTTTCCTCTTCCACAATTTGCTTTCCTTTCCTTCTCTTTACTTATCATTTTTTGTTTCTAAGAAAATGAGAGTAAAAAATATATATATTTATAAAGTGAACGCTTAAAACCGACCGAACGGTTAAAGTAAGCGGTCGGTTATATGCCACGGCAAGAAACGACGTCGCGTTGCGCACAGATTTCCAGCGCAAAATTTTTTTATTATCAATTTCGCGTTGCCATGTCAGCAATGCATCCGACCAAACGTTCGTGGTCGGTTTTAAAGTCACCACGTCAGCAAAAACCGACCGTCTTGTCATCGGTCGAATTTATTGTTCCAGGTTTTCTTACGGTCGGTTTTATGTGGTCGGTTTTAAGTAGATTTGTTGTAGTGATAATAGGCTTCAAAACTATCATTGTTAGTATTGCAACTAACAATGCTTATAATCGTAACATCATTGATTCACGAAAATCATTTATCAACGGTCCTAAAAGTTTTGATTAGTAATGTTTGATTAATAAAATATGAAATTATTCATATTAAGGTTATATATTCTATTTGATATGAGAAATAAGAAAATACTAGTTAACAATCTTGACGTAATAGATAAACAAATAAACAAGAATGATAAAAAATTACTTTAAAAAAATGAAGTTTCACGAAAACAAAATTTAGATAGAACTAACAGCATGTCAGCATGATAAATGTTCTGTCAAAAAAAAAAAACAGCATGATAAATGCAATGATTCAAGGAATTTGTTGAATGCCTAAGTGAACTTGTGCATACTTAAGTACTTAACTAATAATGTGTAAATTAAAATTATTTTGGGTCCTGGATCCGGTGGGCCTAGTGTTGTTGCACTGCCAGCACTGGTCCAGGCCGGCACTGTAAATCAGTCCCCTGTGCAGTCATGGTTGAATGGTCGCCTTTTTACGTCAAGAACTTGGACATTTAGCAACATGAAGATCTACCGAAAATGAAGAACATGGCTGAAAAATAGGAAATCAAAGCTTGGGAAGTACAGTTGCATCTAAACATCTGGGAGTTATTTCCAAACAATCTGTGCAGCTGTAGATGCACGACGAAATTGCTTTATCTTTCGTGAAATCCTCAACTTTTCTCCAGGATCCCTGATCGAAGTATCGTACGTAAAGGTCAAATGTCCAAGTGAAGGAGAGGATGCAAGCAAAAACTGAATGAACTGCAACTCGTTCCGGGAACCAAATATGCACCGTATTTCGACAGTTTTAAGTTGGTAGAGAATCATGTCAACCGAGTTTGGTGATTGCAAAAACAGTTCGATTGATGAAACCTCCTCCATACCATCCAAGCTCTTTACTTTAGGTCCCTACGTCCAAGATAGACATGCAATATTTTACAAACACGGTTAGTGCCTAATCATACTATAGGCATGCACAGATATAGTTGTGCTATATCAGCTTCACTAAGAGAAACATTAGTCGAAGATCTCATGAGCAGGATTGACGAAAGTCTCGTAGATATTATAGTAAACCTAAGCTTATAATTTATGGTAAATCTACTTTGATAATAAGATATAAGTTGTCCAGATTTAGAGAATTGTATATGCATGATAGTAGTGAATGCTAGCTAAAATAGTTTCCAAGAGCATGTCCAATAGTGCCGCTCTTTGAGTGCGTCAAATATAATACTAGTTCTCACCTGTTCTATCAAAAGATATTGCAGATTGGGGGAACTTCCGATCAAGCAAAGAACATGCTGAATCTGAACCAATTCATGAAATTCAACACCCTCAAAGGACAGAGAATTTAGGTTCTCCATTTTAGGTATAGGCCTTTCCGATATAGCTGCACCTGGTTCCGAAAACTGCATACATACATATATGTATATCGAAAAAGGAATCAAGAAGTTAGACATACTTGGCAGGATGACATGTAATGCTGATCATTATCGACGACGATATGAATTAATAAAATTTGTAGGACATTCACTTTACCTTGCAGAAATGGCCATCAAACAGAAGACTATTGATTCTAGGCATATTGCTGATCAGCTTCTCCAAATTGATGACTTTCTTCTTAGAATTTGCCACTCCAGTCAGCATTAGACTAGTAAGTTTCAACTTTTCAGTGCATCCAAACAATTCCCAATCAAGTTCTCTACTGTCAGTGATCATTAACACACCAAGATTGTTATCAGGCATAAATAGAGAACCCAAATGTTCAATCCCAGTGCATCTTTCCAGGATCAGTTGTTCAAGCTTAGTCCCGAAAGACATTTCAGCAGTAATCAAGACATCGGTGAGTTTCACACTAGTCAGATTACAAAATCCCCCAAATCTAGGAGGCGGATTCAGTATACATTTACTGAGAGTCAAAAAACATAATCCGAAACAGGAAAACAAATACGAGGGCATTCTGTATGGAATTAGTGTTTTATTAAAAATTTCCAATTCTCTAATACCATTATTTGATAGGTACTGAATCCAAACATCCGTACGTAGACATTGGAGACGAGGAGAATCTGGAGGAATGGAGAGATGGAACTTCAAAATGGGGCCACGGTGAAGTAGAAGAATATCTGTAATGGTTCCCGAAGCTTTAGATAGCTGAGCTAGTTTATCTAATTTCCTAGAAAAAAATCTAGTGAAAAAATCGTCATTAAAAACTAGGAATGGGTGCATCCTCCATATATCCCTCCATGTTTTGGAGAGAATACTTGTTCTTGCTACGTCCTGAATGGGCAAGTAAACTAGTATGCGGTCTATAAAGTGATCACCAGGCAATAAGTTGTTGAGTCTATCAATTGCATCGCCACAATCGAGTCGGCTTGTTTTAGCATCACTGGCCATGCTTCTGAATATTAAGAGAGACAAGTATCATATTAAAAGGATATTAATCACTACAAGTATCCATGCCAGCATTATAATTTGTACAATCTATTCAGCTTCATGATAATCACTTACGCAAACGACTACGTACTATAACAAATAATAATTGATGACAATATTATAGGCAGAAATTGCTGATTAATCAAGTTTAATACTCATGCAATCCACATAAGAATGAATTAAACAAAAATTAATTAATACTTGAGTTAGTTGTAATTGTACAGATAAATTCGTACCTGTGTTTTGGGGATTGTGAATTTGTGATTGTAGTAGCGCTGATTCGAGTAGTAGAATAAGAGCTTTTTTAATTAGGGTTTAAAGCTGAAAAGTTATAATTTTTGTTGTGTTTTACTTATAGTTTCGGAGTAAGTATATTTGCAATAATATGTTTGGGTCGTTGGGCTGAGGCCCATAATTTGTAGTATCATTTAAGAGTGAGAAATATTTTATTTATTCCGATTTAACTTTTAACTATTTTTATTTCTATTTTTTTTTTATTTTAACACAAAAAATAGCACCATCAAGCCTCCGCCCCTCCCTCTGCCCTTCCACCACCCCTCCGTCCCGCTTCCGACTCTGTCCTCCCTCCTACCTCCACCTCACTCCTTCCTTCTCCCTCTCTTCTTCCGATCTTCCTCCTCTCCGGTAACTTGTTTTTTTCCAGATTCAATAAAATCGAGCCTTTATGCTAGGCTTTTGTTTGATTTAGATCTGTTCGGTGTTGCTTTGGTCCCAATTTATTTGGGTTTTGATTTTCTCTCCTTCTTGTGAGAGCTTTGTGTGGTTTTGGTTTGTTTTTCAGTGATCTAATGTCAGGGATGTTAGATCTGCAGGAATTTCAAGGTTTTGATTTGGCGATGAAAGTTTTTATGGTATTGCATTTATGGTCGATATTTCAAACCAGAGATGTCGAAGCGGGTACATGTACATATATCAGTTTCAACAAATCGCTTGATATTATATCCAAAAGGTCTAAGAAGACTGGATTAATCTGCGATTGTATCTTTTTACGATTTGTTCGACTCGATTATTCTTGTAGATGCCGTATGGCTTTTTATTAATGAATTAAATCCTTTGTTTCAAAAAAAAAAAAAAAATGTTCGTTATAAGTTTATTATTCATTAATATGTTCGATTAACACTCTTGTAATCCTTAATATGAGTAACTGAACCAAAGGAAGATCATATATCATCTAAGAAGAATATATTATATAACTTGTACCACGTTTAAACAATTACACTCGACAATTGAATTAGTCCAATTTTGGCTTTAACCTAACTTAGTGCCTCTTTGACATCCAAAACTTCAGCAACGTTATTCACTTTGATCTCCTTCAGGCGTACCAAAGCCACAACTAGCTGTTCAGATGGTCTGTGGACTGGTGACACGGCTATATGATCTGCAACAGCTAGCTGTTAAAGATTCATCATTCAATAAACACTTGTAATCCTTAATTAATCCCTCAAACACTTGATATTGATTAATAACTAGTTCACCGAATAGTTCTAATTTCAATAGCTTGCTGAACAGAACTATGGGAAACCCCATGATATGTGCAACACAAAATGTCAATGCACCTGTTTTTTTCTTAGTTACATATATTTTTAATATAGGATTAGGGGGGATGAGGATGACTCCAGTACAGTATTAGGTCATGGGAATGATACATCTACAATATCATTGCTTGTAAGAGCTGCTCCACAAAATAAACCATTATGCACTATTTTATGCTTCAAGTCTTTAACACTTGCTTCCCCGACAAATCTGCCACCACTACTGCTACTAGTCAAGTCAATATTATCTCCGCAGCTGAGGATGCTCTTGGGAACCGCATCAACTCTCGTGAAATCCTCAACTCTTCTTTTGGATCATTACTGTAGACCTCGAGTTTCATCCATCTAAGCAAAGGGGAGGTTGCAAGCAAACGCTTAATCAGATGAAGTTCAACCCTTGAACCATTCAGCATCCATACTTTTACAGTTTCAAGTTGGCCAAGAATCATATCGTTGAAATTTGGTCGTTCCAAATATTCTTCCACCGATGACACCATTGGGTCCGTAGTACTACCATGCTACATACAATGTTGATACAAGAGCATATTATTCATAAATGTGCAAAATTTAGTCACATGCAATCTTATCACGGTGATACAAAGAAATTTATATCAATCCGGGAGATTTTACTAGGAGAAATATGGTAGATATTGATGGTTACTCCTTGTCTACCAGTCAGAACTTCCAAATGTCAGAAGAGTGTATATGCATGATACTGGTAAAATGATGAAACAATCATATAATATACAAGTTCGTCCTGACCAACCAGGAGAATGGACAACATGATAAAATAAACTGATAGATTTGAAAAACTCACAATTTTTTGCAAGAACCAAGTACAATATTTTACTAGATCATGAGCAAAATCAAGGCATTCTGTGATTATTTGGGAGAGAGAAGCTCATTTTTTAACTATACAGATCAAAGAGAAAATAAGGTAATTTGTTTTACTAGTGACAAAACAGGACAGCAACTAAGCAAAAGTGAAAGTGAGCAACTAAAACTCTAAAAGTGCTAATCACTTGTAACAGGGGAGGATCTAGGAAGAGGAAAGGGAGGACATGATCAAGTAGTTGTATTTCATCACTTAAAATTTTAATAAAAAAGGGTTCCCAAAAAAATTGAAGGGTATAAACTATAAATAAGGTTGTAACTCAAGTCGAGTAAGATCTATTTTATATCAAGTCGAGCCTAAAAATTTTCGAGCTCAAAAAAACCGTAATCGGACTCAGCCTGTATTTTAGGCTTCTTAGCCGAGCTTAGTTCAAGTTTGACTTTGTAACCGAGCTTTCGAGTCAAGTTCAGTTCGAAATTACTCAATTTCATTTTATTGTTTTAAAGTGTATCCCAAGTATACGGTCTTGTTCAAGACTTCAAGCTTCTATTATTATATTTTTTAGGTCTAAACTTAAATTATTATGTTAAAGCTCAATTATAAAATCAAGACCCGCAAACAAATCTCATACAGGGGCTTTGAAATAAACAAAATATTTGAAATTACAAACATTTTGTCAAAAACACACACATGCATAATATACTTATAGTATAGATACATAAAAGAAATTTACTAAGTTAAAATTCGAATCAACCCGAGTATAGTACTTTATTTTTACTTTTTCTTTTTATACTATTTTATTAAATTTCCAATAATATTTTGATTTCTAAATATATTTTAATTAACCTCTACGGTTTCAGATGCTAAATGAATCATAACTAAAATTCAAAAACTTGCATCTTTAGACCAACAAATCCCCCGCCCCCCCCCCCCCCCCCCCCAACCCTCCCAGAAAAATCCACAGAGGGAGATAATCCAAATTCCTCTTTGGAATATGAGACCCTTATCACAGACCTTGAAGCTTAAAGACAAATTAAAATTAAAATAATTAGATGCAGTAAATGTACAAACGGACATATAATTTACTAGACAACTTACCATAACTATGTAAAGATCTTGCAGGTTGGGCAGATTTCTGATCAAGCAAACAAAATACTGAATCTGTTCCAAATCATGTATTTTAAGAGATTCGATCCACAAAATTTTCAAGTTCACCATTGTTGTTATGAGTCTCTTTGAGAAAGGCACACCTGGTTCCAAAAACTATAGACATGCATGTATGTATATGAAAAAAAATTAAAATGCGAGACACGTTTGGAGGGAGAATCTGTAAAATTAGTGAATGACAATAATAAATAAATAAAATCAGTATGATTTTTACTTTACCTTGAGGAAAGAGGCATCAATGACAAGATAAATGATTTGAGGCATATTGCCAATTAGCTTCTCTAAATTGATGATTTCCTTTCGAGAATTTGTCACTCCTTTCAACAAGAGACTGTCCACCTTTTGGGTGTTCTCAAACCATCCCCAATCAATTTCTCGGCTGTGTTCAATTATCAACTCAGTGAGATTGTGGCTATATTTAAATTGGCATCCCAAATGTTTAATCCCAGTGCAACGTTCCAAACACATACTATCAAGTCGAGTCCCGAATGACATGTCAGCAGAAATTATGCAATCTACAAGAATAATACTAATAAGATTACAGAAGCCTTCAAATCCAAGAGGAGGATTCAGCACACACTTAGTAAGGCTCAAATGAGTTAACTCCAAACAGGAGAAAAAATAAGTGGGCATTTTGTAAGAAACTAGCTGTTTATTAAAAAGCTCCAACTTCCGAACACCATTATTTGAAATGTTTCTGATCCATAAGTTCATATCTAGACATTGATGAAGAGGCAGATCCCGAGGAATGGAAAGATGAAATTTCAATACGGGGCCAGCATGAACTAAAAGAATACTACTGATGACCTTTGAAACTTCAGATAGTTGAGCTTGTTTTTGTTTTAAAGAAAGCCTTTTAGAAGCATTCTTAAAAACCAGTTGCGAGAAAAACGTCTCATCAAAAAACAGGTGTGGTTGCATAACCCATATATTCCTCCATTTTCTGGAAAGGATACTTGTTTTTGCAGCATCGCGAAGCGGCAATTGCTCTAGGATCAGGTCTATTAAGTTTCTTGGCATGTAGCTAAGTCTATCGACTGCGTCTCCATGATCAAGTCGCCTTGTTTTAGCATCACTGGCCATGATTCTGAAAACTTAAGGAAATTACATCCAAAAATGAAAAGATATCATTAAATTGTTCATATTAGCAAAAAAAAAGAATTAAATTAAATTGTTCATAGTAGCAGTAACACAATAACAATATCCATTTAACACCTAGAATTTTATAAAAAAAAGGCCGGAACTAGCACCCAAAATAGCACAACACATAAAATAGGGCCCCCTTTTGGCACAAAAAACCGCATTAGGGCCCTGTTTGACAATTAGCTGATAGCGGTTAGCTGTAGCAGATTGAATTAGCCGTTTTGACTAGTGGATTAAATTAGCTATTTTGACTAGCGGATTTAAATTAGCTTTTTTGAATAAAAGTGTTTGGTAAATAGCTTTTTGAGTAACTTTTTATGACACATGACAAACTAATTGAAAAAGCTCCTAAACTGAGTTTTTTTAAAATAACTCAAACCTCAAACAACCAAACACTCAAGTTAGAGGTTTCATTTGGTCAAACCTCTAATCTACCCCAAATCTCTAATTTCATCTCAAACCTCTAACTTCCAAACACACCCTATATAATATGCTATCCCCTTTGACTATTGGGCTGTTACGCATTTGGCAAATGTGTGCTATTGACTAAAATTCTAACACAAGATGATGTGCTAAATAGGGCCAATTTTCCGAAAAGTGCTAGTTTGGTCAATTAAACTAAAAATTTATGACAAAAGGGGGGCAGCATCTATGATTTTGCTACAAAATTCAAATATAATTCAATATACAACAGAGAATATGCCACAGATTTCAATATATAAGCCTAAAATGCATTAGTTCAGTAAACCAACGAATACAAATAACAAGATATAATTTTAAAAATGAACTTACAGATTTATTTATAGATGTATGTATATATAAAACATGTATGTAAATTGTAATGTGTACCTGCGTTGTGGATTCGTGGGGGCAGTAGCAGTGATTCCAGGAGTGACTGAGTGGGACTGAGAGATAGTAGCAAAGATAAACAGGGTCGGGTCGGGTTGGAAAGGTTAGATATTCAGAAATCACGTTTTGTGAATTTTAATATTTTTAGGTATTATTAAATCATCAATCAATATCAATCATCAATCATCAATATATATATATAGGCCATTCTTCCATGGAGAACCATCTTACATGGAGAACCGGGGAGAACCACTTAAAATATATTATAATTGCTTTATATATAAGGGCCCCGCAAGGGCATCTTCACAAAAAAAGTCTTATAATTCTATACTCTATCTATTTATAAAAAAAATTACAAAAAAAAAAAAAAAAATTAAAAAAAAATTTCAAAAAATGATGACGTGGCAACATTTTTTTAAATTTTTTTAAAAGTTTTTTTTTTTGATAAATGGATAGAGGGTAGAATTATAAGACTTTTATGTGAAGGGGCCCCGCCAGGGGCCTTATCTAAAGGACTATTTTAATGCATTTTAAGTGGTTCTCCACGGTTCTCCACGTAAGATGATGGTTCTCCATAGAGTGGGACTCATATATAGAGGACTATTCTAATGAGACCATTTTATTATGAGAATTGCACATTGGACCACAAATTAGGCCCAATAACCAACCACGCGCGTGACAATTTAGATAGAATAGGAATTTGTTTTTCAACCCACTCTCTTTTCCTCCATGTTGTAAGCCTTCTAATCACCCCCAAATTAGTCCCGAATCGAACTTCTAAACAATTGAAAATCTTAAATAACACAACAATATTGCTATTATATACTCAATTTTAGGTATAAAACATCTTATACGCTTCATTACTTCGAAGATTACGGTTGTAAATCACCTTATTACATTGTGCACAATGATGACTGAGTTTACACACTAATTTCGCTCAAATTATGCTTGAATCACGTTTTATTATACTTGAATCATACTTTTGTTTTTTTTTTTACAGAAATCGAAGTCGAACGAAATGAAGAGACAAATACAGAGGTATTTCTCCTTATACAGCGCATACATGACATGATTTTGATGTTAAAACAAAGAATATTTTCGTTTTAAGTGATTTTAATGTTTGTTTCAGTTTGATTTTAAAGTGATATTGATGTTTTACTTTCATTTTTAAGTGATTCTGATGTCTGTGTGTATTACTATTTTGCAGGATCTAATCATTCATATTTTACTTCTATGGATAACAATAAAGGAGGTAACATATTTGTTCTCTTTGTAATGAATGACTATTAGAAAATAGTGTTTTCTGTATAAAAGTGATGTAAAACAATGATTTGTGAATATGATAAGTGACTTGTAATTTGTGATCTGTGACTAAATAGTATTTTGTCTATTGTGAATATATTAGTAGTGATAAAACAGTGATTTCTTATTATAAAAGGTGACTTGTGACTTGTGAGTTGTGAATATATAATGTAGTGATAAAAACGTGATTTCTTATTATAAAAGGTGACTTTTTAAAAAGTGAGTTGTGATTTCTTATTATAAAAGGTGACTTTTTAAAAAGTGAGTTGTGAATATCCTATGCTTTTTAAAAAGTGATGTAAAATAGTGATTAGTGAATATAATAAGTGACTTGTAATTTTTGATCGGTGACTAAATAATAATTTATGATTTCTGAATATATTAGTAGTGATAAAAAAGTGATTTATTATTATAAAAGGTGATTTGTGAGTTGTGAATATATAATATAGTAAAAAACAATGAATTTTTATTGTAAAAGGTGACTTGTGAGTTGTGATTATCCTATGTTTTTTAAAAGTGATGTAAAATAATTATTTGTGATTATAAAAGGTGACTTGCGCTTATATAGTGATTATTCATATATAGTGTGTTAAAGTCACCTTTTAAAATAAAAAGATTATAGATTATAATTCATCTCGAACAAAACAGAGTACTCACAATTCGTGAGAATGCTAGGCTTCAATAATTTTCCGATTATTATAAACTTTTTGGCCCCATTAAGGAAAGGTATTCAAAGTTTTCCACACTCAAATATTTGAAATCATTGTCATTTCTAAATATCTTAAAATTTCTATTTAGGTACATTCAAATGGGCAATGCTGTTACAGTTCCTGTGGCAAGAGCCCTTGGGTACTCACTAGGATTATCCATCACAAATGGTGGCTCCCCCTCTGAAGAGCCTTTGTGTACTTTGCCCAGAGGTTTCTGAACAACGTGGAACGCCTACAGTAGTCACCGATTCTTTTCTTTTAATCCCCCAGCAACAACACCAATTGTACCATCACTTCATTAGAAACTATGGAAGAAACCCAATCATTTGTTGTTGGCTCAAGACTTTTTGAAAAGTTAGCAGTATAGGTCTATAGTTAAATTTTGTCATCAAATATTTTGTATACTTTTTTTGGCCCCAAAATGCCAATGCTTGATGTAAATTTGCATATTTTATGATGATTTTTTCAACATAAATTCTCAGGTTATTGTTCACCAGGCATATTTTTCCGTAAGTGTTATAGTTTATCTGACATCTCCACATGTGCTTGATAAAAACTTGATACATTTTACGCCATTCTGGCCTTGTTTTCTGATGAGGTTTTTTTTGGCTATTTTGATCTTCCATTGGAAAAATTACTTCGATAGTTATTCAGAAGTTGGAATAACCTTACTTCACAAAATAAAAGTTGGAATAACCTCCATCTGGAAATCTCTAGAATATTATTCTTTAGTTTGGTTTCCAATTCAGATTCCGAAATTTAGTTTCTTCTGCTAGCTAGTGTTAAAAAGGAGGCTCCTTGTGAAAGACATGATATTAAAATGTAATATATATGGATGTATTAAAATCAAAACTCATAGTGTACAAACACTTGGGAGGACTTCTCCTAAAAAAGAAAAATCTCTTGGAACAAACTCCAAGGAGAGAACAAAAGCAAACAAGACATACTCTACTCCTAAATAAGGTTTCTGATTTACTAGAAAACCCAAACAAAATAAGAACAAAAATAAAATTGATAGAAACACCGCCGACCTAGTCCACAAGCCTAGCAAGCACCAGGTCTAAGGGACAAATCAGACTCCATCTTCAACATCTGTACCTCCAGAACTTCACTAACACTAACCATTCTAGAGGCTTAGAATTCAACATCCCTGGGAATTTGTGGCGAGCAAATCTGGTACCTAAACCATCTGCAAAGCGGAAATGTATCCAGCAACAAAGCACTTATAAGCATTTTGAAGCAATATGAATGACATAGAAAAAAAAATATGCACTTTGCGACCAATAATACCAGGCCATGTCACAATGAATAACCAAGAAACAAGTCTTATTTGTTGCATATCCACAACATAAACATATGACAAAATGAAGAAAACAAATGCTTGTGATTGGAATCAAAAGAATAGCCTGATTGATTGAATCGAGTTTCTGGTTACATACCATTTTTTGATGGAGAGGAAATAACATCATAGAGGGGTTTTAAAATGTCAAAGACATTGTTACCATTTAAATATAAATCACTTTTTTGAATAGAATTTATCAAAAAAAATACAAATAGATCATTTTAAAATTAATAATTTAAATACAAATCACCTTTTTCTAGAAAAGTCACCAAAAAAACTTATTTCAAATTTTACCAATTCACCAATAAAATTACAAACAGATCGCCTTCAAATTGTCCATTAAAACATAAACCAACTTTTACACTGAATTGAAAATTAGACAAAATAATTGTTTACTATTTAAACAGAACTTACTCTAGAATTTAAAAGCAAATTATATTTTACAATAACTAAGTCACCAAAAAAACCAATTCAAATTAAACCAAGTCACTAAAAAAATTACAAATGACCTAGACAACCGCATAGTTTACACCAAGTTTTTTTTTTTTGAAACAGTTTACACCAAGTTAAAATGATTGTTTCATCATCATAATCCGTCTTTTTCGTACTCCGACGTGCATCAAAGCCCAAAAAGGAAATACAAAAGAATACAAAAAAATCAATAAATCACCTAAACAAAAGAAACTATTAATCAACAAATCATCTAAAATGTGAAGAATCACCAATGCTAACACCTAAACGAAAAACATGAAAACAAAAATCTAATGAGCAACGAATAGGGCACCAACAAATCACTAAAAAACAATCAGAATCACTAAAAATTCAGAGAATCAATTCATCTAAGCTTCAATTTGTAAGCTTGTAAAAAAAAATAGCAATACACTAACAAATTTTTAACAAAAACTTAGATTGTAGTTAATCATCAAACAAACAATAAAAAACAAAAACACTGAAAGCTAAACACTAAAAATGAAAATCGATTCATCATAAAATATAAGTATACTGAAAAAAGTTGAAAAATTACCTTGATTACTGCTAATCCTCAACAAATCTTCTGTAATCATTATGAAAACACTTGCAAAAGATAAGATGAATAAAAGCTTATATCAATTGAAAAAGATAGCACCGAAGATGTAAAACTAGTTGAAAATTGATGTAAATCGAAGAGAGTAAAGGAGAAAGAGATGAGAGATAATAGAGAGGTGAGAGTAGAGAGATGTAAATCGAAGAGAGCAGAGGAGAAAGAGATGAGAGACAACAGAGACGTGAGAGAGATGAGAGTGAAGAAAGGTGAGAGAGAAGAAAAAGATGAGGGAATGTACGTATATTAATTTGTGTGTATCTTTGTCCGGTATAAAAGTTAGTAAAAATTAACGGATCATATTAAAAGTTGATATAAAAAAAAGAAGGGCAGAGATCAAGTCTCAGTTCTCATAATAAGGGGGGTCTCATTTGAGCATCTGCCTATATATATATAAAGGAGGATACGCGGTAGTTTAGGTGGGTCTATTTTTCTAATTTTCTAGAATTTTAAAATTTTAAACATTGATAAATGTAAAAGTATCATTTAACATATTAGAACTAAAATAAGTGTTCGAATTTATAGAGGAGAAGAGTTCGAATTTATTAGGAAGACATATGATTAGAAGTTTTATTGGAAGTAGAATAAGTATTTATAATGCATATGATTAAAAGTTCTATTGGAAGTAGAATAGGAGTTCGAATTTATATAAGATCGTGTTTAATCTATTTTTCTAATTTTCTAGAATTTTAGAATTTTAAACACTGATAAATGTAAAAGTATCATTTAACATATTAGAACTAAAATAAGTGTTCGAATTTATAGAGGAGAAGAGTTCGAATTTATTAGGAAGACATATGATTAGAAGTTTTTTTGGAAGTAGAATAAGTATTTATAATGCATATGATTAAAAGTTCTATTGGACGTATAATAGGAGTTCGAATTTATATAGAATAAGAGTTCGAATTTATAGAAAAAAGCATATAAATAAAAGTTCTATTAGAAGTAGAAAAATATCATTTAACATATTAGAAGTAGAATAGATGTTCGAATTATTAGATGCCAAGGTTTCGAATTTATAGAAAAGACTTATAATTAGAAGTAGAATAGCTATTTAATTATAAGACATATAATTTATAGTTCTATTAGGAGTAGAATTTATATTCCAATTTATAGGGGAGAAGAATTCAAATTTATGGACAACATGTTATGTTATCTATATAAATAAATCTAACTTACTATTAACTTATTTTTTATTTATGTTTTTATTGATGTTGTTACGTGTCTGTATTTTATGTTTGTTGTTTTAATTCTCTTTTTCCTTTTCCTCTGTTTTCAATTTACAGGTCACGAATTTTGATATTACTTATATATATATGACGTTATAATCATGGAGTGTAGAGTTTTAGCATCTGATTTTTCTTTCCCATAAAGGTACAATATTTATAGCTACAAAAATTGCTTCCTTTGTTTATATTGATTCCTCTTCGACAAATAGGTTGTGGTAGTAACTTCTTGAGATAGGAAACACAATATTACTCCATCTACAAAAATTTGTAGAACATGTTAATAGCACAAGATTTAATATTGATATTTTTAAATATTATGTGGCGCTTCCAAGATCGTTTCACTCTATTTTTTCTATTTTTTTAAAATTTTACAATTAAATATGAAAAATTATAATATTTTTAACGTATAGAATATGTATTTTAATATATAAAAGGTTAGAAGTATAATAGATATTCGAATTTATAAAATAGAAGAGTTTGAATTTAAGGAAAAATATAAAAAAAATTAAGTAAGTTTAATAAATTAGAGCACATTGACATTTGTTTAACTTTGACATATGTATAATTCTAAAAGTACGATGAGCGTGGATTGATATCGGACTAGAAAATTGTAAGCTTAAATAATAAATCAAAATTTTCAACGTATAGAAGGGAACAATATTTCAATACGTACAAAAGGGAACAATTTTTCAATTGAAAAAATGGTAAATATTTATTTTTATGTTATTCTTGATGTAGTTGATTTAAAAATTTTCTCTTTTGTGTATTCGAATTTATAGAAAAATAAGAATTTGAAAATCGTACTAATTTACAAGAAAGTAGAAATCCAAATTTATAGTGTAGACCTAATATTTATTTTTCACATAATAAAGTTTAAAAAAGAATTCAAATTCATAGAAAATAATATCAATCTATTTTTTTATATTATTATATCATTATATTTTTATTAGTGCGTGTATATATATAATATAATTTTTAGGCACCGTCATCTAAAAATTGTACTATACAATATCTTTATCAAAAGATTTAAATAAAAAATTAAATTAATTCTCTTTGTAGATTCTAAATTTTTAGTTGAGAAAAAAAAAACAAGAGTATTTGTAATATATAGTAAAGTAAGTTGTATTTTCATTTTCTAAAATTTCATAAATAAAATTTAGAAAAAGTAAAAATTGGAATTCACTCTCTTCCTAAATTTTAATTTTAAATAAAAAAAGTTAAGTTGAGATTTCGTTCCCACGAGAGCTGCTCGAAATATGTTGTTTAACACGAATAAGGCTCATCAGAAAAGATTGTCTTTAATTATTAGAAGTTGATATTCATGTTACAAATTTTATTTGGTCTTAAGTTTCAATTTTTATGAATTACAATTATAAAATAAATTTTTATAATATATGTTAAAACTGGATTTTGGTTTTAACGAAAGAACAATTCTATAGAAATAATCATGATTAAGGAAAGAGCGGTTTATAGAGAGGACCGTGTTAATTGGTAAAATTTAATATTGATGATATAATATAAAATAAATGTATATTTAAGTATTTTTCAAAAATATCATAACGCCACCGCGAAGAGCGCCTTTATTGAGTTTATAGAATGTAAAATTGGAATTTACTCTCTTTTAAATTTTAATTTTTAAGAAAAAAAATTTATTTTATAACATAAGTGTCATCAATAATATGTAATGAAGTTATAATTCGATTCCAAATAAGAGCGATTAGAAACGTGTTTCACGGAAAGACGGCTAACTAGAAAAGATTGTATTAGCTATTACAATTTGATAGTGATGTCATAATTCTTTTTTTATAGGGTTCGATTTTTATGGATAAAAATTATTATATAAGTCTTTATAATTATAATATATGTTAAAGTTAAGATTTTGATTTTAACGAAAAAACGGCTCAATCGAAAGGATTGTGTTTAACAAAAGATCGGTTCATTAGAGAAGATTATGTACCTATTAAAATTTAGGATATTTACCAAAAATACTAGGTTTCAAGTTTCTATTTGCAAAAATACTATCTTCTTTCATTAATTGCAATTTTACTACATTAAGTTTCAAAATTGCAAAAATACTACAATTTAAGTCAACCCTTCCCCCCTCCCCCCATGTGCCTTCCACCTGCCTTCCTGCGACATTTTTTTTTTTTTTTGGTTAGAGTCCAAAAAATTGGTCGAAAATGATATTTGAAAAATGGAACATGAAATCAGAAATTTAGTTGCATGTTCAGTTGAAAGTGGTTGCCCCTACGGGGCCATGCAACCCAAATCAGCAACTGAATGCAACCACATTCAATCGAATGCAACCACATGCAACTTTTTTTTTAAGGTGGGATGATTTTGGTGGATTTGGGTTGCAAGGCCCCGCCAGGGGCCATATTCAACTGAATGCAACCACATTCAACCAAATGCAACCCCACATGCAACTTTTTTTTAAGGTGGGATGATTTTGGTGGATTTGGGTTGCAAGGCCCCGCCAGAGGCAATATTCAACCAAATGCAACCACATTCAACTTGTTGAAAGTGGTTGCATTCAGTTGAAAGTGGTTGCCCCTGCGTGGCCATGCAACCCAAATCCACCAAAATAGAATCCCACCTTAAAAAAAAAAAGTTGCATTCAGTTGCTGATTTGGGTTGCAAGGCCCCGCCAGGGGCAATATTCAACCAAATGCAACCCCACATGCAACTTTTTTTTTAAGATGGGATGATTTTGGTGGATTTGGGTTGCAAGGCCCCGCCAGGGGCAATATTCAACCAAATGCAACCACATTCAACTTGTTGAAAGTGGTTGCATTCAGTTGAAAGTGGTTGCCCCTGCGGGGCCATGCAACCCAAATCCACCAAAATAGAATCCCACCTTAAAAAAAAATTGCATTCAGTTGCTGATTTGGGTTGCAAGGCCCCGCCAGGGGCAATATTCAACCAAATGCAACCCCACATACAACTTTTTTTTTAAGGTGGGATGATTTTGGTGGATTTGGGTTGCAAGGCCCCGCCAGGGGCAATATTCAACCAAATGCAACCACATTCAACTTGTTGAAAGTGGTTGCATTTAGTTGAAAGTGGTTGCCCATGCGGGACCATGCAACCCAAATCCACCAAAATAGAATCACACCTTTAAAAAAAAAGTTGTATTCAGTTGCTGATTTGGGTTGCATTTAGTTGCTAATTTGGGTTGCATGGTCCAAAAATGAGGTCGAAAATGACAATTGAAAAATGGAACATGAAATCAGAAATTTAGTTGCATGTACAGTTGAAAGTGGTTGCCCCTGCGGGGCCATGCAACCTAAATCCACCAAAATAGCATCCCACCTTAAAAAAAAAAAAAAAAAAGTACACAGGCGGCTGATTTTCAGATTATGAAAGAGGAGGGAAGGGTTAGGGTTAGTATTTTTGCAATTTTGAAACTTAGTATAGTAAAATTGCAAATAGTTTAGTAAAATTGCAAATAGCTATTCTTAATAAAAGTAAATGTGCAAAAATTTACTTTTTCCTATTTATTTATGAAAAAAGCTCTAAAATTTAATATGGATAGTGTTTAATTTTTTTTTAAAAAACATTTAACGCCGCCGCGAAGTACGGCTTTATCGACTAGTTATTTTATAAATACTGATACATATGGAAATACATAAAAAAAAATTCTATCATTTTTAATACTGTACTGCTATCAATTATTAGGGTAAAATTGGCAATATGAACGAAGCTTCCGTTTCGAACTTTTCTATTTTCTAAATTTTCCATTTCAAAATTTTTAACTTACTTTTATTTTGAAAAAATTTATGTTACCCTTGGACTCAATCTCCTTTTAACTAATCTACTTTCTAACTCTCTAAACAAGCTAAGCACTAAATCCTTTTTTATTCTTAGGCATTGCGATTAAAAACTATGCTACTAGAAAAAATGCCGATAACAAAAAAAGTATAGTTGTAAAAAGTTAATGATATATTATTTAATAATATTTTTGATATTATAATTAGGGATGGACGCAGGCTGTCGAGGCCAAAAAAACTGGGAGGGACCAAATCTTTAAAAAGAAAAAATTTGCATGGTGATTTTTTAAAAAAAATTACGTAGTGAATTTTGGCAATTTTTCATAATGGGCCACCCATGGTATTACATTGGGTCCGCACCTGATGATAATGTTTTTATGTTAAAAAATTTTAAACTGTTATAAATATAATAATGTGGATGTCCTTTCACCTTTCATATATTAGACTTTTAGCTTTTCAATCCTTAGACTCTTAGCCTTTCATCTACTTGTAACATTTATCTTGTAGCCTATATAAAGGCTTGTTGTATGATTATTTTGGACACACCAACCTATGAATTATAAGATGATCTCTCCTCTCTATTTCTTAGCTCTCTCAAGTTTGTCTCTATTACATATTATTATATAACACGTTATCAGCACGACGACGCTCTAACTGAGAAGAATTACAACTACTTTGTGAGAAGAGCAACATCGGAAGAAAAGGAGGTGCACCCACTGTTTGGAAAATCAAAGATTACATAAAATAAGGTTCATCTATATACCTTTCTATAATATCATGATATTTGCCTTGTATGTTTTATGTCTTATCTGTATAATTATGTGCATCTGATTTGTTATATGTAAGTGGACTTAATATTACTAGTTGATTCAAAACTTTTAGTACGTATAATCTTATAAACATTAATTTATAATACGTAGACTAAAGACACATAAGATTGAATTCAACCTACTGTGTTTTCAGTGTCTTTATCATCAATCTATATTTTCACGGTAGATTGAATTCGATCTACCATATAACTACGATACACTATGAATATTGATTGTAAAACTGATTTCTTATTAAAATCTTATCTGATTCGTTGTTTGTCGAAATATTATGATATTTGCCTCTTTGGAAAGGTAATTTGATTATCTTCGATTTCCGTTCTTTAAGTTTTCTGAAATTCTGCTTGCAAGTATGAGTTTTCTGCAATTTTTGTTACCTGCCAGTTTGATTTCGAAATTGTGATATCTATCTTTGAAAAATCGTAGTAAATCGAATAATTATCCGAAAATTGTGAGTAATATCATTCTGGAAAGGTATTTTCATTATCTTTGATTGTAGTTCATATTCTTGTTGAAATTATGTTGTTAAACATTTCAAAATACCATATTACTAAACTGATCAGGGGTTGATTCTGTTATGCCAGTCCGCATTTGCATTGTTTCTGAATTCGTTACTTCTCCCCCTTTGAGGTACTTGGATTTTGTATTCTTAATATGCTTGTGTCTCATATTTAGGTGGTGTTAATTTTGTACATCATATTTAGTTGCATCTTAGTTAAAGGAATTATGATATAATTTAAATATGTTATCCTAAATTATGTGAGTGCATGTATAGTATAGTAATTGGTTTATGTACTTATTAGTTTAATTCTGTTACATGCATAAATTTGTTTAAAATGTGAAATTTATTATCAATATTATTTTTGTGATTTTTATTTTTATAACATGTGTTATATTTATGTGTATGAATATTAATGTCGATTAGAATTGTGTTTCTTTTATTTTTAGTGATAATGTCGAATCTTACAAAACTTGAGTTCAACGCACTTGATGTCACCGGCAAAAATTATTTGACATGGATTCTTGATGCTGAAATTCATCTTAGTGCTATGGGTCTCGGTGACACCATAAAAGAGGGAAATAAACCTCCGAACAAGACAAGGCAAAGGCCATGATATTTCTTCGCCATCACCTTGATGAAGGCCTAAAAACTGAATATTTAACCATTAAAGATCCATCAACTCTTTGGAAGGATCTCAAAGAAAGATATGACCACCAAAAAACGGTAATACTTCCAAAGGCTCGCTATGATTGGCTACACTTGCGATTGCAAGATTATAAAAGTGTGAGCGAGTATAACTCTGCCATGTTTAAAATTACATCTCAATTGAAATTATGTGGCAAGAATATCACTGATAAAGATATGTTGGAAAAAACATATTCCACTTTCCATGCCAATAATATGCTCTTGCAGCAACAATATCAGGACGTGTACAATTGGCCAGGTACATTAGTGCACCAATGGCACTAAGATATGGTACTTGAGGACCAAGAAGTTCGTCTCCCTCTTCTCTTGGTCGGAATGAATCCTTTTTCTTTTCAAGTGAGCGAACAACCATAGGTGTACTCACGGGATATGCTTTATCCATAATAAATCGCTTAAGGATCTTTTCAATATATGATGACTGGTGGACAAAAATTCCTTTGGATAGATGTTCAACTTGAAAACCAAGGCATAGTTTTGTTTTGCCCAAGTCTTTCATTTCAAATTCTCTTTTCAGATATTCAATCGTTTCATTAAGCTCATCTGGGGTCCCAATGATGTTTAGATCATCAACATAAACCGCAATTATAGTAAACCCCATTTTTGTCCTTTTGATAAAAACACATGGACAAATTACATTATTAACATATCCATTTTTCAAAAGGTACTCGCTAAGGCGATTATACCACATTCGTCCTGATTGTTTCAACCCGTACAATGATCTTCGTAATTTAATAGAATAAATCTCTCGGGGTCTTGAACTATTCGCTTCAGGCATTTTTAATCCATCGGGGATTTTCATGTAAATGTCATTATCTAGTGACCCATACAAGTAGGCAGTCATAACATCCATCAAATTCATTCGGAGCCCTTATAGAATTGATAAGCTTAGTAAAAATCTGAATGTTGTTGCATCCATTACCGGGGAATAAGTCTCTTCATAATCAATTCCCGGTCTTTGTGAGAAGCCTTGTGCAACAAGGCGTGCCTTATATCTCACAACTTCATTTTTCTCATTTCTTTTGCGCACAAATACCCATCTATATCCAACGGGTTTCATACCTGCAGGTGTTTGGACAATAGGTCCAAAAACTTGACGTTTTTCAAGTGATTTCAATTCTGCCTCAATTGCTTCTTACCATTTTGGCCAGTCATTTCTTCTTTTACATTCATAGATCGATCTAGGTTCATGATCCTCGATTTCTTCAGAAATGTCAAGTGTAGCTGCATATGCAAATATTTCATCCATGACAATTTCTTTTCTATTTCACCTTTTCCCTGAAATGATATAATTTATCGAGATCTCTTCATTGTCCTCAATTTCAGGTGTTTGATCATTCTTTGAAGACGTCTCTTCAGTGATCAATTCTATTTCATTTGGAATGATGTCATTTGATGTCCCAGCTTGTTTATCAAGTTTCCTTAATTTTCTCGGATTTTTATCTTTAGATCCAATAGGTCTACCACGCTTGTGGCATGCTTTAGACTCATTTGCTAGCATGATTTTATTTTCTTCATTAAGAAGTGTTATTTTACAAGGAACATTGACAGCCGGTATATGTGACTTCGTCACTGTCTTGACATCAGTAAATGAATCCGGCAATTTATTTGCAATCTCTTGTAGGTGGATAATCTTTTGAACTTCAAGTTCACATTGATTTGTGCGAGGACCATAATGAGACAGAGATGCTGCATTCCACAAAATTTCTTGTCTTTCTTTTTCAAAATTTGACTTATCTCCCCCTAATGCAGGAAAAACTATCTCATCAAACTGACAGTCAACAAATCTTGCCTTAAATAAATCACCAGTCATGGGCTCCAAATATTTTATAATTGAGGGAGAGTCAAACCCAACGTATACCCCTAATCTTCTTTGGGGTCCCATTTTTGTTCGTTGGGGAGGAGATATCGGAACATAAACTGCACACCCAAAAACTCTTAAGTGAGAAATATTTGGTTCTTGACCATTTACAAGCTGCATTGGGGAATATTTATGATAAGCAGTCGATCTTAAACGAACAAGTGATGCAGCATGTAATATTGCATGTCCCAAGCAGTATTTGGTAATTTTGTTTTCATAAGTAAGGGCCAGCAATCAATTGTAGCCTCTTAATAAAAGATTCTGCTAAACCGTTTTGGGTATGCGTATGCGGAACTGGATATTCCACAGCAATCCCAATTGACATACAATAATCATTAAAAGACTGAGAAGTAAATTCTCCTGCATTATCTAATCGAATTTTCTTGATTGCATGATCTGGGAATTGTGTCCTTAATCGAATTATTTGGGCAAAACTTGAGAGAGCTAAGAAATAGAGAGGAGAGAAGAGATCATCTTATTATTCATATGTTGGTGTGTCCAAAATAATCATACAACAAGCCTTTATATAGGCTACAAGATAAATGATACAAGTAGATGAAAGGCTAAGAGTCTAAGGATTGAAAAGCCAAAAGTCTAATACATGAAAGGTCAAAGGACATCCACATTATTATATTTATAACACTCCCCCTTGGATGTCCGTTATATGAAATAATATCTCGTTCAAGCCTTACTGGAAAAACCCTGTGGGTAGAAAACCAAGTGAAGGAAACAAGAACATTATTCCATAATGCGCATGTGAAGCTACCTCATTAAAAACCTTACCAGGAAAACCCTATGGGAAAAACCATGGTTAAGGAAAAAAGAGTGCAGCGCGCATAGTCTCCCCCTCACAATAATATTGCATAACATCTTTGAGTTGATGAGTTAAAAACTTCTCAAATGTAGTTATTCGCAATGCCATGACCAATGAATCTTTTGAGTTGTGTAGCCAGCACATTATCAAGTTTGTAGAGCTTAGATCCATAATAAATCATATCTTGTTGTGTTTTATCGAATCTCCAATACGGCCAATCTTCATAAGTTTTAGAATCACAATATCATTTCAAGAAGTACCTGCAATTGTTAATTTCATAGCATGCCAAAATAATAATATCTCCAACATATATGAGATCAAAATTATGAGAATCAAAGTAAACCCTTAGCACCTGCAAAATCAATTTAAACCCTTAGGTTAGTGAGATCAAATTTTTCTTTATGTACCTTTAAGATTCTCATTCCTTCAAATCGGACATGCTTTAAAGTTTTCTAGTAAATTAATTAATTATATCGGGACATATACAATTAGCAAGATAAATTAGTATTTTACTGCAATATGATATGTTGGTACTTCAGGACCAATAATTTTCTTTTCAAGTCCTCAGTGGTGACTAATCTTCCTTTACGGGAGAAGTTATGTTTCTCCCACAAAATATGTATTACTTTAGAAAAATTCTAAAATAATAGGTCAACATCACAACTTAAAAAACAAACTAATAATCTCAATGTATTTTGTTTATGAGGTGAAACTCATTCGAATGTCAATTAGAAAAACTTTCTAATTTCCATCCACTCGATCTAGCCAGAGATTTTTATGAGTTATCACCTATAATATTAGAATACATAAAACTTCTCATTCCGGAATAATATAATATTGGACTTCTGGTCCATATCTATTCACAATTTGATTAGTTCTCGAGAATTTAATTCACTGCTTCCAGCAGTTTATATCCTTCCAGGATTATGTCAAGTGGGTCTTGTAAAATGTTCACATACTCAATCTTATATTGCCAGACTTTACCGATCATATAATTATATCCACCACAAGATAATATTTCTTCGTAATTAATACAAGATCATTGAGCTTATCTTTCGTTTTCACACATATATCTACTCATATCCCACTGACATGACATTTTAGGTAAACTGCAGTTCCAAAAATATTTCTCTACTTTTAAGAGATAATATTTCTTATAGAGTGCCACATTCACAACTTCAGGTGTGCGGACTTCAGGTCCAAATATTTTTTCTCTTTGCAAGAGATTTTGCCTCGATTTAATCATTTTTCTTATATCTTTGGCCAATCTTTTCTAAATTCAAAAGAGATTATTTTCTGATCCTCGTTATTATCCATAACCTCAAGTATTAAAAACCATATTGTCGACATCAATTTGAGTAATAGTTACATTTATTCTAGACATGATTCAATGTATTGAGATCTCATAATTTTTCAGGTACCTTCATTTTTGCATGTCTAAAATCTCTTCTGGAGATCATTCAAAATTTATCCACTATTCGATTTAGCTATCATCAATCACTGCTCCATTTTACTTTTAAGGATATATATAATTTGTTATGGAACCCTCTGGTCTATCACGCCTCAGGCGTTCTTTAGACACATTAGCTTCTTGAGGTTGTCCTTCTGGGACATATTTATTTGGAGCATGTGTAGCTGGTATATGTAATATAGTCATTCTTTCAGGTCAGCATATATATGTCTGGAAACAATTAAAAATTAAATAAATGAACTTCTGGTTCATATTCCTTACTATGAGGATCAAGACGAGGCAATGATAACCAAAATATTACCAGCTATTTAGCTTCTCCCCCTGATTTTGGGAAAACAAACACATTGGACCGAGTCATAAACATATACACATTAGGTGGTACCAAACTAATAACCACTCATTTATAATGTAAATCAAATTTAACCATCGATTTCAGTGTTGTGGTGGAACAATTTGAGCTGACCAAAAATTTGTTCAAGACGGGGAGAAATTATGATTAATTAGATAGCTAGATGTGAATCAAAATGAGCCACAATATATTCAACAATTTTCAATGGACGATAAATTTTATTGAGCACTTGAGTAGTAGACTCACCAAATGCATATTCTTGATTTGATTAATCAAGCTCACAAACTTCAGGTTGGGAGTATATAACAACTAGACATGTAACGAATCATAACCGCATATTCGATTCTCTTTCACTTGGGAGAGAGTATAATAACATCAATAATATTATAATTGTTTTCCATTCAATACCATGAAATAATATACCTGCTCGTCTAGAGCATTTAATATAGAAAATGTAACGAGACATCCAATATATACAATACTCCCCCTTTGGATGGCTCATGTTTTGTTGTCTCAATATGATAGTCATTATGGCGTATATCTTTGAAACTCAAAAGGTTTCTTTTTGATCGGGTGGAGAACATGGCATTTTCAATAAATAAATGTGTACCATGAGGTAACACTATACTTGCTCTTCCGGAGCCTTCAATAATATCTGATGCACCCGATATTATATTTACATTAGCTTTAGCTAATATGAGATACGAAAAATATTCTTTATTTTTCAAAATTGTATGTGTTGTTGCACTATCCGCCAAACAGAATAATTCCTCATCTTTTGCATTTAGTGAGGCTTCTGGCCATATTTCTTCACAAAGAAAATATTAAATTTTAGAAAATGTTTCAAGACATTTCATTCATTAATTAAAGCAAAGTTTCAACATATGGCTTAATTATTGCCATCAACAAATTTGGCCATCTCTTCATTCACGTCTTCAAAGAAATCACCAACTTCCATGTGAGTGAGACCCGAAGGATCAACTGGATCTGCACCACCAAGGTGTGCTTCAAGATGAGCAATTCCCAAGGGATCATTTTGTTCAGCAAAATTAGTTTCAATATTTTTAAAAAAGGCTTGATATAGGTCAGCAAAATGCTTTGAGGTACGACATGTGCGCCTCCAATGACCTTTCATTCCATAACGACTACAAATACTTTCATCCCTTTTAATCATCGTACTTCCCTTGGGTCTCTCCTCATTTTTTATCCACTTCTGGTGGTGAGGCTTCCTTTTAAAGTTGGTGAGATTTTGATGATTGTGACCTCGACCATGCCCAAAATTATGACCACGGGCACGTCCACGACCACGCCCACGTCCAAATGGCTTATTATCTCCATATTCATTATTAATCACCGCATTCACTTCAGGGAATGGTGTTGAGCCAATTGGACGGGCTTGATGATTTTTCATCAAAAGTTTATTATTTTGCTCAGCAAGAAGCAATACAGAAATTAGCTCGGAATATTTTGTGAATCCACGTTCACGATATTGCTGTTGCAAGAGCATATTATTGGCATGGAAAGTGGAATATGTTTTTTTCCAACATATCTTTATCGGTGATATTCTCGCCACATAATTTCAATTGAGATGTAATTTCTAAACATGACTGAGTTATACTCTCTCACACTTTTATAATCTTGCAATCGCAAGTGTAGCCAATCATAGCGAGCTTTTGAGAGTATCACCGTTTTTTGATGGTCATATCTTTCTTTGAGATCCTTCCAAAGAATTGATGGATATTTAATAGTTAAATACTCCATTTTCAATCCTTGGTGATGGCGGAGAAATATCATAGCCTTTGCTTTATCTTGCTCGGAGGTTTTATTTCCCTCTTTTATGGTGTCACCAAGACCCATAGCACTAAGATGGATTTCAGCATCAAGAATCCATGTCAAATAATTTTTGCCGGTGACATCAAGTGCATTGAACTCGAGTTTTGTAAGATTTGACGTTATCACTAAAATATAATTCCAAACAGCGTCAATTTATGAAATAAGCATAATGCAACAAATATTACCAAAAACATAATATTGACATGGGCACATATAAGTTGATAACATTAATCCATCAAAAAAATCATGCATAATTAACAATTAGGCATATTAATATTAGTAATTTTCATTGAGCACACATATGAAATTAATCCATTTCGCTATAAGCTTAGCTTTAATACGTTGTCTACTTTTAATTAGATAAACAAACACTATGATCTCAGATCTGACCAGTCTCAAAGAATAGTAATTTACTCTGTAAAGATGAACTCAAATGAAAAGGTATAAAACACAGAACTCATAATGGATTCCGAGACCTTTCTAGAATGGTAAGACTCGTTAAAAACGGAGAAGTAACGAATTCCGAAACAATGCAAATGCGGACTGGCATAACAGAATCAGCCCCTGATCAGTTTAGTAATATGGTATTTTGGAATGTTTAACAACATAATTTCAACAAGAATATGAACTACAATCGAAGATAATGAAAATACCTTTCCAAAATGATATTACTCACAATTTTCGGATAATTATTCGATTTACTACGATTTTTCAAAGATAGATATCACAATTTCGAAATCAAACTGGCAGGCAACAAAAATTGCAGAAAACTCATACTTGCAAGCAGAATTTCAGAAAACTTAAAGAACGGAAATCGAAGATAATTAAATTACCTTTCCAAAGAGTCAAATATCATAATATTTCGACAAACAACGAATCAGATAAGATTTTAATAAGAAATCAGTTTTGCAATCAATATTCATAGTGTATCGTAGTTATATGGTAGATCGAATTCAATCTACCGTGAAAATATAGATTGATTATAAAGACACTGAAAACACTGAAAACACAGTAGGTTGAATTCAATCTTATGTGTCTTTAGTCTACATATTATAAATTAATATTTATAAGATTATACTTACTAAAAGTTTTGAATCAACTAGTAATATTAAGTCCACTTACATATAACAAATCAGATGCACATAATTATACAGATAAGACATAAAACATACAAGGCAAATATCATGATATTATAGAAAGGTATATAGATGAACCTTATTTTATGTAATCTTTGATTTTCCAAACAGTGGGTGCACCTCCTTTTCTTCCGATGTTGCTCTTCTCACAAAGTAGTTGTAATTCTTCTCAGTTAGAGCGTCGTCGTTCTGATAATGTGTTATATATAATATAACATAGAGATAAGATTTGAGAGAACTAGATAATAGAGAAGAGGGAGATCATTTCATCATTTGGTGTGTATAATACAAGCTCAAGAATGTGCCTATTTATAGGATTACAAGATGTAAGTTACATGGGCTTGTAAAGCCAAAAGTCATGGATATATAAAGCCAAGAGTCTAAGGTTTATGGAGTTGAAAGATCAAAGGGTAGAAACATAAAGGTCATCCACTAATATACATAACACTCCCCCTTGGATGACACGCACAAACATCATGCCTCGTTAAAACCTTACTAGGAAAAACCTAGTGGGAAAAACCCTAGTGAAGGAAAAAGAGTACATGTGTTGTACATTTAGTAAAGTGAAGAGTGTATCATATATCCCCCTCATTTAAACATGACTATGAATATCATCACATATCTCGAAGTTTCCGCATTCCAATCTTGTATACCAATTTCTCGAATGAAGAAGTAGGAAGTGCTTTTGTAAACAAATCTGCCAGATTTTCACATGAGCGAATCTGACAAACATCAATTTCTCCTCTTTGTTGAAGTTCATGGGTGAAAAAGAATTTTGGATCAATGTGCTTCGTTCTATCACCTTTAATGTAACCTTCTCGAGTCTGAGTGATACATGCTTCATTATCTTCGAATAGAATAGTAGGACTTCCTTTATTGACTAAAAGACCACATGATTCTCGATTATGATGGACCAAAGACCTTAGCCAAACGCATTCTCGACTAGCTTCATGTAGTGCCAATAATTTAGCATGATTCGAAGAAGTTGCTGCAAGAGTTTGCTTTGTAGACCGCCAAGATATTGCGGTACCACCATATGTGAATACATAACCTGTTTGTGATCTACCTTTGTGGGGATCAGATCGATAACCTCGAAGATATCTAAAAATTTGCTTCACACCAGTCCAATGTCTTCGAGTTGGAGTAGAACTATGCCTTACCAATAAATTAACAGAAAAAGCAATATCCGGACGTGTACAATTGGTAAGGTACATTAGTGCACCAATGACACTAAGATATGGTACTTCAGGACCAAGAAGTTCTTCTCCCTCTTCTCTTGGGCGGAATGGATCCTTTTTCTTTTCAAGTGAGCGAACAACCATAGGTGTACTCACAGGATATGCTTTATCCATAATAAATCGCTTAAGGATCCTTTCAATATATGATAACTGGTGGACAAAAATTCCTTTGGATAGATGTTCAACTTGAAAACCAAGGCAGAGTTTTGTTTTGCCTAAGTCTTTCATCTCAAATTCCCTTTTCAAATATTCAATCGTTTCATGAATTTCATTTGGGGTCCCAATGATGTTTAGATCATCAACATAAACCGCAATTGTACTAAACCCCATTTTTGTCCTTTTAATAAAAACACAAGGACAAATCACATTATTAACATATCCATTTTTCAAAAGGTACTCGCTAAGGCGATTATACCACATTCGACCTGATTGTTTCAACCCATACAATGATCTTCGTAATTTAATTGAATAAATCTCTCAGGGTTCTGAATTATATGCTTCAGGCATTTTTAATCCATCGGGAATTTTAATGTAAATATCATTATCTAGTGACCCATATAAGTAGGCAGTCACAACATCCATTAAATTCATTCGGAGCCCTTCTAGAATTGATAAACTTAGTTAAAATCTGAATGTTGTTGCATCCATTACCGGGGAATAAGTCTCTTCATAATCAATTCCCGGTCTTTGTGAGAAACCTTGTGCAAAAAGTCGTGCCTTATATCTCACAACTTCATTTTTCTCATTTCTTTTGCGCACAAATACCCATCTATATCCAACGGGTTTCACACCTGCAGGTGTTTGGACAATAGGTCCAAAAACTTGACGTTTTTCAAGTGATTTCAATTCTGCCTCAATAGCATCTTTCCATTTTGGCCAATCATTTCTTCTTTAACATTCATAGATCGATCTAGGTTCATGATCCTCGATTTCTTCAGAAATGTCAAGTGCAGCTACATATGCAAATATTTCATCCATGACAATTTCTTTTTTATTCCACCTTTTCCCTGAAATGATATAATTTATCGAGATCTCTTCATTGTCCTCAATTTCAGGTGTTTGGTCATCCTTTGAAGACGTCTCTTCAGTGATCAATTCTATTTCATTTGGAATGGTGTCATTTGATGTACCAGCTTGTTTGTCAAGTTTCCTTGATTTTCTAGGATTTTTATCTTTGGATCCAATAGGTCTACCACGCTTCTGGCGTGCTTTAGACGCATTTGCTAGCAAGACATTATTTTCCTCATCAGGAAGTTTTATTTTACAAGGAACATTGATAGCCGGTATATGTGACTTTGTCACTGTCTTGACATCAGTAAATGAATCAGGCAATTTATTTGCAATTTCTTGTAGGTGGATAATCTTTTGAACTTCAAGTTCACGTTGATTTGTGCGAGGATCATAATTAGACAGAGATGCTGCATTCCACAAAATTTCTTGTCTTTCTTTTTCAAATTTTGACTTATCTCCCCCTAATGCACGAAAAACTATCTCATCAAACTGACAATCAGCAAATCTTGCTTTAAATAAATCACCAGTCATGGGCTCCAAATATTTTATAATTGAGGGATAGTCAAACCCAACGTATACCCCTAATCTTCTTTGGGGTCCCATTTTTGTTCGTTGGGGAGGAGATATTGGAACATATACCGCACACCCAAAAGTTCTTAAATGAGATATATTTGGTTCGTGGCCATTCACAAGCTGCAATGGGGAGTACTTATGATAGGCCGTTGGCCTTAATCGAATTAGAGATGCAGCATGCAGGATTGCATGTCCCCAAGCAGAATTTGGTAAATTTGTTTTCGTAAGTAAAGGTCTAGCAATTAATTGTAGCCTTTTAATTAACGATTCTGCTAGACCATTTTGAGTGTGCGTGTGAGCAACAAAATGTTCAACCGTAATCCCAATCGACATAAAATAATCATTAAAACTTTGGGATGTAAATTCTGCTGCATTATCCACTCGGATATTCTTAATTGTATGGTCCGGGAACTGTGTCCTCAGCCGAATAATTTGAGCAAGGAGTCTTGCAAAAGCGACATTACGAGTGGAAAATAAACTAACATGCGACCAACGTGTCGATGCATCTATAAGTACCATAAAGTACTGAAATGGTCCACTTGACGGTGTAATAGGACCACATATATCTCCTTGAATTCGCTCCAAAAAGGATGGACATTCAATTGCTACTTTCACATGCGATGTCTTTGTTATTAGTTTTCCTTGAAAGCAAGCAACACAAGAAAAATCTTTCGACAATGGAACAATTTTGTTCTTTAAGGGATGTCCATTTGAATTTTCAATAATTCTTCGCATCATTGTTGAACCCGGATGGCCTAAGCGATCATGCCACATAAGAAAATTTCTCGGGTCAGATAATTTTTGGTTCATTAACATGTGTGTCTCCACTGGATTAATAAAGGTATAATATAATCCAGATTTATACGATGGGAGTTTTTCTATTATTTTCTTCCTCCCAGAGATTATAGACGTGATACATAGATATTCATCATCATTTTCATTTGTTGTCTCAATATGATAGCCATTGTAGCGTATATCTTTGAAACTCAAAAGGTTTCTTTTTGATCGGGTAGAGAACATGACATTTTCAATAAATAAATGTGTACCATTAGGTAACACTATACTTGCTCTTCCGGAGCCTTCAAGAATATCTGATGCACCCGATATTGTATTTACATTAGCTTTAGCTAATATGAGATGCGAAAAATATTATTTCTTTTTCAAAATTGTATGTGTCGTTGCACTATCTGCCAGACAAAATGATTCCTCATCTTTCATAGCACATAATGAGATGTTGAGTATTGAACACGGTAAAAGATTACAGAGGGGGGGGTGAATGGATTCTTGAACTTTTCTTGATTGAGTCTATGTAGCAGATAAGTGCCTGTGTGTGTAGAAGTGAAGGTGCGGATAAATAAACAACACAACACGCAATATCACTTTAATCTAATGTATTATTAGATAAAGGTTGCTACAATCTGTGAATACAAATGGTAGTATTCTCAGCTTCGTTTTTCTCAGAGAGATATGGCTTACAGTGTATGAAAAACTAGACTCACAACAGTTACTAAGTTATGAAGTGAGGCTGTGTCCTTATAGAACATGGATACAGCCCACTTACTGCAAATAAGGTAGCTAAACAAATTACTTTCTAGTCTGTCTATCCTTTTTGAGTAAGCGTCCAAACGGTTACAGATTTGACTTTGCAAAGCCTGTTTAGATCCACTTCTTTAGCTCCTTGTCTCTTCTATATCTCTCCAAGCTTCCTTGTAGGCTTTCCAGAGCACGTTACAGATTGTGGTCCATAAAGTGCATTGGCTTGTTGCAGGTTTCTGACTTGTACAATTTCTTCAGTATTTTGTCTCCAAGAATGTATTCGAGAAGTGACTAAGTAAGTGATTCGAGAACTAGAATTGACTTGATCGATAACTCTGAGTTCTCGAATACTGTTATAATGACATATCGAACCACTTCTCAAATAGCTCTTTTCCATCAGGATTCCTTGAGTTGTCGAATAGAACATTTGACTTATCGAATCCTCGAGTTGTCGAATAGCTTTCTGAGTCCTTGAGATATCGAATGGAACTTTGACTTGTTGACTCTTTGAGAACTCGAATACCATCTTGACTTGTTGACTTCTTGAGTTCTCGAATAGAGTAGTAGACATATCGAATCCCTGAGATATCGAATGAGA
Source organism: Kitagawia praeruptora (assembly GCA_037693485.1). Classification (NCBI taxonomy): domain Eukaryota; kingdom Viridiplantae; phylum Streptophyta; class Magnoliopsida; order Apiales; family Apiaceae; genus Kitagawia; species Kitagawia praeruptora. The sequence goes on along the minus strand of CM075352.1, from coordinate 25,744,477 downwards.
TATCGAACAGTGTATTCAGAGATATCGAATAGTGTCTTGAGATATCGAATCCCTGACTTCTCGAATGCTGGACTTCTCGAATAGACAAATATACTTCTCGAATTGGTACTTAGGCAAATTCTTCATTTCTTCAAATCCCAATTGTGATTATTTGACAGTCTTTAACTCCTTGCTTGAGGCATGAACCTTGGAACTTCTTTCAAGCATTATTCTAGACTCTATTTGTACAATTACACAACTAGGATTTGATGCCTTCTACAAGTACAATACAAACAGAAACTCTACAACTAGAGGTTCCCTCAGTTAAGAGGTCATGTAAGTAATGCAAAGCATTACAAACAATTAGGCTTGTTATTAGATGTGTACAGGCATGCCTCTGTAACTAACAATCTCCCCCAAATTGTGAGTGAGACCCTTAGTCACAATTTCATGTCTGATAACAAGCCTAACATACATAAAGATAAAACTTTAAAAGTACAGGTATGTATTTTGATTGAACACATAAATGAAATTACAAGATAAATACTCTTACAGTATGATGAGGTACTAGCCATTTTCTTTTGATTGCATCTCCATTGCTTTGGCTTGTAGATCATCATATGCTTTCTGTTTCCTTTCTTTCTCCTTTCTTGCAATCTCATCTACTGCTCTCATGATTTCTGTCATAGCATCCAATTCTTCAATCATAATAGAGTTTTTGAAATCTTCAAGCACTGGCTTCAGAATGTTGGCAGGATAGTGACTGAGTAGGTCCATTCTTATATTGACATTGGCTCCATTTCTTCTCCTATACTTCACCACATAGGGATCAAACTGAACTCTACACAATCCCTTTGCCCTTAGCTTTTCTGCTTCAATCTCCAGTCTATCAATTTCTTTCTCCCTTTCTAACCATTTCTCATAGCAGCCCTTTCTTATCTTCTCAGCATAATCTTTCTTCATTTTCACAAAGTCAATCAATTCCAGCTTCCATACTTTCTCCACCTTGTCTTTAGAATCCAGCAATGCAATGATTCTTTCTATCTCATACAATTTACCCCAATGTTGACAACCCCTTGTTTGAATTTCATTTCTTTCCCATCAGTGTACTTGATTTCAAGGTGGTCATCCACAATTGCAGCATAGCATATCTTTTGAGCTCTTAGAAATTGCAGTTGCTCTTCATCAAAGTCTTCATCAAGTGGCTGGAGTTTCAATCCTGGAATGATTGTTAGGGCTCTAGATTTGGATAGCTTCACTCTCCTTGCAGCATGTTTAAATTTCATCCTCTTGACATGATTGCTTGGCATAAATCTTTGACCTTTGTTGGTAGACCATAGTAGTATTCCATTAGCAGATTGCTTTCTGAAACATACACATGGTTTCTTGTCTTGAATCTTCTTCTCTTCTTGAGGTGGTAAGACAGTTGCAGAAGCCATAGATGTAGATTTTGGTAGGTCACTACTAACAGTATTCACCCTAGACCTAGAGTCTTGTGTTGTGGTGAGGTTACTGCTAGCAGTGCCTAAGGCTTGTTGTCTTCCACTCTTTCTCTCGTATGTTTTACCTTGGTCATCATCATCCTTTTTATCCTTGTCTCCCTTTTTCTTCTTGTCTTCATCACCCTTATCTCTCCTGTGATGTCTTCTCCTCCCATCACCTTTGTCTTCAGAATCATCATCCTTATTTCTCCTAGGTTGAGCCATCTCTGGAATTTCACCAGTTGCAATATAGGTTCTGAGGATGTGCAGTGCCTCAATTTCTTCAGCATTTCTGGCTCCAACCTTCTTCTGTAATTGATCAATGATAGCAATGATCAGTCTGTGATTTCTGGTGGTGAGATCATGGGGAATGACCAATTGCTTGATATCTTCAATTCTGGTGCCAGACTGATAAATGATTGTCCATGGCTTCTTGATCACTTCTGGTAGCCTTGAAGGTTGGTCATTCCTCAAGTCATCAAACAGACTTTTGTTGTTCTCATTCTTCTTTTCTATAAGCTCGAGTATGGCATCTATCTCTGAGTGTTTCAGTTCTTGTAGAGTCTTGTATGTTAGATGCCATATCTTCAATTTGGATATCATCACTATCTCCTTGATCCAAAGATTATTGACTTTCTTAGAAATGACAGTGATGCAATCAATCTGCTTCTTCAACTCCCTCAGATAGAACTGAGTGTCACCAACCTGTTCCCTTGTGGCTTTCAGAAACTCCAAGAAGGCTTTATCATGATAAACATTGGAGTTAGCAACCTCTTGTAGCTTGGCCTCAGTAACAACTTTAACTTCTACAGGCTTGGCACTCTCAGATATAGAGGTTGGAGGTTTGTCAGATGGCATACTTCCTGCAACCACTGTGGTGGTTATGGATTGCTTCTGTCCTCCTGGAGTAGTGATGTGCACAGTTGGTAGAGTGACAACTGGCAAGATAGATGGAGGCTCATCCACTTTGGATTTTCCTTTGCCAGGCACATTTGGTAGAGACTTTGAAGCCCTTTGTTGACCACCCTCTTTTATTATTATACCTTTCTCCCCCTTTGCATTTGAGTTCCTTGTCTTCTTCTCCCCCTTAGGCTTGTTGTCAGGCACAGAGGCTGTAGAAATGTCCTTTGGGATTGAAGATTCATCAGGTAGAGGGAGACCCATATGCTTCATCATTGCAGCTAACATGGATTGTTGATGCAGAAGGACATCAGCTGTGGTGGATGCTTGAGTGTCCAACTGATCATTTAGCAGTGCAACCTTTTCTGTAAGATGAGCATTGGTTTTGGTGAGAGTAGCTACCTCCTGTTCAAGAGTGTTCACCTTAGTGAATAACTCATTGGCCTTGAAACCAGATAAAGATTGATCCTGCAGCCTCTTCACTTCATATTTAGACAGTTCATGCACAGGGACATCAGTCACTAGCCTATCTCCATAAAGATTCTTGAACATTATCCTCAGCATGGCATTGGCATCTGTAGTCTGGTCAGATAGATTTTGAAATTGATGCCCCAGACCTGTGACAGTATCCTTTAGCAAAGCTAGCCCATTGTCCATCTTGGTGCAGGTAGAGTTGCAGTGTTTGATATCCTTGACCACACTGTCTAGTTGAGGAAACTTAGCATCAAAGGCCCTCTTGACTTCTGCTACTGAAGTGGCTGTCTTGTCACACACCTTGTTGACTTCAGTTTTGACTCCCTTGCCAAGATAGTGTGCAGCCTTGAGGAAACCCTTGTAGGAATCATTTACAGCTTCATACACTTCACCAGGTGACAGGGATTTTGCATTGGAGCCCAGTGAAGTGATGTATTCCTCCCTGAGATACTGAAGTGCTTCATCGAGAGTAATATCATATTTTCCTTGCAACCAGGCATCTATGTTGCCATCTCTCTCAGCATCATCAACGATCTTTGACTTCTGTACTTCCACATCATCCCTATGGCATAACAGAATAGCCTCATAGTCTGGATTAGGCATGTCTGCAGTGAGAAGGTTCTGAGCAATCTTTATGAACTCAGGAATCTGATCCACAATTAAGCTTTGAAGTGCTTCAACCGTCAATTGTTGTGGAACAGACCCTGATCCTGAAGCACTGTCATGTTGCACAGGCTTCAGCCATCTTGACATGAAGTCAGAGCTAGAGCTAGGCAGGCTAGACTCCTCAGTTACAGATGCAACTTCTGTAACCGGATGGATTGACTCTACTACTGGTGTCACCACAGAAGTGGGATGAATTACACCAGCAGTTGACACAGGCACAGAGTCTCTAGTAAAAACTAGTGGAACCTCTGTGTTTGTGATGGTGTCATTAGGAGATGCCTCAGCATGCATTCCCTCACCATCTAAATGTGGGTTCTGAGTGGTGAACAAAGTGTCATGCACTAAGTCACTTGAAATTATTGGCTCATCAAGAGAAAAGAATTCTTGATGATCAATACCTTGCATCTCAGTTGCCTGAGTTGCAGGTTCCAAAGAAATTTCAGAGTTAGATTCTGGAAGAGAAGTGTGATTAATAGTAGATTTTGGCAACTCCCCCTGAGAGATAGAGTGAGTTTCAAATGTGATGTGCTCTCCACTCAGTGTTGTGCCAGCCTTATCACTCCCATGTGCTGACTCTATACAAGAAGGTGCATTGGGGAGGATGCTTGATTCTATAGGTGCACCCTGTTGAGAGGATACACCTAGTGAGCTGTGTGCCCCTGATTTTACAACTTCAGCCATTTGTGTGACTGAAGAGGTGGTCTTAGTTTTCTTCTTCTTTGTCCTGTGTAAGGGTAACTCAGGTTCCTCACTTCCTAGACCTAATTCAACAGCTAATGCTGCTTCAGACAAGATATTCAATGGTGCAGACATTACTTCCTTTCTCTTCTTTTTACTAACATCACCCTTTTGAGAGGATGATGCAGTTGGCTCAGTATGTGGTAGAGTGTTTGGTTGAGAGGGTTGGTTAGCAGGCCCTGGGTTAGCATTTTGTTCTACTTGCTTGGGCTGTGCTAACTTGGATTTTGCATCAAATGTTGGCATGTTGTGGGGATAAGTCCTAAACAAACTCTCCATATGGAGAGTTATGTTCAGTCTTACATCCACATCATTCCTAGTCTCCAAATTACCAAAAATGAGTTTGGTCATGGACTTAGGATAGCCTATTTTATTTTTATCAATCCCAGGCAATTCAATCAATGAAGCATTTTTATAATTAAGTACAGATTGAATAAAGCGAGGGAAGAAAATATCAGTACCTCTCTTGGTTGTGTTCTTACCAAGTCTCCCATATAATTCTTGAAGTATGATTTGGCCAACATCAATTTTCTTTCCATAGGCCAAAGCATATCCAATTTGCTGCACAGGTGCACTGATTTGGTCAAAGCTTGATTTCCTGGCAGTGAAGACTTGGAGAAGAGTTGCAAACACATAACTCCACTCCTTTCTCAGATTCTTTCTGTTTAGCTTTCCAAGGTTAATCCCATCTGAGTAGTTTATGAACTCAAAGAATTCCTCCAACTCTGCATTAGTGGCCATTCTGTCAAATGACTCTTGTTGTAGGCCTAGTGCTTGGTTCATGTCTGCAGTAGTGATAGTGATTTCCTCATTTTGAACCTTGCAGTAGATGACATATGAAGTAATTGCGTTTTCCAGGGCTACAACCTCCACAGTAGCAGTACTCCAGAATTGTTCCAGAATATCTAGATATAGAGTTGGGTTGGCAGAGAGTGCATCCTTGATATACGACTCAGCCATCCATTTCACAAAGCACTTGAAATTGGCATTGGGTGCTTCAACATCAATAGTGAGTGCGATGAAGTTGGTGTTAAACTTTACTGTTGCCATTTGTGTAGAAGAGAGGAAAGAAATTGAAGGTTGAAGAAGAAATTTGGCTTTTCGTAGCTAGGGTTTCAGGGGTTTTGAGAGTGTAGATGCTTGAGAAATCGAATGAAATGAATCGAATAGATGTGAAATTGTATAAGTATGAAGTACTTGAATTGTCGATTAGCAGAAAGTTTTGTATCGACAAGTCAGGCATTCGAGAAGTAGAAAACAACTATTCGAGAAGTCAAGAATGGCTTAATCGATAACTCAAGCAGATAGAAACTCACAGCTGGCAGTTATCTAACTTAGAAATAATTCTAAATTAAATAATATGTGTTTTTATGAGTGAATTAAACTTTTTAGACAAAAAGTCCAAAATCGGTTAAAATTCAGCGAGAATTCAGCCTTTTCAAATGATTCGAGAACTCAAATATAGTGTTCGAGAACTCAGTCATTCGAGAACTCAGTTGCTATATTCGAGAAGTCAAGAATTCCTCTATTCGATATCTCAGAAAGACTCTATTCGAGAACTCAAGAGTACTCTAATGAGACTTATTAGAGATGTCGAATAGTGAATCATTCGAGAAGTCTGACTTATCGAACTATACCCATCACTCATAAAAATTTGATTTTCACTATCTTTTAAAATTTACCAGACATATTCATTGAAAAATATCCTAGCAAATTAAATAGTGATTTTCTCAAAATTTCATAGAAATTTTAAGTTAATAGGAATATGATTTTTAACATATACAACAGATTTGAAATATTTATAAATCATATTTCAGCCAACACTTACTCCAAAAATATTGAGAATTTAGATAAAGTAAGTGTTTACTGCTGCAACAATCTAGATGATGTATTCACTTAGCCAGAATCTGAAGAATTCAGCATTCCAATCTCACTTACCAACCTTGTGAAGGTGGCTTCATCTAATGGCTTAGTGAATATATCAGCTAGTTGTTTATCTGTAGAGACATAATGCAACTCAATGGTTCCATTAGTTGCATGTTCTCTTATGAAATGATATCTGATGTCAATGTGCTTTGTTCTAGAATGATTGACAGGATTGGCAACTATAGAGATTGCACTTGTGTTGTCACACATGATTGGAATTCTTTCCAACACAAGTCCATAATCTCTAAGTTGATTTCTAATCCAAAGCACTTGAGCACAGCAACTTCCAGCAGCTATGTATTCAGCCTCAGCTGTAGAAGTTGACACAGATTGTTGCTTCTTGCTATACCAAGAAACTAACCTTTGTCCAAGAAACTGGCAGCTTCCTGAGGTGCTTTTCCTATCCACTCTGCATCCAGCATAATCAGCATCAGAATAACCAACCAGATTGAACCCTGTGTCCTTAGGATACCATAATCCCAAGTTAGGAGTGCCCTTCAGATATCTAAAGATCCTTTTTATTGCAATCAAATGTGATTCCTTTGGATTTGATTGAAACCTTGCACACAAGCATGTAGCAAACATGATGTCTGGCCTACTTGCAGTGAGGTAGAGTAGAGAACCAACCATGCCTCTGTAGACTGAGATATCTACTCTCTTGCCTTTAGCATCTTCATCCAATTTAGTGGCAGTGGCCATGGGTGTCTTGGCAGGTGAACAATCTTCCAAGTCAAACTTCTTCAATAAATCCTTGATGTACTTGGTTTGACTGATAAAGATACCATCCTTCCTTTGACTGACTTGCAACCCTAAAAAGAATGTCAACTCTCCCATCATACTCATCTCATATCTGCTCTGCATGAGTTTAGAGAATTTCTCACACAGTTTCTCATTTGTAGAACCAAAAATGATATCATCCACATAGATTTGAACTAGGATCATATCATCACCATGCTTCTTGTAAAATAGTGTCTTGTCCAATGTGCCTCGAGTGAATTGATTTTCAAGAAGGAATTGTGATAAAGTATCATACCATGCTCTTGGAGCTTGCTTAAGTCCATACAATGCCTTAAGCAATCTGTAGATAAATTCTGGGAAATGTGGATCCTCAAAGCCAGGTGGTTGTTGCACATAAACCTCTTCTTCCAACTCTCCATTTAGAAATGCACTCTTGACATCCATTTGATAAACTTTAAAGTTTGAATGAGCAGCAAATGCCAAGAATATTCTAATGGCTTCCAATCTAGCAACAGGGGCAAATGTCTCATCATAATCAATGCCTTCCTGTTGAGAGTATCCTTTTGCAACCAGCCTTGCTTTGTTTCTTATTATTACACCATCTTCATCCATCTTATTCTTCAGAACCCATTTTGTTCCAACAATGGTTATGTTCTTTGGTGCAGGCACAGGTTCCCATATTTTGTTCCTTTCAAATTGATTCAGCTCCTCTTGCATGGCAATAATCCAATCTGGATCCAACAATGCATCATCAAGTTTCTTAGGCTCAACTTGTGATAGAAAACATCCATAGAGGCACTCATTTTGAGTTGCTCTCCTAGTCCTTACTCCTGCATTAGGATCTCCAATGATTTGCTCTGCAGTGTGTGATCTATCCCATTTCCTCGAGTGTTCAGCCTGATTTCTCATTCTTGATGTTGCTTCATCATCCACATCATGGTCATCCTCATTTCCTCCCCCTGTGAAGTTGCCATTACTCACAGGTGTGTCTTGGATGCTTGTTTCTCCACTATTGGTTGGCACAAATTCTTCTCTTGTATCATTATTCACTTGAGAATGTTGAACTTGAGTTTCAACTCCAGTTTCAGTCTCTTCATCAGAATCATCTAGATTATCAAACTTCAATGGATCTTTGTCTTCATCATTGGCTTCTTCTAGTCCAGGTAGTTTGCTGTCATCAAATGTTACATCTGTGCTTTCCATAACTTTCTTTTGACTGATGACATAAACCTTGTATGCAATTTTTTCCATAGAATAGCCAAGAAAAATTCCTTCAAATGCTTTTGCATCAAACTTTCCAACATATTCAGAATTATCCTTGAGTACAAAGCATTTGCTTCCAAAAGTATGAACATACTTTAGTGTAGGCTTCTTTCCAGTCATCAAGTTGTAAGGTGTCTTTCCAGTGTTTTTGTTGATGAGGGTCCTGTTCTGAATATAGCATGCAGTGCTCACAGCCTCAGCCCAAAAACATGTAGGCATTTTTGCATCAAGTAACATTGTTCTAGCAGCCTCAATTAGAGTTCTATTCTTTCTCTCAACAACTCCATTTTGTTGTGGAGTCCTTGGAGCTGAGAATTGCTGAGAAATGCCATTCTCTTTGCAGAATGCTTCAAGTGTGGCATTTCTGAACTCTGTTCCATTATCACTCCTCAGTGCAATCACACTTGCATCGTTTGCCTTTGCTTCCTTGTCAACTTTCTTTATATGCTCAATAATTACTTGTGGAGCCTCATCTTTTGATGCCAGAAATTCCACCCATGTATACCTTGAAAAATCATCAACCATTACCAGGGCATACTTCTTTCTTCCAAGTGACATTATGTTGACAGGCCCAAACAAATCCATATGGATAAGTTGTAGTGGCTTGGTTACAAATGTCACTGTCTTTGACTTGTGGCTTGATCTCTTCATTTTTCCTTTTTGACAAGCCTCACACACTCCTTCTTGGCAGAATTCAAGTGTGGGCATGCCTCTCACTAACTCTCTTTTGACTAGAGAATTAATGGCCTTGAAGTTCAGGTGTGATAGTTTCTTGTGCCACAGCCAACAATCTTCATTTGATGCTTTTGAGTAAAAGCAACAAATTTTGTCCTTGTTTGCAGAGTCCATATTGGCTACAAACAGGCTTCCCTTCCTTACTCCAGATAGAGCAAAATCACCAGTCTTCTTGTGGGTGATCAAACATTCATCTTTGTCAAAATTCACTTTGAATCCTCTATCAGTAAACTGACCAACACTTAACAGATTATGCTTGAGCCCCTTGACTAGTGCTACATCTTCAATGATGACATTTCCAACTTTCAGCTTGCCATATCCCAATGTGTTACCCATACTGTCATCTCCAAAAGCAACCATTGGGCCAGCCTTTTCCTCATACTGTGATAGCAGGGCCATATCACCAGTCATATGATTTGAGCATCCACTGTCCAAAATCCACATGACCTTCTTTTCACTTTCTTTGCCCTGCAACCACAAAGGTATTACTTTTCCTTTGGTACCCAAACAAGTTTGGGTCCATGTGACTTAGAGACAGTTTTATCATAAACAACATGCTTGTCAACTTTCTTAGTGTTAGTCTTCTTGTCACTCTTGGAAGTCTTAGAACCTGAGGTTTCAGACTTAGGTGACAAAGGTACCTTCCTAGCTTTAGGAGGACTTGAAGACTTTGACCTTGTGTAGTGTGTGTGAGAATTGTGACTGATACAACCATCAATGAACTGCCTTCTTAAATTAAAACAACTAGTCATAACGTTCATATTGCATGGCATACAGTCAAATTTATCACAGAAAGGTGCATCTCTATGACTTAGAGGCACAGAACAATCATAGAAAGGTTTAGACACACTACCAACAGGTTTCTTGCATGCATGAGTTAGATGATTCGTACTGAAACAGTTCTGACAAGTTTTCCTAGGGGCATTAGGCATGTAAGCATAGTTGTTATCCTTGTTAATCCCTAACTTGCCATTTCTGTTCTGTTTCCTTTTAGTCACTTCCTTTTCTGATTCACTCTTCCCAGCTGAGACAAACTTAACAAACTTCTTAGGTCTTGGCCTATCAACTACTGGCTTCTTGGTCTTTGACTTGACACTCTCACCCTTAGAGGATGCTTGCTGTTCACTAGATTGTGCCTCATCCTCATCATTCAACATTTGCTTGATGAGTAAGGCATCCTCATCAATTTCAAATGTTGATTCCTTAAAAATTGGATTTTCAGTTTTTCTCAAAATGTGAGGCACTTTCTCATGAACAGCTGTGTCCTCTTCAATGACAGCATAGCCTTTCCTTTGTTTGAGAGAGTCATAGTCAAGTCCAATAGCTGCTTTGGGTTTAGCTTCAATTTTCTCACAGTAGGATTGCACTAAACCGGATGATTTCTTGAAAGTTTTAAGTTTGAATTCATTCTCAGCTAATTCATCCCTAAGAGCCTTCTCTACTTGACTAGCACATAAAACCTTGTTCTTCAAATATTCAACTTCTTTCTTAAGGTTTTCTACTTGCATAGTAGTTAGCTCAAGTTCCTCATTCTTTTTGGTTAATATTTCATTTCTAGTAGACAGTTTAGCAATCTCCTCATTAGCAGCAGTCATACTAGTATGAATATTAAACATTTCAACAGATAATTGTTCAATCATGCATTTGTATTCAGAAACAGACATGTCTATAGTAGTGAGAGATGGTACCTGAGAATCAGATGAAGATGAGTCATCCTTGGAGTTGGCCATCAAGGCATAGTTGCAGAATTCTTGTTCCTCTTCATCACTCTCAGAATCATCCCAACACTTCCCTTCAGCTATGTAGGCCTTACCATGTGTCTGCTTTCTCAGAAGGGCCTCATACTTAGCTTCTAGCTCAAGATAATCTCTATCCTTCTTTTTAGGCTTCTTGCATTCACTGGCAAAATGCCCTAGGTCATTGCATCTATAACACCTTACAGATGACCTATCCACATAACCGGTTTTGAACTTATTTCTGCTTGGTTTCACAGGTGCCTTGTTCTTGTTGGCTGAATGGTTTTGAGTTTTGGGTTTGAACGGTTGATTTCTTTTAAATCTGATGTTTGGAAATTTTCTGGCCATGAAGGCATATGAGGTATTTTCCATCCCATCAAGTTCTTCCAGAGTGTAAAACTCTTCTTCTTCTTCCTCCTTTTCCTCAACAGGTTCACTCACCCCAGCTTCAGTTTCTTCATCATCTGCCACCTCCTCTATCCTTAGTTGGCTTGTAGATGCTTCTAGGTCCAGAATGGATTTATTGACAATCAAGGCACATGATGTGTTTATCATCCTACCTTGGTTGGCTTGGATAGCCCTTTTCTGAAGCAACTCAAGTTCATGAGTCTTTAGTACTCCATAGAGCACATCATAGGTGACTTTGTTCAAATCTCTCTCTCTTAGAGAAATGACTCTTTGCTCCAGATGATTTGGTGAAGACAACAGAAATTTCATATTTAACTCCTTGGTGCTGTAAACCTTTCCATTCATCTGCAACTCAGTAACTAGCTTGTGAAACCTTTCAAACATTTCAGTGATGCTTTCCTTGGGCTGTACCATGAAAGCTTCATACTGTGTGACCAGTATCTGTTTCCTATTTTCCTTAACCTCATCAGTCCCTTCACACAACACCTCAATGTGATCCCACATCTCTTTAGCAGACGTGCATGATGCAATGTTTGCAAACATTGACATGTCCATGGAATCAATGATGAGCAACATGAGGTGGCTGTCAAGAGCAACCTTCTCCCTTTCTGACTCTGTCCACTTTGATGGATCCTTGGCCTCATAAGCTCTTGGGATAGTTATGGTTCCAACAGTCTTCTCTGGTATCTCTTGTTGTGGAACAAAAGGACCATTCTTGAGAATCTCAGGATACAAGGGATGAGAGGCTTTAATGAACAACATCATCTTTATCTTCCAGAGGTTGAAGTTTTCTTTATCAAACTTAGGGACCTTCACCGTTCCTATAGTCTTTGGTGTATTCGAACTCATGATCGTTTCTCTGTTTTTGAATAAACAGCCCTCTCTGATACCACTTGTTGAGTATTGAACACAGTAAAAGAATACAGAGGGGGGGTGAATGGATTCTTGAACTTTTCTTGATTGAGTCTATGTAGCAGATAAGTGCCTGTGTGTGTAGAAGTGAATGTGCGGATAAATAAACAACACAACACGCAATATCACTTTAATCTAATGTATTATTAGATAAAGGTTGCTACAATCTGTGAATACAAATGGTAGTATTCTCAGCTTCGTTTTTCTCAGAGAGATATGGCTTACAGTGTATGAAAAACTAGACTCACAAAAGTTACTAAGTTATGAAGTGAGGCTGTGTCCTTATAGAACATGGATACAACCCACTTACTGCAAATAAGGTAGCTAAACAAATTACTTTCTAGTCTGTCTATCCTTTTTGAGTAAGCGTCCAAACGGTTACAGATTTGACTTTGCAAAGCCTGTTTAGATCCACTTCTTTAGCTCCTTGTCTCTTCTATATCTCTCCAAGCTTCCTTGTAGGCTTTCCAGAGCACGTTACAGATTGTGGTCCATAAAGTGCATTGGCTTGTTGCAGGTTTCTGACTTGTACAATTTCTTCAGTATTTTGTCTCCAAGAATGTATTCGAGAAGTGACTAAGTAAGTGATTCGAGAACTAGAATTGACTTGATCGATAACTCTGAGTTCTCGAATACTGTTATAATGACATATCGAACCACTTCTCGAATAGCTCTTTTCCATCAGGATTCCTTGAGTTGTCGAATAGAACATTTGACTTATCGAATCCTCGAGTTGTCGAATAGCTTTCTGAGTCCTTGAGATATCGAATGGAACTTTGACTTGTTGACTCTTTGAGAACTCGAATACCATCTTGACTTGTTGACTTCTTGAGTTCTCGAATAGAGTAGTAGACATATCGAATCCCTGAGATATCGAATGAGATATCGAACAGTGTATTCAGAGATATCGAATAGTGTCTTGAGATATCGAATCCCTGACTTCTCGAATGCTGGACTTCTCGAATAGACAAATATACTTCTCGAATTGGTACTTAGGCAAATTCTTCATTTCTTCAAATCCCAACTGTGATTATTTGACAGTCTTTAACTCCTTGCTTGAGGCATGAACCTTGGAACTTCTTTCAAGCATTATTCTAGACTCTATTTGTACAATTACACAACTAGGATTTGATGCCTTCTACAAGTACAATACAAACAGAAACTCTACAACTAGAGGTTCCCTCAGTTAAGAGGTCATGTAAGTAATGCAAAGCATTACAAACAATTAGGCTTGTTATTAGATGTGTACAGGCATGCCTCTGTAACTAACATGAGATATTGGCCATATTTCTAAAAACAAAGATATAAATGAAAATTAGAAAAATAATAGAATGCATTAAGTAAAGCCAATCATTTTAGAGTTAAGATAGAAAATTTAAATTATTAATAAACAAAGCAAAGCTTTATCATATGGCTTAATTATTGTCACCACCAGATTTGGCCATCTCTTCATCCTCGTTCATGACATTGCTGCTTCAGGAGCATGTTATTTGTATTATATTTTTATCGGTGATATTTTCGCCACATAATTTCAATTGAGATGTAATTTTAAACATGGATAAGTTATACTCACTCACACTTTTATAATCTTGCAATCGCAAGTGTAGCCAATCATAGCGAGCTTTTGGGAGTATCACCGTTTTTTTATGGTCATATCTTTCTTTGATATCCTTCCAAAGAATTGATGGATCTTTAATAGTTAAATATTCAATTTTTAGGCCTTCATCAAGGTGATGGCGAAGCCTTTGCATTATCTTGTTCGGAGGTTTTATTTCCCTCTTTTATGGTGTCACCAAGGCCCATAGCGCTAAGATGGATTTCGGCATCAAGAATCCATGTCAAATAATTTTTGCCGGTGACATCAAGTGCATTGAACTCAAGTTTCGTAAGATTCGACATTGTCATTACTAAATAAACAAAATGCATGTTAATTGCAATTTTATAAATTAATCACATAAAGATGTGCAAATTAACACTAACGCCGTAACGTGAAAGAATTAATATCTTATACCATCAAAATAAAAATTACATATAATAATACGAAGACATGAATTAAAGAAATCTTGCGTATAAAAAATGGTGGAGTGTTTGATAATATATCGACAAGAATCATGATATTATAACCCAAGTTTTGAAGATATTATCCACAAGTCCTTTCATTTTTATATAATGTTAAAGTAAAACAAAAATGGGGAAACAAACAAATTTAAGCAAGCAAGGAATCCCACTAAATTATTAAGTGTTACTAGTGAACTTACACCATCAATGAACATGCATGCCATATAGAATTGTACATGTAGCAAGTAACATTTTGATTACAGGAGATTAACATCTATGCATTTATGTGCAGATTTTTTTTCTCTAAACACCCATTTACATTCCTACTTAAATTAATTAATCTTTAATCTGTAGTTCATTTATGTCAAGTAGATCCCCCTCCTTTCCTTTTTATTCTTTAATGTAAGCATTTACCTAGCTACTTGTAAAACATACGTTAACAAATCTTCCTATACTAAGTGGACTATTATAATAATATTGTATTCCATGTTTGCAGCCAAACTAGATTTTTAAGTACTATGTACATGTTTTACTAATAGAATGCACTGAATCATATTTCGCCAGAAGCATTGCAAACTTATCCACATGTAAACACTAGTTACAGTATAACATAAACTTAACATAGTATATGTATATTTTTGTAAGTAAAAAAATGTGTACCTTAAAACTGGTGATCAATTATGATTCGTGAATAATCTCGTACTAATTTTACACCAAACGAGCAACCTCGTGCTGAACGTGTTATATAATAATATGTAATAGAGACAAACTTGAGAGAGCTAAGAAATAGAGAGGAGAGAAGAGATCATCTTATTATTCATATGTTGGTGTGTCCAAAATAATCATACAACAAGCCTTTATATAGGCTACAAGATAAATGTTACAAGTAGATGAAAGGCTAAGAGTCTAAGGATTGAAAAGCCAAAAGTCTAATACATGAAAGGTCAAAGGACATCCACATTATTATATTTATAACACTCCCCCTTGGATGTCCGTTATATGACAATTAATTGCTTATCATATTTATAACACTCCCCATTGGTCGTACCTCAAAGCATTTTGCTGACCTGTATCAAGCCTTTTTGAAAAATATTGAAACTAATTTTGCTGAACAAAATGATCCCTTGGGAATTGCTCATCTTGAAGCACACCTTGGTGGTGCAGATCCAGTTGATCCTTCGGGTCTCACTCACATGGAAGTTGGTGATTTCTTTGAAGACGTGAATGAAGAGATGGCCAAATTTGTTGATGGCAATAATTAAGCCATATGTTGAAACTTTGCTTTAATTAATGAATGAAATGTCTTGAAACCTTTTCTAAAATTTAATATTTTCTTTGTGAAGAAATATGGCCAAAAGCCTCATTAAATGCAAAAGATGAGGAATTATTCTATTTGGCGGATAGTGCAACAACACATACAATTTTGAAAAATAAAGAATATTTTTCGTATCTCATATTAGCTAAAGCTAATGTAAATACAATATCGGGTGCATCAGATATTATTGAAGGCTCCGGAAGAGCAAGTATAGTGTTACCTCATGGTACACATTTATTTATTGAAAATGCCACGTTCTCCACCAGATCAAAAAGAAACCTTTTGAGTTTCAAAGATATACGCCAAAATGACTATCATATTGAGACAACAAAACATGAGCCATCCAAAGGAGGAGTATTGTATATATTGGATGTCTCGTTACATTTTCTATATTAAATGCTCTAGACGAGCAGGTATATTATTTCATGGTATTGAATGGAAAACAATTATAATATTATTGATGTTATTATACTCTCTCCCAAGTGAAAGAGAATCGAATATGCGGTTATGATATATCATATTGCACAGAAAAACCGTTGAGATATGTATTAAAGTAAATCAGAAGTTTACTGATAACTTTATAGATGGTATGACTAAACCATGCCAAAATTATAAAAGATGTGAATATTAATTGAAATTTCTATGGACGTTTATCGAAGAACTAGAAGATTCTTCTCAAAATATATGTTAATAAGGCAAAATTGATCATGAACTATATGGTTACATGTCTAGTTGTTATATACTCACAACCTGAAGTTTGTGAGCCTGATTAATCAAATCAAGAATATGCATTTGGTGAGTCTACTACTCAAGTGCTCAATAAAATTTATCGTCCATTGAAAATTGTTGAATATATTGTGGCTCATTTTGATTCACATCTAGCTATCTAATTAATCATAATTTCTCCCCGTCTTAACAAATTTTTGGTCAGCTTAAATTGTTCCACCACAACACTGAAATCGATGGTTAAATTGGATATACATTATAAATGAGTGGTTATTAGTTTGGTACCACCTAATGTGTATATGTTTATGACTCGGTCCAATGTGTTTGTTTTCCCAAAATCAGGGGGAGAAGCTAAATAGCTGGTAATATTTTGGTTATCATTGCCTCGTCTTGATCCTCATAGTAAGGAATATGAACCAGAAGTTCATTTATTTAATTTTTAATTGTTGCCAGACATATATATGCTGACCTAAAAGAATGACTATATTACATATACCAGCTACACATGCTCCAAATAAATATGTCCCAGAAGGACAACCTCAAGAAGCTAATGTGTCTAAAGAACGCCTGAAGCGTGATAGACCAGAGGGTTCCATAACGAATTATATATATCCTTATAAGTAAAATGGAGCAGTGATTGATGATAGCTAAATCGAATAGTGGATAAATTTTGAATGATCTCCAGAAGAGATTTTAGACATGCAAAATATGATGAAGGTACCTGAAAAATTATGAGATCTCAATACATTGAATCATGTCTAGAATAAATGTAACTATTACTCAAATTGATGTCGACAATATGGTTTTTAATACTTGAGGTTATGGATAATAACGAGGATCAGAAAATAATCTCTTTTGAATTTAGAAAAGATTGGCCAAAGATATAAGAAAAACGATTAAATCGAGGCAAAATCTCTTGCAAGGAGAAAAAATATTTGGACCTGAAGTCCGCACACCTGAAGTTGTGAATGTGGCACTCTGTTCGGTATTTTCTCTACGCAAGTATACGCAGTCCAAAAGCAATATAGGGAAATAAGGATCGTTCCCACGAAGACTCGGTTATTTTAGTAAATATGTCTATTCAACAATGTTTGGTTAATTATAGAAGCATGAACGAACTAAAATGGTTTATTTGCAGATAACAATTAACTAATGAAGTAACGGCTAATTTGTTTAAATTAATATGATAGAGGCATGGGGTCCTAATTTCATGAATGTTTTAACTCTTATTAATTATCAAGAATTAATGTGTTACAATTGTTAAGAATGCTAGCGGGAACACGAAACTAATATGAGCCATCTTTCAATTAACTCACACCATTCCAAATAAACATCCACAAAAGAGATAGAAGTTATAAGGGCATTAATTATATCCAATACACTATATGTCTATGTGAATGGGTGATACAATCAATTTAATCACAAGTTCCGCAATTAACTACATAGGGGAATAACGTTCTTTCGAAACTATAATCCGAAATGCGGAGAAGCCGACATACCTATGCTAGCATGGCAAGCCCTAAATCTCTAAATCCACTTTCGCAATCATTAGAGATTTGGCACAATAGATGTTAGCTATTCACCTATATTCAATTAAAACAACCATGCAAGGCAATCTTATATAGAAATTGTAAACACAAATTATCTATCAAATTAACATGAGCATTAACAATTCATTACATTAGAACCCCATGAAAGTGTTTAGTTCATAATTAAACTAGGCACCTTTATGGAATTAAATAAAATCATGGTAGAAAATTTTATAATTTAATTAAGAAATTACGAAAATTTAAAAATAAAAATAAAAGAATTAGAACCTAATAATAATAATAATAATAATAATAATAATAATAATAATAACAATAATAATAATAATAACTAAATTAAAAATTACGAGAAATTAAATATGAAATTACCAGAGTTTAGAAATAGAACCGAATAAATTGTTGAAACATAGGAGCACTCCAAGTGGCCAACTAAATAAATAAAGGAACGGACAAAACTCAAAAGCAATCCAAATAATTCATCTGTTGCTTTCTGTGAATTCTGTCGGCTGCTGTCTCACTCTCCCCCACCGCGCGTGGAGTGCACGCGCCGGCCTTAAAGATCAAATAGCCGCGCGTGGCGAGCACGCACGCTTCCTGAGACTGGTTCTGGCTAATTGCGTGTGGTTCACTGGCAGTTGTGGTGTTGTTGAATTGAACAGACTGATTGATTACAGAAAGACTGGTTGTGTTTATATGCTTCAGTTCAATTTAACCCAAATTGCTTTACAGACCGAATAAAATAGAAGAGCCCTCCTGATAATCCCCTTAAATTCTTAAATTAAATCTTATAATAATTTTTTTTAGAAATTTTTAAGTGTATAAAATAAAATAAAATTACAGAAATTCAAAGTGTTTAAAATATAATAACATTACAGAAATTTAAATTATATAAAATAAACTGTTTGCAGAAATTCAAAATGTATAAAATAAAATGAAATTACAAGAGAAAGTGATGAAAAATGGAGAGAATAAAACTGAAATTCAGTTCCGAGGTGTCTTCAAAACTATGCACATCACACATATTTATAGTGCAATTTAGCACACCATGTAATACAAAGTCAGCAGTTTTAAAAGTAAAAGTCTACCGGCCTGCCTAAATCTAACTACTCCCAAGACAATTGTAAAAGTCTTCCAGCCAAGCCAATTTGCAATTCTCCTCCACAACTGGAGATAGTTGAATTTTAATACGCAGCTCTGTAGAAATGCTTTTTACCCCGCACAACTTATAATCTTTAATTAATAAATAATTAATTTAATTCAGAAATTATAAAAATAAATACCTAATATTATTAGATATTTATAAATATAATTTTCTAATTTAAATAAAATATTTATTAACAAAAATTAAATTATTATGTTCCGAGCTGTGTCGTTCACCTGCGCACAGGCGAGTGGAGATGGCAGCCGACAGCTCCTGCATGTGTTGACAGAGAGCATCTTTTGTACATTTGTAAACAATCGTAAATTTTGTGTTCACACACAAAAATGCAACTAAGTACCCCATCTTTGACACAACTTGCACATCTATTGGGCCTTGAGCCCAATGGCTTTTTAATCAGCCCAATTCAATTCTAATGGATTCAGCCCATGCAATTCATAACCCAAATCTCTTTTGTTTTAATTTAATTAATTACTTAATCAATTAATCATTTAAACAAATAATGATTAATTCATTAATTAATTAATTAATTAAATCAATTTAGATTAATACATTAATTCAACGTTAATTAATCATGATAATTAATTTGATAAATAAATTAATTCAGAATGAATTAATTTATCAATTAAATAAATTACATAAATATGTTAATTAAATAAGAATTAATATAAATCTATTGATAGCGCAAATTCTTTTTCCTCGTAGCCAGTCCATCTGAGCCAGAACTCCACCGTCTTTTAACCTTTTATCGCCAGGATACCTGAAATTTCGAGTTCTACACAACAAATACCGAAAGAACAAAAATGAATTAAAAGACACCACATACTTAAGGATAAATCACCAATCTAGGCTTAATTAGTGCATAATAAGTGGATATAAAATCCACTTATCACACCCCCAAACTTAAACTGATGCTTGTCCTCAAGCATAACAATATATATTAACTAACTAGCACCACTTCCGTAGGTGATCACGGTTGCATTTGGCATATGCAACAAGCCCTTTAAACCCCTAGGCAGCCCTAGTGGACGAGTTAGGTCTCGTGAGGGCCTATAGCGAATGTACCCACAAAATCCATTTATCAAATGCAACTAACAATGCATGAATGCAACTAATATGAAAAATGCAACGATCCCTTTCAAACTCACCAAAATCAACTAAAAAGCAAATATTTCCAAAGAATGCAACAATTCCAAGCAGATCTCGACTAAGTCCCCGTATACTAACAAATACATGAACAGAAACGTGCGTGTGTGCAATGCTCATCAGAAATACTCCCAAAACTAGGTCAAAAACCATACATGCTTTCCGTCAAGACAATCAGAGGTTTATAACTAGAATAAACTGTAGACACTTCATAACCTAGGAACACCTCCACTCTTATTCAAGGTAGACAGAAACTCATGCTTTAGTACTATACTACGACACTACATATACAATACGCATGCTTATTTAACCGTGCAATGAATGAGACCCCAAAAGGCTTATACAATAATACCCATGTAGCGAGTGTTAGGTCAGCAATCCCAAACCACAAGGGCTTTAGGTTACTAGGACTAAGTCCCCTCAGACTTAATTACTCGAGTATTAAAGAGCTCACTCTGGTTAATTTTGCATATAATCAATTGGACTTCTGACTCTTTTTTTTTTTTTTTTCGCAATCTGGAATGAGCCTTTCTCATTTCCAACCCTAGACTACTCATATAAATATGAGCCGGCTACTAGCCATTTGACGCCTAGCCTTTATTGACAATTATTACCACTTAGCATGAAATCCCTGTTTTCCCCCAAACTTAGATTTTAGTGTTCCTACGCTATCAAGGGAATAACGAAAATTCTAAGAATAAACAAGTGATTAAATCTCAAAACATCCAACAGGCATGACCCTAACCTAGCCCAAAAAGCACCCCAATGAGACTGTGTAAAAATTTTGTTCCCATAACATGCAAGTCAATTCCTTAGGAACTATAAATCAGCCCTCTACTCATCATCATCACACCCAAATCAACATCCACCTATCAAACAGAATCAGCTCGTCCTAAGGGATCATGAAAAATGCATGCCATGAAAATGCAACTAATATGACTCACATGGTAAAACAAACAAACAATAACAGAATGTCCTAAATGAAACAACATAGATAATACGAACAAATATGCAAAACATGATATCCTACATGAACACAATGACTCACAAAAACTACTAACACATATACATACTAATTATCCCCCAAACCACCCCCAAACTTATAATATTCAATGTCCGCATTGAATGGAAGTAAATACAAGGGATAGTAGAGAACATACCTGAAAACACCGAAACACATGGGTTGCCTCCCACGAAGCGCTTGTTTATTGTCGCTAGCTTGACTTCACTTTCGCACTTTAATCGGTAGTACCAAGAACCGCGGTTTCTGCTTTGCGATTCACATGTTCACCAAAATATGGCTTCAACCTCTGTCCATTTACTTTGAAAGCTGCTTCCGGTGTTTTATCAAAAATTTCCACTGCACCATGTGGAAACACCGTTTTAACTGTGAATGGTCCTGACCACCTTGACTTAAGTTTCCCTGGAAAAAGTCTGAGACGAGAGTTGAAAAGCAAAACTAACTGCCCTGGTACAAAAGACTTTTGCACCAAACGTCTGTCATGCCATCTCTTGACCTTTTCCTTGTATAACTTGTGATTTTCATAAGCCTGTAGCCGAAACTCATCCAGTTCATTAATCTGAAGCATTCTTTTCTCACCTGCTGCTGCTAAGTCAAAGTTTAACTTCTTTAGCGCCCAATAAGCTTTGTGTTCTAGTTCGGTAGGCAGATGACAAGACTTGCCATATACTAGCTGAAAAGGTGACATGCCCAAAGGTGTTTTGTAAGCTGTTCTATAAGCCCAAACAGCTTCATCAAGTTTTATTGACCAGTCCTTCCTTGAAGGATTCACGACCTTCTCTAGGATTCGTTTTATCTCTCTGTTGGAAACCTCTGCTTGGCCATTCGTTTGAGGGTGATAAGCCGTAGCAATTCGATGATTTATGTTGTACCTTGCCATCAATGCTGTGAACTTGCGGTTGCAGAAGTGTGATCCTTCGTCATTGATAATTACCCTTGGAGTTCCGAAACGTGTGAAAACTTGCTTATTCAGAAAATTCAGCACCACTTTAGCGTCATTGGTCGGTAAAGCCTTCACCTTGACCCATTTAGAAACATAGTCCACCGCTAGCAAGATGTACTGATTATTGCATGAAGAAACAAAAGGACCCATGAAATCGATCCCCCACATATCGAAAATCTCCACTTCCAACAGCATATTCAGAGGCATCTCATTCCTCCTAGAGATATTACCAATTCTTTGACATCTATCGCATCTCAACACAAACTGATGCGCATCTTTAAACAGTGTTGGCCAATAAAACCCAGCCTAAAGTACTCGAGTGGCTGTCTTCTCTCCAGCATAATGACCTCCGTAAGTGGTAGAATGGTAGTCATGCAAAATACCTTCAACCTCACTAAACGGAATGCACCTCCGAATCACCTGATCAGCTCCCTGTCTGAATAAGAAAGGTTCATCCCATCGGTACCATTTTACATCATGAAGAAACTTCTTTCTTTGGGCATAAGAAAATTCCGACGGGATGACATTGCTTACAAGATAGTTCACAATGTCTGCAAACCATGGTTCTTCATTGTTCACCCCAAAAAGTTGCTCGTCAGGAAAAAATTCGTTGATGAGAGTTTTATCCGCTGAGTTACCGTGTTCCTCTAACCGAGACAAGTGATCAGCCACCTGGTTCTCAGTACCCCTTCTATCCTTGATTTCCAAGTCGAATTCTTGAAGCAACAGAACCCAACGAATCAACCGTGGCTTAGCATCTTTCTTCGACATTAGGTATCGAATGGCTGCATGATCTGTAAACACCACTACCTTAGTTCCGAGCAAATATGATCTGAATTTCTCGAAGCTATATACAATAGCTAAGAGTTCCTTTTCTGTAGTAGTGTAATTCAGCTGTGCATCATTGAGAGTTCTGCTAGCATAGTAAATCACGTGAAACACCTTATTCTTCCGTTGACCAAGAACAGCTCCCACTGCATAGTCACTTGCATCACACATTAATTCAAAAGGTTCACTCCAATCAGGTGCAGTGATAATGGGCGCAGTTGTCAATTTCTTCCTCAAGAGCTTGAATGCCTCCAAACAATCTCCACCAAATTTAAAAGGAATATCCTTTTCTAACAGATTGCACAAAGGTTTAGATATTTTCGAAAAATCTTGGATGAATCGCCGATAAAAACCCGCATGACCAAGAAAACTGCGAATTCCTTTAACTGAAATTGGTGGAGGGAGATTTCCAATCGTCTCCAACTTAGCCTTATCCACTTCCAGCCCCTTACCAGATACCTTGTGCCCAAGAATGATGCCTTCCTTTACCATGAAGTGACATTTTTCCCAGTTGAGTACTAGATTAGTCTCAACACATCGTTTCAGCACCATGCCTAGATTTCTGAGGCATTCATCATATGATTTCCCAAAGACTGAGAAATCATCCATGAACACTTCCACATTGATACCAATCATATCCGAAAAAATTGCCATCATACACCTCTGAAAAGTAGCAGGTGCACCACAGAGTCCGAAAGGAACGCGTCGGAACGCGAAAGTGCCAAAAGGACATGTGAAAGTGGTCTTCTCCTGATCTTCTGGAGTAATACCAATCTGATTATATCCTGAATAACCATCCAGCAAGCAATAGAATTCATGCCCAGCCAACCTATCTAGCATTTAATCAATGAATGGAAGGGGAAAGTGATCCTTCCTTGTAGCTTTGTTCAGCTTTCTGTAGTCCATGCAAATTCTCCACCCTGTAACTGTACGAGTCGGAATGAGCTCGTTCTTTTCATTGGCAACTACTGTCATGCCTCCTTTCTTAGGCACACATTGCACTGGACTTACCCATGAACTGTCTGAAATGGGATAGATGATACCAGCATCTAGCCACTTGAGAATTTCTTTCTTTACCACTTCTTTCATGATAGGATTTAACCGCCTTTGGTGTTCTACTGTTGGTTTACTCCCTTCTTCCAATGGAATTTTATGTTGACAATATGCGGGACTGATTCCTTTTAGATCCGCAACAGACCAACCAATGGCTGATTTGAATTCTCGAAGAACTCTCAAGAGCTTGTCTTCCTCGGAGTCTGAAAGGTTAGCGGCAATAATCACAGGTAGAGTGGATTTTTCACCAAGGGAAGCATACCGTAAGTGATCCGGTAGTGGCTTGAGCTCTAGAGTTGGAGCTTCTTCGATAGACGGCTTTAATTGCTGATGTGGTCCTTTTAATTCTGGCAGTCCCAGCGATTCAACTGGTCTTTCAAATTTTCTTTGCCACGGCAAAGCATCCAGATATTGCAATTGTTCATCAATGTCATCTTCATCTAATGAATACTCCCCACTGAGGGTCTTTTCCAAAGTATCATTCATGAGCATGTGCCCTAACTTTCTTGTACCGTAGACTCAATCAAGTCTATCTTCAGACACTGTTCTTCTTCTATCGGGAATTTCATAGCTGTGAAAACATTGAAGGTGACAATTTGATCGTGCACCTTCATCGTCAGTTCCCCCTTTTGGACATCAATCAATGTTTGTCCTGTTGCTAAAAATGGCCTACCAAGAATGATAGGAATCTTCTTCTCTTCTTCGAAATCAAGAATGACAAAATCAGCAGGAAAGATGAGTTTGTCTACTTTAACCAACACATCTTCAACAACTCCCCTAGGATAGGTGATAGATCGATCAGCCAACTAAAGGGACATACTTGTCGGTTTTGGTTCAGGAAGACCAAGCTGCAAGAAAACCGAGTATGGCATAAGATTGATACTTGCTCCCAGATCACATAAACATTTGTCGAAAGATAATCTCCCAATTGTGCATGGTATTGTAAAACTCCCTGGATCTTTCAGCTTAGGCGGCAACTTTTGCTGCAATACCGCACTACATTCTTCCGTCAAAGCAACGGTCTCTAAGTCTTCAAGTTTTAATTTCCTCGAGAGAATGCCTTTCATGAATTTGGCATAGCTTGGCATTTGTTCGAGAGCTTCAGCAAATGGAATGTTGATATGTAATTTTTTAAAGACTTCAAGAAATTTGCCAAACTGCTTGTCTAATTTCTGTTTTTGCACTCGTCGAGGAAATGGTGGAGGTGGGTAGACTTGCTCTTTTTGCTCGAGGACAGCTTGTTTAGGAGTTGGCATATTTTCTTTAATCTCCTCCTTTGATTCTGATATATTGCCCATGTCCTTTGTGTCTCCCAAATCTGCTTTTTCTGTTCCTTTGTCTGGCAGAATTTTTTCTGTATCTTTTAGCTCAGCATCCTCCGTGATTCTCCCTGATCTGAGGGTAATTGCTTTGATGTGCTCGTGATTATCCTTTTTCCCAGGATTAAGTTCAGTGTCACTGGGGAGTGTTCCTTGTGGTCGGCTCATCATGAAACTAGCGAGTTGACTCAATTAAGTTTCCAGATTTTTAATGGAAGCCGCTTGGCTTTTTTGGCCCAACCTCAACTCCTCTAATTCAGTCTTTTCATTCGATGATTGTCCAGAATTTCCATAAGATTGTTGTTGTTGAAATCCTGGGGGCTGAAATTGTCTAGGAGCATATGGTTGTTGAAAATGTTGCCCCTGTTGTTGCTGGAATCCAGATGGATTATACTGCTTAGCTCCAAATGGCTGATGATTAGATTGTTGGTAGGGCTGATGTGATTGTTGTGCTCCTCCTTGATTATTGCTCCAACTGAAATTTGGATGATTTCGGTTGTTCGGATGGTAGGAATTTGGAGCTGGCTGTTGCTGTCTTTGGAAATTGCTTACGAACTGAACCGACTCGTTTGAGATGGCACATTGGTTTGATTCATGTGCGCCCGCACACAACTCACAAACACTAGCAACTTGACGAAATCCTTGCGCTGTCAACGAGTCTACTTTCAAGTTCAAAGCCTCTAGCTGAGCTGCTAAGGAAGTGGCTTTGTCAACATTAAAAATACCTGCTACCTTCTGTTGTGGCATTCTCTGAGTTGGGTTTTGATATTCATTAGCTGCCATCATCTCGATAAGATCGTAGGCCTCCTCATAACTTTTAGCCCATAATGCTCCCTCTGAAGCTGCATCTACCATTGGCCTTGATTGCATTCCTAGCCCATTATAGAAACAATTTATGATCATCCAATTTGGCATGCCATGATGAGGGCATTGCCGAAGCATTTCCTTGTATCTTTCCCACGCTTCACATAAAGATTCACCAGACTGTTGAGAAAATTGCGTGATAGCATTCCTTATAGCTGCAGTCTTTGCCATGGGGAAGAATTTGCTAAGAAACTTTTGAGCTAGATCAGCCCAAGTGGTGATAGATCCCGGTGGCAGAGAGTGTAACCAACCCTTGGCCTTGTCTCTTAATGAAAATGGAAAGAGTCTCAACTTCACAGCATCATCTGACACATTGTTGAATCTGAATGTGTCGCATATTTCTATGAAGTTCCTGATGTGTAAGTTAGGATCTTCCGTTACAGTTCCTCCGTACTGTACTTGATTCTGCACCATCTGAATAGTGCTAGATTTAATTTCAAATGTAGGAGCCGCAATTGCTGGACGAATGATACTTGACTGAATGTCATCAATCTTCGGTTGCGAGTAGTCCATTAAAGCCCTTGCTGCTGCAGGTGCAACTACTTCGCCTTCTCCGTCCATTTTCGGATTGAATGATTTTTCAAGTGCTCGCTTGGCTTTTAATGTCTTAGAGCGTGTAAGCATAAAAGTTCAACTACCGAACACAAATAATCACTTCACAAAAATATAAGATAAAATGTTCAAGTCAAACAAATTAACTTCTATTGTAGTAAAACACATTAACCAAAAATAACACCGAGTCCCCGGCAGCGGCGCCAAAAACTTGGTTCCTATTTTCTCTACGCAAGTATACGCAGTCCAAAAGCAATATAGGGAAATAGGGATCGTTCCTACGAAGACTCGGTTATTTTAGTAAATATGTCTATTCAACAATGTTTGGTTAATTATAGAAGCATGAACGAACTAAAATGGTTTATTTGTAGATAACAATTAACTAATGAAGTAACGGCTAATTTGTTTAAATTAATATGATAGAGGCATGGGGTCCTAATTTCATGAATGTTTTAACTCTTATTAATTATCAAGAATTAATGTGTTACAATTGTTAAGAATGCTAGCGGGAACACGAAACTAATATGAGCCATCTTTCAATTAACTCACACCATTCCAAATAAACATCCACAAAAGAGATAGAAGTTATAAGGGCATTAATTATATCCAATACACTATATGTCTATGTGAATGGGTGATACAATCAATTTAATCACAAGTTCCGCAATTAACTACATAGGGGAATAACGTTCTTTCGAAACTATAATCCGAAATGCGGAGAAGCCGACATACCTATGCTAGCATGGCAAGCCCTAAATCTCTAAATCCACTTTCGCAATCATTAGAGATTTGGCATAATAGATGTTAGCTATTCACCTATATTCAATTAAAACAACCATGCAAGGCAATCTTATATAGAAATTGTAAACACAAATTATCTATCAAATTAACATGAGCATTAACAATTCATTACATTAGAACCCCATGAAAGTGTTTAGTTCATAATTAAACTAGGCACCTTTATGGAATTAAATAAAATCATGGTAGAAAATTTTATAATTTAATTAAGAAATTACGAAAATTTAAAAATAAAAATAAAAGAATTAGAACCTAATAATAATAATAATAATAATAATAATAATAATAATAATAATAATAATAATAACAATAATAATAATAATAACTAAATTAAAAATTACGAGAAATTAAATATGAAATTACCAGAGTTTAGAAATAGAACCGAATAAATTGTTGAAACAGAGGAGCACTCCAAGTGGCCAACTAAATAAATAAAGGAACGGACAAAACTCAAAAGCAATCCAAATAATTCATCTGTTGCTTTCTGTGAATTATGTCGGCTGCTGTCTCACTCTCCCCCACCGCGCGTGGAGTGCACGCGCCGGCCTTAAAGATCAAATAGCCGCGCGTGGCAAGCACGCACGCTTCCTGAGACTGGTTCTGGCTAATTGCGTGTGGTTCACTGGCAGTTGTGGTGTTGTTGAATTGAACAGACTGATTGATTACAGAAAGACTGGTTGTGTTTATATGCTTCAGTTCAATTTAACCCAAATTGCTTTACAGACCGAATAAAATAGAAGAGCCCTCCTGATAATCCCCTTAAATTCTTAAATTAAATCTTATAATAATTTTTTTTAGAAATTTTTAAGTGTATAAAATAAAATAAAATTACAGAAATTCAAAGTGTTTAAAATATAATAACATTACAGAAATTTAAATTATATAAAATAAACTGTTTGCAGAAATTCAAAATGTATAAAATAAAATGAAATTACAAGAGAAAGTGATGAAAAATGGAGAGAATAAAACTGAAATTCAGTTCCGAGGTGTCTTCAAAACTATGCACATCACACATATTTATAGTGCAATTTAGCACACCATGTAATACAAAGTCAGCAGTTTTAAAAGTAAAAGTCTACCGGCCTGCCTAAATCTAACTACTCCCAAGACAATTGTAAAAGTCTTCCAGCCAAGCCAATTTGCAATTCTCCTCCACAACTGGAGATAGTTGAATTTTAATACGCAGCTCTGTAGAAATGCTTTTTACCCCGCACAACTTATAATATTTAATTAATAAATAATTAATTTAATTCAGAAATTATAAAAATAAATACCTAATATTATTAGATATTTATAAATATAATTTTCTAATTTAAATAAAATATTTATTAACAAAAATTAAATTATTATGTTCCGAGCTGTGTCGTTCACCTGCGCACAGGCGAGTGGAGATGGCAGCCGACAGCTCCTGCATGTGTTGACAGAGAGCATCTTTTGTACATTTGTAAACAATCGTAAATTTTGTGTTCACACACAAAAATGCAACTAAGTACCCCATCTTTGACACAACTTGCACATCTATTGGGCCTTGAGCCCAATGGCTTTTTAATCAGCCCAATTCAATTCTAATGGATTCAGCCCATGCAATTCATAACCCAAATCTCTTTTGTTTTAATTTAATTATTTACTTAATCAATTAATCATTTAAACAAATAATGATTAATTCATTAATTAATTAATTAATTAAATCAATTTAGATTAATACATTAATTCAACGTTAATTAATCATGATAATTAATTTAATAAATAAATTAATTCAGAATGAATTAATTTATCAATTAAATAAATTACATAAATATGTTAATTAAATAAGAATTAATATAAATCTATTGATAGCGCAAATTCTTTTTCCTCGTAGCCAGTCCATCTGAGCCAGAACTCCACCGTCTTTTAACCTTTTATCGCCAGGATACCTGAAATTTCGAGTTCTACACAACAAATACCGAAAGAACAAAAACGAATTAAAAGACACCACATACTTAAGGATAAATCACCAATCTAGGCTTAATTAG
This sequence comes from Kitagawia praeruptora, assembly GCA_037693485.1. Lineage (NCBI taxonomy): Eukaryota > Viridiplantae > Streptophyta > Magnoliopsida > Apiales > Apiaceae > Kitagawia > Kitagawia praeruptora. The sequence continues at coordinate 25,715,180 of CM075352.1, read as the reverse complement.
TGCATAATAAGTGGATATAAAATCCACTTATCACACTCTATAAGAAATATTATCTCTTAAAAGTAGAGAAATATTTTTGGAACTGCAGTTTACCTAAAATGTCATGTCAGTGGGATATGAGTAGATATATGTGTGAAAACGAAAGATAAGCTCAATGATCTTGTATTAATTACGAAGAAATATTATCTTGTGGTGGATATAATTATATGATCGGTAAAGTCTGGCAATATAAGATTGAGTATGTGAACATTTTACAAGACCCACTTGACATAATCCTGGAAGGATATAAACTGCTGGAAGCAGTGAATTAAATTCTCGAGAACTAATCAAATTGTGAATAGATATGGACCAGAAGTCCAATATTATATTATTCCGGAATGAGAAGTTTTATGTATTCTAATATTATAGGTGATAACTCATAAAAATCTCTGGCTAGATCGAGTGGATGGAAATTAGAAAGTTTTTCTAATTGACATTCGAATGAGTTTCACCTCATAAACAAAATACATTGAGATTATTAGTTTGTTTTTTAAGTTGTGATGTTGACCTATTATTTTAGAATTTTTCTAAAGTAATACATATTTTGTGGGAGAAACATAACTTCTCCCGTAAAGGAAGATTAGTCACCACTGAGGACTTGAAAAGAAAATTATTGGTCCTGAAGTACCAACATATCATATTGTAGTAAAATACTAATTTATCTTGCTAATTGTATATGTCCCGATATAATTAATTAATTTACTAGAAAACTTTAAAGCATGTCCGATTTGAAGGAAAGAGAATCTTAAAGGTACATAAAGAAAAATTTGATCTCACTAACCTAAGGGTTTAAATTGATTTTGCAGGTGCTAAGGGTTTACTTTGATTCTCATAATTTTGATCTCATATATGTTGGAGATATTATTATTTTGGCATGCTATGAAATTAACAATTGCAGGTACTTCTTGAAATGATATTGTGATTCTAAAACTTATGAAGATTGGCCGTATTGGAGATTCGATAAAACACAACAAGATATGATTTATTATGGATCTAAGCTCTACAAACTTGATAATGTGCTGGCTACACAACTCAAAAGATTCATTGGTCATGGCATTGCGAATAACTACATTTGAGAAGTTTTTAACTCATCAACTCAAAGATGTTATGCAATATTATTGTGAGGGGGAGACTATGCGCGCTGCACTCTTTTTTCCTTAACCATGGTTTTTCCCATAGGGTTTTCCTGGTAAGGTTTTTAATGAGGTAGCTTCACATGCGCATTATGGAATAATGTTCTTGTTTCCTTCACTTGGTTTTCTACCCACAGGGTTTTTCCAGTAAGGCTTTAACGAGATATTATTTCATATAACGGACATCCAAGGGGGAGTGTTATCTATACTCTTTATTAAAAGCAGAAACCCCCTTTAAATGGTATGTCATGTATACCGCGGTATGCACGGTATGCCATTTAATTAATTAATTAATTAATTAATAATAACTTATTTTACTATTTGATCTTACTTTAAAAACTGTTTTTTAAGTGTATAGAAGGCCAATAAGAATAAGAACTACTAATGAAACAAGTCCTCTCTGAACTAAAATACGGTATGCCAATTAATTAATTAATTAATTAATTAATGTATACCGCGGTATGCCATGTATACAGCGGTATGCCACTAAATATTAATTAATTTAATTAATTAAAATCATAATATTAAATATTAATTGAATTTAATAATGAACTTATATACTAGGAGTCTATTAACTAAAAATTAAAATAAAAATCGAGAATATAGGACTTATGGCTCTATTAATTAATATTTAAAATATATCTATAATAGATTAATAATAAATACAATTAATAATATAACTATTCTTATATTACCAGAGATAAGTTATATAAATTTAATTAATAAAAATAATAAAACTAAATATTAATTTAATTTATTATTGAAATTATATACTAGGAGTCTATTAACTAACAATCGAAATAAAAGTCGAGAATATAATATTATATACAACTTGGTGGTTCAAGATTTTATTCATTTAAAAAAATTGAAAATTAGGAATTTAAGATAATTTATCACAATCCGTGCTTCGCACGGGTTATTAGCTAGTAAATATAATAATGTGGATGTCCTTTGACCTTTCATGTATTAGACTTTTGGCTTTTCAATCCTTAGACTCTTAGCCTTTCATCTACTTGTAACATTTATTTTGTAGCCTATATAAAGGCTTGTTGTATGATTATTTTGGACACACCAACATATGAATAATAAGATGATCTCTTCTCTCCTCTCTATTTCTTAGCTCTCTCAAGTTTGTCTCTATTACATATTATGGGTTGGACTCCATAACAAACACCTTATATAACAAACAATAAAGAACACCTTAGATCTAATAGATCCAATGCCCTTGGCGGGGCCACCCAATACAAAAGTTCTTATTATTTTACCTTCTATCCATCCATCATCTCAAAAAAAAATAAAAAAAAAATTAAAAAGTTACTGTTCATGATGATGATGTCATCAGTGACGTCATCATGAACATTAAACTTTTTTAAATTTTTTTTTTGCTGACTTGATAGAGGGTAAAAAAATAATAACTTTTTGTATTGGGTGCCCCTGGCGGGGCCAAAGGATCTAATAGATCTAAGGTGTTCTTTATTGTTTGTTATATAAGAATGTTCTGTATGAAGCAAAAGCCTATATATTATTATATAACATAAACATGATATTAATATTTTTGATATGGGTATTTTTGCGGTGCGGTGCGGGGCGGGGCGGGGCGGGGCGGGGCGGGGCGGGGCGGGGCGGGGCGGGCGGGGAATCCTGCTGGACCCCCTTGCCATTTACCCGGGGAATTTTTGTACATTGCTACCGTAGTGGAATCGTTCCTGCCATGTTACTGATGCGGAACCTTGAAAACAAATACGGGCACGGACATCTCTACATAACACATCTTTAGAAACAGAAATGCAAAAGTGTCCGCTGGCCAAGTTTCATTTCAGATTTTGAATGTGATAAAAACATCAGGTCGCAACCATATTTGATCATAGGGTGGCCCTATGAGCTAAAGCTTTGTAAAGTGACTCGACAATTCTGGTGAATTAGGTGGGTAAAATTAAAATAAGTAGATTAATTGATTGTAGTTAAAGTTTTTTTTTTTTTTTGATGAAATTGTAGTTAAAGTTAGTAAGGTGTAGTAAACGAGTGATTATGAAATGTGGCCTTCTTTTTATTATTATAGACCCACACTTGAATCATTTATCCTCCTCCTGGAGGAGCATCATATCTCTTCTGCTTTGTCAAGGGGCCTTTCTGATTTTTAATCACATATATTTTCCCCATACCCTCTTCAACAACTTTCTTCAATAAATAAATTTCCAACAATCAATTTTGTACGCAAATCCTGTTGAGAATATACATACATGCAATAGTAGCTGTCAGAAATAGACCGTTTGTCACGTCAAAGGCGGGTGAAGCACAAGATAATTGAACAAAATAATTGAAGGAACGACATTTTATTTATATTTGTCGAACCTCTATGGACCTGTAGTGAATTGTCACATCACTTATTTCTATATTAAAATTATATATTTCATTAATAACAACTTGAAATATTAATAACATACCATTTTTAAAATATAGCCAATCATATGGTCAATACCCTCGGAACACAATGTTTTACAGGTTCGACAAATTTTACATAATCAATATTTTATGTAATTTAGCCAATCATTTTTAGCTAACGCCATTGGAGATGCTCTTACATTTTAGTTTTAAATGGATTCCGTTCTTTAGTTTTTGTCAGAAATAACTTTTTTATTAAATAAAAGTATCGAGAATATAATGTTCGGAGGAATATAGTTTCATTCAAAAAATATATCATCTAACCGAAAGTAAGCCCGTACTCCCTGAAGTTTTAGTTTTGAATGAATTTCGTTTTATTTTGAATCCAAATGAACTGAAACAATCAAAAATATACCTCAGGGGCACCTAGTTCTCTCCTTCCTAAATCCGCCCATCTGGTCATGTCGTCACCCGGCCCCACCAAAAAGCTCTTACTATTTATCAAGAAATTAAGTGTACACATTGGTATTCCTTTCAGGCTCATTTTCTTTAACAGCTGTATGATCGATCATTAATAGTGCTCACTTATTTTTTGTAGCATCAGGGAAGTAACAGAGCGAGGCTTCAAAATCAGAGTAGAGAAACTAACTTGAAGCTATCTCAATGGGTGTTTCGACATCATCTATAGCAGCCAAACTTGCATTCTTCCCTCCAGAATCATCGTACAAGATAGATATCGATGAACAACAGACTGGAAAACTAAAACTTATTGGTGTGCCAGAGGGTGAGAAGGGTGAAGTGTCCAAGTTACAAACAAAGAAAGGTCACAGTATAACTGTGGTATATGTCAGGAATTCATCTGCAAAGCTCACAGTGCTCTACTCTCATGGCAATGCTGCTGATATAGGCCAGATGTTTAAATTCTTAACGGAATTATGTGATGAACTTTGCGTCAATGTCATGGGGTTGGTCCATGTCTCGTGTATTTAATATGCACATCACTACACTACTTGATGCATCTTATCTCATGGACTGATCGGTTTGGATGTTTTGTTCATGATATGCAGGTATGACTATGCTGGTTATGGGCAATCCACAGGAGAGGTGTAGCATCCTATCTAATAGTTGGAGTTTTCAACTTTGTCGATAAATGCTTGATAGGTTATGGATTATCATATATAGTAGTAACAATTTCGCCATACTCTGAGTTTAATATTTAAACCTAGTGATTTTCCTTCTTTTATGAATCACTTTTCCGACTTAATTTGTTTATTTCAGTATAGTAGTATATGATAACTTAAATAAAGCTGTGATCGATCAGCTGCTGATCTGGCTATTAAAATACTTCCATGTCAAATAGCCAAGCGAACACAACACATACGCTGACATAGAGGCTGCATATGGATGCCTGAAGGAGAAGTATGGAGTAAGAGATGAGGATATCATATTGTATGGCCAATCAATTGGGAGTGGACCGACCATGGAACTAGCTACGCGAGTGCCTGCATTAAGGGCTGTAATTCTTCAGAGCGCAATCTTGTCTGGCCTTAGAGTTATATATCGGATGAAACGAACACTTTGGCTTGACATATACAAGGTCTGTTTATATTAAAGAACATACAAATGAAATGTAAATATTTAAACGTCTGTTACAAAGTTTATAATGTTTCCTGCAGAATGTTGATAAAATTCAATATGTACATTGCCCTATTCTTATAATCCATGTAAGTCCATTTATTCCTTTCATTTCTCGACACATCTATATTTTGGACCTGCACATGTTTAATAGAATTTTGAGGTTGATAGGGAACAGAAGATGAAGTTGTGGATATCTCTCATGGTAAGCGCCTCTGGGAGCTCTGCAAAGAAAAATATGAACCTTTGTGGCTTACAGGAGGGAACCACTGCAACTTACATGTTTTCCCAGAGTTCTTTAGGCATCTCAAGAAATTCAAAATAGCCATTGAGAGGTTACCAGGTGAAAATAGTGGATTGGAGAGGAGTTTGAATAACCAACCAGTGAATGAGGAGCAAAGAGAGAAGTCTAGACTAAGCGTGAGCTGCGTAGAGAAGTACTCTTCTAGGCCTACAGTTGGGGATAAAGATATTTTGAGGCTTAGTGTAGACAGCAGAGAAAAACCAAGAAATAGTTCAGATAAGAGTGAAAAAGCAAGAAAGAGCGCAGACCATTATTATGGAAAACCAAGGATCAGCACTGATCAATCAGAGAGAGGAAGGAACAGCATTGATCGGTAAGTTGAACTATCTTAAATTATGAATCTTTTGAGATAAACAAAACATTAACACACTTAAAAGGCATACTTGGACTTCAATATTTTTCTGATTTAGAGTATTGGTTTGGTGGCAGATTAGGCGACATGATGAGATCAGTAGCGTTTTGCAATGTGGATTGTTTGAAGCAGACAATGACAGAGGACTAATACATCCACAACAACTGTTTGCTTTTCTTCCACTTTGTGCAAATCTTCAGCTGATTGTTTATACACAGAGTGAACTTCACATGCAGTGAAGATTCCAGTATTAAGCTTAATGAACAGAATGGCCAGCTTTACCAACTGCATGTAAATAATTCCATTCCTGCTCTCTGTTTCGTGAGTATGTTCCAAATTTAAGGTTGTTTGTCAGTGTGAATATGAGAATTGTTTAGGTACCCTTTGAACATTTGTCGTATCCGCTGCACAAGCCTCTCATAAGATCCTAACCGAAAAAACAAAACGAAACAGTGATTAAATTGAAATCTTAATGATTCAAAATCAGGTGAATGTTGTCCCATTGACACAAAAGTTGCTATGCGGTTCTTTATGCTTTGACTATTTATTTGTAACTAAAAAATTCCAACAAAAATCATATTTGTAACTAACCCTCCATTTATTTTCAATTTCAAAATCATCATCACCTACCAAAATAGTCTTTCGAATTCACTTTTGGTATAATAATTTTAGTAGGATTATATGTGATCATTTCATTCACCGGCGTGAAGGCAGACAAGATTATACCTTGACCCACCACACGTAGGTCTCTTTTCATAACTAACACTATCTTTTACCTAACCGCCACTTCATAATGAAACAAATACAGTAATCTTGGAAGAGATGGCTGAAATGTGGGCAATCATGAAATTCAAGAATATTACTGAGGGGAAGGGATCTGAAATTAAAGACATTGTTGAATCTTCAAATAATTGAGCTGGTTCATCTCCCAGCAATAATACTATAGCCTTAATCACAGTAAACAGGAAAATATAACAGAAGAAACATAAAATACTTCATTAATATTTAAAATGGCTCCTACGCCAGTGTAAATTCCACCACATAATTCCTCCAACTCTACAGCATATACAGTTATCAGATTTATCCAGATACAATATCAAGTGTCACTGGAATACTCTAACCCCACGACAACCTAATAATTAACCATTCTGACCGTAATTTAAAAAAATGCCACCGACTACATGAACATGTAACAGTTGACAAGATATACTATCACCTCCACGCCAGTTCTGCAATAAGCAAAGGAGCAAGTAGATTTTGCATTACAATGTGGTGGCAACTGACAGTTAGAACAGCCAAGTCAAAATCAGGGTTCAACTTTCAAATTGCCTGCCGCTCACAGGGAAGCCAGCAATTCTCTCAGGGATCAATGACCTACAATATGGAAATCAACAAGGTTTTACCATCTGACTCTTGGATGTGGAGGGGTGTACTGGGATTGAGATGTGTCTGAATAATGTTGTAGAGTTCATGCTACCAGACATCTGGTACCTGCAATCAAATGAATCATAATTTATGTCAATTTAGGCAGCCAACAAGCAAATATATCAGCAGCAGGAAATAAATCTGCTAACCAAAGGATGCTGAAAGATGTCATATTATTTTTTTATATAAAAAAGAGATTGATATCTTCACATGTCAAATTGTTAAGAACAAATATAAGAATTGTAGCCTCCTATCACTATTGACATAGTTGTCCATCTACAAATGGTAAAGGAACTTCAAACTGATAAGGAAACAGATATACAGAGAAGAAATACAGGTTCAATTTAGCAGGATAATAAAACTCAGTTTCAAGCTTCAACAAGTACCTAAAGTTACCTTAGAATCCTTGTTCCCACCACTCATGGCTGTCATGTGAGAACTAATGGTTTTTCTAAGGGCATCAGAAGAGGTTCCCATGCCAAGAAGACCCGCTTGGATGGTTCCAGGTTGAGATACATGCACTGGAGGATAATGCATAGACATTTCAGAATAAAAACCAAGGCCAGACGAGGGTCCAGCCTGTGATTGAAGAATCTGCACCCCATTGAAACATATTTAAGTGGTTCCAACTTCAGAGGTGTAATTTACTATAAATACAATTTGTTTTACTTTTGCTGATAGGTACTCTCTTACATCTTTTCCAGTAGTCCTTTCAGTGTCAAAATTCAGCTGGGTATTAACTGATGCAAGCTTCATTGACAGAAACTGTTGTAAAATGAGCGAGTAACATTTAGTATACTTCTATACAACTTAAACAAGTAAGATGTATCCGCAGACACAAATTTACAATCTTTATGCTGGTATATGTATCTAGTCAAAGATTGATTTATCACTCCTGTACGCCACATTATAACCAAAGCTATTCTTGCAACTCATGGTCTGCTTCAATTTGTATGAGGTGTGTCAAATATTGAGCGTCATGGATACATGGTGCATGTCTATTTAAACAGTTAGACTATTACACGGAAATTGTCTTATTATAGGAATTAAAGAGCAAAAGAATTTATGAAACCAAAAAGAACAAATAGTGGAGAACGTGAGAAACATAATCAACATTATTAATGTACTTTATCATACCTCAACTTGTTGTTGTAGTGATTGAACATAATTAATGATTTCATCAAGCATGACTGCTTTGCCTGTAACCTAAAATTTTCAATGAATATTTATGAATGAACAGCTTAACCAAACTACTACAATGTATCAGATATTTAGCTAAAATACACCGACAAACCTTACTGCAACCTGGTACTAGGTCCTGTAAATACTTCATCCTTTCACTGATTTTTTCCCTTCTCACCTGTTAAATTCAACTTCTGTTAATAAACTAAAATAGAGTACATTCTTTCAATGCAACTAAATCGTTCCAAAAAGAATCATACTCTCTCTGCAAGACTATGGCTGTTTGTTGCCTGTCCTCTTCTTGCTCTAACATGTACGTATTCTTGTTTTAGTGACTGTGGAGCTTGAGGTACCAGTTTGCCATGTTTTCCACTAGCTTTATTGATTGTTGAAGCTGGATTTTGATCTCCCTTCTTTTGAGTTTCAGAATTGTGCTTTGTAGGCTCAACTGGATCTGCAGCTCTTTTGACGTCTTCAGGTTCAGTATCCTGCTAAAAGGGCAAGGATCATTATTATATAAGATACAAGACAAATCAGAGTAATCAACATTTACCATATTATAAATGGGTACATATAGTTTTACCTGAGCAATTTTCCTCCTTTTCTTTGAGCCACGTCCCTTAGCAAGAATTCCTTGACGGGTACCCTCCAGTTGGGATGGCTCTGCTTGATTGCCACCAGTGCTAAATTCAGCATCAACTGATTCATTACCACATTCACATTGACCTTCATTTGCTTCATCACGAGACCTTATAAAACTCTCGGTTTTCCTCCCACTGTTTGGACTGCCTGCACTAGGTCCATGCTCAGTCGACATAGAAACCTCTTCTGTACCTTCAATTACATGCGTCTCATTTTCCTGAACCTCTAAACCGGAAATTGAACTCAACCCAACACCTGAATTAATACCTCGGAATCCCTGCATTTGCACCACACCCTCAGTGTACCGACACATGGACCCTGGAACTGCAAAAGAGTTCAACATTTCGCCAAAATTACCTCCACTAAAGCATGAGAACTGCACCCCCCGCTCAAGAAAACCCAAGTCTGCAGGAATCTGAGATAAGCTCTGGGGAAGCATACTTGATGATGATGGTAAATTAATATCCCCTCCCAATATAGGATTTGGTGGATTCCAACCCCTGTCAAGTGTCCCCTCCATAGCACTTGCATTAAAAGAGCCCCCACGGTTTAGCACATTAATGTCACAAAAACCCAGTGAAGTGATGGGTTGGTCTAAAACAGTAGTGTGGAATGAGTCTACCACAGATGCCATAGTACTATCAGGGGGATTTGATCCCATTGATGTACTTTGGCTAAATTGCAAACTCAAGGGCACATCGGAAGGATGCAAGTCCCTCGAATCCTCATCCCCTATATTCATCTCAAATTTATACATCCCCTCCATTTCCACAATTCTTTAAAAACAAAGAACCAAACCCCAATATAACAGCCCTAACTGCTCAACCCAACAATGCCAACCAACCCTTTATAAAAGCCCTAATTGCTCAACCCAACAGAACAATCATACATGTGAAATTGACAATTCTAACCTAATCAACACACTCAAACAACAACTGGACTGCCAGTTTCATTCAAGAAGCAAACTTTATACATAAAAGATTGTACCAACAGTCAAAAAAAGCTGTAAAGAGGGTAAATGAGAGTGACCCACCTGAAAGAATGAGCTGAAGAATCAAGAAAGTTGCACCAAAAGCCACATTATATCCAAAGTAACCACTGAAAATTTCCCAAATTAAATCAAGAAAAGTCATCTCAATGATAATGAAAACACAAGCATAACACAACAAAGAGGTCAAGAAAGCAAGTAATTAGACAAACACATTGATTTCAGTATACTATAAATAGTCATTCAGGTCTGATACATAAAAAAGAGTCAGCTAAAAGTGGGAAAATGAAGATACCCATTTCAGATTCTCTACTATACTTTTTGGTGCTCTGTCCAATTTTTCTAAAAAAGAAACCCTTTTCATCAATGAGTGTGCATATAGTGTTCTTGATTTCTTGAATATGGGGAATTTATTCAAACCTTTCTTCTTTATTGCATAACTCTTACTAACATGTACTGTTAAAGTGATTGTGTAACGTGTCACTGTATCATTCTCATACACCAGAAACACAGTACACAACGGTCATTTCAATCATGCAATTTCAACCCATTTTTCAATTCGGTGTAAATGGATGAAAATGAAATCTCGATACAAAATATATTAGAATCGTAAATTAAAATCACATATAAATTTTATAAGAACGTATATTAGAAAGGTTTGATGTTACTGAGGTTATGTAAGGAAAATTCCATGAGATAATTAAAATTTTCCATATTAATACACGAGCGTACAATTGTAATTTCATGAATTTTTTAAGAAAATTATCAAAATTTACAAAAATGTCATAGCTATTTATCCTATTGTTGGAGTAAGTGTATTAAATTGCCAATCCTTTACAATGTTGGGGTTACAAGTATATTTATAATGACCTAATTGGGCCTTTAATGGGCTTGACTATCTAAGTGGGCCTCTGGCCCAACATTCAGTCCCCCCTAAGTATGAAAGTATCTTCAGATCTTTCTAAATTATTTTACATAAAGCCCAATTTTTGCAAAAAGGAAAAGAAAGGAAAAAAAAAGTTTTTTGCTCCTTGATTTGAATTGGACGTGACACGCGGCTATATACGTAGTGGCTGAAGGGTTGTGTCTGTTCACTTCTCCTTGGGACTGACACCGGCAGTTGTAGAGGTAATATATTCACTTTACTCTTCTCTTTTCTCTATAAGTTTTCTTGTTTTGTTCTTTTCCTGTTTCTTTCTTTTATCATCTTCTTTCGTTGCTCTTCTCTTGATATTTGAGGTACTCTTCCTGTCTCTTCTCTGTCTTTTCTTTTTATTTTCTTGCTTTCTTCCTTGTCTGGTACTATGAAGGCTATCATCGCCTCTTGTTCTTCGACTGAGAGTGTTCCTCAAAACGATGGGGGGAATGATGTGGAGAGTCCTGTTGTCGAGACTGCTACTCGTTCTCATTATCTTCTTCGTACCTCCCCTTCTGTAAAAGCTTTGTCTTTTTCTCCTGGTTGTCATGAGAGTTCTATTAGTAGGGTTCGTTCGGTTGTTGGGTCTGGTTCGCAGACCCCTTCTGTCGATGATGTTGTTAGACCCCGTTCTGGTGCTAGTTTTGAGTCCAATAAGTCTTTTAATAAGCCCAGCTTCTATGCTACACACCCCTTGGACCTTGATAAGTTATCAGGGTACGTTTCTTTCTCTGCTGGTTATAATGCCTTTGCCCCTAGTATAAATGACCGGATGTGGAAACCTCCTCGACCTGGTTGTCAAGCCATCCCTGATGTATACTTTGAATATGGGCTTAGATTACCTTTACACCCTTTCTTTCGTTTTATCCTTCAGATCCTTGGGTGTGGTTTGGGCCAATTGGTACCAAACATGGTGCTTCAGATTAATGGGATTATTGCTAGGTGTTACGAACTCCGACAATTCCCTAGTCTTGACTTGTTCTTCTCAATCTTTCGAGTAAAGAATACTGGAATACAGTTTTATGTTGACAAGAAAGAGGGATGTAGAAAGTTGGTTGAGGCTCCTGCTTCTAATTCTGGTTGGCACCCTTTGTGGGCTTGGTATGAGGGTCACGAACTAGGAACCATAGGACCTTGGCGAACTCTCTGCGCTGGTCGTGTGAAGTCTGTAAACCTTTTGGGGTCGAGAGCCGCTTCTGACTTGCGAGTTTTTCTTGGTTCTGAAGTTAGATATCAGCCCGAGGAGTTCTTAGATGCTAAATTCTTGAATGATCATTGTTGTAAGCTAGTATATGTGTTGAATCTTTGTATTACTTTGCTTTTCCTTTTGTTCTTATTGATTTGCTTTTACCTTTTGACTTGTAGTGACTGGACCAGCACTGCTTGAATTGGTGAGCCTTTTTGCAAACATGCCTACTGAAGAGTTTTTGGCCCTTCTCGTGAAGAGCAAGGCTGCTGGAGCGTCAACCATGATTCCCAATGTTAAATTGGAAAGTGGCCCAGAGGCAATTTCGAAGAGTTTTGTTTCCCCTTCCAGTGTGATTGAGGTTGATGCTGCTGGTACTGCTGTTGTGAAAGACAAAGAAAAGAAGAGACATCGCGAAGGTCACTTTTCCAAGGGCCATCATTCAAAGAAGCTGAAGGATATGGTGGAGCTTCCGTCCTCTGATGGTAATGTTGGGGCTTTGGTGTCTCCCAAGGGTGGTACTAACGTCGTGAGAGGCCTTCGTGGTTGTAAGGATTTAGTTGATCAGGTATTCTTGTCTTTGTCTTTATCTGTTTTTACTTCGATTGTCGTTGTGTATGATTGCTTCCTTTCTGAACTTCTTGAGGATGTCTTTTTATCTTTAATTTGGTTCTTGTTTTGACCCAGTTATCTACTGAGATGGAGAAGCTTTTGAAGCTGGATGATCTTGTTGATGTTCTTGAAGTGAGGCGACTTCGTGGAGAGGTAAGTGAGCTGAAGGTGGCTAACAAGAACCTGGAAGAGACTTCTCAGAATCTGGTTAAGGAGAATACTATTGCTGCTGATAAGCTCTTTGCTTCGTTGACTGAGAAATCCCATCTTATTACTGAGTGTGATGCTCAGAGTGATCAAGTAAAGAATTTGCAGTTGGATAATCAGACTCTGAAAGATGCTGTGAAGACCTCAGAAGAATGTCTTGCTAAGAAGATGGATGTTTGGATGGAAGAGAAGGCTGCTCTGATGACTAAAATGGAAGACCTATCTGTTCAATTGGCGAAGTGTCAAGCTGAATCTTTGTCATCTTTTGAAGAAGGCTACAATGAAGGTGTTGGACGTCTTGCTAAGGCTGGAATTGATGTGGTGGACCATTCGTTTGATCGTTATCTGGCTGATGTTGCGAAAGGAGGTGAAGCTGGAAAGACTGGTTCATCAGACTCTGTGCCCAAGAATTGAAGGTTTATTTATCTGCCTGGGGTATGCCCCTGTAGGCCATGTAACTTTATTGCTATCGCTTTTGTTTTATCCAAACTTTCGTCATGATGATCGAGTCATTTGAACTGTTGTGATATTTTGCTTTGTTATCTTGACCTTGAATGGTATCTCCTTGCTTTGGTGAATCTTTCCTTTAGCTTACCAGTTAGTAGCTTTTGTTAAATACCTTTGTATTGTGATATTGTTGATGGCGTCCGAGAAAGTAATTCTAGGTAGTTTGGAGTAACCACAGTAGGAGTTGCTCAGCTTTATTTTTGTAATTAGCTTTGAGCATGCTTCTGTATTTGACGTATGCTTCCTTTTTCTTCTTTATGTAAATGTTCATGAACTTTAAGGAGTACAAATAGACTTTCAGAGGTGGCGAAATGGAGAAATGGAGAGATAAAGGTTGCTTTACTCCGCTTTGCATGTACTTTTGGTCTGATTTCAACTATCTTTTTCCTTTTTCCTTTCGAGATGTTTTTCTACTTGGTGTACTTTTGACTTTATTCTTCATTGAAGGTGAACTTTACCTTTTCTTCGTAGTTTTGGTATTTTTGGAGTATTTTGGCGGATTTTACCTCTTCTTTTTTTTATTTTTGGCGTTTTTGGAGTGTTTTGGCGGACTTTACCTTTTCTTCGTACTTTTGGTGTTTTTGGAATTCTTTGGCGGACTTTACCTTTTCTTTGTATTTTTGGCGTTTTTTGGAGTATTTTGGTGAACTTTACCTTTATCTTTTCGATTTCCTTTAGTAGCTTTGCGTATGCATGGAGAGATGTTTGGGCTCTTTTCTCTATTTGGGGCGTGCCAAATATTTTGGCTTTGGTGGTGCGTATTTACCTTTATTTTTGTTCATGGCGAATTTTCATACGTCCCCGGAGAGTTCGAGCCGTTTAGGCTGTTTTGCGGTGATCGGAGCACTCCTTTTTAGTGCACCTTGTTCTTTTGGTGTTTCCATCGTTGAATATATTACTAAGGCATTTTTACCTTGTGTTTCCTGGAAACTTGGGATGCGAGGAATTCATGGCGTTACCTTTTGGTATGGTTCCTCTTGATTTTACTTTGAATGTTGGCAAGCATTTAATCAAACAAAATGATATAATAATTTAAAGCAAAAGTCGATCTAAAGGAAAGCTTGATCTTATATCATGAATTATCAGGTGATAGAATAAGCTATGAATGCAGCTCAGATACATGAGAATCTAGAAATTCGTTCAATAACTTAAATAACTTAAAGAGGTAATTGATTCCTACCAGAGAATTTTATGGATAGAATTTCTTGAGGTGGATGGCATTCCAAGCATTCAAAACCGGAGTTCCGTCGAGGTGCTCAAGGCGGTAAGAACCAGAAGCAATGACCTTTGTGACCCGGTAAGGTCCTTCCCATGGCGGGGACATCTTGTTTTGCTTTGAGGGCATCGATGCTGCCGCTTCTCTTAGCACGAGGTCGTTGACCTGAAAGCTCCTTGGTTTGATTTTTGAATTGTACAGCTCTGCTACCTTGTCTTGATATTTGGCGGCTTTGACCTGTGAAGAGTTTCTGAGCTCCTCGAGGAGATCAACATTTAGCCTTAAACCTTCTTCAGATGCCTTTGGGTCAAACTTTTCAATCCTCAGAGATTTGGAGCTTATTTCTACTGGTAGTACTGCTTCAGTTCCGTACGCCATTCTGAACGGCATTTCTCCTGTAGAGGCCTTTGGTGTGGTTCGGAGACTCCACAACACGTTTGGCAGTTCATCCACCCAATTTCTACTTGCTTCAAGCAATCTTTTCTTCAGTCCTTGCAAAATTGCCTTATTGGTGATTTCCACTTGTCCATTTGCTTGTGGGTATGCGACTGAGGCTCTAAGGTGTTGTATTTCGAGTTCAGTCATTGTGTTGACCCACTTTTCTCCCGTGAACTGTGTTCCATTATCTGTAATAACCATCCTGGGCACCCCAAATCTGAACACTATATGTTCCATAAAGAAGTGCACCGCCTCGATCTCTCTTATTCTTGCCAAGGGCTTCGCCTCTATCCATTTTGTGAAGTAGTCAATTGCCACAATTATATACTGGCACTGTTTGGAGCTTTTTGGCAGGGGTCCTACTAAGTCAATGCCCCACATGAAGAATGGGCATGGAGTCGTCGTGGGATTAAAGGGGACTGAGGGTCTGTGGTTCATTGACCCATACTTCTGACATGGTTCGCATCGCCTCGTGAACTCGTCACAGTCCTGGCGCATGGTAGGCCAGTAGATTCCGTGTCTCATAATTTTTAACGCCATGTTTTTCCCAGCTAAATGATCACCGCAAATTCCTGAATGTACTTCAAGCATGACTATTTTTGCCTCATCTTGATTGACGCATTTGAGTAGTGGCTCGACCAAAGCTCTTCTAAACAACTTATTGTCGATTAAACAATAGTGTTTTGCCTTCACAGTCATTTTTCTCTCTTCTTTTTTATTCATCTGTGGATGGACTCCTTGGATGAACTTGATGATGGGAGTCCTCCAATCCTCCTGTGTAGAAATACAAAGTACTTCTTTTTGAATTATCGAAGGTTCATTCAGCTCCTTGAAGTATACAGGCTCTGAGGTGTTTGGAGTATCTGACGTGGCCAATTTTGACAAGGCATCTGCCCATTGATTGTTAGATCTATCAATGTTGTTGATGGTCCACGTTGTAGTAACTCCGAGGTAACCTTTTTATATGCTGCCATTCTTTCATTGAGAGTTTTAAATTCTCCTAAAACTTGCTTTTACAACCAGCTGGGAATCACAAAATATGTCTATGGCGGGTACCTCCAGATGTTGAGCTAGAATCAAACCTGCTATTAGACCTTCGTACTCTGCCTCATTGTTGGTTGTAGGGAATTTGAACTTGATGACCTGTCGGATGGTGAAGCCCTCAGGGCTTGTGAGTATAACCCCTGCTCCCCCAGCTTTTGAGGTGGATGACCCGTCCGTGAACAAGGTCCAAACTTTATCTTTTGTGTCTGGTATTACCTCCCCTATCTTAGAAGAAGCAAATGTGCATTCTGTAATGAAGTCTGCTAAGGCTTGAGACTTTGATGCAGTCCTTGGCTGGAACTCTAAGTGAAATTGACTTAACTCCACAGTCCATGAAGCTAATCTCCCCGTCATGTCAGGTTTGTGAAGTATTCGACGTAGGGGCTGATTTGTCATCACAATGATTGTTCTCCCTTGGAAATATTGCCTCAGTTTTCTGCTAGCCATGACCAAGGCATATGCCAATTTCTCAATATTGGAGTACCTTGTCTCGGCGTCTTTGAGTATGTAGCTCGTATAGTACACAGGCTTTTGCTCAGCATCTACTTCTTTAACGAGTACAGCGGCTAAAGTAGAGTCTGATGCTGACAAGTATAACTTTAAAGGCTCGCATTGAAGAGGTTTAGCCATGACTGGTGGGGTTACAAGAAAGTCTTTAATCCCTTGTAAGCTTTCCTCACAATCTTTTGTCCAAGTAAAAGTCTTACATTTTGAAGCTTCTTTAATTGCTTCGTACATTGGTAGGCATTTCTTCGACGATTGGGGTATGAAACGTCTGAGAGCCGCTATGGACCCTGTGAGAACTTGGAGCTCCTTGAGGCATTTTGGAGCTGTCATATTTTGAATGGCTTTTATTTGGTTAGGATCTGCCTCTATACCTCTCTGAGTGAGCAAAAATCCCAAAAATCGGCCTCCACTCAAGCCAAAAGAGCACTTTGCTGGATTTAACCTCATGGAACTAGCCCTTATTCTCCCAAAGGTCTCTTTGAGGTCTTTAACGTGTTCTGAGGCTGTTGGTGACATTGCTATGATGTCATCAACGTAAACTTGGACGTTCCTTCCAATTTGAGGTGCAAATATTTTATCCATTGCGTACTGAAACGTTGCCCCTGCGTTTAGGAGACCAAAAGGAGTGACTTTGAACCCAAAGACCCCTTTATGGGTTATAAATGCTGTATCATCTTGATCTTGTTCAGCCAACCTTATTTGGTTGTACCCCAAAAACGCATCCATGAAGGATAATAGCTCATTACCGGCGGTGGAATCGATGAGTTGATCGATGTTAGGCAAAGGATAAAAATCTTTGGGGCATGCTTTGTTCAAGTCCGAATAATCTATGCACATCCTCCATTTGCCGTTGCTCTTTTTTACTAGAACCGGATTAGCAATCCATTTTGGAAATTGTACGGGCTTAATGAAGTCCGCCTCGAGTAGTCTATCAATCTCTTTTTCAATAGCCTCTTGTTTTTCCTTGGAGAAAATTCGTCTTTTCTGCTTCACTTCTTGAACTCCTGGTTTTATATTAAGGTGATGAAGAGCTAATTCAGCTGGAATCCCTGGCATGTCTTTGGGAGTCCAAGCAAAAATGTCCGCGAACTCTCTTAATGTCTGTATAAGAGCTTCACGAAGTTCAACAGGCAACTTTGTTCCAATCTTCACAACTTTCTCAGGATCGTTGGGATACAAAAGGATCTCCTCCATTGGTTCAACTGGCTCGTGACTAGGTGGTTTGGGTATTTCAATTATGTCCCTTGGATCCATCTCGACCACTTGGTTCACCGAGGATGACGGTTTAACCGATTTCTTTGGAATTGCCGAATTTATATAACACTGTCGAGCTATCCTTTGGTCTCCACATACCTCGCCGACACCAAAATCAGTAGGAAATTTCATTTTGAGATGTGTTATAGACACTATGCCTCTTAAAGCCGCAATAGTTGATCTTCCCAAAATCGCATTGTAACCGGAAATGGCATTAACAATGTGGAACTTGACAACAAGCCATTTTTGGCAAGGTGGAGACCCGAATAATACAGGCATGTCTATGATTCCCACAGTCTTGACCTCATTCCCGGTGAAGCCATACAAAGGTGCATCTTTTGCGCTATTGACTTCCCTATCACCCAACTCCATTCTAGAAAAAGCACTTTGATATAGAATGTCGACCGAGCTGCCATCATCGATCATTATCTTTTTAACTGTGTTTGTTCCGATTTTTGTAGTAATTACCAATGCATCTTGATGATCTTGGATAATTCTATCTCCATAATCTTCATCTGAAAATGATATTACCAAAGAGGGATTTTTCCTTGGTCTCTTGTTTTCCACCCGGAACACTTCTCTTGCATAAGCTTTCTTTGCTCTATTTGATGATCCTCCCGCTGTGGTTCCTCCAAATATAGTATCGATGATTCTATCTGACTCAGTCCTCTGCTGTTGTGTCACATCCCCTCTGTCAATGAAGTGAGAAAGCTCTCCCCTCTGGATTTTATCCTCAATTAAGTTTTTCAGCTGATAACATCTCTCAGTATCATGGCCTGTATCTTCATGATAGTGGCAGAACTTGTTACTCGGGGGTCTATTTGGATTCATTGGTCTCGGTGGTATGTATGTAGGCTCAGATTTAATAACTCCTAGGATCGCGAGTCTGTCCATATTAAGCTTTGTGAATTCTCGTTCACCTCGAGGTCGTTGAGTCCAAGGTCGTTGCTTAGCTGGAGATGTCTGAGATGTTGGAGTCCCTCTTGAAGTATGCAGAGGTACATCTTCCTTTTTTAATTGAGTTGGTGATCTTGCTCGTGTTCCTCGGACTCCTCGTGTACTTCGATCAGTCCTGTCACCTCGGCGATACTCCAATTGGGAAGTCTGTTCCACCACTCTGCTTATTCTCGACCTCGGAGACCTGGAGGACTGTATGCTTCCTACAGCCTCTTGGAGAGTTATCCTTCGTTCAAATAGCTGTATGGCGGCTTGGAGTGATTGAGGTTCTTTTTCAAAATATTCTTCCAGAATTGCATTGTGCCTTGACCTATCAATTCCTGCCGCTAAATACGTCATTGCCAAGTTCTCTACCAAGTCTGGAATTTGTATCATTTCTGCCCTGAAACGATTTAAATATTCCCGCAATCCTTCATTTGACTTTTGGCGAACATTCACCAGAGAGGCTGTTAGTCTCTTTCCCTTTTTATTAGTGGAGAATCTTGACTTGAATTTTTCTTTTAAACTGGACCATGACTTGATTGACCTTGCTGGCAGGTTGTTGTACCACATGAGGGCCGTGCCCTTCAAACACGTCGGGAAGAACTGACACTTTGCCACCTCGCTATGCCCGAAAAAGGACATTCGACCGTCGAATAAGTTGACAAAGTCATAGGGGTCTATGGAGCCATCGAACTGATCCATCGGTGGCACCTTAAGATCCCTATTCACTCTGGCTCTTTCGATGCTTTTAGCTAATGGACTTTCCGAGGAGATTTCAATCTCTCCTGATTGAGTTCTAATGAACTCCTTGAACTTTAGAATATCCTTTGCTGATAATCCAGTTGTGCTTGACTCCTCTTTCTCATAATTCTCATCATCTTCTGAATAATCCCTTTTTTCAATTCTAGTTTTACGCTTCCTTGATGAAAGTGAATCATGGGACTTTTCTGACTTTGAATGTTTACTTCCCATAGATGTCCTCCAAGAGGATTCGTGATATTCAGTTTGGTATTCCAAGGACATAGGTCCTTCAGACACCTCTTGGAGCTCTTTTTGTAATCTCATTATTTCCTTTTTCCTCTTTACCTTTTCAGCTAAGATTTGTCGTTCTAAGTCTAATCGTCGAAGCTCATCGTCGATGGCGATAGCGTCTGGGGCTGCCTCTTGCTGCTCCCTCTGTCTTTTGAGCTTTATCAGATGCAAGCGAGCATCACTTGTAAGGACATGTTTACCTTGAGGTGTGAGTACCAGCTGTCTATTGTCTCTTCTCGCCTTTCGAGATCCGTTAACTGGATCTGAAAAACTAGGTCCTGGCGGTGAAGAGAACAAAGCTTGGGGAACCATTAAAATCTTAGACTTATCAGCTCGCTTAATACTTGCAACATCCTGAGTTTTCGGAGCTCTATCGGCCATCCTCAACGAAGGATTAAGGTCGATTTTTTCACTTTGAATCCCGATCCGGAAATGTTTGTGGTTGTCTTTGTTTTTTTGAAAGAGTTTGTTAGGAAGAGGTTAAACCTCCTTCTAGCGCCATTGTTGGAGTAAGTGTATTAAATTGTCAATCGTTTACAATGTTGGGGTTACAAGTATATTTATAATGACCTAATTGGGCCTTTAATGGGCTTGACTATCTAAGTGGGCCTCTGGCCCAACACCTATAATCGAGATAAGCTCAAGAACAATTTTCTCTATTAAAAATAATTTATTTATTTTTGTTACAAGCATTCAAATTAGCATTCGATGTTCGAAAAATTCGTCCATTTCTAGCCAATCTTTTGTTACTAGGCTAAAGTTAAATGCAAAAAAAACTAGCAATAAAATTTACATATTGTAAAAATCTTTGTATGGGTCGAGATATATTAACCGTCTAACAAAATCATTCATGATTATTATGATCGTTCGTGCTGGGATTAAGGGTGAGCAAAACTTCGGTTTTAAAATTCGGATCGAATATTCAGTTTTTTGGATTATAAAAAATCTATTCCGATTCTGGTTTAATCGGATATCCGGAATTCGGATATCCGTTTACACCGGATTGGAAATCGGATTATCCGGATCCGAATTAATTATGTAAAATTTACTTTAATTTGTTTAAATAAATGAATTTTATTATATTTTCAATAATTTATCATTAACTTTACAAATGATAAATTATTTAATAAAATTTTAGATATCATCATCTTATATTTTAACATTTGTATATTCAATTTTTTCCTAATTTTATTTTTACCTATCATAAACATTCATTTCTTTAACGAGTTCTTATAAATATTTTTTAAGAGATATTAATACTCCCTTTGTTCCGTTTATATTGATCATAATTCCTTTTTTGCATGTTTCAAAAGTAGTGACCACAATAAAGCAAATTAGGTATTAATAATGTTATTTTTTCAAAGTATACAAACAATTGAGAGTAAGTTTGGACAATTGAAGGTTTTCACTTGATTGCTCAATAGTGCTTTTTGATTGATGGTCAATATAAATGGGATAGATAGAGTAACACGCTAGCTCTCGAATTCATAATTTAAAGTGAAAAATATTATTAAAAAATATTCTTCCTTTTGCTTTGTTTTTTTTATTTTTTTTAATATTATAATTTCTTAATCAATCACTTTGGATAAAATGATTAAATAAGAGAAAATATTTATCAAGTTTTATTTAAGAAAATTACATGAGGTTACGAAATTTTCATATACAAATATATGTAGTTGCAGTTATAAATTCATACTTATGTACATCTCTATTTATGTTTTTACACCTAAAATACTTATAAATTTAGGTGATACACAACAAATTCATTAATTTAATAGTGATAATTCCTTACTTAATTTAATATGTTCAATGTTGAATTATTTGTCCTGACAAAAAAACTGTTGAATTATTTGTCAATAATAAGTTCATTATTTATTAAATTTATATTATTTTTTAATAAATATAAAAAATCGGATCAGATCCGAATATCCAGATTTGTAAAAAGTTATGATCTGAATCCGTATACAAATTCATAAAAAAATCCGAATCAAATATCCGATCCGATTTTTTCGAATCGAATATCCTAATTTTAGAATTTTCATAATCGGATACCAAATCAAAAAATCGAATAATCTGATTTTCGAATTTTTATGCTCACCCTTGCCCTTAGTCCCTACTCGGGATACATGTAGGCGTTTAAAAGGTGATGATAGCATATCTTTACAATTAACACCAAGATCGGGGCTAAAAAGATACTCCCTCAGTCCCAAAATACATGTTCCTTTTCTAAAACAAATTTGTCCCAAATTACATGTTTCTTTTCTCCTTTCAATGCAAATTTAAGTGTAATTTTACAAAATTATCCCTACATTTATTGTATCAAAAATTTGACTTTTTTAAACTTAACTCTATTCTCATTTTTCAATGTATTAAATAAGGGTATTAGTTGGAAAAATTTATTCAACTAACTTTATCGTGCTTTTTAGAAAAGGGACCTGTAAATTGAGACGTAAGGAGTATTATATCAAAATTCTCCTAATGTTCAAGATCAACGATTCAAAAATAAAATAATATTGTATTCAAACTCAAAATATAGTTTCTTGCTAAATCTCCAAACTTCAACTTAATTAAATTCCTCCCTGTTTTATGTAACAGCCTAGGGACAGTAGGGACTATATCAATATTCACATGAATTAAGGTTACAAGCTTACTAGGAAAACGATAAAGTGTACAATAAGAAAAGATAAAGGAAAAAGAATAAAAAAAATAATAACAATAAAAAAGGATGGAGTTTCTAAAGTATACAATAGAAAAGTTCTCTATTAGTACACCTTAAATATTGTATTTTATTATTATTTTTGATAATCCAACTGTACGGATGAAAAGTTTATGTTGAAATAACATTATATACAAAATTTCATTATATTTGAAATAGTGGAGAATCACTTTTACAATAATACTATTTTTCTATATATATTCAACGACACGGATTTATCATAATCTTATTGCTATAAATTTATAGTTCCAAATAATTAAATTACACGAAAATTTATACATTCACGTATTTTTGTATGAATTTAACATCCGTACGGTGGGATTGTTCAAATAATAATTAATTTATCATATTTTAAGCTGCACTAATAGAGAACTTCTATATTGTGTGCTTTAGATACTCTTTTCCCAACATAATATTAGAGTAATGCTAGGTGTACATAATTGGCTACATAATTATTTCACAAAATGAGTTGGATTTCATTAATGTGATTTTTTATTGGTTAATATTAATGTGAATGCAATGGGCCTACAGAATTATAATCAATCAAATTGAAATACCTATCATTTTATGAAATTTTTTGTGAAATTTTATATAACTTTAACATTTTTGGACATATTAAAAAGTTGCACGAACTCTAGAAGGAAAAGGAACATGAAAATGCACTCGACTAACCTCCTTCCTGTGTTGGCGCTATTGCTTGCTCTTTCTGGTTAGTCTCTAATTCTCTATATGCAACTCTATAACACGTTTGTACAACGAATTAAGGAGAAATCTAGGCTGCAGTTTCTCTTAACTTTCGAAAATCAATTAGAAAAAATTGATTTTAATCTCGATCAAAAAACTATAGAACCTAATTATTTTAACCCCGAATTATTTCTGATTCCGACTGCTATTACATAAGTGATTTATGTGATCATTGGCAGGTTCAGTTTTGGGGAGTAGTGGAACAGGACTAGCAGCGCGCGAAGAGCGTAGTTTAACAATAGACGAGTGCAAAATTTCATGTGAACAAGGGAGTCCCGTGCTTCTTAAGGGGGAGTGGACATGCCTTGTCGCGGATCAAATGCAATTAGTACCAACCAATTCTGGTATGTTGAAGGATGGGTGTGACAACATCCTGAAAGCGAGAAACTGTAATATATTTTGCCAAGATCATAGCAATTGCCGTCAATGTTGTGGTCATTTCCTGGCTCCATTTTGTTACGATAACAGATGTGGCTGCCTTTGATCATATGTAACCAGATGTGTTCCAGAAAGATAAATAAAGTTGATTTTCACTTATAAATCCCAAACATACTCCAAACACGATCGTCTCGGGAGAACATTAGGAATCATTATTTGTAATTTTTTACAATTTCAATATTTTGCACTTATTGTTGTTGTTATTGAAAATGCTAGGTATACCAAATTGGTATCCAAAAAATTTTCCAAATGTCAAGTGTAGCAATGCAATTGATTATAATAATAATGGATCCCCCTGCATTCACACAACCATCAAATCAAAAATTTTCGTTGTGCCATGTAAGTTTTGCTACATCATTTGGGAGCAATATTTGGATACCAATTTGGGATACCTAGCATTACTCTTATCTATTTTATGCCCAACCAAAAAACTAGTTTCTATTCATTCATCGTTTCTTTCACTTACAAAATTGGATCCATATATGATCTATGCGCAATCACTGTAAATCCTATTTATAGCATACTTCCAAGTAGGGGTGTGCACGGGTCGGTTCGGCTCGGTTTTTACCGAAAACCGTTACCAAACCGTACATGTCGGTTCGGTTCGGTTTTTACCTATTAACCGTAACCGAACCGCTCGGAACGGTTTTTTTCGGTTCGGTTAACCGTTTGTCGGTTTCGGTTTTTTTCGGTTTTTTATTTTTAATACTTAATATCATGCTAGTAAAAATTATAAGTTTCTAATTTTCTTAAACTCACTATTCCTACGAAGGTGGCGCATGTTTTAGCTTAAAGGTGGTCATAAGATCATTCAATTCATTTTTAAAATATAAAATTGTAAAATCAAATTTGTTGACATTTTTAAATCTTTTTAAGTACATATTTATTTTTTGATAGATTATTAATAATTAATGTAAAAAATAAGATGGGAAACTTTTGCAATTCAAGTTATACTAGCTTTTGTCTTACTTCTTATATAAAATTCTATATTTATATAAGTATATAATATAAAAATATAAATTATAAAAATAATATATTTTCGGTTCGGTTTTTCGGTTCGGTTATTGGCATAAAACCGTAACCGTTACCAAACCGTTCCGCCGGTTCGGTTCGGTTACGGTTTTTTTCGGTTTTTGTCGGTTACGGTTTTTTTCGGTGCGGTTTTTCGGTTTTTCGGCTCGGTTTCGGTTTTTCGGTTTTATTTTGCTCACCCCTACTTCCAAGTACGCAAGTACCAATAAATGTACAATAATAAATACTACTAGCGTTTCCTCTCTACTCTACAAGTGTAACGACAACTTGCATTACTTCTATTTAGTCTAGCTTCCCTGATGTTCCTTGTATATATGTACGTACATACTACTTCCTCCATCCCAAAATAATAGGGGGTGTTTGGAAGTTAGAGGTTTGGGATAAAATTAGAGGTTTGGGGATAGATTAGAGGTTTGACCAAATGAAACCTCTAATGTGAATGTTTGGTTGTTAGAGGTTTGAGTTAGAGGTTTGGGATCAAAAAGCTAATTTTGAAAAAGCTCATTTTAGGAGCTTTTTCAATTAAAGGTTTGCTATGTATCACAAAAAGTTATTCAAAAAGCTATTTACCAAACACTTTTATTCAAAACAGCTAATTTCAATTCGCTAGTCAAAACAGCTAATTCAATCCGCTAGTCAAAACAGCTAATTCAATCCGCTATCAGCTAACAGCTATCAGCTAATTGCCAAACAGAGCCATAGTCCTGTTTAAAAAAAACACACATATTAAGAAAATTTAATTGTGTTGATTAAATTATCATATTAAGACCCATTTTACACATTATGCATTGATTACTTATTTAGGAGTAAGTAAATACTACGCACTACTATAAAAACTCAAGAGTAGTAGTACTCACAAACTCAACAATAGTAGAAGTCAACCTTGGAAATATTCACATTAATTGTATTGAACAAAGAGTATTCTAAATAGGACTATTATTTTGGGATATTTTTTTTCCCTAAACAAGACTACTCCCTCTGTTTTTTTATATTAGTCTTTTGACTTTTTGCACACATTTTTAGGTGCATTGACCACATAGTTAAAATTATTATTTTTAAAATTTTCTTTTTTGAATAAAAATATATAATCAAAATTTTAATTCACAAAAAAAAATTAATTGGAAAAAATAATTTTAACTATGCAGTCAAAACACTTTAAAGTACGTGCAGAAAAGTCAAGAGACTAACATAAAAAAACAGAGGGAGTATTATTTTGGGATGGAGGGAGTAGTAAGCTAAGAATCCTAATTTTAGTACTCCGTATCAATTTTCTAGTGTGTGCCCAAAGGTACATGTTAAGAATCCGTGCTAGCTTAGTTGTCAAATTTTGATTGGTGGAGATTTCATTAACAATGATGGTTCCTGCATTCACGTAAATATCCACCAATCAAAATTTGACAACTCATCAAATACGAATTATTAGCATGTGTCCTTGGGCACACACTAGACAAACCCATTTTAATATATCTCCTTTTCTACCATGTTTCCTTGAGCAATCTATACTCTATATTGATGCATGTATGTTCGATATTAATGTGGAAAACAAAGGCGTGTAATTGTACTAAAGTTCCAAATTTGAGTATTACTAAAATTAGGATTCGATTACTTTCAAATACATAATTATATAAGATTTATTTAATTTAAACCTTTTATCTTCATCTCGGTTCGATTTGTTACCAATACCTAATTATACAAGATTTACTTGAATTTATTTAGGTTTATCTCGGATTCAGTTTCCCATTGCCACATATATACTCTAATAAGGTGGAAAAACATGTTTCAGTTTAAATTTTTTATCTTCATCTTCTTACAACTACCTAATTATACAAGATTTACTTTAATTTCTTTAAGTTCATCTCAAGTTCAGTTTCTCATTGCCACATCTATATTCTATTAATGTGGAAAAACATGTTTCAATCTATACTCTATACTTATGTGAAAAACCATGTTTCAAAGTACCAAAACACCAAAATTTCAAATTTGGTTATCACTAAATTCAGGTTCGATTCTTGCAACAACATAATTATACAAAATTTATTTAATTTAAATTCTTTAGCTTGACCTCGAGTTCGATTTCTTACAATTACGTAATTATACAAGATTTATTTATTTTAATTTATTATTTCACTGTAATCTTAGGTAACTCTCCTGAGGTAATCTCAGGGGCTTTTTCTCTTTACAATATATACAACATTATAGCCAATATACCATTGGAGCATAACTTCTTACAAATTCGGCAAATTTTACATAATCAATATTTTATCAGATTTAGTCAACCATTTTTAGCTAATAGCATTAGAGATGCTCTTAATGATCTTTCTATTTGGGATTTATACAAATTTGTTACAGTAGTTATTAAGATTTTTCTGTACTTGCTATTTAACATGCAGATAAAAATTTATTTTTTAGTTTCATAAATTTCTGTGTTGTCATGTCAAACGACGATTTTTCCTAAAAATTACTAAATAAAAAGTAATTTATGTAGATGAAGCACGAGCAATATTACTAGATTTGAAAAAATTTACACCTGACCTTGATATATATGAGGCCATGAGGGGGAAGTTGGTGTCACAATATGCATCTGAAATCGCCGTTCTGAATGTTTTACTAGTAGTCTTTATCGATACTGGTACTCTATCTATTACTCCCTCTATCCCATGTAATTATTTACGTTTACGGATCAATTTCCGACACGGATTTTATGGTGCATTTTAAGGATAGTTCTATAATTTATTTTTAATATTTTTTCTTTTGTATAAAAATAGAACAATCCTATTTCTATACAAAAAAAAAATGAAAATATCAAAAATAAGTTATAGAACTATCCTTAAAATGCACCTTAAAATGCGTGTCAGATACGCAGTTTTTTATGTAAAGAAATGAATGGGACGGAAGGAGTACAATTTATGTACTTGATTAATTATTCTAATCGTATTACAAAGGAAAGATGGTTCAAGAGTCAAGACTTGATTAATGTCACATATATTGATACT
This sequence comes from Kitagawia praeruptora, assembly GCA_037693485.1. Taxonomy (NCBI): domain Eukaryota; kingdom Viridiplantae; phylum Streptophyta; class Magnoliopsida; order Apiales; family Apiaceae; genus Kitagawia; species Kitagawia praeruptora. The sequence continues at coordinate 25,687,317 of CM075352.1, read as the reverse complement.
TAGGGTGTGTTCACTTGAAAAGAATGGAATGAGGTAGGAATAGAATGAAAATTGTAAACAAAATTTATGAAGAAAGGGAGATGTTGGGGGAAATAATGAACAAATATGAGGGAGAAGAAGTTTTTTATGATAAAGATTGCAAGGAAAATGATGAAGATTGGGAATGGAGCATTCATTTCAAAACATGTGGGTTACAATTCTAGTTCAAATTATTTGGAGAGGAATGAAGCAAGGAATGAAATTTATAAACACTTTTCTCAATCTCCCCCAAATAATAGTATAAATTTCATTCCATTCTCCCCTCATTCCATTCAATCCATGTGAACATAGCCTTATGTTGTGTTTGGTTGGGGAAATTGGATTGAAATGGAATGGAATGAACAAAATTAAAAGTAAATAATGGAGATAAAAGAGAGGTTTTTGTAAAAGAATGAGGGAGTGCAAATTTCTTATGATAAGATTTGAGAATAAAATGAGTATGATGGAGAATGGAACATTTCTTCTCAAAATGGTGGGTTTGAACTCTAATGTAGGTGGATAGGAATGGAATGGAGTAAGGAATGAAAAATTTAAACTTTTACCCATTTTATAGTTCAAATTTCATTCCATTCCATCCCATTTCATTCATGCCAACCAAACACAACATTAAAGAATAATTGTGAGCCTCTACTTTAAATGGAAGCCCGGAGACGTAAGCCGAGAAAGATATGGTGGTGAGACGATCGATGAGCTTATCCTATCTCAACCAATCAAAGGCCGGCCGTGCCATGAACATCATGGATAATGGAAAGTACTTTACAAGTTTAAAATTATTGGAAGAACTAAAGTATATAATCAGTACTAACACATATTGCATGCAGCATTGGCGTATATATAATGGGTGGGGGGAAAGTGGAGACAAAGCATTTTAGAGTCACAAAGTAGCGGTACCTACAATCAAGAGGCTAATATTTGGTGGTTGATAAGGGAACCTATATATATTGCAAACCGATATATAACCAGCCCCTAAATTTGTTACATGGCAGACACTAGGGGTGAGAGCAAAATTTTCCAAAAATCAATTGAACCGACGAAATGAAAAAAAAGGAAAAATCGATTTATTTCTCAGTTTCGTTTGATTTCAGGTGTGCAATCTGAAAACGGAAATTAAGCAGTTAGGTTTCGGTTTTGTCCTCTGAATCATCCTGTGTAAACCGACTGAATCCATAACTTGAAGGTGGTTAGATGTTTCGGTTTTCACAAATTTATAAATGTTTAATAATGACATGTTGAAAATAGATAATATATATTTTTAACTAAAATATGTTATTGAAGGTAATCAAATTTTGAATTTTAGGAGTAGTTTATAAGATTGCACCTTATAAACTACATATTTAACAACATAAAATCAATTGATAGGTCCCTGAACTATTTCGGTTTTTTAGTTCAGGTCCATGAACAAAAGATTCCCCATTTCGGATCCTTTAACTTTTCAAATATTTAGTTCAAGTCCTTCCGGCAGAATCTCCGGCAACTAAATTCCGGCCAACACAAATTGTAAATAAAACTTTGATTTTTTTATATCAAATCGAAGCTTAAGTTTTCAGGAACTTATTGAAATCAACCAAACCACTAACCAATTCCTTGATTTTTCCTGAAATCACGCATTTTCGTCACCATTATTTGATTTTTCCGGCTGTCAAGAAATCGGAAATTAGTTGCCGGAGATTCTGCAGGAAGGACTTGAACTAAATATTTGAAAAGTTAAAGGACCCGAAATGGGGAATCTTTTGTTCAGGGACCTGAACTAAAAAACCAGAATATATAGTACAGGGACCTATCAATTTATTTTCCTTAATAATAATTGTAAATGTTAGTGGTAATTTGTAATGGGGTGGTTGGAGTGTTTTTATATTTTGTAGTGTGGTGGTTGAGAGCATCTCCAACCCTTTACATTATTTTAGTGTGAATTTTACACTAAAATGGTGTAAAAAATACACTAAACATGAAATCAACTCCAACCCATTTACACCAAATCCTACACTAAAAGGAATCTTTTTGTACTTTAAATGTTATTTTATTGTTAAAAGTTAAAAAAGTATAAAGTTATTGGGCATAGAAGGCATAAATTTGTTTTAGTTGATGAATGGAAGGGTAAAGTTGGGATTTAGAAAAACTCTAAAAGTTACACCAAATTTTGGTGTTGCACCAAATTTGGTGTATTTTTTGGTGTTACACCAAAATGGTGTAAATTTTAGTGTTGGGTTGGAGGAAATTTTTACACCATTTTGGTGTAAAAGTGCATTTATAGTGTTGGGTTGGAGATGGTCTGAATTTGTAGTGGATTATTTGTATTTATTTTAATTGTAATAGTTGATGAATTTGCCTATAAATAGGACATGATATCTTGAACCAAAAACACACCTTACCAATGTTAAAGACTTGAGTCCATTACTCTCTATCTCTCTCTTTCATCTCTGTTAAATTAGTAACCCATAGCCTTGTGATATAATTAGCTCGGTTCTAATAAATAGTTATTCTCTATTATTTATTTCTCTTTAAATTTATAGTGATCCTTGTTATCTTATTATAGCTAGTATTTACAACACGTTATCAGCATGAGTATTTGCCCGAGCTTTATCCGACGAAGGAGGTACAATCCAAATTTAATCCATTTTAGTTGAGGTCCTGTCCAAATTTGTTTGATCAATAAGTTGATTATGTTAACGTAATTTTAATATTTATATTACGTTATCTATTATTCTATGCAACAATTTTTATTATATGATACATGATTAATTGTTCATGCCTTAATATGCCATATTGCTATACCATGTTTTAAATATTTATTTTACGTTCAGAATGGCGAATCTTGCAAAATTAGACTTTGTTGCTTTGGATGTGTCTGGGGATAATTATCTGTCTTGGGTACTCGATGCGGAATTACACCTTAGTGCCAATGGGCTAAATGATACCATAGAAACAGGAAAAAACCCAACTGTTGAACAAAATGCCAAATCAATTATTTTCCTTAGGCACCACATTCACGAAAACTTAAAATCTGAATACCTCACAGTCAAAAATCCACTCACTCTTTGGACCAATCTTAAAGATAGGTTTGACCACCAAAAACTTGTCCATCTGCCACATGCCCATTATGACTGGATCAATTTAAGGTTACAAGATTTTAAACATGTTACTGAATATAATTCTGCCTTGTTCAAAATAAGCTCCAAGTTAATCCTGTGTGGTGAGAAAATTACTGATGCTGAGATGATTGAAAAGACTCTTTCAACTTTTCACCCCAACACTATGATCTTGGCACAACAATACATGGAACACAATTTTTCAGAAATATAGTGAGTTGATATCTCTCCTTCTTGTAGCTGAGAAAAATAATGAGTTGTTGCTGAAAAATCATCAGATACGTCCCACAGGCTCTGCCCAGTTACCTGAAGTACATAACACGGCATTCCGGAAGAATGAGCGTGGGAAAGGGCATAGAGGAGGACGAGATTATGGACGAAATCGTGGACGTGGAAATTTTCGTGGTCGATTTCGAAATAAGTATAACTCTGGCCACCTGAAGTGGCAACGTGATGGTTACAACAACTCTAGTCACCAGAAGTGGCAAAATGAGGTGCCAAATAAAAGGAAGGCACCACATGAAGGAGATACTAGAGATATATGTTTTAGATGTGGGGCTCATGGGCATTGGACTCGTACTTGTCACACACCCAGACATCTTGTAAATCTTTACGAGTCATCCCAAAAGCAGAATAGGCAAAGAGTGGAAACAAATTTGGCTAGCTTTAATGATGAACCAATCAACAAGACCTCAAATGAACAAGACACTGGCGCTAACCTTTATTATGGCTTAGATGACTAGTTTTCATATGTATCTCTTTGAATTCATGTTCCTTATGTATCTTCTTCAATTTCATGTTTTCATATACTTGTTTTGTGTTCTTGCTTTAAGTACATGGTTTGCTATTAATAAAATTGTTGTTCACTGATATATGTGCACAGCATAAAATATGGGAGATTTATGCATTGCTGATTGCGCCACCACTCACATAATTCTACAAAATCAGAAATACTACTCACAATTTACTAAAACCAGCTCACATGTTTGGACGATTTCGGGTACATCAGATATAATGGAGGGTTTTGGGAAAGCCGGTTTTATCTTACCAAACGAGACACAAATTCACATACATAATACCCTATATTCTAGTAAATCCACTAGAAATCTTTTAAGTTTTAAAGACATTCGTCTTAATGGTTTTCATGTAGAAACTACTAGTGAGAATGAAAAGGAATATCTCCTTATCACTTTAACCTTTTCAGGTCAAAAGAAAACCTTAGAAAAATTACAGTCAATATCTTCTGGATTATATGCTACCCAAATCAGAGTCATTGAATCTCATAGTATCACCATTCCGAAAATCATAAACCCAAAATCATTCACCCTTTGGCATGAAAGATTTGGTCATCCAGGAGTATCTATGATGCGTCGAATTATAGAAAATTCTGTTGGACATCCCCTTAAAGGTCAAAAGGTCATACCACACAATGAACTTCCTTGTTCAGCATGTTCTTTAGGAAAATTAATTGTTCGACCATCTCCAGTAAAACTTCAAACCAAGTCTCAAAATTTCTTAGAAAGAATCCAAGGTGACATTTGTGGTCCTATTCATCCGTCATCCGATCCATTCAGATATTTCATGGTTATAATTGATGCCTCAACTAGATGGTCACATGTCTGTCTACTCTCTACACGAAATACAGCCTTTGCCAAACTACTTGCTCAAATAATCAAATTGCGAGCCCAATTTCCTTACCATCCCATTAAATCGATTCGACTAGATAATGCTGCTGAATTTACATCTGCAACTTTCAATGATTATTGTATGTCAGTAGGAATTTCAGTTGAACACCCTGTAGCTTACGTACATACACAAAATGGCTTAGCAGAATCCCTTATTAAAAGGCTTCAAGTTATTGCACGTCTTACTTTTGAGAGCCAAATTACCTACATCCGTTTGGGGCCACGCAATACTCCATGCTGCAAATGTAATTAGGATAAGACCATCTGCTTACCACAAACAATCCCCTCAACAGTTAGTTCTTGGTCATGTTCCTGATATTTCCCACTTTAAGATTTTTGGTTGTGCCGTATATGTTCCCATTGCACCCCCACAGAGATCCAAAATGGGTCCACAAAGAAGAGTAGGCATATATGTTGGTTTTGACTCACCATCTATCATAAGATATCTTGAACCGTTAACCGTTGATGTGTTTACTGCTCGTTATACTGATTGTCATTTTGAGGAGTTTGTGTTCCCTCCATTAGGGGGAGATAATGTTTTGCATAAATTAAATTCTGAACTATCATGGAATGCATCAGGATTAAATGCTATTGATCCACGCACTAAACAATGTGAATCTGAGGTTTTAAAAATCATTCATATGCAAAATATTGCTAATCAAATGCCAGATGCTTTTAATGATTCCAGACTTATTATAAAATTGCATATACCCGCTGTTAATGCTCCGACCAGGGTTGAAATCCTTATTCATAAATCAATTCCTGAAGAATTGGTTGGTGATTCAAAACCACGCCAGAAGCGTGGTAGACCAATTGGTGCAAAAGATGTTGTACCACGAAAATGGAAATTGAATGGATCTGCCCCTGAAGTGGCAAATGTTCCTGAAGTAACTACATCAAATACCCCAAAAGTGGTATCACCTTCTGAAGAGGTTCAAGCCCCTGAAGTGGCCGTGACAAAACCACCTGAAGTGGTATTACCTCTAGAAGAGGATATTGTCCCTGAAGTGGCACATGCTTCCACAGAAGCGAAGGTACCTGAAAATTATGAGATCTCAATGAGTTATGTACATATTGGATCGTGGGAGTAGTGAGGTTGATGATATGTATGCTTTTTCCGTGGCATGTGATATTATTATGAACTCCGATCCTGAACCACAAAGTGTGGAAGAATGTCGATAAAGAGATGATTGGCCAAAATGGAAAACTGCAATCCAGGAAGAATTGCAATCCTTGCGCAAGAGAAATGTTTTTGGACCTGCAGTCCAAACACCAGCTGGTGTAATCCCCATCGGGAATAGATGGGTATTTGTACGAAAACGAAATGAGATAAATGAAATTGTGAGATATAAGGCCCGATTGGTAGCCCAGGGATTCTCTCAAAGGCCTGGATTTGATTACCAGGAAACTTACTCTCCTGTGATGGATGAAGTTACTTTTCGTTTTCTTATGGGTATGGCTTGTATGGAAAAATTGGAAACACGTCTGATGGACGTTGTGACAGCCTACCTTTATGGATCACTTGATAGTGATATTCATATGAAAATCCCTGAAGGATTAAAGTTAGAGGAAACTAAGTCTAAACATTTATACTCAGTTAAACTACAACGATCATTATATGGCTTGAAACAATCTGGTCGTATGTGGTACAACAGGCTTAGTGAATATTTATTGAATGATGGGTATATAAATAATCAAGTGTGTCCATGTGTGTTTATCAAAAGGTCACAATCTGGTTTTGTTATTATTGCAGTATATGTGGATGATTTGAATATTGTAGGTACTTCTGAAGATATTACCAATGCTGCTAACTATTTGAAAAATGAGTTTGAAATGAAAGATCTTGGAAAGACAAGATTTTGTTTAGGTATACAGGTGGAGCACTTATCTTCAAGCATATTTGTTCATCAGTCAACCTACAGAGAAAAGGTTCATGATCGATTCTACATGGACAAATCTCATCCACTAACTACACCGATGATTGTTCGATCACTAAAAGTTGAGAAATATCCTTTCCGTCCTAGAAAAGAAGATGAAGATGCACTTGGGCCTGAAGTTCCATATCTTAGTGCAATTGGAGCTCTTATGTATCTTGCAAATAACACACGACCTGATATTGCATTTGCTGTGAACCTGTTGGCGAGATTCAGTTCTGATCCAACTAAAAGACATTGGGATGGAATCAAACATATATTCAGATATCTTCGTGGGACGATTGATCTTGGGTTATTATTTCAAAACAAATCAAAATCACAGCTGGTTGGATATGCGGATGTTGGGTACATGTCAAATCCACATTTTGGACGATCTCAAACAGATTATCTATTCACATATTGTGGCACCGCTATTTCTTGGAAGTCTACAAAACAGACTATGACGACAACTTCATCTAATCACGCAGAGTTACTTGCAATCCATGAAGCAAGCAGAGAGTGTATTTGGTTACGAGCTATCATTCAATATATTCGAGAATCATGTGATTTATCAGGTATCTCAAACAGTCCTACAGTTATGTTTGAAGATAACTCAGCTTGTATTAAACAACTCAAGGAAGGCTACATCAAAGGGGATCGAACAAAACATATTTTACCAAAATTCTTCTACACTCATGAACTACAAGAAAATGGTGACATTGATGTACAACAAGTTCGCTCATGTGATAATCTGGCAGATTTACTCACAAAGTCTCTTCCAACTTCAACATTTGAAAAGCTGCGAAATAATATTGGTATGCGAAGATTGAGGAACTTGATACACCAAGATGTCAAATTATGAGACGTTTTATTCAGGGGAAGACTGTACTCTTTTTCCTTCGTCAAGGTTTTTATCCCATTGGGTTTTTCCTTGCAAGGTTTTAATGAGGCAGTCAATCTTTGTAATAACTCACATTGACAATTGAGGGGGAGTGTTGTAATAATAATTGTAGATGTTAGTGGTAATTTGTAATGGGGTGGTTGGAATGTTTTTATATTTTGTAGTGTGATGGTTGAATTTGTAGTGGATTATTTGTATTTATTTTAATTGTAATAGTTGATGAATTTGTCCTATAAATAGGACATCATATCTTGAATCAAAAATACACATTAGCAATGTTAAAGACTTGAGTCCATTGCTCTCTATCTCTCTCTTTCATCTCTGTTAAATTAATAACCCATAGCCTTGTGATATAATTAGCTCGGTTCTAATAAATAGTTATTCTCTGTTATTTATCTCTCTTTAAATTTATAGTGATCCTTATTATCTTATTATAACTAGTATTTACAACATAAATATTAATATCCAACGATTATCTCCATTTTCAAATTTTTCTTTAAGGCTCCATGTGCCACTCATAAACTTCTTCTTCTTAGCTATAGTGGAGCTCAACAAAATTTATTAATTTAATATGTCACTCGATATACTAATAAAAGATTAGAAGTAAGTACCTCTTTAACTAAAAGTAACTGAATGGATTGCGTGGGAACCTGGCATGCAATTCTGATTCTTTTTTATTCTTGTTTTAAAGAACCAAAAACCCAAGAAAGGTTGCTTTAGTGGGTTTTCGCCAAAACGCAAGTAATTAAATTTAAATTACTCAATAAAATAAGAGGATTAGTGGTAGAATACTGAAACTCGCTCTAAACTGATTAATCAATCCAATCCAACTATAGAATGTTCGGTTCCGATTTGCAGATTTCCCAACACTTTTTTAGATCCATTTTCATAACATGTTTATATATATATATAATCAATCTTTATTTCTTTCATAAAATATTTAATATAAAATACAAAAGGATTAGTCATGACATTATTATAATCTACTTAACAAACTGTTAACGAATGATAATCAAACAGCATTGGTGCTAAACATGATTGTTTAATTATTAAACTAATATACATGAGAGAAACAGAGACGTGAGAATTAGTTGGGCTGACGGCAGTTTTTGCTATGAAATTGAAGACACCTAACAGATGATATCTATCTTCTGGTTAATTACATTGCCAAGTGTATTAAGAGCATTCTTAAGGATTAAAATACTAATAACCAAATATTATTACAGTAAAGTAAAAGAGATTAGTGGCTAATATTGAAGTAGTTATCAGTAGTTAAGTATCATATGTGACCTAACTCAAGCACAATGAGAAAGAGAAATACTCCATCGAACTTGAGTTCATTCATACATCCATGATGTTGACTGATGTTAGTGATAATACTATTGTAAGGTTCCCTTAAATTTGAAGAATCAGTGCCCTTACAGTCACATAATTACTTGAAAATGCTGTCAAGAAAGTAGAAATTAACTCCATTTTTATTGTTTGCATTTTTCTATTCTCCACATTTACAAGATTGGACATCTATCACTAGGTGGGATGAGATGAGATGAAAAAAAGTAAAAAAGATGTCCTCAACTTGGCTAAGCATTTACTTAAAAAATTATTTTCACATTGACTTATAGGACTAAATAGTCAATTTCTTTATGCTTTTTTTTCTTTTTTCACCACAACAATCCCCACAACCACAAGAATTATTACATTGAACATGATAAAAATTTCCTCCCTATGGGAGTATGGGTAATTAGGCATTACATCAAATCACTAGTGCACGGAATAACTAGATAGATACATATATACAGGAATTTAGGGTTGCACATGAGTAGGGTTGGGTCGGGTTTTCGTCAAACTCGGACTCAACCCAATTAGTTCGGTTTTATAAAAATTCAACCTATTAAGTGAAAAAAAATTCTGTAACCCAACCCTGACTCAACCCAATTACTTCGGTTTGGTTCGGGTTGGGTTAAATTTGCTAATCGGAAAAAATTTGTTAGAAAATCCTGCACATTGCAGAAAATTCTGCACTTCGCAGAAAATGTTGTAGGAAATGTTGCAAAAGTAAGAAAGTGTTGCGGAATGTTGCAGAATGTTGTAGAAAGTGTTGCAGAATGTAACATAAGCCATAAAGTGTTGGAGAGTGTTACAAAAAGTGTTGCAGAAAAGTTATATCGTGCATAAATTTGAAGAAAATATGTAAAAAACATATAGAATATGTATAAAATATGCAAAAAATTCTACATTTTATGTAAACGGGTTGGGTTGGATTGGGTAAGGGTTAAAATTTGTTAAACTCTTACCCAACCCAATTAGTTTGGGTTTTTAAAAAATTAACCCATTCAATCCATGGTCCATTCAACCCATGATTTGGATGGTTCGGTTTGAACAGTTAAAAATAGGGTCGATTTGGATTAGTTTGGTCGGTTTTCGGAATCCATGTGCAATCCTATCCTATGCAGGATGGATGTCCTTCCACCGTCAATATTGACTGACAACCACCTATCTGAAACATTACAATATCAATCACCTGATGTAATGTTTAATTGCGATAATCACAATGAAGCATTGCCGTTACGTGATTGACATTCAACGTTGATTTTGAATCAATTTCCATGCATGACATACATACATAGATTCATATGCATAATGCATGGTACACATACTCAGATGCAAATCCATTATTGGATTTGGATATGTTTATTCACCATGTTTGTATGGTAAAAGTTCCAATCATCACATGCATACATCACACACATTTGAAGTGCTCTACCTATAGCATGTCACAGTTCTGCTTCCGTAAGCTTTCACAACTGTTTTTTTTTTGTAGCCCACATTTCTTGCCTTCTCCTATAAAAGCCATCCATTCTCATGCTGTCCAACCCACATTTACTCTATCATATTTAGCCATCGTCTTCCAAACAAAAACAAGCCACACTTTAGATTTGCTCTACCACATCTAGCCATGATGTTTCCATCTGACTTCGTAGGAATCCAAACTTTTGCTCAAGAAACTCCATCCTATTTTGAGAATAATTGTGAGAATATGCAGAGCACCATGTCCTCACTTCATCACTTCGACAACTTATTAGCCAACTACCCGAATCTGCAGAACTCTCTACAGCCTATATATGACTTCAATTCCCAATCCTCGTGTATCAGTAACAATTCAACCTCGGACGAAGGAGATGAGTTTCAGCTTAGCATTATCAATGAGAGAAAGAAAAGAAGAATGATTTCCAACAGAGAATCTGCTCGTAGGTCGAGGATGAGGAAGCAGAAGCACCTAGATGAGTTATGGTTGCAGGTTGTCCATTTAAGAACACAGAATCATGATCTTCTAGATAAGTTAAATAAAGTATCAGGGGATCATGACAGAGTAGTACAAGAAAATGCAGGGCTCAAGAAAGAAGCTTCTGATCTTCGTCAAATGCTAAATGAGGTCCAACTTGCTAGTACTTACAATGGTTTGAGAGATTTGGAGGAGGTTCCATGCACCACAGCTCATCTTAGGGCTGAATCTTCAAATCATTGTATCACTAGTTCACGAATCTGCTTCAACTAGTTAAGCCAGCTTGCAACAAACTAGAATTACATACTTCTGATTGTCTGATGTTTGTTGTATCCACTTTTTTGCTCCTCATATAGTCTATATGATATATGAGTGCTACTTATCTATGATCTCATCAAAAGTTTAATAATGGTAACCTAAAGCAGCCACATATATTTTTCATCAAATCAACTTTTGACAGAACCAGTTTCTAACTCATTATTACCATTTGCCGCATAGAATAATGAGTTATGGAGTTGTCATATAGATGACATATCCACTAGCTCAATACAGAGGAAGACTTTTAAATTCATCATGACTTTCTGAAGAGTCATTTTAAACACCTTATTCCCTTCAGTCTTTTCTTGTATGTCACATAATTTTAGGTGAATACAAAATGGGAAAGTGGGGATCCAGACCTGTAACTTCTCATGGAGGGGGAGGAAGAATCATTAAATGTCACCGGACCATCACCGAATCCTTCACTCGCACGTTGCAACATAGGTCCTTGTGCAAGAAAAACGGGCAACATGAGAAAAAGAAGTCGTAAATGTTTCATACATAAATTTGTGGAGATTTTAATGTGGAGAAAAAACAGAGACTACAGATTAGGATCAAACAAGTTTCAAAGTGAGTAGTGCTCAATGGAAACACATATGAAAGAAGGCCCCAATAGCATAGGCCATGCGACAAATGGTGGTGGATGTGCTGCTAGTAGTGGAAATAATACAAATTACTACTGTGAGATGCCAAAACATTTGTAAAGCAAACCCATTTCCAGCAGAGACACCAAAGCTAGGAATCCAAGTCCAGCAGAGATTGCTTCAGGTATTGTCTGCTGAGTGCACCTCCTTCCCATTAACACGTCTTACCATATCGCATCTTCAATTGCTGTATCTTATCCATATGTTCGGTTTGGTCGGAGAGAGTGGAATGAGGAAGGACTTGAATAAAAAATTGTCAACAAAATTAGTTGGCAAGAAAAAAAATGAGAGGGAATTGGAAAAGAATGAGAATTTAATATCAAAATTGTAGTGTTTTCCTCTGTAGATGACAGACAGTACGTAAAGCCCAAGCAATAAACAAAATAAAATTCCTTTATTAGTGGAAAATTATGAAGATGTAAAAAAGCAGTTCCAGATTAGGATCACAACTCAGCTTAAAATACCGTCTGGTGAACCTACTATTGGTGCCAATGCCATCAAGCCTAAGATAAAAATGATGTATATATTATATACCAAACTAAATATTTGGACACTGATATGTACATAGCTGTACAGCTTAACTAAGAACCTATAAAATTAGGATCATTTAGAATCTACAACAAAAAAGTCCCAAGTTGCACCCTCTATGCTTCCTGAGATGTCTGCGATCAGCCTTTGCCATTCTTACCGGACTGCTATTCCATTCATTTGGCAATCTGTGACACAAGTAGCAATCTTTTGATTAGACTATTGCTTTTCTACATGGGAATAAGGTAGTAAATAATTCTAAATTCGGGGTCGCTTAAAGTTTACACAGGGAAGGCGAAGGATCTTGTACTGGTTGTGCTGCTATCTGACCGAAGAGAAATGCTGCCAGAGTACGGTATGTGCCCTGAGTGAGGAACTACATCTGATAGAGGACCTGCAATAGAAAAACTAGACTCTCCTCCACGTTTGATTTGGTTATTGATGACAATAGATCTATCAGAAGTTCCATCATCATGAATGATCTTATTCTCCGGCTTAAGCTGTTGTCTGATGGCAAATTCGTGGATATCCTTTTTGGTGCTTGGAGCGAGTTTGGAGGAATCAACATTAGACGTGATAATCCTGCTCTCTAGTTCACCACTGTGACGTAAATCATTCATATGGCTGCTTTCGTTTGGTTCTACAGTTATTACATGACCCTGAACATCTGACATCTGCACATCAAATTATTAAATCATTCTCAGAGTACAAAAATCAAGCAACCCTTACATGCTCCCAACCAATAGACACAATCTAATTGGACCAACTCGAAAAGGGCTATGTTACCTAGCTGAAAATGTCCAACACCGAAATGTGTCCAAGTGTTTTTGAAAATTTCCCATGTTTTTGGCCCAAATGAGCTCTGCCAAGGGTCCATACTCATTTTCCGGTGTTAGTGTCCGACACGGACACTAACACACGGACACTAACACTTGTGGTAAATTAAAGAGTCTGGGTAAACATGGATAGAGTGTAGATATTAAGCCTATGCCAGCCAACTTTCTGGCCATTGCCCTTTTGATGAGTGGCAAAAGGGCACTTCCTGAAAGTTGGACATTACTTAATACTAACACTCCTTTCGAAAGGGTTTCACGTGCTTTAGGAATTAAATTGTGCAAAACAAATTCAAGCCAGCTTCAAACTCTCAAAATTAGTCCCTGAATTCCGTAATTTAACTCTGATATAACATATAATAAAATATACTAAAATAAATTGCACCAATTTAAGTGTAACTGGAACATACAACAAAATATTGTACAAAAAAGAAAAGAAAAAAAGATCCATGTGAGCAACAAAGACTACCTCATTAGACCCTTGACTGCTGTCATTTTCACCAAACTTTGAAGACTCAAGCAGACATTTCAGCGAGGTTTCCCTGCGAAGGTCTTTAACTAAAAGTGCGCTATCGCAAAAAGAATCGGTTGTCTTCTCTATTGCATTGCACTTTTCTTCGCCTGTCTGAATTTGACTCTCAGGACTATGGACGATTGCAAAAGCCTCTTGTTTGCTGGACTCTAGTGAAGATTCTAGCCCAGCAGCAACACTATTATAAGCAGTATCCTTGATAAGATTTACCTCACTTTTACTCGCACAATCAGCAGCAGCATCTGCTCTACTCTCTGTATACAATAAAGATTTAAAGCCATCTTCATACACAATATCATTATTAGCTTCTTCGGCCAAATCTAAATGCTTATAATTATTAGATGGTGAGGTGCTATGACCACCCACGACACTTTCAACCAGGCATTTGCTCTCAGTATGCACCCCCTTGTCCACACATATATCCTTGACAGTGTAAACAGAGCTATCTTGGTAGATGATCAACTCTGTTGGGGCTGATTCCAATATAATTTTGTCAGTATATGAAGTAGAGTCTTCATTAGACAATTCTATGTGCACCCCACTTGCAGCAACTGAATCTTTGGCTTCTTTCTCATTACCACTACTGTAATCATCCACATCTAATTCATGTTCTGGGGTCTTTAGGTAGCTATTTTCATCCTTCAACTCAGTTGACAGTGCAGCTGTCCTCCCATGGCCATCCAAATGACCAGACATTCCATTCTGATGATCGTTCATTGTTGACCCAGGTTGAGCTGCATCATAAGAATTGCTGTTGTTTTATTAATGTAACGGATTAGTGTAAAATTAATATAACACGGAACTGTAAATAGTTTTTTGAGTAACTTTTTGTGACACATAGCAAACCTCTAATTGAAAAGGCTCCTAAAATGAGCTTTTTCAAAATTAGCTTTTTGATATCAAACCTCTAACACAAACCTCTAACAACCAAACACTCACATTAGAGGTTTCATTTGGTCAAACCTCTAATCTAACCCCAAACCTCTAATTTCACCCCAAACCTCTAACTTCCAAACACCCCCAATGTCTGAGATGTGATTTAATGAAAGGCATTCAGTTACTTTAGCTTTGCAAGTATCAAAAAAAATTCAGGGACAATGTCCTAGATGTGGCTTAATGAAAGGCATTCAATTCTTTTAGCTAAGCGGGAATATTTTGAGCTACATGTGTTAGACATGAAGTATTGCCACATAACACAACATTAAATAGCATTTAAAAGAAGTGTAACCACAATGAGGGTAATTAAGCAGAAGGTAGGAAGGGGGGTGGCAATCAAAAGCATTACCGGGAATGATTTGCATGTGGGTGTACAATCTGGAGAACTCTCAACAGCTGTGAAGCGAGCATC
This sequence comes from Kitagawia praeruptora, assembly GCA_037693485.1. Taxonomy (NCBI): domain Eukaryota; kingdom Viridiplantae; phylum Streptophyta; class Magnoliopsida; order Apiales; family Apiaceae; genus Kitagawia; species Kitagawia praeruptora. The sequence continues at coordinate 25,672,207 of CM075352.1, read as the reverse complement.
CAACTTGCTAGCAGAGAGCCAGCTTAAGTAGCTTACATATCATAATCAACAATAATCAAACTACAGTTAAACCTCGATTAAGTAATATCCGATAAAGTAATAACCTCGCTTAAGTAATAAATTTCGTCGGTCCCAACTTGGGCCAGTGTTGGGCCAGTGTTGTAAAGTAATATTCTCGCTAAAAGCATAAGATAATAAAAAATTAGAAAGCCATTAAGGACCCAAGTAATATGTAAAGTAATAATTCCAGAACTATATATATATATATATATATATATATATATAATGGCCTATATATATAATGTATATGAGTTACAAAATTTAATTCTTTTTAAAATATGAATCTATAGCAGCTTGTTTCTTCTTTCCACCAAAGCCAAAATTAACCTCATCCTTGACTTTATGTAAAGCATATATAATTACTGGTATGTTTTGCTCGTGTTATAACAAGTAATTGTTCAAAGTATTGATGAAATTCTATCATTTTAATATTATCATTTAATATTATGTTGTATGTTCATGAATTTATATTTTAGAATTACAATAAACTTTAGATGATTGAGTTTCTATACGATGTACACAACACATGTTACATGTATCTAGTGCAATTTTTTATATGCATGAATCTAATTTTTAGATATAATTAATCATAACAAAAGTAATTTTAGATCAAATACATTGCATGTGATTGATTCTTGTTTTTAAGCATAAAGTATTGTTATACATAAACATAAAAATTCGGTAAAGTAATAAAATATTACTTTATCGATAAAGTAATAAAATATTATTATATCGATAAAGTAATAAATTCGGTAAAGTAATATTTTTTCCCGGTCCCAAGAGTATTACTTTAAAGAGGTTTAACTGTATCTGCTATAAAAAGTTCCATTTTCAAATACAATTTAAAACTGCCAGATAATTTAGTACTACATTTTTTTAGGGCAATTTAGTACTACATATATATTCTAGAGATGCATATAAAATATGCACTATTTGCCTAATACTATTAAAGCATTCTTGAAGCAAACATATCATACAATAAAATTAACATATATTAAAACGACGATTTCTGGTACAGAATGTAAGAAAAGGAATGTACAGTAAATAGTAATAATTTACTAACTATTAATACAAGTGCAAATTGGTTTACAAAACTAGAGCAGCATTTCATCCTAGATTGCAGACAAAGTATAGATAGTGCTAAAAATGGATTGCAGTTATCTATTTTGACAAGTGAGTAGTGACAACTTTCATTTGTAAAAGTTGTGCTCGGTTTTGTAATGAAATGCTTGTTTGCAGGGTTTGTTTAAGAAATCGGATCCTTTTATTTGACACGCTCGATTTCAGGGTTTATTCGTAGGCTTGACTTGATACTTCTAAAAATTGCTTTGTTTCTAAAAGATCATAGCACCACCCCCTATGGAAGACTTCAATCATGACCATTTTATTTATGAACCATCACTTGAAAGTATAGTTACTTGAACAAAAAAAGATATGAACCATGATTTCTTTGCATTTCAGTGAAACAACGGACATGAAAGTCGGCTTACTACATTTATACCAATTTATAAATAGAGCATCGCAATCTAGGTGCACAAACAGGGAAACCCAGGAAATCAACACAAAAGTCATAGTTTATATATAATTTCATTAGCATTTACCAGGTACTCCCTCCGTCCCGTTGAGTTCTTAACATTTGCTTTTTGCACGGATACCAAGATAGTGGGTGTAATATTGTTAAAATAAATGAAGTAGTGGGTGTAATAGTGATTTTATTGTTAAAATAAGTGAAGTAGTGGGTGTAATAGTGTAAAGTATTGTTAAAATAAGTGAAGTAGTGGGTGTAATAGTGTTAAAACTTACTATTTTAGGAAATGTTAAGAATCTATTGGGACATCCCAAAATACAAAGTGTTAAGAATCAAAAGGGACGGAGGAGGGAGTAATAGCTAAGCTACAATAATTTTCAAAACTTAAGATTAAAAATAGAAAAAAAATTGAGACCGCACTATTTGCCGTGACTACAGCCATCTAGTAGTTTTGTCCATTAGTTGTTTGTTTTGGGTTTATACCGACCCCATACATGTTAAGGTTGACAATTCGAAACCAAAATCCAAATGTTTAAGATTTGAGCACAGACATTGAATCACAGAAAATCAAACGCAATATTTTATAAAAAAAACATCATAAAGACGGAAAGTAGCCAAGAAAACAGAGTCGGAGAGAGAGAGAGAGAGAGACCTGGGTAGAAGGGAGTAGAGGGGTTAGTAAGTAGGAAAGAAACAAGATGACAGGCGGAGAAGGGTAATAAAAGGAGACAGTTGAAAACATTGAATGCGTAGCAAGAAACATCAGCACAACTTAAATGAACATGGATATCCTTGAAAGAAAATGAACATGGGATAAGAAATTAAGAATTAAATAATGTTTGACCACAACACCAACCTGTGAGTGAACGTTCAAGTATCGCCGGAAAATAACCCAAGAAGAAGTGAAACGAAGGATCTAGATCTGAGTAGATGACGGAGTAGTAGTAGCAGTAGTCATCATATTAATATGTTAGTGTATCCCCAACCAGACAAATTCTGTGCTGGCAACCTGGAATGAGAAAGTCAAAGCAGGTGTTGAGTTGGCTTTAAAAAACCAAACAAAAGTGTTCCTGGAACTGTAGTAATCCCTCCGTCTCAAAATATTTTTTAAAGTATTAACAAATACGAATTCAACAAGATCACTCATGACTATATTTGGTTTTATAGATTAGGTATAAATTAATAATTTATCTCATGTAATGAACAAAACCAACATTTCAAGAAACTTAATATGAGATGGAGGGTCTAACAACATAAAATCACCAAATCAGACGTTCCGGTGTGAAAGTCAAATCCTCACTTTCTGCCCTTAATTGGGGCCTTGGGGGTAATAGTACAATTTTGTTGAAAGGATTCATGTAATACTTTTATCTCTAATCTGCTTGATTTTCGTTTCTGGTTTGATTCTCGATCATTCCCAAAATTATCATTTTCAATATTTTTTTAAATAGATATTCATATATAAAGTATTTAAATTTAATTATTTAAAAAAATATTAACTTAACAGTACTTTTCAATTTGCATAATGGGACAATTAACAAATAAAATACAATAAATTTAAAATACATAATTATGAAAAAGGTTAAACTGAATGGATAAAATAACCATTTGGTCACTAAATGGATGATCAAGTTGCAACTCGATCATTAAACAGAAAAAATATATGATCAAATACTTGACTTAAAATTAGAAAAAACTAATACTTAAACTATCAGAAAAAATCAATTTGATGAGTGATGCTAAATTATACTCCCTCCGTCTCTAAATACTTTTCCCATTTGAGTTGGACACGTTTGCCAATGCACACTTTTAATCGTTAATATCTTCAATTTCGTATTAGTATTAAATATAAAAACTTCATTGTATTAAAGTACTCATAAATACGAATCCAACAAGATCACTCATGACTATATTTGGATTTATAGATTAGACGTAAATTAGTAATTTGTCTCTTGTTGTGAATAGGACCAACATTCTAAACGAGAAGATCATTTAGAGACGGAGGGAGTATCTCATACATAATTGGAGCAATCGAGTTAAAGATAATCTGGTCCGAGATTAATTTGTCATTCCATAAATATTATTAGTAATTATATATTTTAACTAATACTAAATTGAAATAAAAATATTGTTAAGTTGTATCAAAAATATTAATGGGGTTCCAAATATTGTATTACAACAATAATGTATAATTTAATAAAGTTATTGAAAGAAAAAAATTTAAAAAATAAAATTTATTGATTTTAAAAATATACAAACATGAAATTTCACGGGAAAAAAAATAATATAATATACATGTAAATTAAAACAAGTAATCAATTAATAAAATTAATATGTAGTAATATTAACAATGTATTAAATAGAAATTCAAAATTATAATATAAATAAATATTAAAAAATTAAATAAAAAATGTAATGAATATAACCGCACGAATATTGCGGAGAAAATGCCCAAACTAGCACAAAATTGGAGTTGAATGTACAAAATGGCACTACCTGGAAAGTTGGCCCTCCACTAACACAAAACGTATCTTGCGTTTATGTCCCTTGTATGCATACACAACAGCTGCTGTCAGATCCATAAAACGCATCATATATCACCGTTTTCAGCATAAACGCAACATTTGCTTGCGTTTTCAGCCAGACGCAAGTTTTGATTTTTACAAAATGCAACATACAAATACGTTTATAGCCAAGCGCATGTGCATAATGCATTCTTCCCTGAGCTTCCTATGGAGAATACGTGAAAACCGTGATGTTAACTTGCGTCCGGAGCTATAATGCATCTGGTAGATGCGTTTTGACCCTAACGCATACTCTACCATGCGTGATGAAAGTGACACTGGAGGACCAACTTTTCAATGGGTGCAATTTTAGACATTTTAATTAGAATTTGTGTCATTTTGATCCTAAATCCGATATTATGCTAGTAAATTGAAAAGATAGATGGAAGTAGGGAGTCCCGATCTATTTAATGAATTGTAAAATTTTACTATTTTCTAAATAAAAATCAAACAATTGAGAGAATAAAATTCTAAAAAATTGGAACGAAGGGCCAAAAGGTATTACATTTTTGTGTACGAGTAAGTTAATTTTGTACAGAGCAAAAGGTCACTTTCCCTAATGTACTATTGTAAAATTTCTGTTTAACCTACTGTACTATCGAAGGCATCATTGTACTTTCCGTTTTTTCTGTTTTCCCCATCGCCGTTTGTTAAAAAAAAATTCTGTCTGTTTGACTAACGGAATGCTGAGTTGGTCACACCAGTCACCACTCCATGTTGGCCACATCAGCAACACAAAATCCCTAAATAAACCCCTAAATAAATCCCCAAATAAACCCCTAAATAAATCCCTAAATTAAACCCCTAAATAAAACCTAACCCACCTAAACACACACCACCACAACTCCACCACAACTGGTGACTTCCGGTGGAGTCACCAGCGGCCACCACCACTACTCACGGCGACCACCGTCGTCCCACCACCATCTCCCTCCTCTGATCTCCCTCTCTCTCACTAAACCTAGGGCTGGCAATTGTATCGTGTCGTGTACTTTCGTGTTTTCGTGTATTCCGAGCTAAAACCGAAACCGACACTAAATCATTTCGTGTACTGATCACCCTAACCGAACCCGAAACGAAATGTTTCGTGTTGACACGAAATGAAACGAAAGTACACGAAATAAAAATATAAAAAATATAATATAATATTTCGTGTACTTTTCGTGTACTTTTCGTGTAATTTCGTGTACTCAAAACGAAAGTATGAAATGAAAATATAAAAATAAAAATTATATATATAATATTTCGTGTACCTTCGTGTACCCAAAATGAAAATCCATATCCGACACTAAATATTTCGGGTAATTTCGTGTTCGTGTACTTTCGTGTTTCGTGTACCAAAAATCAAAACTCAAAACCATAATTTTCGTGTCGTTTCGTGTCGTGTTCACGTGTCACGTGTCAAATTGCCGGGTCTAACTAAACCCCTCTCTCTCTATCTCTTTCAGTCTCTCCTCTCTCTCTCTCTCCACCTCGACCAGCCCTCACTCCCAATTCCTCTGTCTTTCAACAACACCCACCACACTCCTAACCACAGGCTAATCCTCTATCTAATCCTTCTTCACCACAACCCCCAGCCACTCCGTTCACTTCAATTCAAACTCTTTCATCTCCTCTACACCCACCAACATTCCCCTTCTTCTCCTCTTCCCTTCACCTTCAACCTTCGTTGCGCAAGTAACCCATCTTCACCAACAACTCAGTCACTCCTTTCATCTCCTATGCCCCTCTTTTTCGCCTCACTTCTACAATCAATTCCACCGCCCCATTCAATTCAAACCCATCTACTCCTCTTTCTTACATTCAGCCGCCTTCATCACCACCAACCAACAGCCCACCACCGACTACATCTCCTTCCTTTCTCCTCCCAGTTCACCGCCCCACCGCTGCTCTTTCATTCTCCGCCGTGACAACACCAGTTCACCGCCTCCACTGCAATCTTCGCTTTCAAATCTAACTCAATTCTGCCACCATTTTTTTTTCATTCCCACCCTGTGTTATAGAAATCGACCGATTTCTGAAAAATCGCCGATAAATCGGTCAAAATTTTAGAACCGATTCGGCCGATTTTGCAAAAATCGCCGATAAATCGCCAATTTTTAAACCGAATCACCCGATTAATCGTAAATCGATACCTTAACCGAATAGTTCCGATTTCCGAAATCTGCAACACTGTTCCCACCTCATAACAGCCCCTTCCTTTCATTCCACCATCTTATATTTTTTTTATGAATTTTTAATAAAAAAAATTACGATTTTTAATGTTTGTATGAATTTTTTTATAATTTTTAATGAACTTTTACGATTTTTTATAATTTTTAAAAAAATTATAATTTTTTACGATTTTTTTTGTATATTTTTATAATTTTTTATGATTTTTTTAAAATTTTTTATGATTTTTTAAAGTTTTTACAAAAAAATTAGGGCTGTGCTGATATGGCGTATATGTGGCAGGCTGACAGTGCATCCCAGTCATCAATTTAACAGTCAAACAGACGGAGAGATTTTTTGACTGACAGCGGTGGGATAAATAGAAAAAAAGGAAAGTACAGTGATGCATTCGATAGTACAGTAGACTAAACGAAAATTTTACAATAGTACAATACGGAAATTGACCTTTTGCCCATTTTGTACATACCATAAATTTCGTAGGTGTATGGACAATTATTCAATCAAAACTCAAAAGATGAAATTGCAGTTATTATTAGTGTTTAAGGTCCTATTATACTCTGTATCATGGGAAATATGGCAAAAAATATATGAGCTGCAAATATGCAGCAAAATCCAAACAGACACGAATGTACAGTTGGAATAACAAAACAAGAGTTAAAATTCAATCCTGCCCAGATACGAAAATAAGTTAGTTTCTACTTTCTGATCATGACCTGAAGATTCTTCAAATTGTTTATCATGATAAAGGAAGCCTGGAGACCAAAAGTTCACACAAGTTCATGTGTGCACCAAGTTATTTGTATAGGTAAATATACGATGGAGAACCTTACATCATAACTATAAATACATGTGTCGTAATAGAACTTACAAGTTTTTTAGATCAGTCAATTGTTGAAATTTAAATAAATAACTTCATCTCTAGAAGACTAGAACTGAGTTTCAAAATTCAGTCTGTCACGACTATTCAAGTTCTGACAAAATGTGCTAGCCTGCTAGGTGAATACAATTGTAAAAATCTGAATACCATTCCGATACTTTTTGTGTTTGAACTTTGAACTATGCATGATATGCTTCGTTCAGTTTCGTTCACTCTAAGCTATAACAAATGGCCACAAGTAATATGGCTATTCTAATTTTCAATCACTAACCTTTGAATTGTTTTATTGAACAACAAATTCATCCACAGATATAGATAATATATATTTAAACCTTAAAAGGTCGTGCAGCAAACCTCCTGGACGCTGCTCGCAAGACCTGTTGGGGAATATTAAAGTCTGTTAGGGGTGGATGCAATAGATAAGTTGGTGTAATCGCTTGCTATAAGTCATAAGGCGTCTCAGATGTCTTTAGGATTATTGCAAGGAGCCTGCCATCAGCACTACTCAAAAATCTCCTGGCTTCCCAATTTTAATATCCAGTTCACGTAGATACTCAGTAATGGCATTTTTTTGCCAGCCCTTGAAACTCCTGCATTCAATAATTTGTCTGATACTATTAAAATTGTAACATCACTTAAATGGAGACAAGGATTTAAGCTCACATCTTCCAAATATAGAAGTACATGATTTACTAATTATCAATTTTTAGATAGACAGCCAAAACATAGTGATCCTGTGGGTGGTGGGAGCTTTTTGAACAAATAATCGACGTAATAGATCAGAACTGAATCTAATAGTTGATACTAGTCTGATCTCGGGATTTAACTTCATTGAGTTCTATTATCAATATTAGCACCACATTTGTAAATATGTTCATTAAATAAAAGAGCTATAAAGGGAAGGTACATAAATTATAGAAACCCCTTGCTTCCTGACTACCCCTCACCAAATTATGTGAAGAAAGGCTCTAATTAATATTCAGAACACAGTAAGTAATTATGCTAATGGCTATCTAACTAGTATTCACCTGAATGATAAAGAAGGTAACAGAGCTGCTGCTCCACAGCGTGATAAAATATTTCGAGATTCAACAGATTATGTGGTCTGATTAAATATAGGGTTATTTAAATAAAAGATAATCAGCAGTGCTAGTCAGCATAAGTAGTGGCAAAACCCCAAATGAAAATACTGTCTTGCAAGTGTTATGTTAATGGCTATTTACCTGTCATAAGCCAGCACTCTACAGTCTACAATTAAAATTACCAAACAAAATCACTAGGCACAGCAAGTAATTGACCCTGCAGGCTCTGAAAAAAAAATCATAGGAAGCACTTACTTTTGATCAAGAAGAGCTAGAATTTCTCCTCCAGGAAAAGCTGCTTTTGTAGCCTCATAGGAAACGTTGATAGCTACTTTCCAAGTCCCTCCAATATCTTTTGAAGTTGCATCTCCTTTTGATTGGCTAGGATCTTCCATCGGCAAGGAGTATCCAGAGAGCAGATGACCAACCCATGTACCTGTTTTCCTGTGGATACAGAAAAAGGTTAAACTTACTCTACAATATCTCATTAAGAAAAAGTTTGTACCACACATATAACATTCATACAACAAATAAAGGTAACCACCAAGACAAACTAGAGGGACTTAACCGAGGTAACCGTACTGAAGTCCATAAAATAAGTTACCTAACTAGAAGACTAATCGAAATAGATGTCAATTATGATATCGAGATTCATTGTAGGAGTGTTTATCTAGACAGATTGAGAAAGTGTGTTTTGTAAAATAGGAGTATGATTAATACAACTTTTTATGTAATTCAGAAGCAAGAAATGCAGATCAAAGAACATATTAGCCGAGGGTGATTGTAACTTGTAGCTTACCAAACAATATCCATATGCCGAGGTACATAATGTCCACCTCCTAATCCAAGGAGGACTTTGTTACTCCCAGATTTGCTGGAAAATCACAGAAACATTGAGGTCAAATGATAATCTTTTTGAAACGACACTACTAACAAAAAAAATACCATTCAAACAACAAATAGATATCATTTAAACAAATATATGAATGCAAGAAAAAAAACTAGAGAGGTATCTATATTATGAAAGTACAAAATCTGTCCAGGACATTTATTTTGGCCAACAAAAGGAGAGATGCAAACAAAATGTAGTCAGACAATAAACAATGAGCAACCACGAATGTGCATCGATGGCCTTTCAACTGGAGATAAAATAACTCATACTTGATCCTTGATTCAGAATCAGAACATATAGCCAGCAGTATCAGAAATCTAGAGACATCTTTAAAAGCATATAAGACATTTTTAGATAATATAAACAAACCTGTCCCAGTTGCCTACAGCATCAGCCCCTCCAAGCCCAAGTCCTTCCCAAACTAACTTAAGAAATCAAGTAGGACTTGTTAGTTGAATTTAAATTCAAAGAATAGATGAACATGTGACATGCTATTTATGCTAAAAGTCCAAGACTTGCTACCAAACCTTGGCGAGAGCTATTAAAAAATCTCACATGTGTAAGTACAAATACTACTTGAATTCAACATTAAGTGAAATCAAAATGAACTTCTAAATATCATTATGACAGAGGAAAAAGAACTTCGACAAACAGTTCCCATGATTTCGTTAGCTAGAATTTCATGACGAATTTAAATTACTGTAAAATTCCAAACTCGTATACTAAGAGACAAACTTTAAGCATGTGATAAGTTCATAGAGAACATAATTTTACTTGAGCTATGACTTTAGCAGCATCCTGCCTCTTCCAGTGCTCTTCTGTACTACCTGATGAAGCAAGTCCATAAGATATTAATAATACTAATCCAATTTTTTGTAGAGTATTCACATACAGCAACTTTGCTTAGCGAAAGTAAGGACATAAACTTCTATCCAAATTGTGTTATATAACTTGTTAAGCCCATCACAATATATGCAAAAGCTTGAGAAGCTACAACAAATATATCTTATCTGATATATTGGAAAGTAACATGCTTCACATGTAAGTTTTTATAAAAATGCGACAAAAAGAGAAGGTTCCGTTACCCTGCTACATAATCTGCTAAATATACCTTTTAACCCCCTTTCTCCCAATAGAAAAATGAAAAAGGAAAGGAGTACGACAAATAAGCCACTTGATTAAAAGGTATCAGGACTAAAAAGTTTCAGGCACAAAAGTCCTCATGCTCATACACCCTTTTATGAGATTACATCATTACAGTGAAGAGAAAGTAGAGAAATACTGTATACTGCTATTGATGCAAACAACGTAGCATGACTGAGAAAACTTACCGATCTCTATAAACAGTGATGGTTTACTGGTAACAGGACCATGATGAGTCGCTTCCAAAGTAATCTGCAATCACCAGAAACAGATTAAAAATCTTTAGCTTGGGCATTTTATTATCATGCTACAGAGAACAGGTCCTTTCAAGAACTCAAAGCCGGAATGGATCTTGAAATGCATGATTCTATACCCTTTCTTTATGCAAGTAGAATCAATATTGCTTGATATATGTCAAAAAGTGCAAAGATATACACATTAAGATGTGCTAAAAACATCTAAGACATCAAGTTTAAATCAAATTTTACTAACTATAATCTGATCTGTTACCCATAAACTTAAGATAAAAAAACATAAAGAGAGGCCAGGTTTATCACTTGTCAGTAAATCAATCAACACAGTAAAAGACTTAAAATTGCTAACATTGCCAAAAAATAGATGCTTCTATTAAAAGTTCAGGAACAGGTTTTAATAAATTTGGACAGGGATGATGATATTACACACCCAAGACGTAATTCATTAGACTTTTGTTTACAATAATCAATATGTATAACAATTTACAAGAACATGGATTTTCCCTTGTATTGTGTAACCCTCTTTGGAAGGGAGCATTTTAAAGGCACTGTCAATAAATCAAGTATCCTAAAAGGCTAGAAGTAAACCTCACTTGATTTCAACAGCCACCATATACACTAGCAATCTACATGTACAGAAACCAACGAAGCTATGTACCTCAAATTCAGGAACTAGGTTATGAGACTGGGCAATCTTCTTTAAGAGCATAAGCCATGGCCCCATTCGAGGACTGGGCAAGGCAGCCCATCCAGGCTTGCCACCTTGCGGAGGAACGTCTCCATCTTTCAAATGCGGTATTCCTAACCAGATATATCAAGTCAAAAAACCAAAAAATTCAAATAATATGCAAAGTCCTAAAACCTATAACTCCACATCAAAAGAACATAACACTCTGATGATGTCCTTCAAAGTCCCCCCCCCCCCCCCCCCCCCAACCCCCTCTTTTGTGCTAAGTCTTGCCTCGAAAAACATTAATAGTTTCTGTTCTTTTACAATTGACACAACAATGATGCCAGACATTGGCATATTATAAATTGTAATCATATGTACTCGAAAATTAAACTAAACACAAGTACGATGTACGTAAACCTGTCAACCTATGTATGAATGTAAAATGCACAATCAAATTTGTATACCGATAAAAGGGGAAAATACCACCGTTTTGCCAAGTCTTATCTCAAAACTCGTTAATATGTAGTTTCTTTTGTTTTACAAAAGATACAACAATTATGCCAAACATTGGCACTTGATAAATCGTAATCATACATATGCAAAAATTATACTACCAAACATACACACACACTTTCCCCAAACAGGGGTTGCTAAGGAAGGAGAAATACCGATAGGATGTAGAGTAAGGGCAGGGCGATTAGAAACAGCAGTGTGCTTGCTAAGGAAGATAATCTCATCAACAACTTGGGCAGTAACCTCTTCCCATCTCCTGTCCAAATCATCCTCTTCTACAATCCCTTTATCATGCTGTAATAATCTCACCTCTCCATTCATGAAACTGCTAACACCCTTCCAATTCAACATAAATAAACACAAACCATCACCACATACATAACTCACAAAAATACATGCATTAGCAAACATTAAAAATTTAAAATACATGTGTGTGTGTATTTTAAGAGAGAGTAAGATAGGGGACCTGAAAGGTGGGGCCGGGTTGCCAACCGGGCATGGCTAAAAGGGCAGTGGCAGGGCCAAATGAGGCAGGATCGGTGGTTGTTGCTACTACTAATGTCACCATAATTTGTCAAGATTGTGTGTAATTTAGTATGAAGATTAAAGGGTAATTTTGTTTTTTCTTGATCTTTTGTGATATGGTGATGTATGTCTGAATTTGTGGATTTTTTCTGGAACGGGGATTTTATAGGTATTTACCGACACAACAGTTGTTTGAGAGTGGTTTTTTTTTTTTTTTTTTTATGTTTTTGTGAATCTCTGTGTTCCGCAGACAATTTGTACGCTAGTGGAGTAGCAAAACCAGCAGTTCGGAGAAATAAGATCGTCAATTTTAGATTGTCAAAAAAAAATCAATTTTAGGTGTCTTGATATTTATTATTTAATAAAAGTAGTGTGATTTTTCTTTTTTTAAAAATTAAATAATTTTATTAGAATACATCTCTGTTATAGAAATCGCCCGATTTCTGAAAAATCACCGATAAATCGACCAAAAATCGGTTAAAATTTTGGAACCGATTCGTCCGATTTTGTAAAAATCGCCGATAAATCGCCGATTTTTCAATCAAATCACCCGATAAATCGTAAATCGGTAACTCAACCGAATAGTTCCGATTTCCGAAATCTGTAACACTGGAATACATTCATTTATAAATAAATTTTAGTTATTTCCAACAGAAAGTTAAAAAACGATAAAGAATATGAATATCTACATAGGAATCCTTTATTCAAAAAAATAGAGAAAAAATGAAAATGTTAACATTGTCATCAAGGAGCTTGTTCAAGTTGTGTTTTGTCATGGCCTCTTCTCATTCTCCTAAGCCCAACCGTCGTAAGTTTCCTCTCTTTCTCCGCGCCTCCCAAACCTCTCTTAAACCCTAAAATGTTCTCCCCCAATTCTCTAATTTACATGTATAAATAGTTGTTGCAGGGATGTCTTCGGAACCAACATTTAAAAAGGCAAGAACAATGACCACTGATTCTTCCTCATCTCCAAACCCCAACCCAATGGCAGCTGCTTTCTCTCAGTATGCTGACTATCTCAATCAATTCGTTAAGTCTCCTCTCTCTCTTCCTCTCCCTCTCCCTCTCCCTCTCCCTCTCTCTCTCTCTCTCTCTCTCTCTCTCTCTCTCTCTCTCTCTCTCCCTCTCCCTCTCTCTCATTTTACTAGTCACTCCATTATATATGTATTTTTTTTAATTGTGTACATTCTTGTTTATCCTAAAGATTGAGTTTTTAATTTGTATATGTTTTAAATGGGGTGTGAATTATACTCTGTGTGTTTTTTGATTTACGGCTAATCTTTAAAATGAATTAGTTTAACTGGTTTAAATATTGATCACAATTCACAAGAGCTAAATTGTGTTTTTTCTGGTAGTAGTGTAAATGCACAAATAATTCCATGTTAGAATTGAGTCCCATTATATCTAGTTGTAAAATCTTGTCGAGATTGATTGCTTGCCTATATTGTGATGTGCCACTTCCTACGACTCAATTACTCTTTCCAGTATTAGAAAGGACAGTTCAAAATACTGGACTTGTGGCAATCTATTGCGCTGTTAAGGTAACTTAGTTGAGACCCTTGAGTATAGTGTTAGACTATTTGTTCGACCCAATTTGATTAGAACTTGGACCCTTGTGTTACGTTTTTGGCACGTTTTTATTTTCTTGCATTTTATTGACAATGTTATTTCCAGACTTTTTAGCGTTGTGCCATAGTAGCTCAAATACAGTATGCATGTTTGTTGTGAGATTGTTTAAGTTCAAACTTATCTATCCTTCATGTATACTCTCAAACTAATTAATCTATTCAACTCTGTAGAATGACAAAAGGGAAAGGGTGGTGAAAGCAAGTAGGGACATCACCATCAATAGCAAGAAGGTTATATTTCAGGTGCACAGGTATGGACCGTATGGTCATGTGTTTCTTGCATCGTCATCATCAAGTTTCACCAATTTACTGGTCTTTGTTTACACTTGTCTTCATTTGTTGATTTTTTTTTTCTTTTTTCTGTTAATGCGAGTATTCTCTAGGATGTTTTAACTACACAATTTATAAAAACACGCTTCCTTCTGATATTTACTGTCACAACAGTCCTGTTATTAAATTATTTTGTATTGTGATAATTTAACAAATATGTAGCCTGATATTTTCCAGATTCGTAATCGTAGGGCAGATATTTAGTTTTCTGCTGTTTAATAATAAAATATATATGGTGGAAACCTTAACGTCTGGTGTTCCCTGCTTTGAAGCCTTTCCTTGGTTCTTTTAGTTTTGAATCATCTTGATGGTCCTCCAATAACAGGATCAGTAAAAACAACAAAGAGGAAGTTTTGGAGAAGGCAAACAAGGATCTAGCTGCTGTGAAAGATCAGTACATCTCCCGATTAGTCAAAGAACTGAAAGGAACCGATTTCTGGAAATTAAGACGTGCATACTCTCCGGGGGTAGTATATGCATTTCATTATACTTGTTTTGTTTTTAATGAATTGAAGTTTTTCATCGTCTTGCTCTTGCTCGTCCACAGATACAAGAATACGTTGAGGCTGCAACATTTTGTAACTTCTGCAGAACTGGAAGCCTGCTAAGCCTTGAAGAGATGAATGTTGAGTTATCACCTTTAAGTGATCCATCTGTTGAGCCCCTGAAAATTAACGTCCTTGATTATCTGCTGGGGGTAATTATATAACTTTTACACCTGTTGCATTTGCCTGCATATAGTTTGTGCTCTTTTAATTCATTCAATTGATCATCTTTGGTTTGATTATATATGGTGAAAGTGATTCTGTTGTTTCGTGGTTTAGCTTGCTGACTTAACAGGAGAGCTAATGAGGTTGGCAATTGGACGAGTTTCTGATGGTGAAGTTGAATTTGCTCAGAAGATATGCAGGTTTGTGCAAGATATCTACAGACAGATGACTCTTCTTGCCCCCATCATGGACGACAATACGGACATGAAAATGAAGATGGATACAATGCTTCAAAGTGTAATGAAGATAGAAAATGGTATGTTTAGCCACTATTTCTGCTATATTACAATGGATAGTTATGTATGCCTTTCTGTCAAATATTACCAAGTTAAGTCAGATGTTCTACAGTGCCAAGATAAGTCAAATGATCTACAGTAGTAAGTGATGTAACTGATTACGTTTATGAATTGTAGTAGGTAGGAGTTAGACAGTCATATAATCTTTATATAAGACTTCTTCATCTCCTGTAATAACATAAGAGAGATACAATCTCTACTTCTTCTATCAATTTCTATGTAAACTCTCTATATTATACAATTTGTCATGGTATCAGAGCGGGTTAGGAGAGTTTCTTAAAGATTGAAGGCCTCTCAAACAAGAAGCTTAACAGGCTACACGCACAGCACTGTCTCTTTTTTGATTCTTATGTTCAAATCAAAACCCAACCAAACCTACATACCTGTAAAGAAGAGCAGAAGACAAGACGAACCCAGAAATCCGGCCACCATCTGACGTCACACGCGCCGCCACGCGCCGCCAGAAGGTTTCAGTCGCCGACCCACGCGCCCACGCGCCGGCGCGTGGGGTGTCCTCCGGTCATTTTCCGGCGAAACTGTAGGAGACATTCTTGTTCGTCTTCTCATTCCCAGTCCAACTGTGGTAACAGCGTCTCCATTTAGTACAGTTGATACAAATCATATATATACGTGTATATATATATATATATATATATCTGTACTGTTTTCCTTCGAATTAACTGAACCAGCAGTCCTTGAATCGGGTTTGAGGGAGACGAAAAAAATCGTGTTGAAACTAACCAGCAGTAACCAGCAGTGCTATTGATGATCGAGAGTTGGAATTTTTCTATTTCAGCAAGGGGTTTTTTGTTGTTGTTGCTGCTTCTAGCTATATATA
The DNA here is from genome assembly GCA_037693485.1 of Kitagawia praeruptora. Lineage (NCBI taxonomy): Eukaryota > Viridiplantae > Streptophyta > Magnoliopsida > Apiales > Apiaceae > Kitagawia > Kitagawia praeruptora. The sequence continues at coordinate 25,656,062 of CM075352.1, read as the reverse complement.
TCTGTCCAGGTCCTTGTTAACGTGTTATTTGGTGTTGTGAGTTTGTGGGCCTGAATTTAAGGTTGATTTGACTGGGCTGATGTTTTGTTAATGGGCTTCTGTGTTATTGGGTCTTATATATATATTACTGGGCTCGGTGAATATTAAGGTATTTGTTGGTCCTTTTTCTAGTATATATAGCAGTTGCAGTTTGAGATAATACTTGTTGGTTCGAATATATAAATAATGGCGGAGGTTGTGAATGATTCGGCTACAAGTAAAAATATTAATCAAGGGATTGTTAAATATGGATTTCATGGTACGCCATATGTAAGTCCTAAATTTGATGGTAAGAATTTCTTGGAATGGTCGGAATCTTGCACACTTGCACTTAAATCCCATCGATTGATGAAATATATCAATGGGAAGGCCAAGAAGCCCTTGGCAAATGATACAAGCTTCGATGATTGGGATAGCGAGAATGCCATGGTCAAGTCATGGTTGTTTAACTCTATGGAGTTACGTATTCGCAAAAGTTATCTGTTTCTTGATACTGCGGAAGCTGTTTGGAATTCCATCAACCGAACATACTCGTATTCGGGTAATATGGCCAAACATTTCGAGGTAAAGCAGAAAATATGGTCTCTAACTCAAGGGGACAGAACATTGACCGAATATTATTCGGAACTCACATCTCTATGGCAGGAGTCAGACCACTACACTGTGTTCGAGTGTAAACAGGCTGAAGACCAAGAGAAGTACCAAAAATTGGTACAAGAAGAAAGAGTGATGAAGTTTCTTGCTGGACTGACAATGGAGTATGATTCAATCAAGAATCAACTCATTGGTCAGATTCCCTTTCCTACAGTTGAAGAAGCACATGGCCGTGTGCAGCTCGAAGAGAGTCGAAGAGAAAGTATGGCTTCGATTGATACTGTACCTGATCGATCTGCACTTTTTACGAGAAGTGTTCAGAATCAAGGCAAACCAGAACAGATGGTGGATGCTTCGAATGTTGAAAAAGATGTTCCCCAGTGTGACTATTGTAAAAAGTTTTACCATTCTCGTGAGGAATGCTTTATCTTACATCCTCACTTACGAGGTCGTGGCCGAGGAGGACGAGGTCGTGGCAATTCATCAGGTAGAAGCTCAGGAAGAGGCACTCACTATAGTGCTCATCACACTGCGTCAGAAGAATGTGTTGATTCTGCTATCTCAACAACGGGGGCAATGAGTGCGACTGAACTCAATTCCCTTCGTCAGCTATTGTCTCGAATGGAGACAAATTCACCAGGACCTTCATCAGCCAATTCTGCCCATGTAGAATCAGGCGACAAACAAAATTCCTGGCAGTGGTAAAAGGGGTCGAAAACCTCTTAATAAGATGGGGGTCGAAAACCTCTTAATAAGATGGCTATCTACTATAGAGCTAACAAACAAAACTTTCTGTATTTTCACATTGCCTAAAATATACCGTGTGGTCGAAAAATTCGAGTTCCGGTATCCCAACATTCTCAATTACATATTCCCAAGATAGGTGAATCCCAAGATGGGCAATCTCAAGATGGATCTTTAACTCCAAGATGAGTAAATCTCAAGATGGATCAATCCTAAGATGGGTCTTCAATTCCTAGAGATGGGTCAAGTTGAATACCTAGGTTACGCTCAAGAGCTCCTAGTTTTCCACTCTTCAATCCCAATATAGGTATTTCATCCCAAGATGGGATTTCGAGTGAGGGGGCGTGTCAAATATTACCAAGTTAAGTCAGATGTTCTACAGTGCCAAGATAAGTCAAATGATCTACAGTAGTAAGTGATGTAACTGATTACGTTTATGAATTGTAGTAGGTAGGAGTTAGACAGTCATATAATCTTTATATAAGACTTCTTCATCTCCTGTAATAACATAAGAGAGATACAATCTCTACTTCTTCTATCAATCTCTATGTAAACTCTCTATATTATACAATTTGTCACTTTCCTTAGTACAATAATATTCTAAACTGTTTCTGTGTTGCTTATGCTTGGCTTAGTATCGGCGCTTTATTTTTTGGGTCTTTCCTCTTTGGACTTTGCATTTATCAACTATCACCCTATGCAAATCTGTGTCACAAATGAAATTTGTGGTGCTTAGAACATGATGTTATAGATGAGTTCCCTTGTTCATTTTTGCATTCATGAACTTTGATTGTGTCATGACATGACTGATCAGATTGTTTCCCAAACATATCTTGAAGAGAATCCATGATTTAGTAAATCGTTATTCATGTCCTCATGTTTAGTTACCGTTGACATATTTCCAACCACCATAAATCTCTTGTACTCTATGAGACACAATTACAGGGGGCTCCCTTTCCTCAGTGAGAACAACTTTATATCCTCAGTATTCGGCCCAACATTCACAACAATCACATAACTTTTCCACTTACCGTGATCATCCCTATTCAGGGTTTCATTTGCAACTTGTAAGTAGAGCATAAATTGAATTTGAGGTAGACACTCTTGCCGAGATAACAATATGCATTCAGTATAATGTAACACATACACATTCAAAATAGTAAACAAGCATCTAAATTTATTTTTCCATCTGATTACCTCATATTTCTTTGTTTGTTAACTATCATTTTTGGTCAAATATACAAATTAAGTATATTTATTGTTCTTTTATGACTGTAACCCTTTATTTTTTTTGTAGCTTGCTACAGCGTTCATGTTAGAGGGTCAGAGTATATCCCTCTTCTTGGAAACAATGATCCTAACTGCCCGTTGATGTTGCCAGACCTTGAGCGATGAAGTAAACTCTGCAGCTCCTATACTGATATATATAGTTTATTTGTTTAAAGAATAATGAAGCCAAGTGGTTGCCTCCATTATTATGTCAGTCCAACATATTATATAACTAAGGCCTTCATCCTTCTGATTTCCTTGTATCTTATCACAGGATTGTGCCAAAGTATGTTAAATTTGCTCATTCTCTGCTGGACAGGTGGATAGAACTAACCAAATGTCCCTCAGAAGCCTATCGAAGCTCGGTGGTGTTATCAAGGAAGCAGACAAATTCGAAGATATTATTATCTTTGTTCTTTTAGATAGAACATGACCTTGATATGTCAATGTCAATCCAAGGAACCTTGTACGACCTGAGCATCACCCGAAGCTTTAAACTGTTTTCCGTTTTCTGATAGTCATTAAAAACTTTAAAACGGTATGTGATCTTGGCAATTGACAGAAGATGTGCTCTTCTTTTATGCTAGTTGACATGTGCTCTTCTCTTTTGCTAGTATACGTTCATACTGTCCACTCATGCTACTATAAAAATTATAATATGGATTTAGGATTCAGTATGCTTGTAACTGTTCAAATAACTATTACTCGCACAGGTTCAGACAGTATAAGCACAGCACAGGTGACCAAAGTGGTTAAGGCTGACGCATGTAACCCAACATGCCTTTGGTTAGTTCGTAGGCCTCAATAGTAAGTTGCATAGTCACTTTGTCACCTCCTGGTCCTTTTACAAGCAAATTGGTCCACAGGTTACAGATTGGTGTAGAGCGTGAAGCTCGAAAACTACTCACAAGCAAGAAGCAACCAAGGTCAGAGTAAAAGTATCTGGGCTTGGCCCCTAGCCCGGAGTAAAAGTTATTTGGGATTGGCCCGTGTATCATCTTTATGATTGGGAGGAAAGGTGGTGTTCTTTTGAGTGCCAAACACAAATTGGTATATGTATAGAAACAATGCATGATAACACACATGCTTAAAAACATACTAATAAAATCAAAGACTGACAAAATGTTAGTTAGAATGTTAAAATCAAAACCAAACAAAATTAGAGGGAGAGTTGATAGCTAAAGATAGATATGATGAAGTTATAAGATACTCTGTAGTTTACCTTTATAATAACTAACTAAACAAATCATGGTAGGCCCAATCCAGGAAAGATTTGGGTAAAAAAATAGCTGGGTAGCACCACTTTGGTATAAACATTTATTTCTTATGTTTCAAGCAAACAACAGCCAGCTAGCATTCACTTCTTTCCCTTTGTAGCTTGGAGAGTCTAATTTGGTCTGTTTGGCTGCGACTTAAAATAAATTTTTAGTTACTTATTTTTGAATAAAATTTTCATATTTTGATAGTTTTTTTTATAAAAATATTTAATGTATTTTTGAGATTTCATAAGTTGCCAAAAAAAAAAAATTAACTTTTTTTAGAAAAAAGTTAGAAATCTTTAACTTTGTCTTAAAATAAATTGATTTATTCTGGAAATTAAATTTTCCCAAACACCCCTAAAAGTTACACTATCCAATTTGTGCCCATCCCATTATTCCATTCTTCACGTTGAGAATTGTTAGGACTTTTCAATTAATTTTTTTGAATTTTTTTTCAAATACTGAGTTATCGGAATTTTCTTTTCAATTTCTTTATGTAAGTAGAATGAACCCTATTACACATATTGATATCATTAATTAAAATATGTATTGTTTAAGAAAAAAATTGGAATACATTTTGAAACCCAGGCACATTTGAGTGTTGCTAGAGAAATTCGAGCATCATCGTTTACATGCTTTTATTTTGGTAATAAATCAAAATGTTTAAGACTCACAACCTAACCGATTAAAAAGACACACGTTTTACAATCACCTCAAGCACAACCTTTTTTGACTTATAAATTTAGACAGCTAAGATACTGAATCAATGTTTGTTGGTGTCCAAAATTATGAATCAGTTAGTTAGGTGATCGTAGATATGGGGTGGTTACCAACTCTACGTCTGTCTCACGTCTAACTATTTTTTAATGTATATAATCAATCCGCAAATTCATAATTAATACTAGAGGCGAAATGAATCAAATTGTTCGTGAGCTACTCGAATTTGATTTATAAAAAATTTGAATTTAGTTTGGTAATAATTGAGTCGAACTCGAACTATTCTAATATTTTACCGGACTGAGTTCGAGTTTGAGATTATTCGGCTTGTAAGGTTCATGAGCCTAATTGAGTTTTTATTATTTATATTTTTTCATATTAAACATATATTTTGATATAAATATTTACTGTAATATTTATATATAATTTATGTATTTGTTTGAGCTCGAACCGATCATGTTCGAGCTTTCGTCAATATTTAATAAAATCAATTCGAGCGTTATAGTCGAACTCGAATATATCAAATTTTCTACTAACCGAGTTTCAAGCTTGAAATGAAAAATTCGGCCAAGCTCGAATTTGTCGAGTGCAAATTTGAATCTGACAATATTTGACTCGGCTCGGCTCGATTATACTTCTAATTAACACAACATTACAATATTTATATGCAGCCACTAGTACAGAATAGGCTTTTAGCGTCGGTCAAAATAGGCATTAGGCGTCGGTTATTGGGCGTAGTAAATGAAGGCGACACTATAGGTATAGGCCTATAACGTCGGTTAAAATGGCGACGCATAAAGTCAATTATAGGCGTCGGTCAATTAAAGAACCGACGCTAAAAGTCTGTTATAAGCGTCGGTCATTTAAACAACCGACGCTAAAAATCTGTTATAAGCGTTGGTCACTGAAACAACCGACGCTAAAAATCATGTCAAAGGCATCGGTCATTAGCACAACCGACGCTAAAAGTCATGTCAAAGGCGTCGGTTATTGAAACAACCGATGCTAAAAGTCATGTCAAAGGCGTCGGTCATTCAAACAACCGACGCTTAAAGTCAAACTTTTTTAAAAAAATATATAAATTACAATTTCAGTAACCTTGCCTCACACCAACAAATACCATATTATAATCAATTATCCCATGCCAACAAATATTAGATTTATCATCTAAAAAGCTAGTTTCAAACTACAAAAGGGAATTAAAAAAAGAAATACTAGAAAATATTACAAAATATTTCAAACGAAGACAAGGAATTCTGAAGCTCTATGCGTCTCACTTCCAAATCCTTCAATGCCTATTTCATCTTCACTTCAAGGTTCTTCTTTTCTTCCAGGGTACACAAAAACAATCATGTAGCACCTCTTGAAGTTGAGTATCATGATCTGGTCTCCTGTTTTCCTATTCGTCAGTAAAGAAATTGCTGAGGAAATATTAGATAGCATTGTATTAATTTCATCAGAAGTGTATTGCTGCAAAACAAATGGATCTCAAACATCTCATTCCTATACTAAAATTAAAGTGTTTGCTACAATTGTTCAGGGTTCCTATAGCAAGGTTGCAATTGAGAGGATGTTGACTATTACACAAGGGTATCTGGTTTGAGCACAACCTTTCCCAGTAGTAGATAGAGGATTTATACATTATAATGTATTTTTTTTCTTACATCAAACAGATCCAAGTACCCAACATAGTGGCGAAATGTGTTAACGTGGAGCAAAGCATATCAGGACATTGTACAAAATTTAAAAACAAAAAGATAAAATAAAGATTCAATACCATTTTTTGTAGGAGTTTTTTAGAAAAATCTTGTGAAAACATGAAGGCAAAGGAAAGGCGTCAACATTTCAGTTATTCCTAAGAACAGGCTAAGTTAATTCAGAAAGCATGACATAAACCAAACCAAAAACAAACCAAACATACAACACAAAAGAGAAATGGGCACCTTCTCTCGTATACCAGCACAAACTGAACACATACCACACGCTGAACACATACCAGCATACATCAAGTTGCCAAAAAACTTCCATCCAGTGTGCACCTTACATAGGGATTGTTATAATTATATTTACATATTTAGAGGCAAAAGAGAAATGGGGAGGGGGCAGGACTATAACAAAAATTCAACGTTTGACCAATGAATACCTCAAAGAACTTCAAGTTTAGATGCTTGGCTACAACATCAAAAGCAGCTGATGTAGGCATACTCCTGCAAGAACAATTAACGTATTAGGTTCTTCGTATTTAAAGCTTTTATAAGTGAAGAACAAGCAGGTCTAAAAAGTCATTAAACTCAATCAGGATATGAGAATGAAACTGTTATAGATCAAAGCAACTTAAACTTTACATGGCCATTCATTGGATTTCCTTGTGTAACTTTCAATTAAAACTAAAGTACCATCACGGGAATAAAGTTATTACATTTAGTCAAATTAAAATTCAACTCCACCAAAGAGAATTTATAATATGACTTGCACCAGGAAGGGGATAGAATCAAATAATGGGAACCTTTGCAGTAAAGAATTCAAGTCAAATTGTTAAAAAATTGACGAGTCAAATACAAAGGTTAGCGAACCGTGTGCCTTAGGTTTTTCCAATCTATAAAAATTGAATTGTAAATCCTCTTAATATGAAAATTTGAAACTCTTTACATTCTACTCTCTATCACAATCTAATATACCTGCTAAGATTTTGTGCGTCAGGTTTTGAAATTGTTGTCCAGACTAACCTAGTTAACTAAATTGTTTACATGGGTCTATATTATCTTTGATACTGTGAAGAGTTTATCGAGTTTTCCATCACCTGCTCGAATTTAATTAAGCATGTCCTAGCTATCTTGATATTTGTTTGTCAATTACAGGCAGAGTAGCCGTTAAGTATCACACATAATCAAAATTCACTCCTAATTGTTGTATTTTTTATTTAAATTTTACCAAACCCACTGAACTCCTCCTCAGCTAAGAAAACTTTTTGGGTGTTCAGTACACATGAAATCAAGCAAACAAATTATACACGTAAACATAGTACCATTATATGTCCATCTCAGACTAAATTAATATCATTACAGAGTCAACCATCCGCATGTTAGACAAACTTTAACAACACTTGCATCTTAGATGTAATACACTATCATCATGTGATAATAATTATGGAGGACAAGAAACTATACCACCCAATTCTTTAAAGCTCTCTTGCTTACTCATTTGATTTCACTTGCTCCTTCAAATAGACGAACAGTCTTTAAAGCTTCGTCTTCTCGCATGAATCGCATAAAATCTTCCTCGTAAATGTATCTGTAAACAAGAGAATGAACTTATGCACAATATATTCATAAAGTATAATAAATTTTAACCACACAAATTGATCAAATGCTTGAAACACATAATCAGATCAGTAACACACAAGGGATGCACAATTTCTGGAATTGTGGTTGCCAACAATACAGGACAAAGCAATGATACAGGATAAATTGTTCAGCTTAGAGTCTGATTCTTTTTGAAAAAATCAATAACCCCACTTTTTACGAAAAAATACGCTATATCTTTGTCACTGATCATGGATTGTGAATAAACAACAAAATCACCTAATATACAATAATTGCAACATAAGCCCCCAAGACGATACTTGACAAAATGGAGGCCAATAAAGCCCCACCAACAGCCAATGGCCAGAGTAATATAACAAGACCTGCAATTGGAACACATATCGTTTCCAAGAAAGGACCTTCCCGTCCTATGCAGTCTTGAAATGGTGCCACCCTTTGAAGAACATGTAGGGGAATTTACAGAAGGGAACAAAGTGAGATCACTATAAAGTCAACCAAGATACATATCACTCCAATTATAATAGCATACATCCCCAAAATCCCTAACTATAGTGAAACACCCAGTGACTGTTCCCCAAGTTCCGTCCTGCAAATAATCGAGAACACAATCTTTTTTTCACATAAGCAACAAGATAGAGACCACAACTTGTTTAAGCAAATATATTATCTAACTCACATATATACAATGGAAAAACACATCATCTTTCCCCTCGCCAACTGCGTCAAAAATGGCAAATATAGGTGAAAGAAGCCCAAATGCCGCGCCACCAATAATACTTCCAACTATGCCAATCAGTGGCCATAAAATCAAAGGCACAAAAATACAAAATACAAAGGACAAGCTTCAGAAATCAGAACGATCCCAAATTGTTTCGTGTTGCCATATGAAATTTTAAAAACAATTACTTAATGATTTAATGAAATATAGCATAATTAGGCAAAACAAAAATACAGGAAGATAATGATCAGAAACAGCACCTCAGAATGCAATAATACATCCACAGACAATGTACAGGCCAGAGTCCCAATATTATTGTAGAGTTCCCAATGTTAAGCTTTTAGGGGATACTTACTATGCACACGTTATATCAACATTAACCTGCACATCCCATTGGATCCCTTTTATTAAAAAAAAACTCAACAATAATCTCTTTAATTAAAACACATTAATCCCAAAGTCAATTCATGCCTACTCTTTCGGATATCATATATATCAACTACAACCAATTACACTACTTATATATACAACAAAAAAATACAAACAAATCATATAATTATACACACAAACTCATCGTAAACAAATAAATCAAAATTAAACAACTCAATCAGAAAATATATTGATACAAACGTACATACAAACAGATAGGAGAGAATTATTTAATTGAATTAATGTAACGAATACAACTTTACTTAAATTTAATTAAGTGTAGAAGCGAGAAATCGTACCCTAATTAGACGAATGCGAGAGAGATCGTACCCTAAATCAGAAATGCAGTTGTAAATCTTCAAATCATACAATTTGCAAATCCCGATTGAGTGCAAAATCGGGATATATAAATCAGCAAATCATACAATTAAAAGACCCAGCAGCAAATCCCAATCGAACATTGGGGTGTAATCGAACAATTAAGATAAATCGAACAGTTGAAGTCGTAGATTGGGTCAATGTCTGAGGGTGAGGAGTGTCTGAGAGTTCAGTATATGCTTTTCTTATATATATATATATATATATATTATTTTGATAGAATAGGTTTTTGTTTTAATTAATATAATATATGTTTTTTCTATTTTTTTTTATAAGACTCAATAGCATCGGCATTATAGGAACCAACGCTTAAAACATTTATAGCGTCGGCATTTAAAAACCGACGCTAAAGGATAAGTTTTAGGTGTCGGTTGTTTCATGACCGACGCTAAATAGTCAGCTTTAGGTGTCGGTTGAATAAAGACTGTTGCTAAAGGATTTGTTTTAGGCGTCGGTTGTTTCATGACCGACACTATTTGTATTTTTAGGCGTCGGCATTTAGAAACCCGACGCATATGAAGGTTTTAGGCGTCGGTTAAATTAGTAAACTGACGCAAAAGGTCCAAAACAAATGACTTTAAGCATCGGTTAAACTAGCAACCGACACTTAAAGTATGTATAGGCCACGGCTCTCTATAGAACCGACGCCAAAAGTGCGACACTATAAGACCTTTCTGTACTAGTGAGCATTACAATATTTATATGCGACTCAAAGGTATGAAAATTTGTTTAATTTTTTGGACGAAAAATTGTTTTCATTTTAACATTATCCTGATTTTTTTCTTCAAAAAAAAAAAAACATTATCCTGAATTTTTTATATCTATATTATATTACTACAAGCAAAATATAGAATAATTAGTTGGTTATTGTTTTGGTACATTAAATTTAATACACTAAATATTAATTTTTAGATTTTAAGACAAATTAATTGGAACAATTGGATTTACTATTAAAATAAAATTCCTTTTTTTAATATTTAATTACTTTCAAAAGTTTAAGATTCGATTTCTGTTAACAACATATTTTGGTTAAAAATTTATATTATCAATTTTCAACAAATTATTATTAAACATTTATATCATCTTATAACTACTCCCATAAATTTCTTTCAACTACATATTATAGTTAAAAATTAAATTATTACTGTATTAAATATGTATTATTAATTTTTTTATCAACAAATTTATTTTTCTACTAATTAAAAATATATATAAATATAAGTAATAAAATAAAAAATATTAAAAATATCAGCGTTAAAGCATCTCCAACCATACATACCCCTTAGCTAAAATTGTATCGGAAATACCGTAAATAAAAATTATGGAGAATGTGTAAAAATGTTTCAACTCCAACGGGACATAAGAGCATCTCCAATGCAATAAGACCCTTAGCTAAAATTTTAAATAACTTAAAAAATTATACATAACATGTTAAAATTCATCACTCCAATGGGACATTTCCCTTTTCTAAAATTTTAGACAATCCTTTATATTCTTTCAATATTGGTCATATTTGTTGAAACTCTAGAGATCTGTAGCAAATGCCATGTCATTTCCCGCTCGTTTTCTTCCCATAATTTGACCAAAAAAATTACTAATATTAATAATCATACCTTTTTTAAAATATAACCAGCCATTATAGCCGATCCCCTTTGGAGCAAAACACTCTATAGGTTCAGTAAATGTTAACCAACTATTATTTTTTTGAAATTTAACCAATGGACTTAATCAATACCATTGGAGATGCTCTTAGAGCATCTCCAATGGAGATATCTATATTGATTAGTTAAAAATTTTTAAAATAAGAAATAGTTAAAATTTTGCATAATTAAGGAGAACGGGAGAAACTCCAATGGTGTTAGCTATAATACATATTGTGTATATTTTTGCTAAGGGTGAACACATGTTCGACAAATATGACCAACGAAAATTGATTGTCTATAATTTTTGCTAAAGGTTTTGATGCATTGGAGTACTTAATATTTTACATATTATCTATATCATTTGTCATCTAGATTTTATAGCTAAGGCTCTCTCTTGTTGGAGACTGTTAGTTAAAATTTAAGATAATCTCATTATATTGGCTATATTTGTCGAACCTCTAGAGACCTGTAGTAAAACTCCACATCATCAGCTACCGTATTATAATAATATAATATATTTTTAACAACTTGAAATAATGAAAACATACCATATTTAAATTGTAGTCAATTAATCTGGCCAATTACATTGGACTAAAACACCTTACATATTCAACAAATTTTACATAATCATTATTTAGCCAATTATTTTAGCCGATACTATTGTAGATGCTTTTAGAGCATCTCCAATGCCTCCCTTCCTTACCTATATTTTGCTTATGTGGACAATTAAAGGGGTCATGACAGAAACATCACTCCAACCGGACTCCCCATCCCCCATAATTTTTAGGGGAGAGAAAACTCAACCCAAAATAAGGGGAGTAAAAAGCAATCCCCTATTTTTTCCACCTCACCTCACCTCCCACTTCAATTTCTCCATTTATTTTTTTCTCCCATCATTTATCTCTCTAAGTTTCTTCTTCTTTTTCTTTTGAAGATTAATTAACTACTACTTTTTAAAAATATAGGAACCAATATAGGGATTACCATTGGAGAAAATGACCAAACTACCTCATTTTCACTACCCTATGGTCCAAAATACCGTTTTGCGGAACGGTTGGCCCAGAATGCCCACGCAACATGCTACTGTGTGTAGCGTGTCCGAAAGTTACTGTTCATCACCATCAACGTTCAACACCCTCGTCTCTCTACCATCTCTCCCAATCGCCACCTTCGTCCGGCCATCTCTCGCCTTCATCCGACCATCTTCACCTATTTTGAATACAACAAAACCACCAGTAGACCTTGCTCTTCATTTTACCCAACTGATGTTATGGATTATGGCCCCGCAGAGGCTTTGTAAGAACATCGCCTGAAAAACGAAGGGAGGAGAGAGATTTGATTTGGGGATTTACAATCCGATAACACAAATGGTTAAACGTTGATATGGATGTGTAGATCGTCGAAAGAGGATTCGATTGATGTATAATTCGTAAATGAAAAGTACCTGTACATTGTGAACGGAGAATTCGTTGTATTTTCGCCATCGAAATCGTCATCGGAGTCGCCTGGGCGATGGGAGAAGACGATGGATACGCAACTGGAAAATGCGTATCTTGAGATGCGCATTTGACAGTTGCATATCTCAAGTCTGTAGGATATAAACATATATATAACTATGCTTGGTGTATAAGCAAAGAACAAACAATATAAGGAAGAATAAACAAGAAAAATTGTGTACAAGCTGGAGTACTCTAAAAGGACTACATTGTATTATATCTTCTTGATCTCTAAATTATACTCAACAATCCAAAATATATAGCCAGACTACAACTAGTACATGGCTAGAAAATAGGCAATACACAACTAAGACTCCTAAAAACTCTCCAGTCACCCCTTATTCATTCCTATAATTTCTCTACTTGCAGCTTGACCAAATCACCAGCTGAACAAACCAAATCATACCAAATAAAATACTTCCTAATAATATTGAAACAAACAATCGACCCATTCTACTCACCACAAACGTGGTTTACATGACTAATAATAACATTACCAAAATAAAACCCAAATAAATAAAATAGTTTAGATTAAATTTCCAACAATCTCCCCCTTAATCTAAACATGTATCATGCAATCCTTCCAGCCCGTATGGCTTTTAAACTGAGCCCGTATGGCTGATTCGACTGAGCCCGTATGGCTAATCCGACTGAGCCCGTTTGGCTTAATTAATAATGTAACGTGCCCGTTTGGCTTAATTAATAATGTAACGTTCTACCAACACCTTCATCATCAACCCATTTGGCTAAGCCCGTCTGGCTTTCTTCTGCTATAATCTGTCCAGGCCATACACATACATGTAACACATGTATACATGTATCGACAACCTGCACCATCACCTCAGTACACAAACATACACAAATAAAAACTTTAGCCTTGCCGTCATCCTTCATCACATCGACCAGACCAAATAATAACAAGCAACGCAACAACAAAAACAAAGCATCAAGAACTACGGACACACATACTACTCCTCCATCTACAGCTTCTTCTTGGCCGTCTTCTTAAGGAAAACAACCACTCCTCCTCCCTGGTCTCGCCATCTTCGTCATTGTGCTGCTATACTAACACAACGCCCGGCGCCCGTGATGCCAACGCCTAGCGACAACCCAAGGATCGAAGGGAAGGCTGTTAAGCCTTGATACTCTCTCCCCCCTTCAAGCTCTGATGCCACGTGTAGGATATAAACATATATATAACTATGCTTGGTGTATAAGCAAAGAACAAACAATATAAGGAAGAATAAACAAGAAAAATTGTGTACAAGCTGGAGTACTCTAAAAGGACTACATTGTATTATATCTTCTTGATCTCTAAATTATACTCAACAGTCCAAAATATATAGCCAGACTACAACTAGTACATGGCTAGAAAATAGGCAATACACAACTAAGACTCCTAAAAACTCTCCAGTCACCCCTTATTCATTCCTATAATTTCTCTACTTGCAGCTTGACCAAATCACCAGCTGAACAAACCAAATCATACCAAATAAAATACTTCATAATAATATTGAAACAAACAATCGACCCATTCTACTCACCACAAACGTGGTTTACATGACTAATAATAACATTACCAAAATAAAACCCAAATAAATAAAATAGTTTAGATTAAATTTCCAACAAAGTCACTGTAGCATCCCCAACAGCGTTCAGGTGACGTCATCACGCGCGTCCCAGTAACGTGTCTCCTGATACGTGCATCCCAGTAGTGTATCATGGCTATTACTCCTTCACCAGTAGCGCGTTCTGTGGGTATTTAGGGTCGCCCAAGTTGACGGTAAGCATTTTGGTAATGGGGAATGGAAAAAAAGGTATTTTGGGCCATCACCCTTACCATTGAAGTAAAACAACTTTTTGATTCCCTAAATTTTAGGTAACCATTATTTTATTATATTTTAGGGGTCCAAAACAGAGAAGCCCATCGGAGATTGTCTTATAAGCTAGTGTAAATTTAAAAATGGAAAAGAGAGTCGTGGACGAAAGAAAGACGAGAGTTGACACGACAATACATACGTTGCAAAGAATCTCGGACCATGATTCCCTGGTCCTTTTCGCGCTCTACTGACTACTAGATCTATAGGAATGCCTCTCTAGGCTGAGCCTGTCATTTTAATAAAATACAGTACGAATCTAGTGTAGTGTCTCCTTTTTTTTTTTTTTTTTTTTAATTTGTTGCAGGACTATACATTTTAAAAATATTGCGAGCAAATAAAAAAACACGTGAAAACTGTCTTAAAAAGTTAAAAAGATTAGAAGATTAAAAATAGACGGAGTAAAAAGGTTAAAAGGTCAAAGGCTAGTGTAGCGTGTAGGCTAGTGTTTTCTAGCTGGAATTTACTTTAACAAAGACGTTCAAGTGGGGGGCAGTCTGCCACTGCATTCTCATATACTTAGCGTAATTAATACTCCCTCCGTCTCATAATATGTTTCCTGTTTGAAAAAACACGTTTGCCAACGCACACTTTTGATTGTTAATATCTTGAATTTTGTATTATTACTAAATATAAAAACTTCACTGTATTAAAGTATTCATAAATACGAATCCAACAAGATCACTCATGACTATATTTTATCTTATAAATTATACGTAAATTAGTAGTCAATCGCTTAAAATGAACAGGACCCAAAGTCAAAGTAGGAAAGACATTGAGAGACAGAGGGAGTACTAATACTACTCCCTCGGTCCCTAAATATCATTCCTGTTTTGACTGGACACGTTTGTCAACGCGTACTTTTGATCGTTAATATCTTTAATTTCGTATTAGTTTTAAATATAAAAACTTCACTATATTAAAGTACTCATAAATACGAATCCAACAAGATCAGTCATGACTATATTCCATCTTATAGATTAGATGTAAATTAGTAATTTGTCTCATATTATGAACAGTGCCGACATTTCAAACAAGAAAAACAATGTGAGACAGAGGGAGTATAGTTTTTGGTAAATATTAATCGATGTATTAGAAATTTTAAAGTATAGAATTAATAAAAATCCCACATTCATTTCAGTGTAGGAAAAAGACGGTAGTAAAATGGAGAGGGTTTTGGGTCAAGTGAAAACGTTGAAGTCACGTTAAGCTCCCACTCTTGTCGGGACAACCCACGAGGACCACGTCGGAGTTTCAAGGGTATGCATGCTACACATGCAGAGCAGGGGGGCTGGGGGGTATCTCTCCTTTTTTCCTGCGTAAATAATTAATTTGCCTCTGCTGCCGTTCGTTCACTAGTACTTCTGACTGCTGCCTAGGGCAGGCCCTAGCGTGAGGCAATCATGTATCGCATGGTATTTTTGAATATTAGAAATACTTTTTCAATTTTATCATTCTATTTAACTAGTATTATTTTATATGTATAAATTTTTCTTTTATACCATCACCTCCATCAGATCTTTATATGTCGCAATTACACCTACTTATAAGTTTGATAAACAGATTTGATATCTTAAATCTGTAATCCAAGATTGGGTTCTGTTCATATTTTATCGTCAGACAATGACCTATCTGTTTAGAATGCTACATACATACAAAATTGAATAAGGCATGTACTTGAATCGTGTTTATGTACTTCGGTCTCATTTTATTTACACTCATCTTAAGACGTGCCCAAAATGTACTAGAAATATATGTATCTAGAGCACCTCCAAGGTACCTCTACATTTTTTTTTAATTTAAATAATATAAATAAATAATTATATAGCAAGTTATTACATTAATTATATGTATCAAATTCTAACAATATTCTTTATCTTAGTTTTTTGATTTATAATTTATTTATAAATCAATCCCATTATAATAAAAAATTGTGCAATAATTGGTGAACATGAATATTTTTTTTAATAAAACATAAGTTAAAATTAAACTACTAGTAACTCTTAGAAATAAGTAAAGATCAGAAACTTTTAGTGTTTTTAAGAGGCACTAAAAGGAGCAACATTTTTATTTTTTCTCCTCATTTTTTTAGTTAAGAGTTAGAAGAGCAAGTCCCACGGCTTCTTAGTCGATTCCTAAAATATAATAAAATAATGGTTCCTAATGATTTAGGAACCTTATTTTATATTTTAACTCCAACAACATTCCCTATATTCATTTCTTGTTATTATTAAAATGATAAAATTGAAACTGATTAGAGAATGAGATATGGACAACTATTGAAAAATGGAGGAAAATGAATTTTTTATTGATAAAAATCAAATAAGGGATGACTAGTACTTTCCCAAAAGTAGAAAATGGATAGAGGTCCCTAGTGTTTTAGGGAACCACTAGTAAACGGTTGGAATTGTATTTTTATACTAAGTTCCTTAAATCTTGACTTAGGAAGCAATATAAGAAAGCAAAGTTGGGAAGTTATCGAACTTGCTCTAAAACGCCTCTTAGAAATTTATATGGGCTAAAAATAAAACCCTAAAAATACAATTAATGATGTATTAATTAGACCTAACATGACCCAAATACGAAGTACATTAATGAGACCCAAAATTCTAATTAAATATTAATTTTGTAATTAATATTGGGGCTAATTAACAACTCAGTAATAAGAGTCAAATAAGGATATATTTCTACAAAAAGTAGCCTCCAAGACACCTAATCAAACATGGAAACTGGTTCCTACAAAGAAGGATCTAGAATCCTCTCTAAAGAGGTGACTTATCCATCAAGTCTCCAAAACCTACCCTAAATCTAAGGCTCCCAACGCCTATATAAAGAGTTTGATCCCTCAATCTCATAAAGAACATTTTTTTGGTTGAGCTCAATACGTCACTTACGTTTTAGGCTTAATTCTCGAATAAGGACATACAAATCACTATTCCTTGAGGTGCCCTAGCTGCCACAAGTTGCATAGATATTTTGTGAGGACACAGATTAAGTCATGAAACACAAGTGCATCTCGAAATTCACTAACCCTAACATTCAATACGTAAATCCTAATTTTTTATATCCACAACAAAAATGCTACTAGTACAAAAAAAAAATCCTCGTTTCCATTCATTTTTTTTACAATTTTGCTTTTGAATATTCCTTCCAATTCTTTACAGTTTGAAATTTTTTAAGAATAATTAAAGTTTATAATAAAAAAATTAGTTATATCTACTATTTTCATCCACTATATATTCTCACTTTATGTATTAATATTATTTGACTAATTCTATTATTTTGTTCAATCTTTTTTTTATTTTACACTTTTTTTAAATCTTACTTTTATTAAAAAATGAAAAATACGAAATAAAACTATTCTCTCCGGTGTATAATATAAGGCATTTACACATTTTTAGATCTTAAATAAAAAGAATTCTATTTAATATTTTTCAATGATTCTTTTTTTTGAATTAAAGTATTTAAGTATAATTTTGTTCAAAAAAAGAATCTTAAAAAATGTTAAGTAGAACTTTTTTTAATTTAAAATCTAAAAATACATGAGTGCCTTACATATTGTGTGGAGCGAGAGGGAGTAATATTTTTGAAAACATGAAAATGGATGGAAAGGTTGGAATGGAGCAGTTGATCGTACGTAGGTATTACTCCCTCTGTCCCTTAAAACTCTTCTCACTTTTCTTATCGGGATATTCAAAAAACTCTTCTCATTTCTATTTTAGGCCTTAAAATAACTATATTCAATACACACTACTCTACCCACTACTCCTTAAAATAATACACCCTCCGTTTCAAAATGTTAGTCCTATTTGTCATTTTCACACATATTAAGGTATCTTAAATGTGTTTATTTTTCTTTTTATTTTCATGTGATTGTAAACCTTGAAAATCAGCTGCATTTAATAAGATTAATTACGTGCTTTGAAAAGTGTATGTATATATACATATAGTGATGTGGTTTTATATAGAACAATGACGTGGCATTAAATATTTATTATAACTGGTCAATTTTGGAAAGACAATTTCAAAGTTAAGTTTTGAAAAGTTGTATTGAAAAAAGAGTAGGACACATATTATGGGATATTTTTTTTTGGCAAATAGGACTAACATTTTGAAACGGAGGGAGTATTAAGTACCCACTATTCTACCCACTAACTCTTAAAAATAATATTCAATACCCACTATTTCACCCACTACTCTTTAAAAACCTTTTTTTCTTAAAATCCGTGTTTTTCCCCAAACAAGAAGAAAATTAAGGGAGGGAGGGAGTAGTGTAGTTTGAAGAATTGCGTGGAGATGGAAATTGATGTGTCCCTGACTTTGGTTTTTCAAAGGGCGTGAATTCCAATGTAGATGCATTTCCACCCACTTGCCCCCGTGTATCATCCTTGAAGTTTGTGGACATCTTTCGTCTCGAAATATGTACTATCACCTTTTACACTTTTTATTTCTGTAATCTTCTTTTTAGCTGATTTATAATCTTTTATATACTTACGGACAAGGAGATTTGTAAGACTACGACCATGTATTACTAACAACAAAAACCAAGTCACCTTCAAAGAAACAAATTAATAATACATGAAATGTAAAATAAATCAGCAAGTACAGTAAAGTCTCGTTAAATTAACATTCAGTATCACAATGAATTAATATTTTTAATGTTAATTTTTTATCTTAATATAATATCCAAAGTATAAAATTAACCTCAATTCATTAATAATTTCTGTAACTTAATATAATTTATCAATGCCAATAATATTAATTTATAAAAATTATACTGTAATTATAATCAGTTCTATCCAAGTATTTTCTCTAGCAAATTAAATTAGATAGTCTTTCTGGAATAGTATGTTGACGTGGAGGTGAGGTGGCAGTATTTTGTGTCTGTTGTCTGTTGACGCTGCCAAGAGGCGCTGGGACGACATATGGGCTTGTTTGGCAAATTCGTTGCCCAACTTATAAGTAACTTATTTCGGAAAAAATTTGTATTTACATGCTTTTTTTAGAGAAAAATGTGTATGGGGAGTTCAATATTCGTTATCTTACAAAAATAAGTTACTTATTTCAGAAAAAAATACATATTTCCTAACTTTTTTCTAGAATAAGTAACTTATTTCTGAAAAATAAGATTTCCCAAACGGCCCCATAAAATGATAAAAGTGGGCTATCCCTGGTCCATTTCCATAATTATAAAGTATTATATATAAATCCCCATGGGTGTCTCAGATGTTCGAGCAGCAGGGGCGGGGCAAACAAATTTGGGACCCTGTGCAAGGTCTTAAAATTTGGCCCTCCATTTATATGAGCTGTCAGCAGAGACGTTAGTTCTATTAATTAGAGAAATTGTTCAACTTTCCAAGATGATCAATACTCAATGATATGGGCTAAAAGTAAGCCCTAAAGACACATTTAATGTTGCATTAATTAGACCTAGTATGGTCCAAACGTGGGGCCCACTAGATGGCCCAAAAACCCTAGTTAAATATTAATTTCGTAATTAATATTCATGGCTAATTAACAGCTGGGAAATATAAGTCAAATAAGGATATTACTCCTGCCTGACTTAGCCTCCAAGGCACCTACTTCAACAAGGAAACTGATTCCTACAAGGAAGGGGTCTAGAACCTTCCTCAAGGCGGTGGCTTGCCCACCAAGTCTCTGACTCCTACCATAATTCTTGGGCTTCTCAGCCTATATAAAGGGTCAGACCCCTCAACTCAGAACTACGTTGGCTTGATTCTCTAACAATACAGAGATACGTAGGCATCTTGTGAGGACCGTTCAGTCTCGAAACGCAAGAACAGCCATTAAAGCTCGAAGCTCACCAACCCTATCATTAAATACACGCGAAACCTAGCCGCAATCTAATAACCTAGTTTTTATTCCACAACACTCAATTTAAGGTAATATATTTAAAAAATTAAAATAATTAATTTACCTTTATATATTGTTACTCTCAATATTCTCCAACTTTACTAGTTAAACTTGCCAAATCTTTTTTCTTTTGACAGAGCCAAAAGAAAAATTATGAAGTAATCTGATTTTTTTTGGTCAAAATTTCAAAATCTCTCTACATATATATACATATATAGGGTCTTACTCAAATAGAAACCAAATTAAAATAGAAACTAGAAACTAGAAACTAAACCCTAATCTAATATTTAAAGCTAATCTAATGACTAAACTAGGGGGACCCCAATAAAAAGTTTATAATATTCTAGGCTCCATTCAGTAAAAAAAAAAATACTGTTCACTGCTGACGTGGTAGTGACGTCAGCGTGAACAGTAATTTCTTTCTTTTTTTTTTTCTTTTTTTTTGCTGGATGGAGCCAATAATTTTAAATACTTTTTGTGAAGGTGCCCCTGGCGGGGCCATTAGAATAAATGAAATATAATTTATTTAGTGTTGGTTTCTAGTTTCTATTTTAAGGGAGGTTTCTTTTTGGTCACTAGCCTACACATATATATAAGGAGGAAAAAATTTTGGGGCCCTATATTTTTGGGGGTCCTGTGCGGTCGCTCACCTCGCGCACCCCAGCCCCGCCTCTGAGTGGCGCTTAAGGCTTGCTGGCTTGAGGACATGAGTTCGATTTTCTGGGGCGTTCTGGGATTAAGTGGACTACCATGCTTTGGGGTATGAGTGTGCTAGTATTCCCTCCGAATTAGTCGAGGTGCGCACAAGCTGGCCCTGACACCTGATTATAAAAAAAAGTTTTATATATAGAATCAACTACTCCTTCTATTTTTTATATAAATCGCTTGATTTTTTTGCGCACATTTTTAATTGCATTGATTACATAGCTAAAATTGTTATTTTTGATTTTTTTTCTAAATAAAAATATATAATTCACAAAAAAAATTCATTGAAAAAATTAAATTTAAATATGTAATCAAAACACTTAAAAGTACGTATAGAAAAGTCAAGCGACTTATATAAAAAACAGAGGGAGTATTGTCTTATTACGTAGATAATTATAATTGTATTATCCAAATAAATTTTCAAAAAAATTTGATTGGTCTGTCAATGATATTTAAACTCTAGACCTATATTTCATTAATTATTTTGACAGGGCTAGTTATTTTACTAAATAATTCTAGTCAGTCATATTTATTATTCTAATTTTAATTTTAATTATCAAAGACACTCACGTTAGCAAGACTTGAACTCTTCAACATTCACAAATTCAGTAAGGTTAAAATAGAGACGGTACATATTTTCCTTGTACATATTAGTTCATTGATTTGAGGTTAAATATGTTATTGGTCACTAAAGTCAATTTGATGTATCAAAATGATCGGTGAATTAAAATTGGATTCACGTAGGTTACTAACTTGAGTATATAATACAATTTGATAGTCTTATATTAATAGTGATGAAGAACTAAATGAATTTAAGCAATCACGTAAGTTATTTAAGGAGTAATTGGTTAATGAGAAGTTTATGAATGTTAGCAGCTATGAATCTAGCTTTGACAGCTATTCAAATTAGTGACCTATATGAGTCCAATTCCAATTCAGGGACCATCTTGATACATTAAACTGATTTCAATGAACAACGAGATATTTAACCCATTGATTTGGTAAAATCATGCCCATACTTATGTATCATGGCTAACACGTGGTTAGCGCCATGTTTGGTTCATAACATGATTCATCATAAAATATAAAAATAATAAACATCGCCTCTCAAATCAACTTGCCACTGCCGCAGCTCACGTGAGTCGGTGCCAGTTTCATAACTAGAATACCGACCTAACCGATTCCCTTATTTAAATACATCACTACTTTTCTCATCTTCAATGTCTGTATAATCGTTTCAGTTTTTTTTTTATTATGTAAATGAGTCACAAATACGATACAAATGATAAGTGGAGAGGCAATCGAACCTATAGCAGGATGTTATTGAGAATTCTATATAAATCGTTTTAGAGATAATCCCCTAATAATGTATAGTTGATTTGAGAGTCTCTACTTTCCTAATATAAAATTAAAATGGAAATATTAAAAGTAATTTTTTGATCATGAAGGATTAGTTTTGTAATTTACATATATTTTTTAATATATTTTGATAAAAGTATCATAAAATTAACCTTAGAATTCACGTAAACCATGTCAAATTCAACACAACTTGTTATTTACAGCACAAAACATTATTGTAGCGCGTGGCCAATGTATTAGGAGTTGGTTCAATCGATTTCATGGAAATTTGTAAAAAATAGTAATTTGTATATTAAATATTTTGAAAACTCGATTTCAGTTTTTAACACCATTGAGAAAATATATTTATAATAATAGATTGTATTTTGATCCCGTTATTTGGAAATCCTAGCTACGCCCTGTGTAAGGCACGTCTAATCTAAGTAATTATATATTTAATTTGGCCCTTATATTAAGAAGATGTATGTGATAAAGCATGTGGTTCATTTCCTTGTCAAAATTCTTCAAAAGGCTACAACGAATAATTATTTGTACGACAAGCGTGAATAACAAACTTCTATTATACAGCATGTCCTCATCACCCCATGCATATATTTGGAGGGCGGCTAGCTCAACTGTACAAGTTAATAATTTGCCATGCACATATACAATATGTTTCACAATAACATTTAACAACATGAAGTTATTTACCAAATTATTACCAGTCCAAAAGTTGAAATAAGAAATAAAAATCAACAATTAGCTGGTACCGAAAACAAAAAGGAAGAGGAAAGGGAATTGAAATGCATGTGGGAGACATAAAGAAGTAAGGATGCAGAGGGCAGACAAGCATAATATGATGGCAGCCAAACTTGACTAATCGTAGTTTTTATGTAAACAGGCCGCTCATCGATGCAGCCCCTACTGCTATGCATGTCTCATGTCTGCCTAGCTATATAAATATAGCCTTTGCAGTGGCGGAATCAAGATCATAAAATAATCGGGATTAAAATAAATTTTCACTTATTTTTAAAAATTATTCTCAACTTAAATTAATTTTTTTTTATTAAATTTTAACTACAAATCATGATTGATAAAATAATTATACTAAAATTTTCAAATTAGCCGGAACTTTAGCTATCTCTTATTCTGTCCATGACCGGCGTAACCAATGTATTGATAGCGGGTTCAATCGATCCCACTAAAATTTAAAAAAAAATAGTAATTTATATGTTAAATATTTAGAAAAACAACAATAGTGATCGATTTCAGTTTTGACAACCCCTGTTAACCCCCTGTTAGGTTTTTCTTATTTTCTGTGATCGACTCGTATTTTTTGAAGTTAGTTAAACCAACTACAGGAGGAGCACCACCACAGTACTCTATACTCTGCACACAGAACTCAGCTCTTTCACTCGGACATTGCGCAATGATTAATTATTGATCTCAGGGGTTTGGCTGTTTTTAATTACCAGCAATGATCAAATTATGAATCTTATCTTCTTTTTTTTTTTTTTTTGATCAACAAGAACAACTTTCATTAAAATGAAGCATCAAGCAAAACAGCATCCACCAAATGGGTAGGTGGAAGCGTAAAAACATTACAGCAGTTAACACTACAAGGCATTTTAGCTAATCCATGAGCTACCTCGTTAGCCTGCTTTCGAACATGTTTGACACCAACTTCTGGTAATGAATGGAGTAACAATTTACATTGATCAATCACATGACCCACCTCTAGAACATACTTGTGCTCGCCATTGATCGCATCCACTGCTAACTTAGAATCCGACTCCACCATTACTACCCTCTCATCCCTGTGTTTCACCCACGATAGAGCTTCTCTCACACCAATGGTTTCTGCCTCAAGAGCACTCGCAGCCTTACTGAGGGAAAGATTTCTCCCTTCGATGAACCTACCCACATGATCTCGCAGAACCATCCCAATTGAGAAACTGTTCGCCTCTGGGAACCATGAAGCATCGACATTTACTTTTACAGTACCACACTCTGGAGGCAACCATTTCCTTTCTCCTTGAAATCCCTTTGTAACCTGACCACTCTTCCCTTCTTGTTTTAAACTCCTAGCATCCCTCCAGTCTTGCACACTTTTAAAGACCAAACTCATAGCAATTTCACCTGTTGTGTCTATATTCTCCCACACCTTCCTGTTTCTAGCTAACCAGATTCCATACAACGTCGAACAAATCGTGACCAACTCGTCCACAGGAGATGCTTCTAACTTACTGAGAAGCCAGTCATTTGCTGACAGGATTTCACTCCAATTATACTGCAACTTCACATGATTCCAACAACTCCTTGCAAAGCTGCAGTCTAAGAATAAATGCATCTGGTGCTCCACATCTACATTGCACATTGGACAGATAATAGTGCACCTCACTCCCTTTGTTTTTAATCTGTTTCGAACTGGCAAGTTACTACGACAAAAACGCCAAATAAAAATCTTCATCTTATGAGGAAGGACCAACCTCCAAATTTTACTCCATCCCGACGACTGAATAGGATTATGAGATCTCAGGTTAAGATCATGCCACATTTTATAGCCCGTTTTGACATCATATTGACCTTCATTAGTTTTGGACCACGCTATTCGATCACACGTGTCGTGATGAGGCACCCTAGTTGCCAGAATAGCTGAAGCATCTTCAATACTGAACAGATTCTGTACCTTCTCTACATCCCAGGTTTTGGTTCCTGGTAAGAATAAGGTAGCCACCTTCTCAGTTCTCCCATCATACAAGGACAGATTATCAACTCGGAAATTACTTTTGTCTCGTAACCATTGGTCTTTCGTTGCTACTATTTCTTCTCCATCACCCACCACCCATCTAAAACCACCCTTTAAAACCTCTTTTGCTTGCCAGATACCCAGCCAAAGAAAACTCGAAGCTCGCCCTTTAGATGCCTCCAGAATATTTGTATGAGAGAAATAACGAGCTTTCAGGACCCTTGACACCAGCAACTGCGGATTCTTGATACACTTCCATATATGCTTTCCAAGTAAAGCAATATTAAAGCCGTATAAACTTCTAAACCCCAGCCCCCCTGCAGTCTTAGACGAACTCATAGCTTCCCACGAATGCCAGTTTATACCTTTCGATTGTGCCGTACCAGACTTCCACCAATAATTGTTAAACATACGCTCTATTTCTTGACACATTGTTTTAGGCAACAGAAAACAAGTCATACAAAAAGATGGGATCGATTGAGCTGCGTTCTTCAGCAGAATTGTTTTACCTGTCCTAGATATTGGTTTGGCACCCCAAGCTTGAATCTTCTTCCTTACTTTCTCTTTCACAAACCCAAAAACTCTCTTCTTAGAACGACCCACCAGTGAGGGTAACCCCAAGTAGTTGCTAGTACTTATATCATTATGAACACCCAAAATGTCCGAGAACTCTACTTGCTTATCCCTCCTTACATTCGAACTAAAGAAAATTCCTGACTTCTGGAAATTGATAGCTTGCCCTGACTGATCTGCATATGAGTTTAATAGATTCTTGACACTTAAAACCTCCTCTCTATTTGCTTTGAAAAAGAGAAAACTATCATCCGCGAACAGAAGATGAGTGATCACAGGAGCCGTTGGACTGATTTGACACCCCCTAATATGTCCCTCATTCGCAGCATTGTCTAGAACATTTGAAAGCCCCTCTACACAAAATAAGAACAAATAGGGAGACAGTGGATCCCCCTGCCTCAAACCCCTACGAGGAAAAACTGGACCTACACTCATGCCATTGAAACAGAAATCATAAGACACAGTAGTAACACATCTCATTACCCATTCGATCCACCTTTGACTAAAACCCAGAGAACTCATTCTTCGTTGCAGGTACTTCCAATTTACCCTGTCATAATAACTTTGCTGACATCTAATTTCAGAGCTATTTCTCCCTCCTGCCCAGCTGATTTATTTCTCATATAATGAATAATTTCGAAAGCAACCACAATGTTATCAGTAATGCATCTACCATGCACGAATGCTGATTGGTTCTCAGAAATTAAAGTTGGGAGAACCATTTTAAGCCTATTTGCAAGCACTTTCGCAACGATTTTATACAGAACATTACAAAGCGCAATCGGTCTGTACTCTTTCATTGATACTGCATCAGTCTTTTTTGGGATCAGTACCACATTAGTATTATTCAGACTTGCAGGAAATGGATTTCCCTGAAGCCAACCCTTACAACACCTAAACACCTCCATGCCCATAATCGACCAAAAACTCTGATAAAAAGCAGGATTTAGGCCATCCGGGCCCGAAGCCTTATCAGGGTGCATCTGCTTTACAGCCCTTGTTAACTCATCAAAACTAACCTCCTCAGTCAGCATACTATTCTGTTCATTTGACACCAACCTTGGACTACTATTCTCACTCTCCTGAACATGTGGATTTGGTTCTGCAAAAACATTCAAGAAGTAATCTCTAACAATCAAACTCATACCTTCAGTATCCTCTACACGCACACCTTCTTCATTCTCAAGAAAACTGATATGATTAGCTTTCTTTCTTGCTGTAGCAGTA
Source organism: Kitagawia praeruptora (assembly GCA_037693485.1). Taxonomy (NCBI): domain Eukaryota; kingdom Viridiplantae; phylum Streptophyta; class Magnoliopsida; order Apiales; family Apiaceae; genus Kitagawia; species Kitagawia praeruptora. Next base: position 25,629,110 of record CM075352.1, on the reverse strand, counting down.
GCATGAAAAAAGCGTGTATTCTCATCTCCTTCTTGCAACCAAAACAATTTAGCCCTCTGTTTCCAATAAGCTTCCTCTTGCAGCAAAATCTCGTTCAATTTCTCTTTTTCTTCCAAAAATTTTCTCACACTCACTGCATCCACTTTGTCTTTTAACTCGTCTAACACCTCCTTCTGTTTTTTAAGTTTCTCCTTGAATTTGTTAAAGAATTTCCGACCCCATTTCTCCATAAGCTTAGAGACAGCATGAAGTTTAGGAATCAAATGACTAACCGGAGTACTCCTCCAAAATTCCCCAGTCTCTTTCACGAAAGATGGCTCTCTGAGCCACATATTTTCAAACTTAAATCTGAAAGATTTCTTCGAGACTGCGATATCAAACAGGACCAACTGAATAGGATTGTGATCAGAAACTGATGACACACAAACCTTCAACTTACATAACGGAAATCTGGTCCACCAACTCGTAGTTGCAAAGGCTCTATCTAACCTTTCCTGCACCCAGTCATCTTTCCCACGACTCTTTTCCCATGTATAGGAACCTCCCGTTAAATCTAACTCACACAGCTCACTGTCCTCTATAGCCTTCCTAAACCCTTCCATTAGAGCATTAGGATGAGGATGTAATCCTCTTTTGTCAGTGCTATAAAGTAAATCATTGAAATCACCCAAAATACACCAAGGGAGACTTGATAACCTTGCTAAAGCTCGAATCAGATTCCATGATTCCCTCCTTCTAGCTCGTTCAGGGAATCCATAGAAACAAGTTAACCGCCACACTTCAACATCTCTTTCCAAGAAAACCAGATCAATATGGTTACGAGAATAACCAGTTATGTTACAGTTCACCAAATTCTTCCAAAACACTGCTAGCCCTCCACTTCTACCCACCTTATCTACTGAAAAACAATTAGAAAAACCCAACTTAACTCGCAGCTCTTCAATTTTCCTACCTACAGAGATTTTTTCACATAAAAATAAAACTTCGGGTTTACGATCTTTGACAAGATCGCTCAGAGCACGAACTGTACGAGGCTTCCCAAGGCCCCGACAGTTCCAACTTACGCAATTCATTGGTCCTGGCTCGCTTGCCTAGCAAGCTGAGCCAAAAAAGATTTGTTTGTCTCTGTACAATCAGACTTAGAAAGCACAGACACCATTTGATTATTAGTGTTTACCAACTGAATATCGATATTCTCCACTGGGCCTATTCTTTTCCTTTTCCTCTCCTCAATCTCTAGCCCATTTAACTCAGCACCCCCAGGCCCAATCTCAAAATTCAAACTTGAATTTCCCTCATTCAAATTAGCACTATAACCCCCTTTACTTGTTTCCCCCGAAATTATAGCCAATTTATTCATCTCATCCCTCCTATTTCGAAGCAAGCTACTTTCACGGTAACTGTTTCCATTTTGAAATCCTTGATTCTGATCGTCTCCACCTTTCACGCCCCAACTTTCGTCCTTCTCCCCCCGTAGCCATTTGCTCTGTTCCTGGTATGCACCTCTCCTCGCCGGCGCCCTTAGCCAGCTTCCCCAATCCCTCACCAACAGCTCCCCCTCCCCTTCTAATTTTTTCTTGCAAAATCTTTCAGTATGTGATAACATCCCACAGAGAAAACAGAAATCACTCAACTTTTCATACTTCACACTGACAATGCAATCTGTTTTATTTTTCCTGCTTATCTTCTTTCTTCGTTTCAATGGCAATCTCACATCCACCTTTATTCGAACGCGCATATACTCCCTCCAAATACTCGAATTATTATTAGGATCGTACGACACAAATCGACCAAAAAAATTGCCCAACTGTTTCCCCACTGACTCTGTCATAAAGCCACTTGGGAGATCGTATATCTGAATCCAGAATTCAGCCTCATTCAACACAACATTTAGGGGTTCCTCCCCCAAACGAATGGAATTGGCCACCAATAAAGCACCATCAAAAGACCATGGTCCATTGCTCACCATCCACTTCATATCATCTTTATGAAAAAATTGAAACAGGAAGATACCTGGTTTTAGAGGTTTGATACTAATCCCCATCGATGGTCTCCACAGGTCTGCCAGTTTTGACTTCATTGCTCTAACATTTATGTTCTTCTCCGTTAAAAACCTACCTACCAGACACAGCTCGAAACGATTACTTTCCTCTTCCAGAACATCATCAAAAACTATCTCTTCATTCTCCTCATTCGAGATATCTAGGTCGGTCATCAGTGTGTCAAGATTCTCCATCATACTCGTCAAAAAGACGCTCACACAATTTCTTAGAGAATAGAAATTGGAGAGAGAAATTCAAACCTCTCACTTAGGCGGAGAAAAAAAAATGAATCTTATCTTCTAGCTTTTCACTTTTTTTTTTATAATTAAACACACGCACACGCACACGCTAGGAATCGAACTCTGGACCTCTCTCTTAAAGATAGGGCTGTCAAACGGATATTTCGGATACGGATCTGCCTATATCCGAATCCGAATCCGAAATTCGAAATCCGTATCCGAATCCGTATCCGAATCCGACGGATATTAAAAAGTTATATCTGAATTCGAATCCGACGGATATTCCGAATCCGAATATCCGATTTTTATGATTTTTAAAAAAATTCGAATATATCCGAATATCCGAATATCCGAAAATCCGAATATCCGAATCATATAAAAAAACAAAAAAAAACAATTTTTTTCCATTCAAGCATAGTAATAGAGTTACAAACCCAAAACAAATGTCAACAAAATAACCAACAATTTTGCCTAATTACAATAAGTTAAGTTCAGTTTACGTTCCACATAAAACTACATGCTACTTGTCGTCAGCAACTACTTTGTCAATTTCATCCACATGTTCCGCAATATGTTCCACTGCAATATGATCCACTGCAATATGTTCCAGTGTCAACGTAATGCCTGCAAGCACAAATAAAAGATAGAATTACTAAACCAATATTTCCCAGTCATACATAGCAAATTAGCAATTCTCAATTTTCTTACACACATCTGGTACACTTAAAAAATTGAAGGACTCTACATTTTTATCGTCTGGTATAAACCAGACCAGAGATATAAGACAAACTCTAGTAAGATACTAGTATGTCTTTTCTAATAGAAACTTTATCCAGTACTGACTACTTGTGACAAAAATCATGTTGATCAACTTTTCTGTTGACAAAAATCATGTTGACAAAAATTGAATGTAGAATAAGTATATACTAAGATTATTGTCCTATCACTAGAACGGCTAATTGCTATAAGATTATGTTATAAATTTACTAATTTATGTTATAAATTACAAAGATAAATAATTCTAGTTTCCACAGAAATGTTGCAAGATGATGCAAGAAAATAGGCTGTGAGATGTAATGAGCCTCTTACGAGTCCCTAAAAGTGAAAATAGCAGTAGAATATTACAAATGTGATAAAACATGATCTTAAAGAACCACTCAAGCACTCACCATATCAAGGTGATAATGTAATTCAAATATACAAATTCATTACCAGCTTTAGCCGTAATAGTCATCATCGGACAGTAGCTACCATTATGAACTCCTGAAACAACATCATAGGTATTATATTATAAATTGAAAATTGTGTGTAATTTAGTTACTAATGTAAATATCTTTAGTTATTAATGAATTAAATAATAAATTATAGGTATTATATTATAAATTATATATTCTGAAAAGTATATATATATTTATTTATTTATTTATATATATATATATTTATAAATTTTCGGATATCGGATATTTCGGATACGGATCTGCCTATATCCGTATCCGCTATTTTCGGATACGGATTCGGATACGAATAATATCCGTTTTCTTTCGAATACGGATATTATCCGTTTTTTTCGGATTCGATATCGGATTTTTCGGTCGGATATCGGATTTTTCGGATTTTTTTGACGGCCCTACTTAAAGAAGTCAGACCTCAACGACTGTTGGCATGGCTTTTCACTTTTTTACACTTAATCTTTTGCAATAGGTTCTTTCAATTTTTTTAAATTTCTAAAATTATAAAAAATTTATAATATGAAATTAATTAGATTCATTATTTTTCTCTCTTTTACATTAAATATATAATATTAATGAATTTCATCATTTTACTCAATTTTCTTACTTTTTTTTTTATTATTTTATACATTTTTTAAACTTTAGTACGTATTCAACCCAAATGTAAATAAATACGTAGAATGGAGGAAATATATCAATACATATGATTAGTTCAATATAAACTCAGCTTGTAGTCATATTGTGGCCTTTTGAATTTTGATGATCCAAGTCTCTTAAGCTTGCACGACTGAGCTTCTAATTTATTTATTTTGGATGCAAACTGATGAGCTTCTAATTTATAAATTTAAAATATTTGTATTTCAGGCTGTTGTCTTCTTGTGATACAAATGAACATTTACTCTCATATCTATATCTATATATCTATATATATCTATATATATTATAATGCCTGGAGATCGGAAATGCACCAAAACAGTTCAAGGTATTTTTCTTGAATTTTCATTTTTTTTATTTTTCTTATTAATTTTTTTTTTGCATTAAATAGCTATTAATGACATTTTAATTAGTCATTAATTACACCGATTAAACATATATTAAATTTACTCTATTTAATTTGTTTAAAAATTAGCAAACTTTAGTTGAACATTATAGTTATTTTTTCAATATTAAATATTAAATATATATAGTTATGTTTATTTTTAGTTAAAATGACGAATAATAATTGTTTATATTGCTTTATTTTTTATTCCCTATTCAAGATCACTATAATTTCTTTTCGGATGATTATAGGGTACATGACCTTAACTTCTCAAGCAATTTTTATTATCAATAATTGTGAAAATCGTAATAAATTATGGAAGTACAAGATATTTATTTAATATTTGGAATTGTATACAAATAGTACAGATAGATTTTCAATTTTGCACATGAATAAATAATACATGAGTTATGATCAAATCGATTAAATTTAACAAACCCAGTCATTTATCGGAAGATAAAATTTATAAAAAAGCTATACACCCATTGTTTCATTATATTGTATTGTAATAATTTTTTATTGTAATTAAACAAATTCTTATACTATTATTGAATATGTATATTATGAGAGGGCTGTCGGTTTTAAAAAACATTATTAACCAACTTCTCAAATAATATTTATTATCAATGATTGTGGAATCGTAGTAAATTATGGAAGTACATGGATCTTTCCTGAATATCTAAAATTTGTAAACAAATCATGCGCATACACACATGAGTTATGACCAAACTAATTAAATTGAACAAACTCAACCATTTTATCGGAAGATTAAATTGATAGAAAAATTATATGCCCATTGTTTCATTATATTGTGTCAAAATAAATTAATATTCAAATTAAATAAATTCTTAAACTATTATTGAACATGTATATTATGAGAGGGGTGTCGGTTTTAAAAAACGTTATTAAGTTGTATTCAATATTTATAACTTTTGATTGTAAATAATAAGTTCATATTATAATTTTTATTTTTATATGTTTATGATGTTTTTAAGATTATCAAAATTTTAGATATATATAATGAAAATATTTTTCCAATTAATAATTCATGTAAATTATTTAAATTAATTTTTAATAGAAAATTCATAAGAGACCAATCAATTTTTAAGAATAATAGAAACTAATTTATCTATTACAGTACTTTTATATAAAAATTTATTATAATAGCAGGAAACTTGAAAGACTTGCACTAAGAAGCTTGAAAATATTTTTCTTGAATTTTCACATTTTTATTTTTTCTTGCATTTAATTGATAATTAATTATATCTATTAAATATATATCAAATACACTTTATTTCATATTTAATATAAAAGTTTAACAATTTTATTAGAACATTATTATTATTAATATTATTATTATTTTTTGTTATAAAAAATTAATGATTTATATAAAAATACCATTATTTTAAGGTAAAACAATAAAATAAAATAATTTTTATACTCATTTCTAATCCTTATTCAAAATCATTGCAAATTTTTTGGCAATAATTAATAGACGATTTTAACTTTTCGATAAATTCGTAATTAATGATCGTGAGAATCATGATAAGATACATAAGTATATATATTTTTCGATTAACATCCACAATTTAAATAAAAGTAATATCGTAGAATTTACATTTATACCTGAACAAATTATACACGGGGTGTGACCAACTCGATTAAATTGAATCAAGTGGACCCTTTTTTCGTCAATTAAATCAATAAAGAAATTACCCATTCGTTGTTTGATTATTTTGTGTTGAAAAAATTAATATTCTAATTAAACACATTCTTATACTATTACTAATCAATTAATCATGCATGTATGTTATGAGATGGGAGACAATGTTTAAAATCGTTAATTAGTTATATTTAATATTTACAAATTTTTATTATAGGAATTATGTTGACATTGTAGTTTGGTATGGAAAAAAAGTAAAAGGTGTTTAAGGAGTTGTTTTTTGCTATTTTAAACAAATTCTCACTTTTTGAGCATTAAGTAAGGGTGTTATAAAAGAGCATAGGCTTTAAAAACAATTATATGTACAAATTTATTATAAAATTTAATAAAAGAATATTATAAAATTATATGTACAAATTTATTATAAATTTATTATAAAATTTACCTAGTTATCTAATATTCTAATATTCTTTTATTAAATTTTATAATAAATTTGTACATATAATTATTTTTAAAGCCTATGCTCTTTTATTAATGCAAAAAAAGAATTTAATAAAAAAATCAAAAAAGTGAGAATTTAAGAAAAGTGAGAATTTTAAACGCTTTTGGTGCATTTTCGATCTCCTGGCATTATTTTAAAATATTTTTCTTAAATTCTCACTTTTTTGATTTTTTTATTAAATTCTTTTTTTGCATTAAGTAGCATCTTAATGGCATATTAATGACATCTTAATAATCATTAATTACACTTATGAATACATACATATATATATATAATAAATTTACTTCATATTATTTATAGAAAAGATTGACAAACTTTATTTGAGCATTATCATTATTATTCAAATTTAGAATATTAATTATGTGTATAAAATTATGATTATTTTTCATGTAAATTAACGACTTAAATTTTTTCGCATTGCATCATTTTATATTACATGTTGAAGATTTTTGAAAAGTTTTTTCAAACGATTATAGGATAAACGATCTTAACTTCTCAAACAATTTTTAATCAATAATTGTGAAAATTTTTAAAAATTATGGAAGTAAAATCTTTTAGTTAAAATCTGGAATTTGTATAAAATAATATTGACATATTTTTATTTTTTACATAATAAACTCAACCATTTTATTGACCGATTAAGTTGATAAAAATGTTATATACATGTTATATACATGTTATTTCATTATATTATATCATAATAAATATTATATCAACTATATTTTTTTTTGCACAAAAATGGTCCAAATTTAAAAATAGACAATGTGATGACCTAACTATTTTTAATAACATATGAATGTATTCAGTGTATGATTTAATTATAACATGATGGCTGAAAAATGTATTTTTAACACAAAATGGCCCAAAAATAAACAGCAATATTTAGACTAATTTAGACGGAATGCAAGCATCTGCTTAAAAAAATATTTGGGTCATTTTTGTGCAAAAAAAAATAGTTGAGGCCATACTCTTATGATTGAATCTTCTAATTATATAAATTCTTATGCTACTATTGAGCATGTATGTTATGAGAGGGGTGTCGGCTTTCAAAACGTTATTTAGTTATATTTAATATTGTAATTGCTACTTTTAATATTTATTATATTTTTAATATTATAATTTTTTTTATATAATGAGAGTACAATAAAAATTTATTAACCGCGCAAAGCGCGGCTAAATTACCTAGTTATATTATAATGCCCGGAGATGGGAGAGTTATTAGATTCGTTTAAGATATGTTTCTTGAATTTTTGTTTTTTTGATTTTTTTATTAAAATTATTTTCTTGCACTAAATAGCTCTTAATGACATATTAATTAGTCATTAATTGTACCCAATAAATATGTATTAAAGTTATTTTATTTTATTTATTTGAAAATTTATTAAACTTTATTTGAGCATTACAATAATTATTTCAATATTAAATATTAATTATATATATAATTAAGTTTATTTTTAGGTAAAATGAAGACTAAAAATTGTTTGCATTGCGTCCTTTTTATTCCCTATCGAATACCATTCTAATTTCTTTTCGGACAATTGTAGTACAAACGACCCTTAATTTCTCAAGCAATTTTTATTATTAGTGATTATGGAAATTGTAATAAATTAAAGTATATAAATCTTCGCTTAACACCTGTAATAAAAAAAATATAAATATTTTTTCATTTTTACACATGAATAAATTAAACATGGGTTATGATCAAACCGATTATGTTAGGAATATGTTGTAGTTGATGATAACTTAACATTCAAGCAAAATTGTATAAGTCAAGTTTTGTAACTGTCAACGGATAAGACCTTATAACTCTATTCGTTGACAGGTAGCTCATCAACGGATGAGGTTTAGTAGCATACTGCAATATCTCTATTTATCAGTTGATAGTGTTTTTATTCAGAGTCATGTTGACCATCAATGGATAGGCAGAATAGGGTAGCCAATTGTAAATAAGCTATGCTATGTAATTCTGTCTAAGTGAAAGTGTATCAACGGATAAGAACAGGGCTCTATCAACGGATACAACTCAAATCTACTCGATCAACGGATACAGCTCAAACTACCATCAACGGATAAGTGTGCACAACATCAACGGATAATCATTGTCACTGTTACGCCAGATTTTTGGCATGTCTAATAATCTCCCAAATTTCCAATATTATTAATTATTAATTCAGATTAATAATTATAACTTAATCGCTAAGTTTTATCCTCTCCCTGAAACGAGGAAAGAATCAATCTCAATCAATCAATAATGGAAAATATCTCCAAACGATATTCTTCAAATCAGGAAGATATCACAACGATAAGATTAAATCAGATAAAATCAGTAATTACCCAGATTAACGAAGTTTATCCCTAAAGTCTCTAAGAGATAGACACAAATCAATTTCACAGAACTGCGTTGGCTTGATCCTTATAAATATAAGGTACGCAGGCATCTTGAAAAAGGATCCGATATACGAGACAAATCGAGATACCTCTCAAGTCCAGCCCCAAACATCCAAAATCCCAAATCCCCCTATTTTCATGATTTCGTTATTCCAGCAACCTCCGAAATTTGTTATCACCAAATTCCTCCGTTAACAATTGGCGCTAGAAGGAGGGCTATTATTTTTTGATTGTGGAGGACAATCAATTTATACGCATGGGGGTTATTATGGATCTGGAGCTGCTTTAATGGAGGAGCTAAGCGGTGGAGGCGGTGGATCTATCTATTCCGAATTAAGATAAGTTTTCTTATGATTTTGTCAATACAAATCTGTTATCTTATAAAATTCGTAGTAAATTCATTACATGTTGGATTTTGATGATTTCTAATGATTCGGAAAGCTTGTTAAATTGCCTATAACTTTCGTTTTTTGAGTTTTCTCAGATTATATATCGATCTATTCTCGAAATCACAAAAAACAATCAGATCTCGTTTTTTTCAGCATCGAGAAGCAGATCAGCATACGTTTTATTTAATTCCCGATTCGTTATAAGTCAGTTTTCGATGAGCCTTATATCGTCGGAAAGGTCTTTTCGTTCTCTACAACTTTCGTGTTTTGTGTTTTTCCAGAAAAAATCGTTTAGAAGGTCAAAAACGCCAAAAACAGATCTGGGCAGAATTAGAATTGTGAAGATTTTCAAGATTTTAGGTGTTATCTTCGTGTTACATGATTTTGGAAGGCTCTTAATTAAAGAGTTTATGATTTTAGAAGGTCCTCCTTTGTGAGGATAATATTTTGGAAGGCTCTTATTCGAAGAGTTTAATATTTTGGAAGGTCCTCCTTTGTAGGGGTAATATTTTGGAAGGCTCTTATTCGAAGAGTTTATATTTTGGAAGGCTCTTATTCGAAGAATTTATAATTTTGGAAGGCTCTTATTCGAAGAGTTTATAATTTTGGAAGGCTCTTATTCGAAGAGTTTATATTTTGGAAGGCTCTTATTCGAAGAGTGTATTATTTTTGAAGACCCTTTGTGATGAGGATATTTTTTATAGAAGACCTTTTGTGTGTTGCTGATATTTTTTAGAAGACCCTTCAAGTGTAGCTGATATTTTTTGGAAGAATCTTGGGATAGTGATATTGCTTTGGGAAGATAACCTCCTCTAAGAAGGGTCTCCCTTATTTTTTGTGTTAGACGACCTCCTCTAAGGAGGGTCTTCGTAATTTATATAAAAAAATGGTCTCCTTTGAGGAGAGTTAATGGAATAAACTTCGGGAAATCCACCTCCTGTGAGGAGGGATATTTCTGGAATGGGGAACGACCTCCTTTGAGGAGGGTATCCCAAATTACCAAAGTCCTTGCAAAAACCGTACTTCCGGGGGGAATGTCCGTACTTCCGGCGCCTCATCAAGGCACGAACTTCGGGAAATCCACCTCCTGTGAGGAGGGATATTTCTGGAATGGGGAACGACCTCCTTTGAGGAGGGTATCCCAAATTACCAAATCCTTGCAAAAACCGTACTTCCGGAGGGGATGTCCGTACTTCCGGCTCCTCATCAGGGTTCGAGCTTCGGAAAATCCACCTCCTGTGAGGAGGGTATTTCTGGACAAAAATGGTCTCCTTTGAGGAGAGTACTAATGATCTCCTTTGAGGAGAGTATTATAAAATTCTAAGGAAAATGACCCCCTTTGAGGGGGATACCCTCTAGAAGACATGGTAGATATGACCTTTTTCGATACCCTCTAGAAGACATGGTAGATATGACCTTTTTCGACTGGATGTTGCTCAAAATGCTTTGCACGACTCTCCGAATAATGCTTGGATGATTCTACATTCTCTCACACCTACAAAACTTATTATTTACATATTGCATATTGTCTTATTTACATCTACATGCATATTACGAGCACCTAGGTGCTCCATATTATTTACTAATCTTCCTCTCCTAGCTGTTTCAGTGACTCAGGAAATTTGGAAGATCGAAGCATGCTTAGTTCTCCACTGCAGCAAGCTACACTGAAGAACTGGGGGGTAGTTGTTACGCCAGATTTTTGGCATGTCTAATAATCTCCCAAATTTCCAATATTATTAATTATTAATTCAGATTAATAATTATAACTTAATCGCTAAGTTTTATCCTCTCCCTGAAACGAGGAAAGAATCAATCTCAATCAATCAATAATGGAAAATATCTCCAAACGATATTCTTCAAATCAGGAAGATATCACAACGATAAGATTAAATCAGATAAAATCAGTAATTACCCAGATTAACGAAGTTTATCCCTAAAGTCTCTAAGGGATAGACACAAATCAATTTCACAGAACTGCGTTGGCTTGATCCTTATAAATATAAGGTACGCAGGCATCTTGAAAAAGGATCCGATATACGAGACAAATCGAGATACCTCTCAAGTCCAGCCCCAAACATCCAAAATCCCAAATCCCCCTATTTTCATGATTTCGTTATTCCAGCAACCTCCGAAATTTGTTATCACCAAATTCCTCCGTTAACAGTCACTTTATCCTATGCTAGCTGGGAATTAGCAGTTGATAAGGACAGGTTTGACTGACAGATCACATGGGTTGATAGTTGGTATAAAAAGCAGTATGGCAGCCATACTTTGGAAACACATAAGAAAGAAGCATTCCATTTACACAGTACATACAAGAAAGGTGCAGGGGACATATCTGTTCACAAGGACAACCTTTCGGCTACATGTGGATTTGGAGTGGAGTAGCAAGTCAACTAGAATTAGATTAATATTATCTTATTCCTGTAGTACTTGTAAACTTGGGATATATAACCAAGTGTAGCAACTCTTTAGAAAGAGAGAAAACATACATATTTGCTTAGGGTTTCTTGAATATCTTTAGAAGCAAAGAGTTGTAAACACAGAAGCTGTGTACATTTGTATCACAGGGTTTTCTTCAAATAAAAGTCTCAGGTGGTACATTTAACCACCTGATTTTTTATGTGGTTGTGAACTATTTCTATTCAGCAATTATTTCTTTATAGATTTCTGTGGTTTTTATCAGAAATTTATAACTATCAAGAATTGTATTCAACCCCCCCTTCTACAATTATACAAGTGTGTAATCTGGGAATAACAATTGGTATCAGAGCAAGCTTCTAATATATTTGAAGTTTAAAGATCAACACACTTCCAACATGTCTAAGAAGGATTACGGAGTGAAGATACCGGTTCTTGATAGGGAAAATTACTTTCACTGGAAAGTAAAAATGCGTCTACATCTCATGTCTATTGATGTAGGTTTTGTAGATTGCATTGAGAAGGGTCCTCATGTTCCAATGAAGGCTGCTTCAAGAGTTGGTCTTGCTGCAGATGCACCAGACACGTACATCCCAAAACCTGTTTCTGAGTGGAGCACTGAGGATGTTGCAGAAGTTCACAAAGATAAAAAGACCATGAATATTCTGTTTAATGGTTTAGAAACAGACATGGTTGACAATGTTATCAACTGTACTACCGCCAAGGAAGTATGGGACATTGTTCAAACCCTTTGTGAAGGTACAGAACAGGTAAGGGAAAACAAGATGCAGCTACTGATCCAACAGTATGAGCACTTCCATTTCAAGAATGGAGAGACATTGAATGACACATTTAGTAGATTTCAAAAGCTACTGAAGGGCTTGAAACTGTATGGAAGAATCTACCAAGTGAAAGATTCTAATCTCAAATTTCTGAGATCACTGCCCAAAGAGTGGAAGCCTATGACTGTTTCTCTAAGAAACACTCAAGAGTACAAGTCATTTACTCTTGAAAGGCTCTATGGAACCTTAAAGACATATGAACTAGAAATGGAGCAGGATGAAGAAATTGAGAAGGCCCAAAAGAAAAGTGGGTCAGTTGCACTTGTTGCCAACTTGGAGCAGAAGGAGGAGAAGAGAACTGAAGCTGCTAAATCTACACCAAACAGGGAGGTTTGTTAAGGTAGAGCGGAATCAAGCAAAAGCAAAGAAAAGGTGTCTGAAGAAATGAGTGTCCTACAGCAGAATGAATTGGATGAGATAGATGAGCATTTAGCCTTTCTATCTAGGAGATTCTCTAAGCTAAAATTCAGAAGAAACTCTGGGGTGGCCAAGCCATTTAACAAGGATTTTTCTACAAGCAATTATGTGGATAAATCCAAAATTAAATGCTACAATTGTGGTATTGCTGGTCACATGATAAGTGAATGCAGGAAGCCTAGATCTGAGAACAAGGGAAAGCCAACTGAAACTGTTGACTACAAGAAGAAATATTTTGATCTTCTCAGACAGAAAGGAAAGGCATTCATGACCCAAGAGTATGACTGGGCTGCTGATGGAAATCATTCTGATGATGATGCTGAGTTTGTCAACCTTGCATTAATGGCTGATTCTGAGCAGGAAGCAAGTTCAGCTAGCAATCAGGTATATTCTACTAATCTCTCTGAGCTCACCAAAAAGGAATGCAATAGTGTTATAGATGAAATGTCTACTGAACTATATCACTTGAGTGTTACTCTTAAATCACTTACTAAAGAGAACAATAGGATTAAAGAAACTAATCAGTTCTTAAGTGATAGAAATGCAGTTCTAGAAGTTCAATTTCTAGAATTTGAGAAAATGAGAGTTGATTGCAATGATGCTAAAAATGAACTTGAAGCTGTGTTAAAAAGAGAATTGATCTTAAGAAACCAGCTTGAAAAAGAACAAGGGATAATTGCTAAATTTCAAAGTTGTAGGAATATTTCTCAAAACATAATAGAAGTCCAGGGAATAGAATCATTTGTGAGGGATACCTGGACTCAGAAGAAAAAGGAGCTAGAACCTTGCCTTGATGATCTAGAGACTATTTGTGAATCAACGGATAGTGATCATCCGTTGACAGATGAACCATCAACGGATGAGAGGTATCCGTCGACTAACAAAAAGTCTGTTAGTAAGAAGGAACTCAAGAAACTGAATAATCAGTATGGTCCAGTAGCCAAGAACTTTGTTTCTGGTGAAAGTAGCCAAGCCAAATCAAGTGAGAAGGCTAAGGCAGGTGATTTACCTAACAAAAAGGCTGTTGGTATGTCAGTTAATGAAAAGGTAGAGACTGAGGGTAAAAAGAAAAAGAACAGAAATGGTAAGATAGGCATTAACAAGAAAAACAATTATTCTCCTGACAAGTTTGCTCCTAGGAAAACTTGTGGTAATTGCAATAGTGTCAATCACCTATCTTCTAATTGCAAGTCTGTTAAAAGGACTCCTGTTCATGTACCTCAATCTATGCCAAGTATGCCTGCAATGCCTGGTTTGTATCAGAATGCTAGTTTTTCAAATCCATATGTGAACATGCCATATGTGCCTAATCCTTATTTTCAATCTGTGAATATGCCATAAATGTCATGGAGCATTCCTAGCATGGATAATATGTATGCCAATTTTTCACAAATGCATGCATCAAATATTTATGCAAATGAGCATCTGTCAAAACCTATCACTCAAGCATCTACACCCAAAGTGAAGATTGCTAAGAGTGTAAAACCAAAGGCTAACAAGAAAGGACCCAAGGAAACTTGGGTACCAAAATCAACTTGATTTGTATTTTGGATTGTGTGCAGGGAAATAAGAGGAATCTATGGTACCTAGACAGTGGATGTTCTAGGCATATGACAGGAGATTCAACCATTCTCACAGAGTTCAAGGAGGAAGCTGGCCCTAGAATTACCTTTGGAGATGACAGCAAAGGATATACTAAGGGATATGGCTTGATTACAAAGGACAATGTCATCATTGAAGAAGTGGATTTAGTTGAAGGTTTGAAGCACAATTTGCTGAGTGTCAGTCAGATTTGTGACAAAGACTATGAAGTAAAGTTCACTAAAGAAGCCTGTGTTGTTTCTACCAAGGAAAACAACAATGTGGTTCTGACAGGCTTTAGAAAAGGAAATGTTTACATAGCTGATTTCAACTCAGTATGCTCAGAATCCATTACTTGTCTCTTCAGCAAAGTAAGCAAGGATGAGAGTTGGCTATGGCATAAAAAGCTGTCTCATTTGAATTTTAAAGTAATGAATGATTTGGTAAGAAAGGATCTTGCTAGAGGAATCCCTCAATTGGAGTTCATCAAAGATGGACTGTGTGATGCCTGCCAATTAGGGAAGCAAAAGAAATCATCCTTCAAGAGCAAGACAGAGTCATCCATTGTTAAGCCTCTTCAATTGCTGCATATGGACTTATTTGGTCCAGTAAATGTCATGTCTATTTCAAAGAAGAAATACTGCCTGGTGATTGTGGATGATTTTTCTAAGTTTTCATGGACCTTCTTTCTGCACTCCAAAGATTGTGCAAGTGAAATCATCATCAATCATCTCAGACTAGTAAACAATGGTTCTGAAGTAAAAGTACAAAGAATCAGGAGTGACAATGGCACTGAATTCAAAAATTCCACAATGAAGATTTTCTGTGAAGAGAATGGAATTGTCCATGAGTTTTCTGCTGCTAGAACACCTCAACAAAATGGGGTTGTTGAAAGGAAAAACAGAACTCTCATTGAAGCAGCTAGAACAATGTTAAGTGAATAAAGATTGCCAACATATTTCTGGGCTGAAGCTGTCAGCACTACCTGCTTCACTCAGAATATTTACTTGATCAATCAAGCTAGAGGAATGACTCCTTATCAGTTATTTACCAACAAGAAACCAACGTTAGCTTTTCTTCATGTCTTTGGATGTAAGTGTTTTGTGCTAAGAAATCATGGAGATAACTTGGGCAAATTTGAAGCAAAGGCAGATGAAGCTATCTTTGTTGGATATGCAGCAGGGAAAGCCTATAGAGTCTACAATCTAAGAACCAACATTGTTATGGAATCTGTACATGTTGTGTTTGATGATCAAAAGATTCTAGGTCTAAATGATGAAGGCTTCCATGAAAAGTTGAGATTTGAAAATGAGGTAGAAGGAAGAATGTACATTGATGATGACGAGGAAAATGAAGATCATGACCTTGGAAATTCACCTAGAGTTGTTGGTCCAACTAGAAGTGATGCTAACACTGGAAATGAAGCATCCGTTGACAGTCATACTAGATCATCAGATGCATCCGTTGACAGGCATTCTCATGTATCCGTCGACAGGCAAAATGGAGCATCCGTTGATAGACAAAATGATGCATCTGTTGACAGTCAACTTCATAACTCCTCAAGGACAACAAACTCAGGGGGAGTTTCTCAAAGTCAAAACTCAATATCCAATCAACAAGATCATGCTCACGTAGATGAAGCAACCTCATCTAGATCAAACCTTCCACCTTCAAGAAAATGGACCAGAGATCATCCTTTTAAGTTAATCATTGGTGACTCAAACTCAAGAGTCCAAACTAGGATGGCCACACAAGAAGAATTCCTATACAGTAGTTTCCTGTCTCAAGAGGAACCTAAGAAAGTGGAGGATGCCCTTCTAGATCCAGATTGGGTCTTAGCAATGCAAGAAGAGCTAAACCAATTTGAGAGAAATAAAGTATGGAAGCTTGTGCCCAAACCTGATGATAGAGGTATCATAGGTACCAAATGGGTTCTCAAGAATAAGACTGATGAAAATGGCATAATTGTGAGGAATAAAGCTAGATTAGTGGCAAAGGGCTATTCTCAAGAAGAAGGAATAGATTTTGATGAAACTTTTGCTCCAGTGGCAAGACTTGAGGCCATCAGAATTTTCCTAGCCTATGCAGCACATGCCAACTTCAAAGTCTATCAGATGGATGTTAAAAGTGCCTTTCTAAATGGGGAACTGGAAGAAGAGGTATATGTCCATTAACCTCCTGGCTTTGAAGATCCAGAATTTCCAGATTATGTATATCTTCTCTTGAAAGCACTTTATGGTTTGAAGCAAGCACCAAGAGCCTGGTATGACACTTTATCTCAATTTCTTTTGGAGAATCACTTCACTAGAGGTACAGTAGATAAAACCTTATTTCATAGAAATGTCAATGGTTCTTCAATACTTGTTCAAATATATGTAGATGATATTATTTTTGGGTCTACAGATGAGAAGCTTTGCAAAAGGTTTGCCAAACTTATGCAAAGTAGGTATGAAATGAGCATGATGGGTGAATTAACTTACTTTCTTGGTTTACAAGTAAAGCAAGTTAATTAGGGAATTTTCATAAGTCAAACAAAATATATTTATGATCTCTTAAAGAAATTTGACTTAATGGATTGTGCCTCTGCAAAAACACCTATGGCCACTGCAACTAAGCTTGAGCTGAATACTAAGGAAAAATCTGTGAACATCTCAAGCTATAGAGGCATGGTAGGCTCACTTCTATATCTAACAGCTAGTAGACCTGATATAATGTTTTCCACATGTCTTTGTGCTAGATTTCAAGCTGACCCTAGAGAGTCTCACTTGATTGCTATTAAGAGAATTTTCAGGTATCTCAAGGGAACACCAAACCTTGGCATTTGGTACCCAAGAGATTTTGGCTTTGATCTAATTGGCTATTCAGATGCAGACTATGCAGGTTGCAGAATTGATAGGAAAAGTACTACAGGCTCCTGTCAATTTCTAGGGAACAGGCTTGTGTCATGGTTCAGTAAGAAACAGAACTCAGTCTCCACTTCTACAGCCGAAGCTGAGTACATTGCAGCTGGAAGTTGTTGTGCACAGATTCTTTGGATGAAAAATCAACTTATTGACTATGGTCTAAAAGTTGAGAAGATTCCAATTTTCTATGACAACACTAGTGCTATTGCCATCACAGAGAATCCAGTGCAACATTCGAGAACCAAGCATATTGACATCAAATACCACTTCATTAGAGAGCATGTGATGAATGGTACAGTAGAAATGCACTTTGTGCCAAGTGAAATGCAGCTTGCAGATATCTTCACCAAGCCTCTTGATGAATCTTCATTCACAAGGTTGGTAGGTGAACTAGGTATGCTTAATTTTTCATAATTCCTAGTGGTATCTAATCATACTGTATTGCAGCTAGAAATGTGTTTTGATTTACTTGAGAATTAAAAACTCTCAGAATAACTCTTAGCAGAAATTTTGTTTAAGGCAAAATTTGCTTATCAACGGATATCCTTTTATCCGTTGGTAGTATAAACACATTACTAGATTTTCGTATGTCAACGGATAACAGGTTGTCCACGTCATCGATGGATAAACTATTTTCTCAACCGTCCAATCTTTATCTGTTGATATACATATTTCTCTTTATAGCCGTTGGTAAACGTGTATAATTAGTCACGGTTGTACTTCTGTTCCTTTCATTTATTATCTGACAGTTACTTTTGTCCAATGGGGTAATTACTTTTAATTATTTCATTTTTAATTCTTGGAAAATATAAAAGGCTGTTTTGTGCCCTCACATCTCACCTTTATTCATTTTCAAGAATCTCATTAGTTAACTGCATCTTCTTCACTAAATCTCTCTCTGCAACAAAAGTTCAAACACTTCAATGGCGCCTATTGTTAAGATGATGTCTTCCACCGGGTTTACCTATGAGAAGAACAATTTCGCGGCCGTTGTTGATACAGTGAATGCTCCAGAAGCATATCACACCATGATGAATTTCGTGAAGAAATGCAAACTGTCATATGCTATGACTGCCACCACTCCTCTAATCCATGAGGTAATTGAAGAGGTGTGGGCATCTGCTGAGTACAATGGCACAGACGGTACACTTACTTTTTCTTTGAAGGGTAAAAATTATGTAGTTAATTCTGATGTGTTAACTGCTTGTTTAAAATTGCCTGAGAATAACTGTCTGAATGTACCCAGTAATGCTGAAATTGTTACCATGCTTAATTCCATAAATTATACCCTTAGTACTGAGAACTTAGGGAAAATTGTTAGGAAAGGTATGGTTAAAGAATGGAGTTATCTTTGTGATGCCTTCATTAAAACTTTTTCTGGCAAGATTAGTAACTTTGATGTTGTTACCAACTCCATGCTAGTTATGCTATGTATGCTTTTGACTGATAAATTCTATAATTTTGGCACACTAGTCATGTATGAGATAGCAGCTAAATTAGGTAAAAAGGAAACTAGGAGCAAGAATGTTTATTTTGCTAGATTTTTGATGCTCCTAGCACTGCATGTATCTGAGAATGAGCTATCCATTGCTAACCCGGATAACAAGTTCAATTGTTTTGTTCAGGAGAAGAGAGTCTTAAGTGATTTGATTCGAATGAACCTAAATGCAGAAGTACAATTGGTATATCTACCAATTGTTCAGGTAACTGTTTCCAACCCTGAAACTCCTATCTCCAACCCCCAAATTTCTTTGCCTTCTAGTGTCACAATGGAGTCTGTGGCTGTGACCAAACAGGCTCCTACCAAAGTGACCAAATCCAGAGTTCCAAAACCACAATCTAAAAGACAAACCTCAGGTGTCTCTCAAAAGGCACCTGTTGCAAAAACTACCAAAACTCTTGAGGGGAGTGTGAAGGTGGTAGTGAGTGGTGAGGGACAGGGTGAACATCAAAGAAACCCTAAGGATAAGGAAGGTGAGGCTGGTGCAACCAACATTTCAGTCTCTCAAAAGACTGTTACTGAACCTACAAGCCAAATTCTAGTTACATCCTCTCAACAGGGTGTGACTACTAATTTGAGTTCCACTCCAGGAACACTGCACAAAAGGGGAAGAGACACAGATAACTCTCACTCAAAAACCTATGGTAGAAGAGTAAAATCCAAAACCATTGGGGAATCACAGGGTGCACACACTGTACAGCAAACTGTACCTTCTCAAATTCAGTTTGATGTGACTTCAATAAATGTGGAGTCACAGCCCCTTGATCTTAACCTTCAAATCGATACACATTTTGATCCACCATCACCAACTCCATCTCTGGATGTGGATATGATATCTACATCAATTCCTGATTCTCCATCTTTAAAATTCTTGGAGAAGCCCCACTCAACAATTGGTGGTCATCATCTTTTAGATGATTTGTTGGGCCATCAATCTTCCATTCCTGAATTCACAACACTATCTGTGGCCTCTTCCTTAAAATCAATCACCACAGATTCAGTGTTGGTTTTCACTTCAACGGATACTCTTTTTCCTTCATCAACGGATATCCTTCATTCGTTGACAAGTGTTTCTCCATCAACGGATATGTCTACAACTAATTATCCGTTGACAGCAATAACTACTACATCAACGGATACACTTTATCCGTTGACAACTCTCTCTACCACTGCAAAATGTGACATTCCCATGTCAACTGTGGAGGAGTTTGAAGTAGTTGAAACACTTTTAGGAATGAGGGAAGGGAGTGAGAGGCTGCCTTGTGATCAGGCAAAAGGAGAGAAAAACAATGAGAGGCTGACCATTTCTTCCGGTCAGGCAAAAGGAGAGCTAGAGAGTTCCACCTTAGTAGGTGAAGGTGAGGGTGTGAGAGGTGTGAGCCAGGGGGAGCCCCTGATGCAAGAAAAGAGAGATGAGAGGAGAGAAGGGACTACAGGAGAAATAAGGCAGGAAGAATCAGCCATTGCAAGTGAGTTAATGGAGGTTGATGAAGCTTCCAAAGAGATGGAATTTAGACAAGAATATCAGTCAATTATTGACTCCATCTCTTTGGATCCTGAAACCTTTACTCATCCTGTTTCTGCCTATCAAGTCATGGCACAACAGGGCAATGTGGAGGCAGAGAAGGCAATGCACCTAGTGCACACCTCAGAATCTCTTCAAAGAGCAAAAGAAGCTTTACAAACCCTGTCTCCAAGTGCTGGAAGTGAAGAGTTTGGCAGTGATGACAGTCAAAGTTCAGATGGTGAAGAAATGAATGAGGATGAAACTCCAGGATGGATGTTTTCCAATGTCACTGAACTTGGAAATCTCAATGTGGAAATCATGAAGCAATATCACTCTGCTAAGGCTGAGCACCAAACTGCAGAACCACAGAGAAAGACTATTCTTGAGCAAGTTACGGCCTCCCTGAAATTACAAAAGATGCAATCTGTTATTCAAAGAACACAACAGGAGGAGGTCAAGTCTGCAATTAGAGATATGAAAATAGCACTAGATGCCAGGATTGAGGCACTAGCTCCTACTACCACTCAGAAGGTGCTTTCTAGCAAACTTCTCAAAGAAGATAGCATGGCTAAGTCTGTTCAGCTTCTTTCCTCAAGAGTGGATACTATGGAATCTCAAATGCACACTATCATTGCCAATCAATCAAAACAGACTCAACTACTGGAAATGCTACTTGCAGCTTCAACCCCAACCCTTGATGCTAACAAAAAGGGGGAGAAAATGGGAACAAGCACAGAAGAGGCTGCAACATCTACTGGCCAATTTCAAGCTACCAGTAGTGAGATAGCACAGAGTGAGGGGGAGCAACAGCCAATTGTAGTGGTCAATCCAACAGAGTTTGAGATAAAGGCATCCCCTATGAAGAAACAAGTGGCTTTGCCTGAGATTCAAAACTTAGAAGAAATCTCAGATGGTGAAAGGCAAGCCAGAATAGAAGCTTTGGAAAAGATCAACAAGGAGACTAATGAAAGAATCCTAAAGGCAGAGAGGATGATCAATGAATCAATTGCATCATCTCTGTTCCTTAATGCTCAATCTTCTGCTCCAACAATATCAACCACAATCATGAAGGTGCTCACTCCAAGGGTTGTGGCTCCTACATTCTATGATGCTGAGCCATCATTTGTCAAAGAATTTGAACCTGCCATCAAAACCAGAGCCTACTCACCACCAAAGGAAAATGGGAAGAACAAGCTTCAATTGGACTACCCATTTCCCAAGAATGATGAAGAAAAGCTAATGGGAAAAACTATCATAGAGTTCAAAGAACAGACAAATAAGAGTATAAGAGATTGGATGGCTGTAATCATGAGGAATGGAAAAGTATTAAATATATCCAACAGCCATCCTAGATTTGTGGAAGCTAAAAGAGAAGAAGTCTCCAGAATCCAAAGGGAAGCCCATCCAAGTACAGAAAATCAATATGAAAACTCAGATGAGAAGCAAGCCAGGCTGGCTCAAGAGTTAATGGATGAGGTAGAGGTTGAAATGAAGGAACCTGAGGAAGTTCCAAAATTCAAACCAAAAAGAAGGAAAGCTAAAACCAAGAGGGTTCTTTCTCCAGAACCCTCTCAAGAAAAAGAAACCATTGGCTCATCAGTACCTATGTCTGCAACAGTAATCGACCCAACTGTAAACTTTCATGGTGACCCCATAAGGCCTAAAGAGGAACCAATGAATTTTGATTCAATTGAAGTTCCTTCATTCTTGCTGAATCCAAAACAGAAGAAAAGGGCTCCAAAGAAGCAACTTTCAAAGGGACCAGTTCAAGTTGCTAGGGTACCTGCTATTGTCAAACAACCAATCTTGGAAAACAAAGAAGACTTTATCTATCAGGCAGAAATTGAAGAATACTCTGGCATGAATCTATATTTGGATGAATTGTCAGAAGTAAGAGGAATTGACAAGTACAAGAATCAGCCTGAGAGATTAGTGTTTGTCTACAAGGGAGGAAGTCAGAGGACATGGCCATTACAGAAGGTTCTTGGAGAGAATTATCATACACTGACCAAAGTGTTCTCAGCATTCAAGAGACACACAGGGTTCTCTAAGACAGCCAGAAGGGAGATAATCAGCAGAATAGAAGAAGTAAGGAGAGAATGAAACTCACCCTCAAGTCTACCAAAGAAAATGAAGATCCCATATAATGGACAGAAAATCCATATTCAACCCTTTTGGATGATGGAGTTCAGGGATGAAGAGGGCACTAGGAGATTCTTCAGGTTAGAAGACCAACTGTCGAAGGCTAGTTCTGATTACCTAAGATGGTTACAACTAAAGCTAAATCCAAAAGTTGTTGAAGAAGATACCTTCTATAGGCAACTTCAAGTGCAAATTGAGTCCAACTCTACCAAGGAAGGAAAGTCAAGGGTGCAGCCAACCAGAGAGAGGAAACATCATTAATCTACTCAATCTAAAGGAGCACATCTCTGATAAGTTTCTTAAATCTTTCTGTTTTTAATTTTTGCAGCTTAATACAATTTTTGCATACTGTAGTGTGTATATATCTTTAGGAATGTTTTGTTATCATCAAGGTTCTGAATTTATGCTTTATTGCCATCAAGTATAAATTGGGGGAGATTGTTAAGAATATGTTGTAGTTGATGATAACTTAACATTCAAGCAAAATTGTATAAGTCAAGTTTTGTAACTGTCAACGGATAAGACCTTATAACTCTATTCGTTGACAGGTAGCTCATCAACGGATGAGGTTTAGTAGCATACTGCAATATCTCTATTTATCAGTTGATAGTGTTTTTATTCAGAGTCATGTTGACCATCAATGGATAGGCAGAATAGGGTAGCCAATTGTAAATAAGCTATGCTATGTAATTCTGTCTAAGTGAAAGTGTATCAACGGATAAGAACAGGGCTCTATCAACGGATACAACTCAAATCTACTCGATCAACGGATACAGCTCAAACTACCATCAACGGATAAATGTGCACAACATCAACGGATAATCATTGTCACTTTATCTTATGCTAGCTGGGAATTAGCAGTTGATAAGGACAGGTTTGACTGACAGATCACATGGGTTGATAGTAGGTATAAAAAGCAGTATGGCAGCCATACTTTGGAAACACAGAAGAAAGAAGCATTCCATTTACACAGTACATACAAGAAAGGTGCAGGGGACATATCTGTTCACAAGGACAACCTTTCGGCTACATGTGGATTTGGAGTGGAGTAGCAAGTCAACTAGAATTAGATTAATATTATCTTATTCCTGTAGTACTTGTAAACTTGGGATATATAACCAAGTGTAGCAACTCTTTAGAAAGAGAGAAAACATACATATTTGCTTAGGGTTTCTTGAATATCTTTAGAGGCAAAGAGTTGTAAACACAGAAGCTGTGTACATTTGTATCACAGGGTTTTCTTCAAATAAAAGTCTTAGGTGGTACATTTAACCACCTGATTTTTTATGTGGTTGTGAACTATTTCTATTCAGCAATTATTTCTTTATAGATTTCTGTGGTTTTTATCAGAAATTTATAACTATCAAGAATTGTATTCAACCCCCCCTTCTACAATTATACAAGTGTGTAATCTGGGAATAACAGATTAAATTGAAAAAACCCAATTTTATCGGTAGATTAAATCGAGAAAAAAGTTATACACCCGTTGTTCATTATATTTTGTCGAAATAAATTAATATTCTAATTAAATAAATTCTTATACTACTATTGAATATGTATGTTATGAGAGGGGCGTCGATTTTAAAAAGTATTATTATATATAATATTTATAACTTTTGATCGTAAATATTACGTTTATAATATGATTGCTACTTTTTATGTTTATAATATTTTTGAGATAACAAAAATTTTAGATATATAAAGAGAGTATCTTCAAACTTATGATTCATGTAAATTATTTTGAATCATTTTTTTAAAAAAAATTCTTAAAAGACCAATCAATTTTTAAAAATAGAAAAAGATAATTAATCTATTTTCAATATTTTAAAATGCAAATTTATGAACCGCGTGAAGCGCGGATAAGTTGGCTAGTATATTATAATAGCAGGAGATCGGAGAGGCTTTCTCTCTGAACCTTCAAAATATTTTTCTTGATTTTTCACATTTTTGATTTTTTTATTAAAATAATTTTCTTGCATTTAATAGGATTATAATTAATCATTAATTGTACCTATTAAACTTATATTAAAAACACTTTATTTTATACTTAAAACAAAATTTTAGCCAATAATTATTATAATTATCTATATAAAGTATTTCAATTATTATTATTTCATTACTAGAATATTATAATTATTATATTAATATAAAATATTTAGTAGGAGATCAGAAAGGCTTTCACTCTGATTTTTCACATTTTTTATTAAAATAATTTTTCTTGCATTTTATAGGATTATAATTAGTCATTAATTGTACCTATTAAACTTATATTAAATACACTTTATTTTATACTTAAAACAAAATTTTAGCCAATAATTATTATTATCTATATAAAGTATTTCAATTATAATTATTTCTTTACTAGAATATTATAATTATTATATTAATATAAAATATTAATTATCCATATAAAAGTACAATTATTTCAAGGTAAAATGATAAAATAAAAATATTTATATAGTCCATTTCTAATCCTTATTCAAAATAGCTGCAATTGTTTTGAGCAATAATAAATAAACGATTTTAATTTTTCGATAAATTCGTAATTAGTGACCGTGAGAATCAGAATAAGATACAGAATTATATAAATTTCCCAATTAACATCTACAATTTAAATAAAAGTAATATTAGATAATCTATTTTCATACATGAACAAATTACACGTGGGATGTGACTAACTCGAATAAATTGAACCAATCCAACCTTTTTCTTTACTCAGTAAATCAATGAAAAAGTTATACATTCGTTATTTCATTATATTGTGTTGGAATAAATTAATATTCTAACTAAACACATTCTTATACTATTACTAATCAATTAATCACGCATGTATGTTATGAGACGGACGTCGGCTTTGAATAAAGTTTTATTTAATATTTATAAATTTTTATTATAAAAATTATGTTGACATTGTAATTTGGTATGGAAAAAATAAGAGGTCTTTATGGAGTTGATGAAGTTGATAATATGTTAGAGGATCTTCATTTTGTTTAAATAATTAATTTCAAACGATTTAGTGTTTATTCATAATCCAATAATTTTTAAATTCATTTTTATTTGAGATAGAAAATAATTACATGTATATATTTATTATAAAATTTAATATTAAAGTATGAAAATATGTGAGTACCATTTTGAACATGTGTCCATGAATTTAAATTTAACATTACATACAAAAAAAGTTATTACAAATGCTCAAAAAAATTAATCAAATGAATTGATACATGTGTCGGATCACTCCGAAAAATATGAATCATGACTTACAAAATGCATTTGAATTATGTTTTGTTTGTCATACAACCAAATTTATCGACAATTTAACTCAATCACACTTCTTATCACATTTACATTCTGCTTCTTTTTTAATTATACAAACAAATTTATCAAAAAACTAAGCAATCACATATTTCATAATGTCATCAACAACAAAAATAATTCAAAAATATTACTTTTACTTATCCATTATCAAACTTTACAAATGTTTATCAATATTGGATTTCAAAAGCATTTTTTTATGCAACAAAATAGTCGTCATCAATATTTTCGAAATATTATTATTAACACTTAAGAGCTTAACTGAAACATGTTTTCTTTCTGCTAATTCTTTTCTCCATAATTTTTAAACATTCAAATTTAATTACATTTTACACAAGCTTCAATTTATTATATCAAATTTCAAATAATAAAACTCAACAAACAATGATTTTATGTATACGATTTTTATAAATATTTTTGTGCCGCGCGTTTGTTACCTAATTTGAATAAAATGTAATCTAATTGCATCAACATCAAATCAGATGGAAATACTGTATAAATATTTAACATGAATTACATAAAATATGTACAATATTTCAACATGAAAAAATACGGGTGATGGCCCTAAATACCCACCTCCCAAAATATTTGGTCCGAAATACCCATATTCGGAATGGATGGCCCTAAATACCCACGGGACACACATGTGGAAAAGGAGTATCCGGACACTCCTTTGACACATGCGTGTCCTTCATAAAATCAATTCTGCAGAATTTTGGCCAGCTAGGGATGCGCATGTTGAACATGCGTGACTTGAGATACGCATGTTCAACATGCGTGACTTGAGATACGCATGTTCAACATGCGTATCGTCAGTTACTGTTCATCTTCTCTAGCTCACGTCCGACATCGTTTTTCCGACCAAAAGTTTGGAACACTCGTTCACCACTTTCCAGGACTCTTGCACTAGCTAGCATACGATATACCAAAACGATCGTCTCGTCACCCTCTACATGCCTGTACAAGTAGTTTTCAATTTGGTTCGCCGGAAATAAAAGCCTCAAAACGAGCTCGATTTTCCGATTGTATTTTCCGATTTCCTCCTATACGCTCCTGCGGGGCCAAATATCAACAATCGAGTATGAAAAATTGAAGAGGGAGCTGTGGGCATCGTTTTGATGTCCTCAATTTTTGTGGAGGTGGTCGGAGGAGGTAGAACGAATAGAGGCAATTTTTGGGCGATTATTTGATCACCCCGGAACTGCTGTTGTGATAATGACGTCATATGACTTCATCACGCATCTTGCATATGAGTGACCCGTGATACGCATTCCAAGAATGCGTATCACAGGTCACGCGTATGCAAGATGTGTGACCCGTCGGCATTTTGGGCCGTGCTTCCGAAAATCAGCATTTCAGGCCTTAAGTCCCCAAATCTAGGCATTTTGGGCATTTTCTCAAAAAATACAGTATATTTGCCTAGGAAAAAATGCAGTGTTTTTTTTTTTTTTTTTTTGCATCGCGTTCCTAAAGTTATTAGTACCAAGTACCAATCTAATAATACTTCTTTGAACATGAGCGCAATGAGATAGGGTAAGACATACAAATCTAATTTATTCAAAAAATAAATATTTCTTTGAACATGTTGGTAAGAAGAAAAAAAATGGTTCGAAGAATATTAAATTAAAATGAATAAAAAAATTCGTAAAGAATACAGTATTTTTAAAATAACTTTTGTATCAATTTCTGTATCCTCTTTATTACCGTGCCCTTATTTCTCTGCAAGTGGGGGATGTAAGAAATTACCCGGTAAAAATTAGTGCGCGCTAACACATCCGGCGCACTTTTACAATAACGAAACAATCTTCCCTAACTTGCACTCGGTAGTTAGAAAGCCAAAAAATCACCCATTTTATCAAAAAATTCACAAACTTGTGGAACAACAGAGTACATATATAACGTCTCTCTCTCTCTCTCTCTCTCTCTCTCTCTCTCTCTCTCTCTCTCTCTCGCTGTAATTAAATTACAGAGTATAAACGTAAAATAGTTGCAGTTACTGTTAAACTTAATAACTGTGTTTATTTACTCTCTTTTGCTTTCATTTCGTGACAATAATTTCAAATATGTAAAGAATGAAAAAATAGTATATTATAATTCCCAAAACGTATCTATATATAGGTTGATAGGAGATTTGGAGGGACCAAACATTTCTTCCTTTTTACAGTCCTACTTGCTTGTTATAAAGTCTGTGCTGCCTGGTTTATTTTGTAGAGAATCAATAAAAGTGTTTGTGACCCAGATCAAGATTCTTCAAGATTTCTAATGGGTAAGTCTCTGTTTTTGATCATGCTTCTTGCTTTTGTGTTCTTGATTTTCTTGGGTTTTTTGTGTTGTGTTTTTTTGGTAGTGTAAATATTTAAGTTTCCTGCAAAATGGTTGTTAAATTCTGTTAAAACTTGAATTCTTTTCACTTGGGGTTTGAGTAGTTGAGAGTGTCAAATCTAATGATTTGATAAGGTACTTGTGTTTTTAATTATTTGGTTATGCTTTGCTTTGTGTGTAAAAATGTTTGGTGGGCTTTAATTTTACATAAAACGCCCACACATACATAAAACAGGGCCATCAGTCTTTTTTAGTAGATTAGTTTCTTTCTAATTGGCCAGACTTTTCTGCTGTTCCTCTTTCAAATCTTCATGATTGGTCAGTTTTATTTTCATCATGTTTTTCTCAACTTATTCCACACTTCTTGTTAGTCATTTGCTTATTCTTTACGTGATTGGTCACTGTGATTGTGTATAAAAAGTGTATTTTTTAATTGTAAGTCTCATATCTTTGTTTGTTTTCTCAGAGAACTGTATGAGCTTTTCACAAGACATGGATGATGAATATGAGAAACTTATTAGGAGGATGAATCCACCAAGGTAAGCTAGAATCTTTTTTATTCTTGTTGTAGTTTTTATATGTGTGACATAGCCTAAAATTAACTCAAATTGCACCTTGTTGTATTTTCAGAGTTGTGATTGATAATGATTCTTGCAAAACTGCTACTGTTATTCAGGTTTGTCTTGTTTTAGACGTACATATTTGTGTACCCTTGTGTCATTAATGGAGTTTTCTTGTTTGGATATTTTTGGTACTCATTATATATCATATGGGTGTGCAGGTGGATAGTGCTAATGAGCATGGTATACTTTTGGAAGTTGTTCAAATTCTTACTGATTTAAATCTTAGCATTACTAAAGCTTACATATCTTGTGATGGAGGCTGGTTTATGGATGGTATTTTACAATATTTCCTTAATTTAGTGTGGATATGTTATTATGATTACATTATGGTTGATATATAAATTTTTCTACTTTTTATATTTTGCTAGTGTTCAATGTTACTGATCAAGATGGGAACAAAATCACAGATGTTGAGGTTTTGGATTACATTCACAAGGTGAGCTGTTTTCCAATATTGTCTTATATGTCTGATTTCTAGAATGGACCTTTCTGATTGCTTTGAGTTTATTATCAGGCTCTTGGACCAGATTCGGATTTCGCCTACTCTGTGAGAAGATCTGTTGGGGTAAAATCTACAATGGACCACACTGCAATTGAATTAATAGGATGTGATAGGCCAGGACTACTCTCTGAGGTGAGCGCTGTTCTTACCCACCTCAAGTGTAATGTGGTAAGTGCTGAGGTGTGGACCCATAACACTCGGGCAGCAGCTGTGATGCAAGTAACTGACGAAGAAACTGGGGCAGCCATTAATGATTCGGATAGGTTATCGGTGATTAAGAAATTGCTGAGTAATGTTCTTAATGGTAGCAACAAGTCAAGGAAAGCTAAGACTGTAGTCTCTCATGGGATCACCCACACTGAAAGAAGGCTTCATCAGATGATGTTTGCTGATCGGGACTATGAGCGAAATGTTGATGAAGCGGGTGAAGACAAATTAAGGCCGGATGTGAATGTTGTTAATTGGTATGACAAAGATTACTCGGTGGTCACCATCCGGTGCAAGGATAGGCCTAAACTTATCTTTGATGCTATTTGCACTTTGACAGACATGCAGTATGTAGTTTTTCATGGCAATGTTGACGCTTCAGGGCCAGAGGCTCACCAGGTTTGTGATTTTCAGCTGAATGATTATGCATATGCATTTGTTTTTGCAATTATTTCGAAGGCATAGATAATCTTTTTCTTTTATTTATAAAAACTGATATAAGTTTCATTAACAGGAATACTGTATCAGACATATAGATGGATCCCCTGTTAAATCAGAAG
The DNA here is from genome assembly GCA_037693485.1 of Kitagawia praeruptora. NCBI lineage: Eukaryota > Viridiplantae > Streptophyta > Magnoliopsida > Apiales > Apiaceae > Kitagawia > Kitagawia praeruptora. Next base: position 25,598,773 of record CM075352.1, on the reverse strand, counting down.
CAGAGAGACAAAGGGTGGTTCAGTGCCTTGAAGCAGCTATTGAAAGAAGGGTGTCTGAGGTGAGTTGGCAATGGTTTATAAACACTCTTAATTTATTTAAAGTACCCTACGTTGTTTTTAGGTAATTATATCCTTTAATTAGTGTAAAAAGGATCAAACTTTCAGTGTTTTATCATATTAATCTATCTCTTGCCATCGATTATTTGATTGATGTATGCTTTCATTAATCCCTTTGTATATTCTATATATTATGTAATAACTAGATGATAACCCGTGCGAAGCACGGGGCTCGGAGATTTATGTTAAATAATTACTAATTTTTATTTAATTAAATATTTATAAAATTATATTACAAAAACTTATAAAAAGAACTATGTTATTTGCATAAAAAATTTATGCGATTAACAAACTATAAACTTGGATTGTTTAATAGAAGTGCATGGAAACACTTTTCGGTTGTTTTCATTGAAAAATATTTAGGATAATCGATCGTAATCTTTTTTTATTATAAGTTATAATAAAAAAATTTGCTAATACAATGTAAGAATTATAATAATAATAAGATTTCAATTTTATTATATGTTTTTTAAAAAATAACATATAATCGCAAGGAAGAATGTTCTAGAGTAGTGTATAGAAACATGTTCTAGTTGTTCTCCTTGAAAAATCTTTTGAAGAATTGGTCGTATTATTTTTTTATTCTAAATTATGATAAAAAATTATATTATAATTATAATAGGATTTCAGTTTTATTATTTTCTTTAAAAAATAACATAGAATTGTAAGGGAATATGATTCTAGGGATAAAACTATTTTTTTTTGTTTAAAGTTATAATAAAAGAATTATAATTACAATAGGATTTCTATTTTATTAAAAAACAACATAGAATTATAGTAAAAATAGGATTATAGGGATAAAACCAAAATACGGTCCAAACCAAAAGTGGTACCGCTAAAGGGGTGTTCCTTGAAAAATCTTTTGGAGAATTGATTCTAAATTTTTTGAAAAAGTGGTACCGCTAAAGGGGTTTATTTTTTGATTCTAAATTTTGATAAAAAAAAATTGTATTATAATTATAATAGGATTTCAATTTTATTATTTTCTTTAAAACATAACATAGAATTATAAGGGAATATGATTCTAGGGATTAAACTATTTTTTTATTTTAAGTTGTAATAAAAAATAATAATTGTAATAGAATTTCTATTTTATTAAAAACATATCATATCATAGAATTATAGTAGAAATAGGATTATAGAGGTGAAACCAAAAAGGATTGAAACCAAAAGTGGTACTGTTAAAATGGTGTATTATTTTTTGATTCTAAATTATGATTAAAAAATGTATTATAATTATAATAAGATTTCAACTTTTTAATTTTTTTTAAAAAATAACATAGAATTATAAGGGAATATGATTCTAGGGATGAAACTATTTTTTTATTTAAAGTTGTAATAAAAAAATTATAATTATAATAGAATTTCTATTTTATTAAAAAAACATCATAGAATAATAGTAGAAAAAGGATTATAGGGGTGAAACCAAAATAGGGGTGAAACCAAAATAGGAGTGAAACCAAAAATAGTACCATTAAAAGGGTGTTTCGCTTATTAATAAAGGTTATAGATGTGTGTGTCATCTACTTATCGATGTGAACCCTGATACAGTATATCATTACTATTTTCTAGTATCATCAATAGTAAAACAAAATCTTATTAGGGAATGACTGAATGAGGTGTATTCACGGCATTGGCATTGGCTATTTGTCATTTCTTTTAAAGGGAAGTCTTCTTGCATTTTTTTTACCAGTCTCAGTTATTTGATTCAGGGGTTGAAGCTAGAATTGTGCACGACGGACAGAGTTGGGCTGCTTTCTGATGTCACTAGGATTTTTCGCGAAAATAGCCTCACTGTCACCAGAGCAGAAGTATCAACTAGGGGAGGGAAAGCTATTAATACATTTTATGTTTGTGGTGCATCTGGGTATCCTGTCGATACCAAGATCATTGACTCCATCCGTCAAGCAATCGGACAAACTATACTAAAAGTGAAAGGCAACACTGATGAGTTAAATCAAGCTAGTCAAGAATCTCCCACCAGGTTCCTCTTTGGCGGTCTTTTCAAGTCGAGATCTTTTTGCAATTTTGGCTTGGTTAGATCATACTCCTAAGGTTACACTTATAATTGTGCACTTTATTGTTAATAGAAAGCCTATTGTTGCACAACTACTAGTACATTCACAATCTTATTAGTTTCTAGGGCATAATCCAAGACTTGGTATCAGTAGGTAGAGAAGTCATAGATCTAGTGCTTGTACAAATTATCAGTTTCGCGTTGTTGTTTGAAAGTATTAGGATGTGTTCAATGCGATCCTTGAATGCGTGATAGGTGGAAAGAATTAGTTTGAGTTATGGTTAGCAAGTAAGAGAGAATGTTTTGTAAGTAGTAATATTATTCCACCTTGTGTTATGGTGTTGAACTACTTTGATCACTAGTCACTTTCATTTCTCCCTAATGTTCATGTCAAGACAGGAGTTATGAGTTGAATTGTGGAGTTAAATTTGAAATTTGCAATCATCTTCCAAAATGTAGGACTATCATACACATTACACATTGGTATATGTCAAATCCAAACCAAACCTAGTTGAATATTATCTTGATGTTGATTCGAGACATTGTAATCAAGCATTACTCTTGTAATATTTCAGGTTTGTTTAAGCACTTATGAAGAACTCATTTATTAAGAAGTTCAGTGTATGTGATTAGAATTCAGAAATATGAATCTATGTGGAAATGGACAGTCAAGAAACTGTTGTGAGTTTCTTTTTTTAGGTAGATAATAGTTCAAGTGGCCAAAACTTGGCAATGTTAGTCCAGGTATATAGACTATTCTTTTGCCATTTGAAAATAGCAAAATGGTGGAACATTCTTGATTTCTTGATACATAAAGTAGTTTCACCTAAATGTGGTAAGCAATCTAATCAAATTCTCTTTTGAATACATTAACATGATGATATTGATAGCTTAGTGCTCTGTATTAAAACAAAGAAACAAGCTATGTGTGAAACACTTTAGCTGAAAGATCTATCTTTTTCTAAATCCAATCCAATGCCATCCCACTCATCGTCATCTATATCCACACCTACACACACAAACCAGTAACCAGTTTCTTCACGATTATGACTAGCTCTATTATTATTGGTTGGTGGCCTGTGTGTCATTTTTGGGGGGGGGGGGGGGGGGGGGGGGCGCCAGGTGGATTTTATAATTCCCTTTGGACCACCTCACATGAATGTCAGCACTGATGCTATGATGCAAGACAAAGATATTATCATGTATCTTTATAAACCAAGATATGCGTACATTTTATTAATATTCTTACTTTGGAGCGAGACATGCTAATTTAATTTTATACGATCCTTTCGCAAATTCGTACTTGAAGGGTATAGAGTATATATTCTTAGACTATTAATGGACAGGACTGGCAGATTTTACATATTTCTCTACAATACAAGGCAATCATGATAACTATATCACTAGCAAACGAGAAGACTCGGTGTTGTTCAATTCAATGGAAGTACGAACATTACATGTGGAATCTCCGACTTGATTCCTGCAGAGTTGGTCCAAGACTATATTATTACTCCCTCTGTGCCAATAAACGTTTCTCCTTTCCTTCAAAACACGGGTTTTAAGAAAAAAGTGTATTGAATATTATTTTTAAGAAGTAGTGGATATTGAATATTATTTTTTTATGAAGTAGTGGGTATTGAATATTATTTTTAAGGAGTAGTGAGTGGAGTAATGGATATTGAATATAGTTTTTAAAGAGTAGTGGGTGGAGTGGTGGATATTAAATATTGTTTTTGAGGAGTAGTGGGTGAAGTAGTGAGTATTGAATATTATTTTAAGGAGTAGTGGATGGAGTAGTGGGTATTGAATATTGTTATCTTATGGCTTAAAATAGAAACAAGAAATGTATTTTAAATGTCCCGAAAAGGAAAACAGGAAATGTTTTATGAGACGGAGGGAGTAGTAATAATATTTAAAAACTCATATTCCAATAGAGAAAAGTGAGGGGACGTTTAGATTTGCACAGAACCTCATAGGCTGAAATCTTTGTTTAAACTAGTCAAAATCAATAATTTAACGTATATGTGTCGGGAGTTGCTCCTAATAATTTATAACGATAATTTCTTAATGACATGTTTTAGTACAGGCTTTGTGGCTGTACACATCAAGTTTCTCTGTGCCCTTACCTAAAAACATGTTAAACAATCAAAATTACCTGATTTAACAAAATTTTGTGCAAAGAAAAATCTACAATATATCCAAAATATTCACAAATTCTCAATCTAACGGGTCAAGCATATCATGCACGAGATATTGTACAAGTAACACTGAGATAATGCAATAACAAAATTTAAAACTCTGGTCTTCCACATAAGTTCAACGAAAACTGCTGCTTCATCCAAAAAAATCTTCATCCATTTCTCCTTTTATACTCTCCTGCCACCATCTCTATAATTATCACTGGAAAAATTAGATATGATCAACAACATAAAATAGTAATTCGGAATTAAGATATAACTGCCAAGAATAAATAAATAAACATAACACAAATTAATAAATAAATAACACAACAAGAACTTATACTAATATCCAATCCACAAACAAGGCCAGGGATTTGTAATGAGACTGGGCAGGACAAACAAGCACAGAAGAAAATGCCATTTAGATGCACGTACCCGAGATGGTCAAAGAAATGTGGATTCAGTTATAGAAATAGAAGCGTTCAGTTGATGAAGTTGATGAGTTCTGAGCTACATAGGTTTACGCTTCAGTTGATGGGCTAATGGCTATGGTACCACTGCTTTGTATTGCTTGAAGAGTTGCAGTTTGCAAAACAGGGTGACTGAAACTGTTGTAAGAAATATCTCTGCAGTGCAACATGTAAGAAATATTATGCTTGTACAACTTAAATGCAAACATTTAAAAAATGTGTGTTTTAAATATTAAACTCAGCATGTGTAATGTTTCGTTTGTTTAAGAAAGTCCATTCTGTCTGGATATTCTCTGTTGCAGAGGGGCATTAGAATATAATATTGTTTCGAGTTCGCTTAGGGGACAGAGATAAGGTTGGTTACTTGGTTGAGCTGGTTCCTCACTTGAAAAGGCAACTCAACTTAATCTAGTTGCTACTTTTAATTCTATATTGCGACGGGCTTAAAAGCAGAAACAGGACTTTTAAACAAACATAAATGCACCTATAAGTGATAAAATAACAAAAAAATTGCTATCTCTTTAAATCTTAAAAAGTTGTCATTATAAACATGTGTCATGTTCATTCAGCTAATAATGAAACAGATATAATAGACAAGGAAATCAAGAAAACTGGTATAAGCTACATTCTACAGGCAATAAACACATCATGCATGTCATTGAAGAACAAAAAAGAAGAAAATGTGGTCCATAACATAGAACAGGAAATCTTATCTATTACAGGAGCAATGTAAAGTACCTTCTCAAGTTCCTCCAAGACAGCTTTAGCAATATCACCTTTCTGCTAAAAAAGCTCATCCAATGTCATCCTGGGAACCTGTGGGCCCGAACCCTTGTTAATCTTAGTTGGGATGTTGAGGACCTGGGTATAACATAAACAGAACAATGAGACACCACTGTATAAGAAAGACAATGGAATATAGGGTACAAGAAGTCACAAGTACCTGGAAGAAGGATGACTGAGAGGGATCAAGACCAGTGTTCCCTGGTGGCACAACACAACATCGACAGGAGCAACCAAACCAACACGAGAAGGAGCTCCGACCTGATAAGGAACCAATGTTTAGACTACAACATCATGTTCCAAGTCATGGTATAAGTTGCACAGTTTGAAAAACCACTAAAGAGAGACAAGCAACACACATGAACACTACCAACTGTATATACTAAGCTCGTACCACATTTTCAAGTACTTGATGTAAAAGAAATCTGAGAATGGTAAAAAGTTAGAGCCAGATTATTGTTTAATATATCTCAGTGTTTTGTGAAAATGTAGTTCAATTATGTTTTAAGGCAAACTCTATTTAGTTGAGTTCTAAATTAGGAGAAAATCGATTAACCCTTTATACTAATTCACAATTAACTCTTACAACAGAAAAAACTCCAAACAAAACGATAAAATTTTAGTGCACCATCAATAGTGTAGGTCTAAATTAGCAAAAGAAAAAAAAATGAGTAGGTTTAGTGATAATCATAACTTGTGAATACATATCATCAGCCCCAACGACAACAACACACATGTGACATGACAATTTAAACACACAACCTATGATTACACAGATACACACAACACTAAGAAGTGTATACATATAACAACATACAATCAAACATTATTAGTAAACCACATTTCACAAAGTCCGACAACTTACGGGAGGAAACAGCGTATCAGTAGTAGGAGTCTCATACTCCTCAGTCCCTTCACAAGGCACATTAAGATCATGAACCGGAGTACCTCGAAGCAGCAGACCTCTCAATCGGCCCCAATATCGAACCAGCTTGCATCATCTTGGCTTCCCACAGCTAAATTCCACAAAACAAAACTCAATTACCACATGTTAAAACAATACAAGATGCTCAAGTGCATACCCATAAGATTGGGCTGCATTAGTTTATATAGATGAAGATGTTACAGACTATGGTTAGATGAGGAACATGACAGCCTAGCCACCATACCACCATCATACTTGCTAGGCTAGCACCATATTATAAGATGCTAGTTGTCTAATACAAAAGTTATCAATACATCTGTTATAACTACTTTACAGATAGCTAACTACTTTCTCTAACAGCCCCCCTCAAGCGAAGCTGGTTTGGAACAACAGTGAGCTTGTCTCGAAGCAGTAAAAACCGAGCCCGACCTAGCGGTTTGGTTAGTGCATCCGAAATCTGCTCAGAAGTAGGAATGTATCGAACAAGAAGTTGTTTTTGAGCAACTCTTTTGCGAACAAAATGAAAATCTATTTCTACATGTTTAGTACGAGCGTGAAACACCGGATTTGCTGCAAGAAAAGTGGCGCCTAAATTATCACACCAGAGAGTGGGAGAAGAAGGCAAAGAAATCTGTAATTCACGTAATAATTGTTGAATCCATATCAGCTCTGCAGTAGTACAGGCAAGACTTCGATATTCAGATTCCGTACTTGAACGAGATGCAGTATTCTGTTTACGTGAACTCCAGGAGATTAAATTTGGACCAAAAAATATACAAAATGCACCTTGCGAACGACGATCATTTGGGCAACCTGCCCAATCAGCATCAGAGAATCCTTGCAAATCAAATGAAGAACACTTACGAATGTGAAGACCATGATAGATACTGCCTTTAAGGTAACGTAAGATACGTTTGACAGCAATCCAATGTAGTGAACTCGGCGCTTGCATAAATTGACAGACTTTATTAACAGCAAAGGAAATCTCAGGTCTAGTTATTGTCAAGTACTGGAGAGCACCAACAACACTTCTGTACAGTGTACTATCATGAAAAATATCACCATTAGAAGCGTATAACCGAGCTGAAGATGACATAGGAGTTGCTACTGGTTTAGAATCAGTCATATTTGTGCGATGCAAGAGCTCACGAATATATTTTTCTTGACTTAATAAGATACCATCTGAAGTTGGGGAGACTTCAATGCCAAGGAAAAAATTTAGAGAACCAAGATCTTTTAATGCAAACGAGGAAGATAAACCATGAATAGTTCCTTCAAGTTCATCTGAAGAAGAACCTGTTATCAAAATATCATCGACATAAATTAGTACAAAAATCACATATGACGATGTGCGCTTAATAAACAGTGATGCATCAATATGCGACTCTATAAATCCAAGTTGCAACAAACGATGTCGTAGCTTATGAAACCAGGTACGAGGTGATTGTCGTAATCCATAGATAGACTTATGTAATCGACAAACGTAATGCGGAAACCGAGGATCGGTGAAGCCAATGGGCTGTTTCATGTACACTTCTTCTTCCAAATCGCCGTGTAAAAAAGCATTAGAAACATCTAACTGCTTGACATGCCAATTATAAGTAACAACAAGGCTTAATACAAGTCGAATAGTCACTGGTTTAATCACAGGACTAAAAGTTTCTTCAAAATCAATACCGTATTGTTGTCCATAACCCTTTGCCACTAAACGTGCTTTGAACCTCTCCACTGATCCATCAGATTTGCGTTTAATTTTGAAAACCCATCTGTTATCAATCACATTTTTACCAGGTGGAAGAGGGACTAGAGTCCATGTATCATTTTGAATCAGTGCTTTGTATTCCTCTACCATTGCTATTTGCCACCGTGGGTCCTTAGATGCAGAAGTGTAACAAGTAGGCTCAAATTCTGCAACAGAAGAAGTTAGTAATGCATACTTTGGATTTGGCTTCCGTATACCCATTTGTAATCTAGTTCTCATTGGATGAGTAGATGGAAAAACAGGAGTACCAGAAACAGGAGGAGAAACTATAGGAGAGTCATGATTTCCAACAGAGATAGCCTCAGAAGTGGTCTGTATATTGTGTGGAGAATTGATCTGGGAAGGAAGTGATATGGTTTGAGGATTTGGAAGAGATGCTTGGGGAAAATGAATAGGAATGGGACCAAGGATAGATTGTTCATCAGAGATACATTTACAAGATACATTCTTCTGTGACTGAAAAGGAAAATGACTCTCATCAAATGCCACATTTCGGGATATATAAATTCTATTAGATTCAAGATGTAAACATTTATATCCACGATGCTTACCACTATAACCCAAGAAGACGCATTTAGCCGAACGATATTGAAATTTGTTGCGATTAAATGGTCGAAGATGTGGAAAACAAGCACACCCAAATACTTTCAGAAATTTATAATCAGGAGGCGTACCAAATAATTTTTGCCAAGGAGACATAGAACCAATGATTTTAGATGGCAACTGATTAATGAGAAAGGTGGCTGATTCAAAAGCATCAAACCAATACGTGAATGGAATAGATGCAGTGGCAAGGAGTGTTAAACCCGTATCAACAATGTGCCTATATTTTCTCTCGGCAGAACCGTTTTGTTCATGGGTAGCTGGACAAGATTGTCTATGTGTTATTCCACAGGAGTAAAATATAGAACGAAGAGATTTATATTCAGTTCCCCCATCAGTATGTAAAGATTTAATTTTCCGACTGAAGAATGTTTCAACTTTATTTTTAAATTGTAAAAATATAGCTGGAACTTCTGATTTATAACGCATTGGAAAAATCCATGTATATCGACTGAAACCATCAACAAAATGAATATAATACTTGGCACCACAAATAGAATCAAGAGGTGCAGGACCCCAAATATCTGAATAGATCATGTCTAAAGGATGTTCAACAATATTGGTACTAGAAAGAAAAGGTAATGTATGATTTTGCCAAGTTGACAAGAACTACAAAATGGAAGTGATTTATTTGAGACAGGTAAAGAGAAAGATGACACGACGTGACGAGTTGTAGCAGAGCTGGGATGTCCAAGACGCTGATGCCAAACGTTTAATGGAGCTCTCTCAGCTAGAAAAACAGAAGGAAGATGTTGATCAGGATGAGAATGAGGAGAAAGTTGATACAGACCATCTTTAAGAGGACCTCGGAAGATCACGGCTCCCGTTTGATTGTCCTGTGCATGAAAGCCAGAAGAGTTAAAATGAAAAGAACTATCATGATCATTGCAAAATTGCGAAACTGAGATCAAATTTTTTGTTATTGCAGGAACATGAAGGACATTATTTAAAACAATAGGACCATGAGGCGTATGAAGAGAACTAGATCCAATATGGGAAATATTCAAACCTGTACCATTACCAACTGCAATTTGTGCACTACCAGTGAAATCTGAATGCATGGACAGGTTATTAAGATCAGCTGTAAGATGATTGGTTGCTCCTGAATCAGGATACCAGTTTGAGTCTGAGACTGAGGATGTCGCTGCAACATAGGCTGATGGTTGAGGATTAGCACCAGTGAAGGATATATCAAAGCGACGACGACATGTGAGAACTGAATGACCCATAATTCCACAAAGCTGGCATTGGACAGAACCATGACTAGAGCCAACACGTGATTTATTAGAATGAACATAGGAATGGTTTCCACGACCACGACGATTACCACCACGAGAAAAATTGCCACCACGATATCCACCATTGGATTGTGGCCTTTGTGATGCAGGAGCCACTAGCGACTGATTTGAAGCAATGTTTGCAGATAATGGAATTGTATCCATTTTAGGCTGAGCATGACGTTCAAGACGTCGATCATAACTCAATAGCAAGCTATGAACATCATGAACAGTAAGATCGTCTAATTTAGTATAGACAGAGATGACAAAGGGATCATAAGTTGGGCCAAGACCATTTAGAGTATGGTCAATCAGATCCTGGGATGAAATAACATTCCCTGTTGCTGCAAGAGAATCAGCAAGTGACTTAATTTTCTTTATATAGTCAGGCATGGAGAGTGATCCTTTAGAGATGTTAGAAAGATCATGCTTTAAATCATGAATTCTTGTCCGGGAAGAAGATGCAAATAAAGTTTGGAGAGTTGTCCATGCTGAATGAGAAGTTTCACAACTAATAACCTGGGCAAGAACATTTTCTGTAAGTGAAGAGAGGAGCCAGCCAAGGATCAATTGATCCTGTTCTTGCCACGCAGTATACTCTGGATTAAATGGGACTTCAACAGTAGAAGATGTAGAGGATGGTGTACTAGGGGTTGTTGTTGGGAATATGGGTCCCTTCCTATGTGGAAAAATCCCAATTTGATATAATACTTTTGGAAAGTTATTCTTCAGTCTATTATTGACTTCTAAACCTCTTGAGTGTGTTTTTTTTTCTTTCGGTGGGTTGGTATTATTGCTGAGAAAAACAGAGAAGAAAACAGTACCAGAAATCAGATTTTTCACAGAAGCTTTTCTGCATTTTCTGCTCAGAACAGTCTTCAGATATTGCATCAGTTCATAGCCTATTTGTGGTCCGTTTTTGCTCAAATTTTGACAGCAGTCCAGGGACATCAGGGGCTTGATTCTGTGAGAATTTGGTGTTGATTAGAGCTGTGGTCAGGGAGATATAGCTGCTGGTATAGAGGCTGATTTTCGGGTGATTTCTTCTCAGATCTCTCTTTTTGTTTTAGTTCATTATGATTATGTTCTAATGAGTTTAAAATTGTGAACTCATTGAGAATTGGATTAGGGTTTGTGTAACCTCCTTTTAATCATAGTAAACACTTGGGTGGACTCCTAATCGTCCCGTGGTTTTTACTCTTCACATCGAAGGGGTTTTCCACGTAAAACGTCTCTGCGTTTTTCTGGAGTTTTTCGTGATTAATATTTCTGCTGTGTTCTTGATTCTAATTAATCGTTTGGGATCAGTTTTATCCCATCATCTTGGTATCAGAGCTGTGGTTTAATTGTAGTAGATTACTCCATGGATTCGAGTAATATAAACACGAGCAGAATGGTCAGTTTGAATGGCAATAATTACCATCTCTGGAAACGAAAAATGAAAGATTTGTTGTATGTTAAAAGTTGGCATTTACCTGTGTTTGCTACTGATAAACCGGAAGGAAAAACAGATGCGCAATGGGAATTTGAGCATGAACAAGTTTGTGGTTTTATTCGTCAATAGGTTGATGATAATATTTTGAACCATATTAATGACGAAGTTCACGCAAAAACTCTGTGGCTGAAACTGGATTCTCTTTATGCAAATAAATCTTGAAATAATAAGTTGTTTCTTATTAAGCAACTTATGGGATTAAAGTACAAAGAAGGAATGGCTTTGTCCGATCATTTGAATGATTTTCATGGCGTTATTCAGCAGTTGTCCGCAATGGAAATTAAGTTCGACAGCGAAGTGCAGGGGCTGCTCTTGCTTGGCACTCTTCCTGAATCGTGGGACACTTTTAGAATGACACTTTGTAACTCTGCACCGCAAGGCAAAATCACCTTGGATTTGGCAAAGGTGGGGATCTTAAATGAGGAGATGAGAAAGAAATCTCATGGTGTATCAACTTCCTCTGAAGAAGCTTATGTAGCAGAAAATAGAGGAAGGGGTAGAAGTAGAGGTCCGGGTGTCAGAGATAAAAGCAGAAGCAAGTCCCGTGGGAGGTACAAAAATTTAAAATGCCACTATTGTGATAAAACTGGTCATATCCAGAAATATTGCTACAAGTGGAAAAGAGAAAACAAAGGTGGTAATGGCAAGCAAGATAAGAAGCAAGATCAGAAAGATCAAGACAGTGGTGATCGAGCCGCAACTGCAACAAGTGATGATCTTATCATTGTACATGATGAGAATTATGTGAACCTAGCTGATTTTGAAACAAGTTGGGTGATTGATAGTGGGGCTTCAAAACATGTGACATCAAGGAAAGAATTTTTTACATCTTACACACCGGGTGACTACGGGGTATTGAAGATGGGTAATGATAATTTGGCTCAAGTTGTAGGTGTTGGAGATGTTTGTTTAGTAACTGATATTGGAGCCAAGTTGGTGCTCAAGGATGTTAGACACGTACCGGATATTCGGTTGAATTTAATCTCCACCGGCAAGCTCGATGATGAAGGTTTTTGTAACACCTTCAAAGGTGGTCAATGGAAACTCTCAAGAGGCAATTTGGTTCTAGCTCATGGGAAGAAGAACACAAGCCTATATTTCTTGCAAGCCACAATTTCCACCGATAGTGTAAATGTTGCAAGTGATGATCTAGCAAAGCTTTGGCATAGGAGGCTTAACCATATGAGTGAAAAAGGGATGAGCATCTTGATGAAGAAGGAGGCACTTCCAGATTTGAAGAGCACAAAGTTGGACAAGTGTTCTCATTGTTTTGCTGGAAAACAAAATCGAGTTTCGTTCAAGAAACATCCTCCGTCAAGAAAATCAGGTTTGCTTGATCTTGTACATTCTGATGTTTGTGGTCCTTTAAAGGTTAAAACTTTTAGTGGTGCACTCTATTTTGTAACCTTTATTGATGATTGTTCAAGAAAATTATGGGTGTATACTTTGAAAACTAAAGACCAGGTGCTTGATGTATTTAAACAATTTCAAGCTCTAGCAGAAAGACAAACGGGCAGAAAATTGAAGTGCATTCGTTCCGATAATGGTGGTGAATATATTGGTCCGTTGGATGTTTATTGCAAGTCATTGGGCATAAGGCATCAACGTACACCTAAGAAGACTCCACAACTGAATGGAATGGCAGAGAGGATGAATAGAACGCTCCTGGAACGAATTCGGTGCATGCTGTCCGAGTCAAAACTGCCCAGAATTTTTTGGGGCGAAGCTTTGTATACCGCTGCCCATGTAATTAATATGTCTCCTTGTGCTTCATTAAATGGTGATGTTCCTGATCATGTTTGGCTTGACAAGGAGGTCTCTTACAATCACTTGCGAGTGTTTGGTTGCAAGGCATTTGTACATGTTCCGAATGATGAAAGATCGAAGCTTGATTCGAAGACTCGGGAATGTGTTTTTGTTGGCTATGGTCAAGATCAATTTGGCTATAGATTCTATGATCCCGTGAGCAAGAAACTGATCCGGAGCAGAGATGTTGTGTTTGTTGAAGATCAAACAATTGAAAATATTCAAAAAGCTCAAGAGACTACTTCTCACCAAGGTTACGACTTGGTTGATTTAGAGCTGCCCCCGTTGAGTTCTATGCCTACACCGGCTAACGAAGAACATCATAATGATTTTGGAGGTAATGATCATGAGCAACATGATGATAATGATGATGATGATGACACTAATGGGAATGATCATCACCGGTCTCCTGAAAATCAGCAAGCTCCCGTAAGACGGTCTACCAGGGACCGAAATCCTTCTACTAAATATCCTTCTTCTGATTATATTCTCCTAACTGATGGGGGAGAACCTGAATCCTTTAGGGAAGCTGTGGAAAGTGATGACAAACAGTGTTGGATGGCTGCAATGAAAGAAGAAATTAAGGCATTGCATGATAATGACACATTTGATCTTGTAGAACTTCCAAAAGGCAAGAAGGTTTTGAAAAATCGGTGGGTGTACAAGCAAAAGCAAGATGCAAATGCAATGAAGCCTCGATACAAAGCGAGACTTGTTGTTAAGGGTTGCAATCAAAGAAAAGGGATAGACTTTGATGAGATTTTTTCACCAGTTGTCAAGATGTCCTCAATTAGAGTTATTTTGGGTCTTGCTGCTAGCCTAGATTTAGAGATTGAACAACTAGATGTGAAGACCGCCTTCCTTCACGGAGATCTTGAAGAAGACATTTACATGGAACAACCAGAAGGCTTCAAAGTTAGTGGCAAAGAAGATTATGTGTGCAAATTGAAGAAGAGCTTGTATGGCTTAAAACAAGCTCCAAGACAATGGTATCGCAAGTTTGATTCCTTTATGGGGGAGCAAGGCTATAAAAAGACTTCATGTGATCATTGTGTGTTCTTGAAAAGATTTGCTGAAGATGATTTTATTATTTTGCTACTTTATGTTGATGATATGCTTATCGTCGGGCAAAATAAAAGTCGAATTGCTAATTTAAAAGAGCAATTAAATCTGACTTTTTCTATGAAGGAACTTGGGGCTGCAAATCAGATTTTGGGCATTCGGATAATTCGAGATCGAAAAGTTCGAAGATTGTGGTTGTCTCAAGAAGCTTATGTCAACAAAGTGCTTCGAAGGTTCAACATGGATAAGGCAAAATCAGTTCGTACTCCTCTTGGTATGCATTTTAAATTGTCTACCGAACAATGTCCTACCACCGACGAAGATATTGAAATTATGGAAAATGTTCCTTATGCTTCAGCGGTGGGTAGTTTGATGTACGCAATGGTGTGCACAAGGCCCGATATAGCTCACGCCGTTGGCTTGGTCAGTAGGTTCCTTTCTAATCCGGGAAAAGAGCATTGGAGTGCCGTGAAATGGATTATGAAGTACTTGCGCGGGACTGCTGATATGAAGTTGTGTTTTGGCATTGATAAGGCTGTTCTTATAGGCTATTCATATTCCGATATGGCTGGGGATATCGATTCCAGGAGGTCTACATCGGGGTATCTGATTACATTTGCAGGAGGAGCTGTTTCATGGCAATCTAGGCTGCAAAAATGCGTGGCTTTATCAACCACTGAATCTGAATTTATCGCTGCTACAGAGGCAAGTAAAGAATTACTTTGGATGAAGCGTTTTGTTCGACAACTTGGTTTTACGCAGAAAAACTATGTGTTGTTCTGTGATAGTCAAAGTGCAATTCATCTTGCAAAGAATTCTACCTTCCATGCCAAGTCCAAACATATAGATGTGAGGTACCATTGGATTCGTGATGTTCTTGAAGCAAAGTTTCTGGAATTTCAGAAAATTCACACGGATGACAATGGTTCCGATATGATGACTAAGGCGTTGCCACGAGGTAAGTTTGAGACTTGTCGTACGCTTGCCGGAATGGCAGCCACTTCCTCATAGTCGGGAGGGGGAGATTTGTTGGGAATATGGGTCCCTTCCTATGTGGAAAAATCCCAATTTGATATAATACTTTTGGAAAGTTATTCTTCAGTCTATTATTGACTTCTAAACCTCTTGAGTGTGTTTTTTTTTCTTTCGGTGGGTTGGTATTATTGCTGAGAAAAACAGAGAAGAAAACAGTACCAGAAATCAGATTTTTCACAGAAGCTTTTCTGCATTTTCTGCTCAGAACAGTCTTCAGATATTGCATCAGTTCATAGCCTATTTGTGGTCCGTTTTTGCTCAAATTTTGACAGCAGTCCAGGGACATCAGGGGCTTGATTCTGTGAGAATTTGGTGTTGATTAGAGCTGTGGTCAGGGAGATATAGCTGCTGGTATAGAGGCTGATTTTCGGGTGATTTCTTCTCAGATCTCTCTTTTTGTTTTAGTTCATTATGATTATGTTCTAATGAGTTTAAAATTGTGAACTCATTGAGAATTGGATTAGGGTTTGTGTAACCTCCTTTTAATCATAGTAAACACTTGGGTGGACTCCTAATCGTCCCGTGGTTTTTACTCTTCACATCGAAGGGGTTTTCCACGTAAAACGTCTCTGCGTTTTTCTGGAGTTTTTCGTGATTAATATTTCTGCTGTGTTCTTGATTCTAATTAATCGTTTGGGATCAGTTTTATCCCATCAGTTGTGACAGGTGAAGCACCAGAGGTTATGGCTGGCACATTTGATACTGGGCATGGGAATGTTCCATCGACATATCCAAGGAGCCGAAAACCACGTAAGGTTGGAACAAATTGAGCCCTCCAAAGGAGATAATTAGGACCGTCTAATTTGACAGAAACCATATGAAAAATATTTTTGGTTTGCATCTGAGTGGATAAAGAGGAACCAGATGTTAAAGAAGAAGAAGATGATAGTGAAGCAGCCATAGAGGGGAAAGGAAAAAAAAATGGAGATTAATCCTATTTAGGCTCTTGATACCATGTTAAAACAATACAAGATGCTCAAGTGCATACCCATAAGATTGGGCTGCATTAGTTTATATAGATGAAGATGTTACAGACTATGGTTAGATGAGGAACATGACAGCCTAGCCACCATACCACCATCATACTTGCTAGGCTAGCACCATATTATAAGATGCTAGTTGTCTAATACAAAAGTTATCAATACATCTGTTATAACTACTTTATAGATAGCTAACTACTTTCTCTAACACCACAAAACCCACAATTTCATCCACATCAATTCAAAAAAAAAAAACCCAACCAAACCTAAGTAACCCTAATCAACTAATTTCACATAATTCAAACACAATATACTCAATTCACAACAAACACAATCACTCAATTAACAAACTCAAACATAAAATTAAAACAACAAACAATAATCTAGTGTTTAAAACATTACTCCTTGAAGCTCGACAAGAACGGCGTTGCCGGGCCCACCGTTCGATACAAACTCATCGTGAATCTTGTTGATAACATCTTCGATGACTTGGATGTACACGCCGCTCGTCGCCATCGAACTCGCCATTTTTCTGGTTAATCGGAGTGAAATTGTGACGAAATTGAAAGAGATGAAGACAGTATAGATCTTGTTGAGGAGAAAGTGATCTTAATGGTGCTGAAAATGTTTGGGGAGAGTAAGCTAGCGAGAGAGATTTAGAGAGAGAGACCATTGAAGCAACAGCAACAGCGGGAGTGAACAATGGAGCAAAGGTTTTAAATTACACTTTTCGTTAATGGGGTCCGGTCATGTCAAGTACATTGTGCAATTGATTTAGTAAATAGGCCTGTTGTGACAATTTCACTAGTCATGCCACCGACAGTTTATTTGGCATACTATTTTAGAGCCGTTGGATCGTTATCCAACGGCTCTGATTTAAAAAAAATTCGTACCGTACCGCATAAACTTTATGCGGTACGGAGTAATTACCAAAATGTCCTTACTGTTCACGTACCGCAGAAACTTTCTGCGGTTTCTGCGGTACGGTGAACAGTAGATTTTTTATGTGAAAACAGGGGGGCATTTTGGTAATTACTCCGTACCGCAGAAAGTTTATGCGGTACGGTGTTGTTTTTTTTAAATCACAGCCGTTGGATCAACCATCCAACGGTCCAGAAACCGTATGTTAAATAAGAGGTCCCTGGCATACGTTTGCCAGGGACCGGGAGCCTTCGTTAATTAAAGGTTTTATACGTCGGGGGACGGGGTATATACATAGTGACGTAAAAATTGCTACTTTATACGTTGGGTAATACAAGTTCGACATATAAATTGAGACTTTATATGGCGGTGCGGTTGAGAAAGAACCAACGTATTTTAAATTTATATGTCGATAAGAAAAAAATTGATGTATAAAATTATCATATACGTCGTCCTTTTACATGTGGGATGTAAAAAGTCAATTTTGTACTAATGTTTTGTCCTACCTTTTTTGTCACTTAACACGTTGTAGATTTTAAAATAAAAATATATAACCACTTTTATCAACCAAGAAATAACATTATAGAAGTACCTAAATCAAACTAAACCAAACGTATCTAGTATATCCCGTTTAAAGCAAAATTTGGAAAGGATAAGATATAAATAAATTATGCTCCTACTCAAAAAGTTGGGAGGCTGTTTCTGTAAAATCCCCAACTTGTATAGAAGTACCTCATTTCATGAATAAAAGTAGGGTAAACTGTGATAGAAAAGTGGACCATCTTCTTCTTTTTTTATATAGGTATCAGAATGAACAGATGTAGTAATTTTAAAATAAGGTGAGAGCGAAATAATGTGAATGGAGTAGTAATTAAGAAAGGAAAGGATGGGGATGGGTTTTGGGGGGGGGGGGCATGTGCACCTTCTGTTCATGTCACTGATAATTTTGCAGTATGTAGTGATTCTTCAGTCACATGAACATGTAAGTGTGTGTTTGGTTTTTAGCAATAGATCGAGTAACCTTCCTCGCATGAATTACCAGTACGTAACGTGTCATGTTCGTTATGGTTACCAATGACTAACCATATCAGGATTCAGGACCATTGCATTAAAATGGAAGCAAATTAATTTACATAAAAATTTCATTTATTATTGTATGTATCATGTATTCTACTATGTAAATGGTTCAAAGTTTATCTATTAAATGTGTGTGTGGTTTTCTAGAATCTATAATCAAAGCATGAACATTGCCGGTGGATTTTAATAAAGCCATGGTTGGGGCTATGTTAACGAGCTTCCACATAAATAGATAATTTTAATGTGCACCTTCTGTTCATGTCACTGATAATTTTGCAATATGTAGTGATTCTTCAGTCACATGAACATGTAAGTGTGTGTTTGGTTTTTAGCAATAGATCGAGTAACCTTCCTCGCATGAATTACCAGTACGTAACTTGTCATGTTCGTTATGGTTACCAATGACTAACCATATCAGGATTCAGGACCATTGCATTAAAATGGAAGCAAATTAATTTACATAAAAATTTCATTTATTATTGTATGTATCATGTATTCTACTATGTAAATGGTTCAAAGTTTATCTATTAAATGTGTGTGTGGTTTTCTAGAATCTATAATCAAAGCATGAACATTGCCGGTGAATTTTAATAAATCCATGGTTGGGGCTATGTTAACGAGCTTCCACATAAATGTTCTTACTTCATTTGTTAACTACCACGATCAAAATACTTTATAATACCAACCCAGGAGTTCAGTTTAATGAAATGAGCCGGTACAAATTATAAAGGGAGGAAAAAATCAAACATTTGATCTTAAATATTTGTCAAACATTCTTTAAACACGTTGTTAGTAAGCACATTCCTTCCGGTTAGGGTGATAACATAATTTCATTTTTATAGATTTTGTGCATGGTCATTAGGAAATTAGTGAATGAATGATTTTCTTCATTTCAAAAACCATCCAGGTATGTAAAATCCTTTTTATCTTTACTTTTCCTTGATTAATGAGTGATGTAAATACTCAACATTTTTTTATAGAGATTTTATTGTTTTAGATCTAATTTGTTTTGTTTGTTATTTCAGTCGATGAACGGTATGAATAATGAATCCATCAAGATAGATGAACTTCAGTCGATGGTAGCAGCCGATTTGGGTACATCTGCCCCTTTACTCTCTAATGTTTGTAAGTACATCTACCCCTTCTAAGCATCCATATACTAATAATATTTGTTTATGTTGTTTCACGTGATGTGTTCATAAATTTTGACGATTTTTTGAGTGGTCAAGTGTTCGATCATCTCATTGAGATTGAGTGGTCAAGTTCATGTAGATTTTATTATATTATTTGTTCATGTTTAAAACATTTGCACACCAACTGTTTGATTAAATGTTTAAAAGACTTTTGTATATGTCAATTTGTTTAAAAGTCAGATTATGTTGATTGTGTCATTATTGTAGTGATTGTGGTTTGTTGTGTGCTACAAATTTGATATGATTAGTAATAGATGTCTTCAATTTATTGTTGTTCCGTGCTAAAATAGTAAGTTTTTAATTTGAGTGATATAATCTCTTTATATTATAGTTCCTGCTGCCTGATTTCTACAGTAAAATTCAATGACAAGTCTTCACCCTCAAGTTTTACAACAATTACATGAATTGCCACCGTCTCCCCCGTTATATAGAGGAAAATTAATTACACTGTACCGGTATTGAAGCAAAGTCCCCTTGATCATTCAAATTTGAAACTAAATTAAATTTAATACATGAGGTACTCATTCGCCTGCTCTCTCTCTGTTGGGTTTCAACCCAATATGTGTTATGGGCTTGGGTGTTTTAAGATATATATTGGTAAGGTAATAATTCTATGTGTAGACAATTATTATATATGGTATGTCTTGATCACAAAGTTTGGAAATTAGGTGCCAAGAATTGGAAGGCTTGTATAACAAGTATGGTAAGACTTGTAGAACAAGTATGGTAAGTCTTGGTGGCTAAGTTTTGGATGACTATATATACATAGTCATATTGTATTTGTTTGATGTGTGAAAACTTAAGAGATGTAGTCTTAAGTATTGTTTGCGAGATGCTTGAGCATTATTGGCTCAAGTATCGGGTTGGGACACCGTTAAGGTGTTATTGTTTTGATGTATTGTTAATTATTGTTAAGATTAATAATACGAGTTTGGGGCGTGGGTGTTTCCACGTCAAGTATTTGTGTGTTCTTGTTTTGCGCTTTGGTAGATCTTGTTAATTATTGATTGGTGTGTGTGCGCGCTCTGTATTGGTGATTGTGAATCTCGAATTGTGTGTAAGTCCCCTAACCTAACAAGTGGTATCAAGAGCCAAGGTTTGGGTTCGTGATTGAGGAGGTTGAGGGAAAGTTCGAGAAGGATTTGTTGACAAGGAGATTGCTACTAAAGCGGGTAGAGACAAAGTTACGTGCGGTTTGGAGGTTGGCTTGCACCGTGGATCAATCCTGTGTTCGGACTCGAGATGGAAGAAGATGGAAGAGGTCATCGCAATTGTTTCAATGGCTTGATCAACCAGGTGAACTGTTCGGATGATACTACGGATTTTCTTCAGGAGACCGAAGGATTGTGAAAGCAAGGATCGGGTGACTCAACATGTGGAAGGGCACTCGTGGTGGTTGATGCACGTGATTTTGTAGATGGATACATCGTTATGGTGAAGAACGATGGTTTGGGTGGTTTGGAGGGTCACTATATGGGTTTTAGCGACACTCAATGTTTGGAAGAGCAAGACGAGGAGATTCTTGTTCGAGGGGAGGCGTTGGCGAATGGACGTCAATGGCTTGATTGGTTACCGTTCAATCCGATGTGGGTATTGGGTTGAAGGGGAGGATTGTTGGGTTTCAACCCAATATGTGTTATGGGCTTGGGTGTTTTAAGATATATATTGGTAAGGTAATAATTGTATGTGTAGACAATTATTATATATGGTATGTCTTGATCACAAAGTTTGGAAATTAGGCGCCAAGAATTGGAAGGCTTGTATAACAAGTATGGTAAGACTTGTAGAACAAGTATGGTAAGTCTTGGTGGCTAAGTTTTGGATGACTATATATACATAGTCATATTGTATTTGTTTGATGTGTGAAAACTTAAGAGATGTAGTCTTAAGTATTGTTTGCGAGATGCTTGAGCATTGTTGGCTCAAGTATCGGGTTGGGACACCGTTAAGGTGTTATTGTTTTGATGTATTGTTGATTATTGTTAAGATTAATAATACGAGTTTGGGGCGTGGGTGTTTCCATGTCAAGTATTTGTGTGTTCTTGTTTTGCGCTGTGGTAGATCTTGTCAATTATTGATTGGTGTGTGTGCGCGCTCTGTATTGGTGATTGTGAATCTCGGATTGTGTAAGTCCCCTAACCTAACACTCTCTTCCTTTTTCTCTATTCAATTTTTGCTCCCCTTTTTCACCATTTATCTTTCTATTAGTCTCTTTCCTTTAATTTGATATTATGAAATACGACTTTAGTACTTTGTTCTTATTTTGAATGCAATTTCAATCTTGCAGTGGAGCTGTTTGATTATTTATACAAGAGAATTGTTGATTTTAGGTTTTTTTTTCTCAACTATTTTCTTCTTTTGAATACTTTGTAATGCTTAGTTCTTATTTTGAATGCAGTTTCAACTTTGCAGAGGAGGTGTTTGATCATTTGTCCAAGAAAACAAGTTTAAAAATTGCCAATTTTAGGTATTTTTCGTAACTATTTTTTGATAATTAATCTTTTTAAGACAACGATTAATAGATATGATAGTTTTATTATGAGAGTAAGTACATGAATCAATTTTACCAAGATTATTGTTAATTATTTTGGTTTGTGTGATTGTTGATGCAAGTTTAATTTGGTTTGTGTGGCTTGGTTTAGAGATGTTTTTTGGTTTTGCAGTTAACCGTGTGATTGAAGTTCTAAGAGAGCAACACATTATGATGAGCAACACAACGGCAGTGCATTTTTGTGAGTCTTGAATTTGATATTTGGTTTTTTTAAGTGAATTTTGTATGACTCTTTTCTTATTGCATATTGTTTTTGTTTTATGAGTTTTTGATTTAAGGATCTATAATTTTTTAAAAAGTTATTCGATGTCAATATTTATACACGGATGTTTGTAGTATATGCAGTTACCGTTAATCCAATAGAAAGTAACTCAGGTTTGATTATGTCAACTTTGTATATTCACAACTGTATAATAAGTTTGTTCATAGGTATATAAGTTTGTTGATAGAAGACAGTAGATAAATTTTACTTGGTTCATTACGAGTACAGGTTTATTGTCCAACAGACATGAGTAATTATCCCAGTTAACATCATACCAGTTGAATGTTTGGTTTCCAGAAACGTAAAAACTGAGATATGAAAGCTAGATTTGATGTTCCATTGTAAGCTTAACCTGACTTTAAAAGCACAAGGCTGGCTGCGTAGCCTAGAAAATGCAGGAGATCTGCAAAAATGAGTATCTATTTTTATCAGTGTGTTTGTTAGATTTTGCTGATTTGAGTATTTCGTTAGTACTTTTGTTGTACCATGTGTGATTATTAACTGGATTGGAATGGAATCTTTGGGAAACTTCTGTACATTTGTGTTGAAAGGCTAATAAAACTATACATGGCCAAACCGGACCGGAACCGGCTAACCGGACCGGAACCGGACCGGGTCAAAACCGGTCAAAACCGGCCCGGACCGGAACCGGCCCGGAACCGCCGGTTTATGCATTTCTAAGGTTCAGGTTCCGGTTTATATACATTAAAAATCGTTGAACCGTCGGTTAACCGCCGGTTCAAACCCGACGGTTCAAACCGCCGGTTAACCGTTACTAAATGTGATGTTTATTATATATATAGTATAGTTAATAGTTGCATATAGTGAAAAGAAGTGTTACTAGTATAGTTTATGATATAGACTGATGAGCTCCTCAGAAAAAGATTCTGGCATGCATTAACTATTTATATAAAAACGTGTGGTCATGTGAAGCATTATTGGATGGTGAGAAAGTTGTTATTTGTTAATCACAAAAGTTGGCCAATTAATTACAACTTTTAATACAACTCATAAACAAATACAACCGAAAATTAGATTTAATCCTTAAAGTAAAAAAGGACACCAGAATCGGATGACTCGAGTTAGCATAGATTACAAAAATTGTTGTAATAAATTTTATTGTTTGTTGTATTCTTGTAAAACATTTTAAATTTATTGTAATATATTAGATAATTTTTTAATTAAAAAAGTACCAATGAATTTAACATTAAATTCAGAAAAACTTATCGCATTTCGAAGAAAAAAAACGTATCTAGTATATATATATGGTTCAAACCGGAACCGGAACCGGGTCTTGAACCGGGTCAAACCCCGGTCAAACCCTGAACCGTCTGAACCGGAACCGGCGGTTTATATACTGTTAAGGTTCAGGTTCCGGTTCAAGATTTTTACAAACCGGAACCGGCGGTTCACGAACCGGAACCGGCGGTTCACGAACCGTGGCCATGTATAAATAAAACCTTGACATCTGTGAGAACTCCTGCAAATGATCGGTGAATGGGGCGGAATGCCAGAGTCAAGAGGGGGCTATTTCCTTCTGTTGATTTATTAGGCTAATTGTGTGTACGAGAAAATGAATTAGGTGAATGAGTCTATATTGCCATGAGTGCAACATTTTATAACAGGCTTTGCTTTCAGTTATCACTCTTTAGATGCCTGAATTGATAGAAAATACAGAGTGCCATAAATAAAATTGATCGAATTATGTTAATAACTTGAGAAAACACACCTGAGGCATTACAAACTAAATACAGTTAACTTATTTAGAATACACTGCACAAAAATCAGGCCAAAGTTTAGTTACCTGAGACTTCTAAGAATGATGAAACATTTATCGCCATGATATTTCTTTTGTGGGTGTTGATTCTGTAAATATCCATATTTGTCATATTTCAATGGTGCTATTGTCGTGGTTGATTTTTGTCCTTTTTTATGCACCACGTGTATAAGAACAGGAAGCCCAGACCTACTTTCTTACGATCACAATGTTTCAAACCCCAGACATCCTACTTTTGGCATTTAGGGTCTTAAAGATGTTGGTTTTGATTAGGATATGTAATTAGGTTATAGGTATGATAATCTTCAAACCTAAAATGAAAATTCTTTATTTGTTATTGTTAAGATGTCTCATGGATCTCATGCTTTTTTGCTTCAATTGTGAAACGTGTGTAGATTTATTTGTTATTGTGTTATTATCATACATGTCACATATGTTATTAGCTGCTAGCTACTGGGTCCAATATGTCTATGATATTTACTAATGTTTACTAATGTGGTTTTGTTTCTACTTGCAGGTGACAATGAAGATGACAAGGATAACAGAGAGGAGAAGGTGGCTCATGAAAAAGCTAAACAATAAGGAGTTGAACACCACTACTTCTGTTGTTGTTATTGTTTGTTTGTGTGTGCAATTTTTAGTTGACCATGCAATTTGTTGAGTTTGGTTTTCCTGAGTTATTTTCTTTGGACGACATTGGAAAATTAAATTTTGAGATATAGTTACAATTATACATTTACCTTTTATTATAACTCTTAAAATCCGTCAAAGTTTGATATATTTTTTGTAAAAGGTGTAGTTTTCTATTTTCAAATTTTTGTATTAAAAAACTACATAGGCTCTTATCAAAGGTGTGTTACAATGATTTTTAAGATTTGAAATTCATTTTTGTATATATGAAGCTCGAGGTTCCGCCGGAGGCGGGACCGAGAAGGTCTCTTATCGAATATAAATTTTAATATATATATTATTATCATATTTCCTATGTATATTATATTATTAACACAAAATTAAGTACAATTAAACAACATGGATAACTAATATTTCTAAAATTCATAAACTAAGCGATCAAGTAAAATAAAATAGTTGCATTACTAGTGTTCATAAAGAACTCATAAAACTTAACAATTATGTAATGGAAGACGATAAAAAAAACTTGCATATAATTTCTAATTTAAATAAATGAAAATTTAGGTTAATATTATTTTTTCTTTCTATATAGTTGTATCACTAAAATAAAATTAAGTACAAGGATTTTTAGAACTAAAAGATTATAAAATGGAAAACAATATTTTTATCACAAAAATAATATATTAATGTTTATCCAAATTTTAACTTAAATCCGTCTTATAATTAAGACTTATGAAATACATTTTAAAGGTATATGTCTATTTTAATTTTATGTATTTGTAAAATGATTTTTAAGATTTGAAATTCATTTTTGTATATATGAAGCTCGAGGTTCCGCCTATGTTATTATCATATTTTCTATATATATATATATATATATATATATATATATATATATATATATATATATATATATATTATTAAGACAAAATTAAGCATATTAAACAATATGGATAACTAATATTTCTAACAAAATCATTAACTAAGCGATTCTATAATGGAAAAAACAATCAAATATGAGGGTATGCACCCCAAATTATCATCCAAAAACAATATTGTACCATAACTTTGAAAAAAAATAGTTTGCTACCCATAACTTCAAATATGAAATCAGTATGCACCCCTCTGACCAATTTTCAATAAAGTTGACCATTATAGTTAAAACAAACAAGTCACGTAGCAAAACAAAAACACACAACTATGTATCTCTGCCAATGAAAGAAAACAAATAAATTAACATTTAACAAATGTAACTATTAAATTACATTTTCAATTTGACAAAAATAAAAAATTTGGTGCCATGCGAAGCGGGCAAAACACACTAGTATACATAGTGACGTAAAAATCGCTACTTTATACGTCGGGTAATACAAGTCCGACATATAAATTGAGACTTTATACGGCGATTGAGAAAGAACCGACGTATTTTAAATTTATATGTCGCCAAGAAAAAAACCGACGTATAAAATCATCATATACGTCGCCCTTTTATTTGTGCGATGTAAAAAGTCAATTTTGTACTAGTGTTTTGTCCCACCTTTCTTGTCACTTAACACGTTGTAGATTTTAAAATAAAAATATATAACCACTTTTATCAACCAAGAAATAACATTATAGAAGTACCTAAATCAAACCAAACCAAACGTATCTAGTATATCCCGTTTAGAGCAAAATTTGGAAAGGATAAGATATAAGTAAATTATGCTCCTACTCAAAAAGTAGGGAGGCTGTTTCTGTAAAATCCCCCACTTGTATAGAAGTACCTCATTTCATGAATAAAAGTAGGGTAAGCTATGATAGAAAAGTGGACCAGCTTCTTTTTTTTATATAGGTATCAGAATGAACAGATGTAGTAATTTTAAAGTAAGGTGAGAGCGAAATAATGTGAATGGAGTAGTAATTAAGAAAGGAAAGGATGGGGATGGGTTTTGGGGGGGGCATGTGCACCTTCTGTTCATGTCACTGATAATTTTGCAGTATGTAGTGATTCTTCAGTCACATGAACTTGTAAGTGTGTGTTTGGTTTTTGGCAATAGATCGAGTAACCTTCCTCGCATGAATTACCGGTACGTAACTTGTCATGTTCGTTATGGTTACCAATGACTAACCATATCAGGATTTAGGACCATTGCATTAAAATGGAAGCAAATTAATTTACATAAAAATTTCATTTATTATTGTATGTATCATGTATTCTACTATGTAAATGGTTCAAAGTTTATCTATTAAGTGTGTGTGGTTTTCTAGAATCTATAATCAAAGCATGAACATTGCCGGTGGATTTTAATAAAGCCATGGTTGGGGCTATGTTAACGAGCTTTCACATGAATGTTCTTACTTCATTTATTAACTGCCAGGATCAAAATACTTTATAATACCAACCCAGGAGTTCAGTTTAATGAAATGAGTCGGTACAAATTATAAAGGGAGGAAAAAATCGAACATTTGATCTTAAATATTTGTCAAACATTCTTTAAACACGTTGTTAGTAAGCACATTCCTTCCGGTTAGGGAGATAACATAATTTCCTTTTTTATAGATTTTGTGCATGGTCATTAGGAAATTAGTGAATGAATGGTTTTCTTCATTTCAAAAAACTCAAAATTAACACCCGTTCTTGCAAATTTTACGAGTGGTCTTCTTGTCATTTCGTTGGTAAAGGAGCTAAAACAAGTAGAGTGCTTATACTCACACATGGACAAATTCAAAAACTAGTATAATTTTAGATCTTGGCCCTTGGGCTTATAGACGGCGAAAAAGCCCAAAACTGTATTCATAATTTCAGAAATGTCTTTCAATTTTATTTTGGGCATAGTAGTTCAAAATACATTTCGAATTTGAAGGTTAAAAAGCATTGTTGGAAACCAGGTTATATAATCTTTTTTTCTTTTACAAATTTCTTTTCTGATATAAATCTATTCTATATATTAAACAGAATAAAGGCCCCTAATATCACAATTTAAAAGCAAATGATCCCAAATATCATAGCTCAAAAACTTGGCCCCTGTTATGCCCAAATCTGGCATAATAACTATTATGATTTAATTAGCTGAATTAATGGTTCATTATCTACAATAGGCTTCGAAGATAGCAATTGGGTCACTAAAGCCCACTAATGGAATCAGCCCAGCATAACTACAGGGCCACCTCGCTAACTATAAGGGATCGCCTCGTTGACATATCCCTCTCTGGGATCATTTCTACAAGCTAAAGACGAGATCGCTATCTCATTCTCTAATAGAAGGCTCATAGCTAGATCCCTCGAGGTCATATGAGTATTTATACCTTTGGGACCGCTTCGCATGACTCGACCCCTCGAGGTCGCATGCTAAGTTCGTGCTGCTTCTCTTCTCGCCTCGCTTGAGAAGCCTTGACTCTAACCATGCGAGACCATCGGTTTCCTTCTTTAGGCCATGGATCATGGATAGAATTGGTGACTCATTGCCACAGCAGCCCTAAACAAGTGGGCTTGGGCCATGACTTATCTCCTAAAAACCCTAGCCCGTTTAGGTAACTTGTTCTCCAAGAACTATGTACGGCTTGATCCCTATAAATAGGGTACGTAGGCACCTTGATACAGATGAAAAACAGTTCACCCCTGGAAATCACCTATCAAGTTCAGCCACACCTATACACACAAACCCGAATCCTAATTCTTCTTGTAGCAAAATATCCGTATTTTACTCCGTAAATCCAGCAACCTCCAAAAACATTGTTATACCAAAATCTCCCTATAATAGCCCAAAATATCACTCCAAAACATAGTATCGTGTAGCGTTTTAATTTTTTCGGTCAAAATGCTACTTTGTGTAGCGTCTTCACTCTTTTTTTTTAACAACGCTACTTGAAGCAGCGTTTCTACTCTTTTTTTTAAAAAAAAAAACGCTAATTGAGGTATTGTTTTGATTGATACGCTAGTTAAAGAAGTGTTTGGGGGTGGGAACGCCACTTTATGTGGTGTTTTGGTCTTCTTCTTTTTCTTTTTCTTTTTTGCATTTTCTCATGGGTTCAATAATTAACTTTTAGGGTTCAACGTTTCCATTTTGGGTTTTAGAAATATTCAATTAAAATTTTTAAAATTTAAAATTTTATATGTATTCCCTCGGGGTTCCAACGGTTAACCTTTGGGGTTCAACAGTTCCATTTTGGGTTTAGAAATATTCGGAACGACGAATAAACCGTATACGAAATTAGGGTAGGGTTTAGGGTTGCAACCCTAAACCCTAACTTATCCTGATTTTTAAACGCGTTAGCGTTTAAAAATCAGGCCGCTGGATTCAATTTTTTAATTAAAATTTTCAAATTAAAAAAATACAATTTTAATTAAATTTAGGGGTTCAACAATTAACTTTTGGGATTCAACGTTTCCATTTTGGGTTTTAGAAATTACCAAAAACCAAACTTAAAGTAACGTTTCAAAAAAAACACCCAAAACCAAACTTAAAGTAGCGTTACTAGCCCAAAACCAAACTTAAAGTTGTGTTACTAGCCCAAAACCAAACTTAAAGTAGCGTTTACAGTAAAAAAAAATGAAAACGCTACACGATGTAGCATTTTCATAAAAAAATGAAAACGATACACGATGTAGTGTTTTAGAGTGATATATGGGGTCAACTTTTCAAATTGTGATATTTGGGGCCATTTTCTTTCAAATCCATTATATCTATTATAGGGGAACATGCATTTTCATCATATTTAGTAATTTACTTTTATGCCCTTCAAATTATAATAATGTTAAAAAATTTGTTTTCAATGGGAATTGAACCCATGACCCCATTGTGCACAAGAATTTATACACACCCCCACAACCATTGCACCAACTCAACTTTTGATACATATTTTTAAATCATTAATCACATTCATGAATAACCTCCTCACTATATCTATTTTAACATTTATACACACCCACAACCATTAAACTAGCTCAACTTTTGATACATATCTTCAAATCATTAACCACATTCATGAATAACCTCCTCACTATCTCTATTTTCAACTTTTATGCCCTTCAAATTATAATAATGTTAAAAAATTTGTTTTCAATGGGAATTGAACCCATGACCCCATTGTGCACAAGAATTTATACACACCCCCACAACCATTGCACCAACTCAACTTTTGATACATATTTTTAAATCATTAATCACATTCATGAATAACCTCCTCACTATATCTATTTTAACATTTATACACACCCACAACCATTAAACTAGCTCAACTTTTGATACATATCTTCAAATCATTAACCACATTCATGAATAACCTCCTCACTATCTCTATTTTCAAATAAAATCAAATAAAATATTTATGGTTCGATTTATACGAAAAAAATTAAATAAAACGAATAACATAGATTTTGTTAATATTTATATAATATTTCATATTAACTACATATACATCCATCCATCCATCCTTTATAGGGGTGGGCAAAACCTGATATCCGGTCCGGTTTTAAAATTCGGATCGGATATCCGGTTTTTCAGATTATGAAAAATCTATTCCGGTTCTAGTTCCGGTTTAATCGGATATCCGGAATTCGGATATCCGTTTAAACCGGACCGGAAATCGGATAATCCGGATCCGAATTAGTTAAGTAAAATTTATTTTTGTTAGTATAAATAAATAAATTTTACTACATTTTTAATAAGTTATCGTTAACTTTACAAATGATAAATTAATTAATAAAAATTTAGATATCATCATCTCATATTTTAACATTTATATATTCATTTTTTCCCCTAATTTTATTATAACCTATCATAAACTACCATTCATTTCTTTAACGAGTTCTTATAAATATTTTTAAAAAAATATGAATACTACCTTCATCCCGTTTATATTGGCCACAATTCTTTTTTTGCATGTCCCAAAAATAGTGGCCAAATTTTCTAAATAAAGAAAATTAAGTATTAATAATGTTGTTTAAAAATAAGTATTAATAATGTTATGTTTTTCAAAGTATGCGAACAATTGAGAGTAAGTATGGCAATTTTCACTTGATTACTCAATAAGTGCTTTTTGATTGATGACCAATATAAACGGGATAGAGGGAGTAACACGCTAGCTCTCGAATTCATAATTTTAAGTGAAAATATCATTAAAAGAAAATATTCTTCCACTGGCTTTGTTTTTAATTTTTTAATATT
Source organism: Kitagawia praeruptora (assembly GCA_037693485.1). Classification (NCBI taxonomy): domain Eukaryota; kingdom Viridiplantae; phylum Streptophyta; class Magnoliopsida; order Apiales; family Apiaceae; genus Kitagawia; species Kitagawia praeruptora. The sequence goes on along the minus strand of CM075352.1, from coordinate 25,567,704 downwards.
ATAACTTCTTAATCAATCACTTTTGGATAAAATGATTAAGTAAGAGAAAATATTTATCAAGGTTGATTTAAGAATAAATTTATTAATTTATTAATTACTTTGGACAAATTTATTATTTATCAGTGATAATTCATTACTTAATTTAATATGTTCAATGTTGAGTAATTTATTTAATTTATTAGTGATAATTCATTATTTAGTAATTTACTTTTATGCCCTTCAAATTATAATAATGTTAAAAAAATTGTTTTCAATGGGAATTGAACCCATGACCCCATTGTGCACAAGAATTTATACACACCCCCACAACCATTGCACCAACTCAACTTTTGATACATATTTTTAAATCATTAATCACATACATGAATAACCTCCTCACTATATCTATTTTAACATTTATACACACCCACAACCATTAAACTAGCTCAACTTTTGATACATATCTTCAAATCATTAACCACATTCATGAATAACCTCCTCACTATCTCCATTTTAAAATAAAATCAAATAAAATATTTATGGTTCGATTTATACGAAAAAAATTAAATAAAATGAATAACATAGATTTTGTTAATATTTATATAATATTTCATATTAACTACATATACATCCATCCATCCATCCTTTATAGGGGTGGGCAAAACCTGATATCCGGTCCGGTTTTAAAATTCGGATCGGATATCCGATTTTTCGGATTATGAAAAATCTATTCCGGTTCCAGTTCCGGTTTAATCGGATATCCGGAATTCGGATATCCGTTTAAACCGGACCGGAAATCGGATAATCCGGATCCGAATTAGTTAAGTAAAATTTATTTTTGTTAGTATAAATAAATAAATTTTACTACATTTTTAATAAGTTATCGTTAACTTTACAAATGATAAATTAATTAATAAAAATTTAGATATCATCATCTCATATTATAACATTTATATATTCATTTTTTCCCCTAATTTTATTATAACCTATCATAAACTACCATTCATTTCTTTAACGAGTTCTTATAAATATTTTTAAAAAAATATGAATACTACCTTCATCCCGTTTATATTGGCCACAATTCTTTTTTTGCATGTCCCAAAAATAGTGGCCACATTTTCTAAATGAAGCAAATTAAGTATTAATAATGTTGTTTAAAAATAAGGATTAATAATGTTATGTTTTTCAAAGTATGCGAACAATTGAGAGTAAGTATGGCAATTTTCACTTGATTACTCAATACGTGCTTTTTGATTGATGACAAATATAAACGGGATAGAGGGAGTAACACGCTAGCTTTCGAATTCATAATTTTAAGTGAAAATATTATTAAAAGAAAATATTCTTCCACTGGCTTTGTTTTTAATTTTTTAATATTATAACTTCTTAATCAATCACTTTGGATAAAATGATTAAATAAGAGAAAATATTTATCAAGGTTGATTTAAGAATAAATTTATTAATTTATTAATTACTTTGGACAAATTTATTATTTATTAGTGATAATTCATTACTTAATTTAATATGTTCAATGTTGAGTAATTTACTTAATTTATTAGTGATAATTCATTATTTAGTAATTTACTTTTATACCCTTCAAATTATAATAATGTTAAAAATTTGTTTTTGATGGGAATTGAACCCATAACCCCATTGTGCACAAGAGTTTATACTCACCCCCACAACCATTGCACCAACTCAACTTTTGATACATATTTTTAAATCATTAACCACATTCATGAATAACCTCCTCACTATCTCTATTTTAAAATAAAATATTTATGGTTCGATTTATACAAAAAAATTAAATAAAATGAATAACATAGATTTTGTTAATATTTGCCAACACGGCAACACCACATCAACACAAGGATAAAAAGTTCCATTTTAATAGCTGTGAAATTACTATTTTGCCCCTATTTGTTGAAAATTAACAAAAATTCCATCCTTTTAGTATTTGTATAAAAATTAGTTGAAACTTTGTTAGTGTTAAGAATCGAACCCTTGACCTTCCACTCGTAAACTCATACCATAACCATTATGCTACACTTAATTTTGAATATATTTTAAAAATCTTAAAAGATAAACCACATCATCTCCTTTTGTCCCATTTTTTTTTTATTTCAACTATATATTAAATCTCGATACAATTGTAAAAAGTGCCAATAAATTGGTTGTAAAATTACTATTTCACCATCATTTTTTGGAAATAACAATTGTGCCACCCCTTTAAAATCCATGTAAAAATTGGAAGAATTTGTGTTAGCTTTCGGAGACGAGCCACCAATCTCGTTTTAAGAGGTTCATCATACAACCACTACATTACTTTTCGAATTTTCATAAAAATCTTATAAGATATCAAGCCATTTTCACTTAAATTATTTTAATTTTTTTTTTGCTTTTGAGTTAATAAATGTTAGTTTACATTATTTATACTAGCATTTTGCCCGTACTTCGTACACGGCTTCTTATTTAATTTAAAACGATAATACCAAAAATTTTACAAATTTAATTGTTTTCTTAGAAAGATATTTTATGCATTTATGTATCGTAGATATTACTCGACGTCACAACGCCTCGACTCGTTTATATTAATGAAAATGATAATTTTTTTATTTTATAATTAATATCATGAAATTTATATATATTATTTTGCAATATACATTACCTTAATTAATTACCTACATTTAATATCTAAAAATGTAATTTTTATTTGTATCATTGTATAAATTGCTCTAACTTTTCTTATATTTTGAAATTAAAAAACTAAAAAAAGTTCAAGTGTTTCAAAATTATTTTATTATTTTCAATTTATATTTATAAATATTTGAAATATCTAATTCAAGAATGTTGGACGTCACCTCACAGTAATATGTCGAATAAAATAAAATGCAAACTTTCATTGTATCATATTATTAATAAATGAAAATTGTTTAAAAGTAGGTGTCACTTAATTAGTGGAATGGTTTAAATTGAAATTAAAAATCCGATTAAGATGATATAGAATTGAGGTATCATATTTTTGCATCATTAATTTATTTTTGTATTATATACTTACATTTAATGAGTAAAATAGAGATAACGTAGATGATGCTCAATTAAAATTATTAAATCCTATCATTTTCTTCAATAATTTATTTTACAATTAATTAGAGATAATTGTAAATATGAAAATGTAAAATATATTTGGAATCTAGTATTTAGAATAATAGAACATAACATATGTATTGTAATTTTCATTTGAAACGTGTACTTGTACAAACAAATTTTTTGAACAGTTCTCTATTATATTTCAAGATAGTGATTTCTAAAAGCAAAACTCAATTTCTTTTGAACTGCTAAAAGCACATGCTGGAAGCACCACCTTAACACCTTAACACTGCTTAAGTAGTTTACTACTTCTCCTTTGAACAATTAAATCTTTATCAATGATTCCCGGTCATGGTGGTATCAACCAAAAATCAGACAATGGGTCTGTGATTTTGCTGCAAAGTCAGAACTACAGACTACATCTCTAAGAGATCATTTTGTTATGGCCCTTATGGGCAATGTGCTGTTTATAAGCTGTGGCATTGTAACTTCTTTAGCTAAAAGCACATGCTGGAAGCACCACCTTAACACTGCTTAAGTAGCTTACTACTTCTCCTTTGAACAATTAAATCTTTATCAATGATTCCCAGTCATGGTGGTATCAACCAAAAATCAGACAATGAAAAGAGCGGTCTGTGATTTTGCTGCAAAGTCAGAACTACAGACTACATCTCTAAGTGATCATTTTGTTATGGCCCTTATGGGCAATGTGCTTTATATAAGCTATGGGCATTGTAACTTCTTTGGCATCAGGAGGCTTAACGGCTGCTATGATAATGGAACCAAAGCTCACAATTATAGTCCCATACCTTAGATCAAATGTTGTTTTGTCGCTATATATACAAAGTCTTACCTAATGGTTGCACCTCAAAGTTGTGATATTGACCTGGGTAATGCAGCTTTGTAGCTGGCAATAAATCATAATAGTATGAAGGTAAGGGAAAGTTTGCAGTTCTTTAGCACCACATATGTTCCAACCTTCCTTAACATCATAATCGGAGATAATTAACTCTTTTCTTTTCTCATTCCTTTTCAATTTTGGCACTTGCCCTGCCTCAAGATACTCCCATGCACACCTATAATTGCTATAAATTTTCAAATGGAATAACACCCATATATGAGTCACTATACTAAACATCATATAAAATGAATAGAGACCCTTTATAAATATTAAAAATAAGGATCATAACATATGAATCGCACCTTAAAAGTTTCTCTGCTTCTTCCTTTTATATTTTAAACAAATCACCAACTCTATTTTAGCAATTAATTTTTACAAAATGTTATTTTAAATGGCCAAAATACCAACATATATAAAACGAATAAATCCTTTAATAAAGCAGAAAATAAAGATCATAACATATTAGAATCACACTTTATAGATTTCTAGCTTTACTGATCTTGCTTCCACATACTTCTGCTTTCTCCCGCCTATGTACAATTCACAGATAGGCAACTTGATTTATGGTCAGTTGCATACATAAAACTAAAATTTCAAATAGCACATGCAAACAGTAATTAAGTGCATCTATGCGAGTAAGTATGTTTGTGTTAGAGTTTGCAATATTACCAAAAACTAATTAATATTTAGTATTTACTAATCAATTCTTCCATTTCAACTTATGTCTCGAGCTTGACATAGTCATCTTTTATGTTACATTTGATGAGGACCAAAAAGAGTCACAACATTAGAGGTTTATTACTTTTTGAGATAACTGCAACCACACAACAATAGTACTTAATCTACAAATCATCTATCTCAGGCTTATCACATATGCACCGTCACTATTACATAGAAATGTTGCATATCATGGTATTGTACTATTTTACGCATATTGTAGAGATTTTATTAAGAATGCCTTCTAGGCAAGCTACACATAGTGTTTAATTAAAAGCTTGCTTGCTTCTTATATTCTCTGGCGGGTTTACCTGTATCTTGAATGAGCGTGTCTCCTATACTGTAGACTCCATTTTTAAGATTTAATTGTGAATTAATTTAGGTTAAAAAATTAATTCCAAACCAAATCAAATTAATTTAGGTTAAAATATTATAGGGCTCGAACTGAGAAAACCTTTTTCAATTTACATACCTGAACCAACGGAATGAGGTAAATATGAATAAGGAAGTATGACATGTAGCAACCTACACAGATGTTGACAAAAGATTAGGACAAATAATTACATTAAAACGTAGTTGATTATAAATTATCCATTTATATAAGAGGAATTAGTGGAAGCTATAGACATTTTTGTAGTCTATTAACCCATTTACAATTTTTAGATTATACCTGAGATCCAAGAATCTAAGATCAACCTAAATACTAAACTTCCAGTAAGCTACATCTGTAAAGCTGAGAAACATAATTGCAGGTCACGTATATCAGATTTTAAACAGGAAAATTACAAATGAAGTGCAGTATGATAGAGTCTTTTTGATCTGAGACTAATAGTTCCAGACTTCAAGTTGATTAACACAGCAGATAAGGAGGGGAACCAGAACAATATTCAAATTGACGGGGTTGTGAATTAGAATGGGTTAACTGTCAATCCTACTACTACTCCAGTAGTCTGGTTCAAGAATCTATTATGCTAGCTTAAAAATCAGATGTCTTTTGTATGAGAAATGGGACAGGAGTTCACATACAGATAATAATGGAATATGTGGGAGCAGACTCATTTACCAATTAATTTAATTATATTTTGTTCAAAAAATCCTTCGTCAAGTATTTAGACTCTAAAATGCTAAACAACACTGTTACCGTAGTCTAGATTTGTCAAATACAAAATAAGATAATCTCTAATATAATTTAAAGAGGTGAATTTTATAACAGAAACACAAAAATTCTCTCATAAACCCGGGAAAAAAACTCTCAATAATACTTAAATCACAGCAAAACGCAAAACTTAAAAGGAAGCACCACTGCGTAAAACTTGGTTCGTCTTATAACTTAAGTCGAATTTTTAAGAACACATACTTCACATTACTCTCGGCATTCTTGAGTAAATCCTCAAAAAAATCATACCATACCTGAGGAATCAATACGTGAAGACATCCTCTGCAATGGCAAACATTGTTGGATCGCCCAAGCTCTACAAAAAGGGTGATATTTGAAAAGAATGTATGACACATTAGTTATAATTCCCGTAGATCAAATGCAGTTTAGATTTTACCAGACATATTGACAGTAGTTGGCATCCTTTGCGATAGAGTAGGGTTGTCAGTAACGGTTTGACGCTGAACAAATGGTCTTGATTCTCTGCAGTACACTGGCATTGAATGACCTACGTTATATGCAAGGGATTAAAACTTGATATCCAGGTAAAAAGCTTGATAGTCGGATTATAAGCACATGAATTCAACTAACAAATACACGTACATATCTATCTGGTATAGGAATTGTGAGTACTGGAATCATTATTTTCAGTATTAGCACCATCTTCAATCTGAGAAACATCTCCATGCGTGCCATTAAAGGATGTTACAAAAATAAGTTGTTTATTTAAATAAGTTACTTATTTATTGAAGCAAGGAAACATTAGTCAGATGCGAAATTGGATGACATAGTAAGGAAAGAAACTTATATGTACGCAAGAAGATAAGAGATGATAAACACACCAGTCCTTGAAGCTCAAGTAATTCGATGGCTCATAATACATATACGCAGCAACACCATAAGCAGCGTCTTTGAGAAGTAAACCCTGGTGATTTCAGATACTGGCATACGCAGCAACACCATAAACAGCGTCTTTGAGAAGTAAACCCTGGTGATTTCAGATACTGAAGAGGGCGACACCCATTCATTGCCTCTTGAAGAATAAAAACCACAATATGACCTGTGAAGAAAATAGTTGTTTACATACTGAAAGAGGTCTTGTGCCTCAATATCTAGAACAAATATAATGATAATAATCAAATTAAAACTATCGCTTCAGAGAATGCCAAATGTAAATGAAGACAATATACAACTTAACAGATCAAAATAATTATTGAGTTTCTAATAAAATTCTTGTACTTGAAGTTCTGCATATTGTGTAGCAAGTCTGTACGTGCAAATGTGCTCAGCCTGCAAATGCTCAATTTAATTCCACATTCAATACGTCTGTGCTGCAACTGGATGGTGACCTATAATTTAAAAAATACATTAGATGTAAAAGAATTACCAAAAAGTCATTAGTTGAAATACTTACTCTAGAACTACGCTATACAAAAACTGAAAAGCGTATTTCATAATTTCATATATAACACAATTTCAGGTATTTAAAAGCAGAGCAAAAAACAACTAAAGTAAGAGGTTGCAACAATAGTTGAGCAATACCTCTAACTCATGTCCAAGACTTTCACGATAGCTGAGCGTGCTGCTAGCAATAACTAAGCAAAAGTAACAACTTGATAGATTACAATGGAGATATTATTATGCTTACCTCGATTCTAACAATGCCAAAATTTGCAATATACATGGCTCTTCATAGCGCGTAGTGAAACAATCTACAAATATTTTATAATATAATTTAATTTTATTTTAATTTTATTAGCACAACATAAAATTTGATGGCTATGTGAAGCAGTACTTGAGGATAATAGACCAGTACTTAAGGAGGGAGCATTGCTTCTACCTTCATAAAGATAAGCTTAGCCTCTTAATCAAGACTGAGTTACAGACATTACTACGCACCAGAAAACACAAACTACCCCTGTACTCTTTTTGGTGTGATTTAACGATTTTGCTCCAGTGGTTATCTTGCACAGCCCCTGCGGGGCCAGACCAGGTGAGAGAGATACGGAACACACGTTAATTGATTGTATTATTCTACTCTCCCTGTACTCTTTTTGGTGTGGTTTAACGATTTTGCTCCAGTGGTTCCTAAGGTTTCAACTTAAATATTTATAAGATATCGCAGTTGGAGTCACAGGATACTAATTAGCAATACTAACTTGTACATGGAATTGTGTCATAATTTTGATAATTTACAAAATTATACACCACAAGTACTAAGTATGAACTACAAATAATCAAAGAAACCCACAATCAAAGAAATGGAACAGAAAGTAAGTATCAATATTACATCACCATATAAGCAGTAAACATCATCGGAAAAGAAACATATAGCTGTTTTGATCAGTGTCCAGTTTCAGCTCAATTATGGTGTTTTCTAATCGTGTTATCTAAATCAAGGGCAGATCATATCAAGAGCAAACAATCTTAGTACACATAACAACATAAGTATCCATTTCAAACACTCAAGCCTTTGCAAATATTTATACTCCTAAACTATGATGTATCATCACCAACCCCTTGCAAATCTCTAACTGTTCTCATGCCTCCCTCAACAATTTTTATCTATACTAAACACACTTGAAAAACATCTCGAACCAACAAAAATGTAAAAAAGCTTACTTGCGGCAAATCATCTTTTCCTGATTATACTTCCTAGCCAAAGCCATCAAACTCAATAATCCCACCACGAAGCCTCAAAACCAAATGAAGGGTAGACTCTGTTTTATTTCATGAAAAAATGAAAACTTTTTAATCCCAACACCACTAATTATTCAAATCATACCCTTACAAAAAATGAATCAAGATGAGACCTTTCTGAATGTTGTAATCGGCGAGAGTACGGCCATCTTCAAGATGCTTTCCGGCGAAGATCAATCGCTGCTCGTCAGGTGGAATTCCTATACAAATTAACCAAACGAATCAAAAACAGAGTTTTTATTTGTATGTATGTATATGTGTGTGTATAGGTCTACTAACCTTCCTCGTCTTGAATCCGGTTAGGGTTTTCACGAAGATTGGGTTATAACGTGATATCCATTATCCGATCAAAAAGTAAAAAGACTAAAAAACCTACATAAAATATGTTATGTAATATAGTTTGAAAGGGTAATTGGTGTAATTTGAAAATAAAAAGACCAAAAACCCCATGTAAAATATGTTACGTAATATAGTTTGAAAGGGTCATTAGTGTAATTTAATTAAGTTATTCACTAGCCATCATTAAGAATATATTGATGATTCCATTATTTCAGTTTTTGCAGTTTTATTTATCTATATATTCAATCATCTTATAAATTTTAATACACCTGTATGTTTTTTATTAAATATATATTAAATATATTAGGGCTTTTTTCATCATGAACATTAAATTTTCTTTTAAATTGTTTTTTTGCTAGATGGATAGAGGGTAAAAAAATAACAACTTTTTGTATTGGGTGCCATGACGGAACTCTTATATTATATTAGATATGAGGTGTTCTTTATTATTTGTTATATGAGGTGTTTGTTATGGAGTGCAACTCTATATATATATAGGCATATGTGTGTGTATATATATGGGTGCCCTTCTATAGCCACCGTTGGTTGAAAAAAGGCCCATAACCACCAACTCGTACACTGCCGCAAATGTTCATTGCGGCAGGAAAACTTAAAAAAAAAAAGGATGCCGCAATGAATAGTTGCGGCAGCGTTTTTAACTTAAAAAAAACTTTATTTTATGTAGAGTCGATCTAAGGTCCTTCAACAGAGATAAGTTAAAAAAACCACTACACCAAACAAACTTATTTGTTATTTACTTCAAAGCAAAACAGTATTAAATATTATTTTACGTTTTTATACTTTTATTTTTATTATTTATTAAAATTAAAAAAATTGGTAAATTAATACATTATAAAATAAAAAAATGTTTATAAAATTTGAATTATTACATAAAATTTTAAATAAATTATTATAGTTTTATATTTAATAAAAGTAATAAAAAATAATAAATCAATAAAAGCTGTTAATTTGAAATATAGAAACAAGTAAAAAATATGAAATTACGTTTTCACCCTCCAAATTGCTGCCACAATGATACATAGTGGAGGAAAGAAAATCTGAAATTACGTTTTTACCCTTACTACTGCCGCAATGAAACATAGCGGAGGAAAGAAAACATGCAATTACGTTTTTACCCTTAATTCTTCTATCGCAATGATACAATGTGGATACCAGCAATATACAACCACCCATTGCGGTTTCCGCGACCCGATAAACCCTAATTAACCATAGAGCTCGATTTCCAGGCGACTCTCAGGCGATTTCCAGCCGATTCCGGGCGATTTACACACACAGTTGCGAATGTCAGGCGATCTTCCTCCTCAAGGTATCTTCTAATTGACACTTACATACACACACACACGTAGTTATACATCACACACGCACTATTATATACATTGTTACTCACAATTATATGTACATGGTTTGATTCGTTTTTAACTGTGGGTGGTGTTTATTTGCTTCATTTTAGTTAAAATCATGAATTAAATCGAATTATTAGGGTTCATAGTTCGAATTTTACCCATTTTTGGTTTGAATTAGTTTGAAATTAGGGTTTTTACCCTCAATTGAGTTGAAATTAGGGTTTCTCATCTTTAATTAGGTTGAATTCTCTCAAAATGCCCAATTTAGAATTAGGTTTCGAATTATTATCCGAATTTTTTATTAAAACTATGAATTAATTCGAATTATTAGGGTTTATAATTATGAAATTATAATTATACCTAAAATATAATATTGAAATTTGATCCAATATAAGGAATATAGTTTATGCAATGTATTTCATTATTCATTACTTCTATCATTTTAAATTATGAAAATTAGTTTTAAAATTATTTTTAAATTATACAATAATCATGTTTATACATTTATCACATTCGTTTCTTAATAATTTTTTTCCAAAATGTACACTTCTATTGTTTATATTTTCTAAAATAATCTGCACTCTCTTTGTCATTATCACGGTTCTAAAACTCTCCGGTTTAGCCGATTAATCCCCGATTAATTCTATGTAAGGTAATCAACCGATTCGATTTTTGAAATCCGATTAATCTTGTGAATTTATTTAAACTGATATGTTTAATTGTAAATTACACTAATATATTAAATATTATTATAATATCCGATTAATATTCCGATTAATACTTCCGACTAATCTTTGATTACCCGATTAATCTTAAATCGGTACCTTAGCCGATTTATACCGATTACCAATTTTTACAACCAACTCATTAAACTTGGTAATAAGGTGAATTGAAATTGCTAATTTTTGGGACGCTAAAAATTGGTAATATTAATATAACGAATTGAAGTCTCAACTAATAATTGGTAAAATGATTACCAAAATGTGGAATATGCCAATGTTGAGATGCTAAAGTGATAGACAATAAATGGATTGACACGTGGGTTTGCATTATTTACGAATGAAATGGTGGTCATATGTAATTGCACGCGAGTGATCTGATCATTACTAAAAGCAATGAAGAGATGATCATCTCTAGCAATTTGGATGAGGCTTAAAGTTTTGATTTTGGAGATTAAAATCTTAATAACTTTGAAAGTCTTAGAGGATACATGTCACACGTTGGTGATGTGAATCTTGAAGAGATCAACGTAACTTAATCTAGTATAGCTAGAATGAATATATATGATGTATCTATCCAAGTATAGATGAACAAGGATCTCTCAAGAATGTTTGAAAGTCTGTTGTACATTTTAAAATTGTACAAAACTAGACATAGGCTACACAATGGATAAACTGAGTAGATGCACGAGTCAAATCGAAATTGGTCACTTGAAAGTGATTACAATGAGACTAAGGTGTTTGAGATATACTCGTGAGTTTGGGCTGCAATGCAAACGATATCTAATTATACTATGTGGATATAGTATGGATGTTAGATGTGTGACTTTAAGAGCATAAAAGTCATTAGTTAATATATTGTTCACATTAACGAAAGCAGCTATGTCATGGAAATCCTAAATACGTAGCTCGATTCATGATGGAATACGAGTCTATTGTATACGATATATGTATGTAAGTGGTTGAATTAATAGTCACTTTGTAATGGATATTCCTAAATGACAAGAAAATGTGTCTTCAATATGCATATTTTATGTGAATAATTTGCAAATTGGGAGATCACATTGTTGTGTATGCAATGGTATGTCTCGCCTCTATGACGAGGTCATAATACCATTAAAACAATTACTCTCAACGAGAATTATCAAGATTGACTCGGTAAAGTAAAGTCAAATGATAATGTTGTGGATCCACTAACCAGATAGTTAAACTTAGATAATCTCATTAAACCAAGAGAAGCTGGTTATACTGAGAGATAGTTGTAAAATCATCGAGAGGGATGGGCCTTAAGCCTATTGCTTAACGGCGTCATGGTGGACACCCAACCATTGCTGACTGGAGATCCCAAGAACTTGGTTCAATGGGCCAACTAAATCATGATGACCAAATCACTGTGGGGGTAACCTCTGGCCTGTTCCTATGATGAGGAAACAGTAAGACCCGTAAGGTATGAGGATAAGCTATTAAGCTTTTAATGATCTTTCGGTGAATACTTGGAGTTTAAGATTTGAATGCATGGAATTCAGTTGAGTAAACGCGGGTTACTCTATAAGATAAAGATCACCTATGTGGGAGAAAAGTGGGGCCGCTTCAAAGGAGAATTGCGAGGCATAATTCTTTAGAAACTCCTGCAGAACCAGGACGATGTTCCATGGCCAAAATGGACATAATCATGAGAGCTGAACGAGTCAGAAAGGATATAGTGATAATTATATCATCGCTTACACAAACGGTCGAACAGTTCAAAGAGCAAACCTCCACTGTCTACCAGTAAGGTCGGTATGCTTACTCAAGCGAAGGTTCAAGGAGAAAACCTCTACCTATCGTATGTTATATCTGATCGAAGAATTATCACCACATCTAATTCCGTGTCTGTCTGTCTGGTGTGTGCTACTGCGATATCAATCTCATCCATGTGGGGGATTGTTGGAATATGGTTTCGATTATAATTTGAATTCATCGATTCGGTAAAATCAATTCCGTTTTTACTACGGATTTTTTTGCCACCGCCTTAACATAATTAATTAACACGGTTAATTAATTAAGGAAATTGCCACCGATGTAATTGATTAGCTCGTCTAATTAATTAAGGCAATTGTGTTAAGGAAATTGCCACCGATTTAATTGACTAGCGCGACTAATTAATTAAGGCAATTGTGTAGCACACAAGTTTTCCTATCCTATATATACTCGTGTTGAGCCTTAGGATTATTCACTCGAAAACACACATCCTCCTCTCATATACAGCCTCTTCTCTTCCTCTGGTGATAGTTCTTGCTCGTCTCAAGCTCGCTGAGAGTGACGCTCGTCTGTAGCCTCACTGCAATCCGTTTTATCCTGGGAGGCATTTCGCTCGCACATATGGTGAGGGCTAATACGCTTTAAGGAGACAGTCATGCACTGGACTCAGGTTTTTCGTTCCGTGTCTCCTCTTTTGTCTGTTTTAATTATACACATAACTGTTACTCACACACGCACAAATATTATACTGTTTGTATTTATCGCAGATGGTCTAACAGGTTGTAATCGTGTTGATACGGAAAGCAATGCCTATCACAATGGAAAGATAAAGATTATCATCTTACTCTCTCAAATTTATTATTACACGATCCCCGTTCAAAACTCAAAATCGTACATCATACTCAACATAATATTATTGTTGGCATCTATATATACTCCTATTGGTATTCACTATTAACACATATCACTACTAATATAGTAATATTACAATTTCATAATTACGAGTTCTCAATCTAAAAATTATTAAGTCAACCGCTACCTACTTCTTTAGAACAAAATTAGAGACATTTACGTAGAGGCCCGTGTCTTGCACGGACTGTTACGCTAGTTGGTAAATTTTAATTTGTGTTTTTTATGGTGTGGTACATAAAATTTATTTATTAACAATATGACCAATCAACCTATAATACATGTCTATTTGAATTTTTTTCGAGTTTCTAATATTACTGTTTAAGTTTATTACTTTCTAATATAATATTAGGGTTTCTCTCTGACTATTTTTCTCATCTAAAAGAGTTTCTAAATATTATTCGTCTTTTTTCAATGATTTTTTTATTTATATATATAGTAAATTTTGGGGTTAATTGGCAAATTCATAATTGAACTCGTACTCAACTTGCAGTTGGGTAATCGAACTCAAAAAGCTTGCAGTCAACTAATCAAAGTAATTATAACTTGCATTTGACTAACCACCGTTAACTCTATGTAACGTCCCTGACGGAAATCTGACGTGGCATGCTGATGTGTTAAAAATTATACATCAGGTGTGCTGATGTGTTAAATAATTTAAATTTAAAACTAATTATTTTTAAAATTCTTAAATCATATTCTCTTTTACCAACCCAGATGAAAATAAATCAGACCGGATTAAGGAAAACGGGTCATAAATGGGTCATGAAGAACATGGCCGCCGGCCGAAATCCGGCGAGCCAGAACTTGCATTAAACACATGCAAAACAATTGTACACTGCTGGGTACTCAACAATCACAACAAACATGGTCAAAACTGATCGAAAACGACCACACGAACTAAAAACGATCGACAAAAGATAATTCCGGCGAGTTTCGAGTTACAACTCCGGCCACTCGCGATTTTTACAGTTTTATGAACCAAATCATACGTTTTTTATATCAAAATAAAGCTAAGATCACACACAAACTAAACCCTCATAACCATAAGCACGAACACTCAATAAATAGCATGGACAATCGAATTAAAATTCGGAAAAAACCGAACTCGAACTACTTATATACGAACATGGGCTCTTCAATTGAACCCCCAAATCGATTCAATATGGTCACATGAAGCTAAACAAACCATCAGTCACACCAAACAATTAACAATACAAAAAGCCCCAAATCCTCACATGAACCCTAATTCGTATTTCGTAATTTTTGGATACAATTGATGAAATTAAGCATGTAATTGAACTCCCCAAAGTCACATGAAGCTGTACAAACCTTCAAAACATGCGAACGAAGTAAAAGAGAATGGCGGTGATTGAAGGAATTGAAGCAGTCGGGTGGAAGGTGGCAGAACGGAGGTGAAGGGTAAGAAGATAGGGTGGATATATTGCTTTAAACATATTGTTTTTTAATTTGTTTTCATTTGTATTTAATTTCCAACTATTAATGTGAGGAGAGAGAAAAGTCACGTGGCAGCTGATTTGTCAGATGTGAAGAGAGAGAAAAATCCATGTGGCAGCTTATCTGTACAAATTTAACGGACCTCCGTTAAAAGTCAACGAAAGTTAACGGTCGTGCAAGTTTTTAATAGTTTAATAATGAGATGGCAATGTTTAATTAGTTTAATGACGTTCATACAAGTTTTTTGAGTTCGATTATCCAACTGCAAATTGAACACGAGTTCAGTTATGAAATAGCCAATTAACCCGTAAATTTTGTTCTCTGGTTGTTAATTTTGTCTATATGTGGTTCACATCCTAAGATGTAATCGATAGTGCTAAGTTTCATGTAAAAATTGCAATTTAGTTATTAAATTATTATTAAATATTTACATTTCTAGTACCTATTTATTTAGTGAATTGTATTTATAAAAAATTTAGCAAAATAAATAAATAAATTACCGCATCATCATCAATCCAAAACTACATTTTTGGCCACCAAGACAAAACACTCCAGTGGGGCTCAAGACAAAAAAGCCAAACACTGCCTTAGTTTGTGTCGAACGTATGTATGGTTGTATTCGTTGACCGCACGCGATTCAATCTACAGGTAATTTCTCTTCATTTTCGCTTCAATTTTGTTATAAATCTTACACCCAATTGATTGAATTTTTCTGGGTGCGTCTTATTTTATATGTATGTGCTTTTGAATTTTTCTAGGGTTTCGAATTTACCCTTCTTGCTTTTGAGAGCAATTGATTGTTCTATGTGATTCTAATTCATTTTATTTTCATTGGGCTATAAGAATCTTGGGTTAATTAGATTTTGATGCAGCTTTAGTGAAGTAGGATTGTGTGTTTATGTAGTAGAATTATATGATCAATTGCAAAGAGGTTTAATTTAATTGGGGGGCTAGTTGGTGTTTTCCAATTTTATTTTCAGTTTATAATTCTGGGGTTTTCGAAAATGATATATTTATATTGAAATTGGGTTCTTTTTATATTGTGTCGTTTTGTGTTATTGATTGAATACTCTGTTTTACGGTGTAGTCGTGGCAAATGAATGGAAAAGGGAAGACTCTTAGAGCTTGTAATAGGAAGGGGAAAACGAATAATGTTGTTGTAATAGACGTAGATAGTGATAATTGTAATGAAGAAATCTTTGTTGATGCTCCTGAATTTTTACGGGGTTCTAGTTCTACTAGTCTAAGAAAGGATGGAAAGTATCCAGTTGAAAGTGTGATATGCATTGATGATGACGAGGAGGATGGCGATAATACTGAAAAGATTAGTAATTTAGATAAAGGTAGTTATGTTCAGCAAAGTAGTAATCCGGTTAAGTTATCGAAGTGCAAACGGACTTACGTTGGTCCTTCCACAAGCAACCGTTATGGTTGGAGTACAGACACCGAGAGTTTTTCGTCATCTGATGATGATGAGGATAGTACTGATTGTGAGTTGGAGTTTGAAGATTCCTCTGGAAAGCTCAAGCGAGATTGGGAAGAGGCTTTTTTACGGAGGCAAACCGAATATAGTAGGGTTGATCAGGCTGCTACCAGTTTTGGTTCTGATAGTCACCAAGATAATGGAGCAGAAGATGATACAGAGAGGTATAGTGATGGTTCAGACTCGGCAAGTTATACAAGGCATGAGAAAGGAGATAGATCTCCCTCAATTCCAATGAATAATGGCAAGTCCGAAAGCATTTTCTGTGATAATGTCGATGAAGCCTCAACCTCGAATAGGGTAAATAATGTATGTAATGATCAGTCCTTTGTGACTGATCATTCTGGTACGTCACATAATTGTGCTAAAAAACAACATAGTGGAATAGACATGAAAACTAATGAAGATGGTTCCCTGGTAGAGATGAATGATGTTGTAAATGATCAATCTCTTATGGATAAAAATAGTGGTTCTGTGTTCTTTAACCGTGAAATGCACAAGGAGACGGATGAATACAGACGCTCGGTACAGGCAGAGTTGGAAGCTAGGCAAAGAGAACTACAGATTCAGGTATGTTGTTTGTATGGTCTTCTGTTACTGTGATGTATATCTATGTTGCTGCTTGGTTTGGTTTTTTTTATTTTAGCTGGTAAATATATCTTCTGTATATCTGCATTTCTGTGGCCTTGCAGAAATAAGTGGCTGGGTATAAATTTTTTTCCTCAAAATTATCATTATTTTCTCAACAATATCTTGCTGAACTATTGATGCATAGGAAGTCATGGCTTGGTAATCTACAGCCTGCAATCTGCAACATAACTGGTAGAATAACATGTTGTAAAACAATTATTAATGATCGACATGCATTGAAATTTTTACTCAAGTTGTTTTTATCATTGGTGTGTCTGTTTATAGACATATAGATATGGATAGGTCTGGCCTAGAGTCTGAAATCATATATGTACTTCCTTGCTTGCTTAGGTCTACCTTTAAATAAGGTGAAACTCTGCTTACACCCCGAGCTAACTTATGGTTTGCTTGTAAGCCAAAACGTTAACGTTCGCAACCTTGTTCAGTTTCCAATTTTCTTCATGATAAGGTCTCTGAGTGCGTTCATGCATGCATATTTGTTTTACACATTTCAGTGTTTTTGTTTAATATTTTTCATCTTATCTGTTTGAAATTCAGTGCAAGAATGAGTTTGAAATATCTACGTCAAGTATACATGCTATCATACGACATACAATGTGGTTTTTCCTTTATACAGGCTGAAGAAGCACAACAACTAAAGCGGTTGGAAAAAAGGAAAAAATCAGCAGCTTTGCGCTTGTTAGATATGGAGAGAAGGCAAAAACAACGTGTGGAAGAAATACGTAAAACCCAAAAGAAGGTCTGCATTGTTATTTTTTTTCTTCCTTCAAAATTTCTTAGTTGTGAGATACTCATGCGCCAACATATTCATTTTGAATTTAGCAAAAAAAAAAACTTATTCATTTTGGCTATATTAAATTTGGTTTTTATTTCTGAATTAGGACGAGGAGAACTTGAATCTGAAAGAACAACTACGGACTAAAGTTAGGAAGGACCTTGATAGACTGGAAGCAGCTTGCCATGATATGACATCAGTACTGCGTGGTCTAGGAATCAATGTGAATGGTGTAAACGGGGTGAGTGGAAATCTCCGGTACAATGCGTAACTTGCTAACATAATGCATGTGAAAGCCTTTTTCCCTATAATTTGGTGTACTTATACACAAAATTTTCCCAATTAACGTGAAAAACGTAGTGATAGTAATATGGTGCAAATAAAGAATGATTCCATGCTGTGTATCTATGTTCCATCCTTAGTAGGCTAGGACTGTAGCCTAGTGAATGTACCTCTTCTCTTGGTTTACCTAGACGTCAGGTTTAAGTCCCGGTCTCAGTGGAGGAATGATGGAATGCTGATGTAGAAAATGGTGGAAAGAGGCTATACATGAAGGATAAAACCAGTCTCCGCAGAGAAACAGCTGAAAACACAATTAGTCCGCAGATTTATTATAAACTATTAATCGATTTAGGTAATCCAAATTGTCAGGAACTAGGGTTTCTGATTCACTGATTTGAGTATTTTTAGGTATTTTCTGAGATTGCAAGTAAAATAACAATAATATGAGGATAGAAATAATAGAAACACAGTAAGCTGTAGCAGAGATTTAGAGCGGAGACAGAATTAGTGAGAGTTGCAGAGATATGTTGTAGAAGATAGATTCTAGAGGGAGAAAGCAGTTAGAGAATGATTTGGTGAAAAAATGATTTCCATTTTCTGGTATTTAAAACATTATCTGAAAAAAATACTCATTACAACTATTTATAGTTCTCCAGTGACTACTGAGTAGCCGACTCTGAAATGACTCGATTATCGTTACTACTTACTTTTAGTACTTGCCTGCTGACACTACAATTACTATCTTAGTCTTCTACACTTCTACATGGCACTCTTAATACTACTAGAGTGCTACTGCAATCCGCAGTCCTGACACATCTCTGATTTATGGTGAAGATAAGTGTATATACATATGTATATTAGAGAAAGGGAGATAAGGATATTAACACATGTATGGCCTAGTATATAAACGGGGTACATTTGTGCATGTATATATTATAGACAAAATGAAAACACCTATTAAGAAGACACAGGCAGAGCCGCAGAATGGTGAAGATCTTCAATTAGGGATTTTTTTTTCCCTCCTTTTCAGCGTGCCAAAACAACGTTGACGTGTGATGGAAGGAGTGCATTTGTTCTCCCTTCTTTTATGCCAGTATCCTAATGGGGCACTGTCTATGCGTCTTAAAATCCAATTAATGGTCTAATTGAGGATATAAACCAATTTAAAAGGGCTAACAAGTTATAAAAAATGGAATTACTGTTTGGAAGTTGCCGCAGGCAACGGGTTGTTTGTTTGATATTTAATTTGGGGGAGGGCAAAGAGATTAGAGAAGCTGAGTAAATTGCATTTAGCTTAGAAATAAGGTGGTAAATTAATGTGTCTTAATTCTTTCATCCCAAAATGCAAAACTATCAAAAATGTTATGAGTAATAAAATAATTATTAGGAAGGGGCTGTTATCAGAAAAGTTATTTTTAATGCTTTACTTTAAAAAAGTTGCATTATGATTATAATCATCTACCTAGAAATTAGTGGGCGGAAGTGGTTGCAGGTAAGGTGGTTTTTGTAAGTAATAACTTGGGAAGGGGAAAGCGATGTTCGATTAGTTGCATGTGACTTTAAAAAAATTTGCAAACCTTCAGGTCCTCAGATGTAAAACCATGGAAAAGACCATTTGTAAACCAATAGAACTAGTAGAAGAGCTGTGAAATAGAAAAAGTATTTTTAATGATATACATCATGTTCAGAGGATTCATACTAAGCGTTTATTCCTTTGCCTAAGTGTCCTATAAGCTTGCAGTCATCTGATCTATATTAATTGCATAGAGCGAGGAATGAAAAAGCTATGTTAATTATCATTACCATCTTCATGCTACGAGTTAGTTCTTTTGCCCAAGTTTCCTATGATGCATGCAGCCATCCTACCTATCTTCATTGCAAAGGTGAGGAATGAGAAAAGTTACATTAATTACTAGCCAGTCCAAACCAAAAATACACAACGTATTTGATGCATGACTACTCGTAAGAACAATATATTATGATATAAAAAACAAGAACAAAAATACCATGTATCCCAAGGGTTTCCCAACCGCAAAGGGGAGAAAAATATTGATCGCAACCCATATACGAGACCTAATCAATATTGATGTCAAAATCAATTTATATTTAGCAAGTCTAGTCAAATACGTGGGGATTACATAAATTATATAGAAATGGAAAAGCCTAATAATGTAACCTAATGGACCAAGGCCCGTAATATTTGGGCTTATAATGAATAAGATACAATTGTAACAAATTACTAGCCCCAAAAAAATATATATGTAAATACACTAATTCCTCTATACATATATAAGTAAACTATTTACTAATGAAAATAGTATACTCCTTTTGTTTTCATCCCCGTTCCTCATCAATATCGCACTGGTAATGGAGTGTATCTTGCTCGTAAAGTAGGTATCACAAGTGTAAGGTGTACATAAATTTAGTGTTTTAAAAAAGTTGAGAAGTTGTTCGGAAGGGACAAGTTTGGATTTAATAAAAACTAATTCAGAGCATTTATGATAAAAGAACGTGCGACCATAGGCATGATGAGAGCATTGTATAAAAGAAGTGGCAATAAACAAAAATCCTAGTACCTCATGGCATAAAAAAACAAAAACAAACAAACAAACATACAAATAAGTTGTAAAACACAAAATGAGAGTCAATGGCCCTTTCTTCTTTCTCCCCCATTTTTTCTCCAAAAATATGTAGATCTGCTCCTCTTGTTGGTTTTTTTCTGCAGTATGAGGGTTACACACTTCTGAGTTACTTCGTTTATCCCATGTTTCTCGACCTCAAAATTGTTTCCTGGTTCTGATATCCACGGATAAAGAGTACCTCAAAATTCTTTCTTGGTTTTGTTATCCACACAAGTAAAGAGTACCAAAGCTCTTTTAGCTTGAAAAAGCCAAGATCTACTCTATTTCCTTGTGTTTTACAGTCCAGTCTTCCACTCTTGGTAATTCACTAGCTTGGCAAGTCATGTATGTCATGCTTCAAGTTAAACCGTTGGTAGACCCGACAATTTTGGGTATGAGTTTTGATTTTTGGTACACGAAACACGTGAAATACTTGAATTCATTTCGGGTCTGAGATGGTTTTCGCATTTAAGTACACGACACAATTGCTAACCCATTTTTGGAAAAAGAGAAGTTTATATTCTAGATGTACAATGTCTGCAGACGCTAAGTAAAGCCTATGTGTCTCTGTTGGTCTGAAGGTTCATGTTGTCTTACCTTATGCGACTTGGAACAAACTCCTTAACTCGAAACTCTTGTCGGTTTGCCAAGTATTCTTTACAACTGCGGGTGTTTGGTTAGTTTAGTGAATTCTTGATTGGTTGTGTTAACTTGGTTTAATTATCATTTTTGTGGGTCCATATATGTAAAATCTTGGCGTGTTCAGGGTTCTGATATGTTTTATAGTTTGGTCACCGCTTTGGTTATGCTTGTGAGTTGTGACCCATGAGTTTGCTGTTGCATGTATACCTTGATAAATCATTGTTCTTTCATTGATAAACCATTGTTGTTACCCGTGACCTACTACTCACGTGCACTATAATCACCCAGACTATCAAGTTGCTAGACTTTCCCTTAGGCATCCTAATGACATCTTTGGATGCCCTGGTTTCATTGATGAAGCCAACCCTACTGAAAAATACTGTCGATGATCCACTCTTTAACAGCCACTGACAAAAGGAAAATACACTTACCAAAGTTGTTGATTTTTAACCACCCACCCAAGGAAACCTAGTGCTGCATTACTCTCGGTTTGGCAACAGTAAAGAAAGCGAAGGCAAAGGGAGCGGTAGCAGGTGAAGGATGTAGAAGAGACGTGTGGGTCTTTACAGTTTGTTCTTTGTTCCAAATCTTGTATCTTGAACTTGTTCCATTTGATGCTACTTCGCAGCGTAATGGCTTCAGCTTAACTGTTGTGTTTTGTGCAGGTTTTGGGCCCTATTTCTTATACCAAAAAGTAATTAGCTGAAAATCATAAAAATAAAAATAGGAAAGAGTGAATGAAGCTTAGCGCACCTTAAACCACCAAACCCCTCCAACCCTTATACTCTACTTCTCCCCGAACTCCTAACCAAGGTCATGGTCTTAGCGAGATTCATGCTTTCAAGTGTACATTTTAAGTAACGAACACATCTAAAAGGTGATAGAAGAAGGCTCCAATTGGATCAACTTTCCCCCTCAATCGTACGATTGAACAAACGTAAACTGGATCAATATATCAAGTAACACTTCTCCTCAATTGTATGATTTAACAGACATACAGCAGATCAAATTAGAAAGACAATTAAATAGCAAATGGGGGTGGGGGACTCGAACCCGAGACCCCTTCGTAAACGAGCTCTGACACCATGTTAAGTAACCAACACATCTAAACTCTTAAGGTGTTAGAGAAAGGTCTCAACTGGATAATATATTATTCAACGACACCCTTTAGTGCTCATATCATGCCTTTCTCACAGTTGCTTTAATTATGTTATTGTAATTGGCCAAGCTAAGATGAAACCAATAGCATCTAATTGGAATATTTTGATTAAAGGACAAGGACAGTGAAGTTTTTAAAGACATTAGAAATCTTCGGTTGCTTCTTGTTGATCAGTGTTAATGATTTACTTTGTTTGAGTTTCTCTGTACCATGGAAAATATATTTAGTCATCTCAATTTGCTGTGCTCTTTTAGTGGTTTGTGCTTTTCACATATATCTATGTATGCTTGGCTGTATAATGTACTAAACCTCCATATCTGTTGCAGGTAAATGTTGCTTTCAAAAAAGCGTTGCTAACTTTTCACCCAGATCGAGCTTCACAGTCTGACATTCGTGAACAAGTTGAGGCAGAGGAAAAATTTAAGCTTGTAACGCGCATGAAAGAAAAATATTTGTCGACTTTAACTTGCAAACGACCAGTCTAAGTGCTATATATTCTTTCATATAGGGTTTTTTTTTTGGTTTAGATGCTTAGCATTTTTTCCTTTCTGGGTTTTAATATTATGTCATGTAGAAGCTTGTACTGCATATCTACCCCCCCTCACCTAGTTGAGTCATTCATTGTAAAGGAAATATGTAAAGTTCCATCTTTTCATAGAAGAATACCGGCAGTTGTTTTTCTTTGCTTCTCTGTCGCGTGAACATTTCTGTTATCAAGTATTGTAAAAGTTTCTGGTATTAAGTTTTGTGCATTCTCTGTCTACTTATCATCGGCTCCATCCATCCTATTGTAGACTTTATTTTTTGCACCGTCCACTTCAAAGTTGTTAGGTTACTTCAGTATATTACAAGATATGTTTGAACTATTTGTAATATGTTAATCAGGGTCTCTTTACCTTTGAAAATAGTTGTTTGTCACTATGACTCTTGCATGAATCATGTGCTGTTGCTTGCCTCTCCGTATGGTCAAGTGGGTCTGATGCAAAACTATTAGCTTTGCGTCCCTCCAGCATTATCTATGTTCCCTGATTTGCCAACTGATGTTTGCGACTGAATTGAATATTGAATTTTAATTGGGTGAAGCTATAGCTAATGCAGAATTGTTAAGGGGGCAATCCATAATGTATGGGTGTGTGTTGGAGCCAACACTGGTACAAGGGGCAAAGCCAAAGGTAGTTTGTATACTGTTGGGTTGTTTTTCGTATCTTCCTAGGCTCCTGAAGATTTCACATCCTTGCCACATGTCTCACATAGTCACATACATATACTCTGCAGTAAAACTGGAACATGGACATCTATATTTGCAGGGAGAATGTCTGTCGTGGTACATGTGCAAGAGTCTTGGAGCCTTACAGTAATGAATAATGATGCTCATCTCCCAGATTTGATACAATCCCTTCAATCTGAAGAAGCAGATTATAATCCACTGTGTTCATCCTGATGCTTATACATATGGATAAAGGTACGATGAAGGTACTTAATGTTTCTTTATATAGATATATTATATATAGAATTAGGTTCTACGTAGAATTTACTAAACTTAGAAATTTAAGATTTGATATAGGTACTTTTTTGCCGAACATAATATCATTTTCTATGAAAATGAATTAAGTACAATTTTTTTCTAAATATTTAATTTTTATATATTTTGTAGGAGACAAAAAATGTATGTTATGTCGAAAATTCTTCTTTTCTATAAAAACAATGTGGGTTCGTAACAAAAATATTGTATACTACAGAAGTACATCATATTCAATACTTCACAAACAATATATTGTGTTCTACTTCTACACCAGAACCAAGCATTGATGTACTCCAGTAGAACAAATATATTACAATGAGTAGTATTCTATGGAGAACCACCTTACGTGGAGAACCGTGGAGAACTCTATGATTCTGTAGTAGAACCAATTTTTTTCAAATCAATCTCTTTTTTTTTTCCAAAAAAAATTCGAAACAGCCACGTCAGCACTGCAACGTCATCACTGCTGGCGTGGCAGTGCCACGTCATCAATATATGATGACGTCTTCGATGACATGGCACTGCCACGTGGCAATGCCACGTCAGCAGTGATGACGTGGTAGGTGACATGGCACTGTCACGTCAGCTTTGTCCAGAAATTTTTTTTTTGTTTTGTGTAGAACCAAATTTTTTTTTATAGAACCAAAAAATTTAAAAATTGGTTCTATAATAAAATCAGAAATTAGTATAGAATAAGTGATTCTCCACGGTTCTCCATAGAACAATGGCCATATAACAATAATTGATTAATAAATATCTAAGCCTGATAATAGCTATAAGTTCTAATTTAAGATAAAGTTCCAATTTGAATCTCACCGTATATCCAAGATGTGTATCATAACTTAAATGGTACTAGTGGGTTTGAAGGGTTCCTCCTAGAAACCGGGACTAGTTATACCCGTAAAATCTCAAGGATCTACCTGTTGGCGCTGCGGGCACAAACAATATATGTATGAATGTAAGCTACTTACATCTTGTAATTTCTTGAGAAACCGGTGGTTTTCAAATAAAATCTTGAGCAGCTTCCTCCCCTGCTTACTCTTGCGGGTAGGCCGAGCAAAACCGATCCAAACCCGAAAAACCGAGCCGAAATATGTTAATTCGATTCGGTTCGATCCTAAAATTTGTGAAATTCCGGTTATTTCGGTCTAGACCGAAATATATTTCGGTTCGGTCCGGTTTTTTTCAAAATATTTCGGTTCTGGACCGAATAAACCGAAATATTTAAAACATATATTTACTTTATATATATATATATATATATATATATATATATATATATATATATATAAATAAGAACAAAATTCAGTGGAGACTAGGCCTGTCAATGGATCAAGAATCCGATCCAATCCGATCCAATCCGAAATTAGCGGGTATGGATCCTTCAAAAAAATATCCGATCAGATAAGGATCCGATCCGATAAGGAGCGAATATGGATTTAGCATGATCCGATCCGTTAACGATCCGATCCGAATATATTTATATATTAAATATTTTTTATATTTTTTATATATTATATTTAATATATGTATTATATATAATATATAATATAAAAAATATATCTACATATCTACATATCTATAGTATATTATATATATAATATATGTTATATTTATTATTTATATGTATTTTATAATATATAAAATACTATATTTATTATTTAGTATATATTATATATATTCTATTTATCATATATAATATAAAATTTATAAAAAAATATATTGACTTTTCGAATAACATCTAAAAATTTGAATACAAGTTAAAGTAGTAATCAAAATGCTAGTTGACCTTTAAATTACCAAATCAAATGAATTTATTGAATTTTAAATCTGGATATGTCAATTTTATAATTTAGCATATTTTTTTTTTTTAATTAAACGGGTCGGACCTCCAATCCGAAAATCCGAAACCCGAACGGATCGGGTATAGATCGGACTTAAAAATATCCGCCCCTGATCCGATCCGAACCCAAAAAATCTTAATGGATTCGGATATGGATTTAGGATAATCCGATCCGAATCCGACCCGTTGACAGGCCTAGTGGAGACCATGTTTTTTGTGGAGTTCTGGAGTCCACCTTTGTTCTGCATATATTCATCCACATTTAACAATGTTTTACCAATGTAAAAACGTTTTCCTCCTGAACATGATCGTAAACTGCTTCGAAACACGCCTAAACATCTCTTGAATTAATTTTTAGAATTTTGTTATTGAACACTTGGTTCTGCAATATAAAATTTGTTCTGCAAATTCAATATTTTGTCATTACGGGCAATATAATGTATATTTCTGATGGATTTTGACGATATTGTTGAAAAACCCTAACTAATCTTGGTGATGATCGTAGAAAATTATTAAATGCAATGTAAAATGTTGATGAATATATGCAGAATAAAAGTGGACTCCAAGACTCCACAAAAAACATGGTCTCCCCTGAACTCAACTCATATATATAATATATATATTATTTGATTCTAAAAATCTAAATAATCATAGAGTATCCTGGGCCTGAGGACATCCTCAGGGTTGTAGCCTGAGGTTAAAACATAATATACTACAAGTCAGGGCTATTTTTGTAAATACAGTAAGATAGATTTTATTATTACAAAATTGCCATTCACTATTTGTACTAGAAAACACTTTAATCTCAGGTAAGTGGCCTGAGGTTAACCTCAGGGCCATTTTTCTCATAATCATATGGCCATTCGCCCCTTCCTTGTTGACTCTACTGTAAACCCAAATTGAAAACACCCATCGCAAGTCCTTCGCCAGTTCGTCAAATATTGGCACACACCAGACCTACAATCTGCATTTGCACACCAAACCTGCTACTGGGTTATATACTTCATGTCGTGATTTGTCATTTATTATTCATTGTCCTACACTTCTACTTCTATTTATCTTATCTCCTGCTGTCTGCAAGCAGCAGCAATGTATAAGTTTATTTATAGCAAAATTGTGTACCTAAATAACCTGGCAAATGCTTGTAATTCAGTGGTAAAAAGGATGTCTTTCTGATCACCGATTAGTTTTTTTTGCCAAATTTTGGTTAAACAGGACCGAACCGAATAGATTGAAATATTTCGATTCGGTTCCGGTCCGGTTTATAGTACAATTTCGGTCCAGTTCGGTTCTTAAAAAAACCAATATTTCGGTTTTCGGTTATTTCGGTCGGTCCGATTTTGTAACGAACCGACCGAATGCTCAGCCCTACTTGCGGGTCAGCATTAGTCTTGTAAGTAATAGTACTTTTCTGCAGAGGGGAAAAAAGAAAGAAGCCGCCTCCATTTGTCTCTAGTTGTACCTTTTGATGTCTGCGTTTATGGCATAATGTTTTCCACAAGTGAGTTTTGCATTTGGCTTGGAAAGACATTTCATCCCCTGCTTAAGAAACATGAGACGAGGGATGCTATTTTTTTATGGCCATAAAGTCATCTAGCGGGTTTTGGCCAAAAATATCTCAAAAACATATATCACATAACAAGAATATCACAAAACATTGATGATGGCCATAAATACCCGTCTATTACGCATTTCTTATGAGAGTAATAGGGTTACGCATTTGATATTGGGGTAACTAGTATAAATTTTTCTTCTATTACGCATTTGGATAATGGGTAATAGGGGTTACCCATTTTCCAAATGCGTAATAGGCTCCCCTGGAAGGTCTATTACCCCTCTCCCAAATGCGTAATATGTATAAAATCTATTACCCCTCTCCCAAATGCGTAATAGAGTGGTATTTATGGTCACCATCCGTGATTTGTGTTATTCTCGTCAATTTTGTTAAAAAAATGGGGTATTTATGTCATTGTTTCTCATCTAGCAGTAACAATTCCCAAGGGTTATAACGCATATACGACATTTATTTTTCAAATCTTTATACATAAGAGCAAGTCCAATAGCTCCTTATATGATTCCTAAAAATATAATAAAATAATGATTCTTAGTGATTAGGCACTTTTTTTGTATATCAACTCCAACAACCATCCTTAAATTCATTCCTTACTATTATTATAATAATAAATTTAAATCTAACTACT
Organism: Kitagawia praeruptora; assembly: GCA_037693485.1. Classification (NCBI taxonomy): domain Eukaryota; kingdom Viridiplantae; phylum Streptophyta; class Magnoliopsida; order Apiales; family Apiaceae; genus Kitagawia; species Kitagawia praeruptora. Next base: position 25,539,453 of record CM075352.1, on the reverse strand, counting down.
TATTTGAATTTCAATTAAGAGAGGAAAAGAAGTGCAAAAAGGAGGAAAATATTTTTTATTAATAAAAAGAAAGTTAGGAACGGTTAGACATTCCCTAAAAGTAGGGAATGTCTAGCGGTGGCCAGTGATTTAGGGAATCACTAAGAAGCTGTTGGAGCAAAGTTTTTGATTAAGTTCCCTATTTTTTAATTTAAAAATTGAAATAAGGAAGCCTAAAAAATTGTATTTAGGTATAATTATATTATCTCCAGAGCTTATGTCAGATTGAACGAATATAACTTTTAAATTCATATTAAAATTTAAATTTTACATTAAGTGTAATTTTTTTTTTTTTTGGATATTCCAAATGGTACCACTGTACAATTGGTTTTTCCATTTGGTATTATCCAACATTTTTGACTTCCAAGTGGTACCACTGTATTTTTGACTTCATTCATTTTATACCATTCTGTCAAGCAAACGTTAGTCAGATGTTAGATTATTCTTAATGGTACCACTATACAATTGGTTTTTCCATATGGTAATATTTTTGACTTCTATGAGAGAAAAATGGTACCACGTAGAAGTCAAAAATATTGAATGGTACCATATGGAAAAACCAATTGTATAGTGGTACCATTAAAAATAATCTAACGCCTAATTAACGTTTGTTTGACAGAATGGTATAAAATGGATGAAGCCAAAAGTACAGTGGTACCACTTAGAAGTCAAAAATATTGGATGGTAACAAATGGAAAATCAAATTGTACAGTGGTGCCATTTGGAATATCCCTTTTTTGTGTCGAAAATTTAAATATGAGTAGTTAACATGGGATAAAGGTAGCAATTAAAAATGTGCCACATTTTGTTTTTGAAGTTATTCCAAAAATTGATTTGAATCCGCAAAAATTATTTCGTTCAAAATCTAGAATCTTACAAGTCATAATATTTTGTTCAAAATATTTTTTTTTTGACAAAATGTGTTACATATTCTTGGGTGAAACACAGGAATACCCATACTTTAATGCTGTAAACCCAAAATACCCGCGCGCCGCGTGCAACGCCCAAAATGACCACTGAACGCATTAGGGGAATGCGTATTCTTGTATACGCATTACAACTATGCGTATTCTTTCTTGCCACGACAAACAATAGACTGTTGCAGAGAATTCTGCAAAGGTATACGCACTATCCTTATGCGTGGTACGTATACGCAGCAAGTTCATGCGCATTGGTGTCTTGGACAACGTTGTCCTTGGCTAAGCTCTCTGAGAAGGTAGACGCATAAGCCTTATGCGTGGTTCGTATACGCATTTCTGTTATGCGGGATGGAGACGAGTACGCATTAAACATATGCGTGTAGGTCCATGGTTGCATACATGTCTCCTGTACGCAAGTTACTTATGTGTGGTCTGTTCTCTATACGCATTAGAAATATGCGTTTGCATCCTATACGCATTGTACGTATGCGTATAGATCCTTCCTGTTTGCTTAGCAGTCCACAGTACGCAAGTTATTAATGCATGATCCATACTACGCATATGTATATTGCGTAGTCTGACTGACTTAAATCCCTAAATCTTATCTATCTGATTGCCGCTCTTCAAATATCTGTAAACATAAACCTGTATGTATCTATCTTCTGCTTTAAAAACCCACAGCAGGAAACACAAGAAGTAATGGAAATCTTTGTTGCTCTTGACATCAAATTGTTCGTGAGGTAAAATGCTCTTTCATTATTTTACAATTCAAATTATTTAGGTTTAAGTTTGAGTTTGAAATGGCTTCTTCGAATGTGAATTATGTATAGGGATGGTTATACTATGGTGGACATATTATTCATGATAGCGTAATTGGTAGTGCATATGATCGAGATGTGCTTGCCTTTGTAAAATTGAATTTTGGTTTGAAATATGAAGAGCTTTTGAATGTTGTGCACAAGAAACTCAATGTAGATCCGATTCTGTGTAAATTAAGGATATCACGTAGGTTCATGAATCCCACAACCAACAAATATGGAGTTGTCTTACTTGTAGATGATGAAGATGTGGAGTATATGTTCGAAACTTTGGATGGTTCGGGTAGTAAAGTGTATGTAGAGCTTTATATTGAAAAAATTCCTATTGGCTCGTCCGAAAATTCAACAGAATCTGCAAGATGCTCAAAGATTGGGGAAGATTGTGAAATTAGTTCGAGCACTCGTAGTTCAAAAAGTGTGTATTAGGGTAGTGTTTCCAGTAGGAGTTCAACTAGGAATTTGTTTCTCGGTAGTAGTGAAGGAAATTCAAGGGGAAGCAACGAGCTAACAGATGATGATATCCCGTTCTATAGCTCATTTGATGGATCATCAATGGTTGTTTCAAATCTAGGACCTAGCATGAAGAAAATTGGTGAACTTCAGAATCCGGCAGAATTGACAAAAGGGATGACATTTGAATCGAAAGAAAAGTTGTTGAGTGTGGTGAAGAAGGTTCACATTGCAAACCATCAGGAGATAAAGGTGGTTAAATCTGATTCCATCACTTGGGAAGTTGTATGCAAACAGGATACAGAGGGTTGTCAGTGGAGATTGAGGGCCAAGAAGAGAAAGTTGCGTGATTATTTTGAGATTATGGACACAAGGGGTCCGCATACATGTGTGAATCAGGCTCTTTCACAAGATCACAAAAACTTGAGCTCTTCACACATTGCAGATATCATTATGAACCTAGTTGTTGCTGATCCTGCTATCTCGGAGAAGGTGTTGGAGGCTGCAATTGTGAACGAAGTTGGCTATAAACCATCAAGAAAAAAGGTTAGATACGGAAAAAGGATTGCAAGTTAGAAGGTCTATGGTACTTGGGAGCTATCGTACCAAGATCTTCCATTATTGATGAATGTCCTTCAGAGAGTAAACATTGGCACACATGTGGATTGGTACTTCAAGGAGCATGAGCTAAGGGATCCAATACATGAGGTATATTCATGGCATATAATATAATTGATTGTTCATTTTTGGTTCGATTTGACTTATCTCGTTTTATTGTGTGGACATAATGACAGGTGGTGAGATTTAGACAGTTATTCTGGACATTCAAGCCTTGCATAGAAGCATTCGCACATTGCATTCCGGTACTTCAGATAGATGGCACACATCTGTATGGCAAGTTTGGGGGAGTACTACTAACTATTACAACCATTGATGGCTTCCACCACATTCTCCAGGTAGCATTTACAATTATTGAAGGGGAAAATATAGCTTGTTGGACTTCTTGGTTCATGGAGAGAGTGAGGAAGACGGTTGCCCTCCAACGAATGGGTGTTTGTGTGATTTCAGATAGACATGCAGGAATCATGTCTGCAATGAAGAATCCTAACATTGGGTGGTGCGAACCACATGGATATCATTGATTCTGTGTTAGGCACCTTGCAGCTAATTTTGCATATATTTTTAGGAAGAGTGGCATGAAGGAAAGGGTGGTTGCAATGTGTAGTCAATTGACAGAGGAAAAGTTAAATCTGCATTGGAAAGCATTGTTGGCAGTTGAGCCTAGAGCAGATGATTTGTTTAGTGAAATGCATCCCAAACACTCATCATTAGCTTGTGATGGAGGCAAGAGATTCGGGATCATGACAACAAATGTGGCTGAGAGATGGAACAATGCCATTAAAGAAGCAAGGAAACTCCCAATATCTGCAATGGTTAAAGCCTTATATTATAACGTGGTTAGCTACTTTGACCAGCGTCGCATGGAGATAGAGAAACAAGTTCTTAAGGGTGATGAGTTCACCAAGCATGCCAATAAAATGATGAACATATGAAAAGAGCGTGCAACTGGACACAATGTGAATGTAGCATTTTCAAGCAAAAGAACTAGGCGAAAAATGAGACCTTCTCATCCTCCCACCGATAAACACCAAAAACACAACCGTTGACCATCGTTTCTACGCTTCTTAGCTGCTCTCACTCGCCTCACGCTCTTTCCTATATTGTTCCTCTTGTCCTCTTCTTCCAGACTGTACTGGTATCTCCTTAGATCTGTCCCAATTTGTTCCGATGGGTTCTAATAATTCGGAACATTCCGGTTCCATGAACTCAGAGGAATTTTCCAACCTTATTGGCCACAACTACATTGCCCCAGTTGTGCCTCTTGTGAATTTGCCTCTCTTTGAGGAAGATATTAACTCCATTAACACCAGTGATGTTCTGGGTCAACCACTATCTCCACGCACACTACAAAGAATACAAGAACGAACGCTGCTCATTTTGAATGATGGAACGGAACAAAATGCAATAGGGCCTTTAGCGGTAGCTTCTTCGGGAGCTTCTCATGAAGGTTCAAATGACAAAGGAAATTCTCCATTGGAAGTCAATTCTGCTCCTACACAACCACTCACTCAGGTAAACTCGAACCCTGCAAATAGTGGTAGTAAACCTCTAACCCCTGTTGTCTCCCTAGAGAAGTTTAATGAAACGATAAATGTTCAAAGTTTGCCAAAGAATGATGAAACATTGAATTTACCAAAAAAGAGTGTTACTTGGAGCTCTGTTGTTGTAGAAAATTTGGTTAATTCCTCTCCTAGCACTGATGTTGAAGATGAAGCTGTTATAAGTTACAATGAAGATGGCTCTGCCACGGTTACATTCTCTAGAGATTTTGTGGTCCAGGCGCAGAAACAGTGGGAAACAAGTATTATTGGTCACTTCATTGGGGGAAACTTTGCTTTTAAATTCGTTCGTGAGCAGGCACAAAAATTGTGGCAAAATAGAGGTCTAAATGGTGTCTATTACAGCTCAAAAGGCTATTATACCTTTCGTTTTGATACATTGGAGGAAAGGAACATGGCATTGAACCTTAACACGATTCAAATGGGTGGTAAGACTCTATACTTGATGCCTTGGATGGAGGGCTCAAAATTTAAACGTAATGTGATTGACAAGGTCCCTTGCTGGATCCGCTTAGTAGATGTACCATATTCTCTTTGGTCTAGGAAAAGCCTTACTTCGATTGCACGAGCGGTGGGGCACCCTTTAAAATTTGATGATGCCACAGCAAAATTTAAACCACTAAAATATGCAAATGTGCAGGTTGAACTCTCCTATTCATCCCCAAGACCTGATTATGTATGGGTTACAATATTGAATGCCGATGGGGTTGAGGAAAAAGAACGAGTTGAGGTGCAATATTCCCAGCTCCCTTACTCTTGTAGTTTGTGCAAAACTTTTGGTCACTCATTGGCCAGATGCATTAACAATCCTGAGAGGGTTAGTAAAAAGCCAAAAATGGCCCATACGGGGAAGCAAAATGATGGAGCTTCTGCATCAGCTGCGGCCTCGGCCCCTGCATCACCTGCGAGAGCAGATTATATTAACAACATGGAGATGGTACCCTATACCATTGGGAAATTCTGTGGCTGTGATGTGGTGATGGATACAGACGCTATTCTAAATGAGCTTAATGAAGAAAATGACACAGGAAATGGCAGGGGAAATAATATGGGAATGGAACTAGAAGATGGAATTCTTGTGGAACCAAATTCTTTGGTGGTCGACTTGACTGATTATGAACCAATTGCTACTGCTAACGGTTTCGAAGCTCTATCTGCACTGACTGAAGATCAAGTGAGTGAAAACCATGCCTCAATAGCAATTTCTCCGGAAAAAAAACGGAAGAAAAGCAAGGCACCAACACCAACACTCCCACAGAGTGGAAATACCACACAACGTGACAATGCCCCTGGTAGCAAGGCAGTTGTGGATGCAGATGGTTTCACCCAAGTTAAACACATAAGCAGTCCTAGGTTGGCGGGTATGCCACCAATTCATCGTCTCAAATGAATTTTGCCTTTTGGAATGTTAGAGGCCTGAATAAGAGCCCTCACCAAAGTGAGCTCAAAAATTTTATTTCTACGAACTCTTTGACGTTTATTGGTTTAATGGAAACTAAAGTTAAAGAGAAACGTGCTTTGCGTACTTCTAAGAGAATTAACAGATCTTGGAATTGGTTATTCAATTATGAGTCTCATTACAATGGTCGTGTTTGGGTTGGTTGGGACCCTGCTATTTGGCGTGTTTCTTTGCATTCAAAATCTGCCCAGCATGTCACCTACACTGTTACGTTCCTCGAAAAAGATATTACTTTTTTGGCTACCTTTGTTTATGCCTCAAATGATGCTCAGGATAGGGTTTTGTTATGGAATAATTTCATGTCAGTTAGCAGCACCACCTTACCTTGGTGTTGTCTTGGAGATTTTAATTGCATTATAAATATTAATGAACTTTCTGGTGGTAGGGAGCGTTGGACTCATGAGATGCAAGCTTTCAAAGATTGCCTATCTATGGCTGGTCTTGGCTCAGTTCGTACAATAGGTGATCTTTTTACTTGGACCAATAAGCAGCTTCACAATCCTATTTTTAAGCGTCTTGATAGAGTGGTTGCAAATGGGGCCTGGATTTGCACTCACACTGAAGCGTATGTTTTGGTTAAAAATAGAGGTATTATGGACCATAATCCTCTAATTCTCTCTGTGCCTATGCAGCTGGAGCGTTTTGGTAAACCCTTTCAATTCTATAACTACATGATAGACCTCCCGGAGTTCCAATCTACTGTCTCAAATGTGTGGTTTTCTACTGTCTTATTTGGAGACCCTATGGCGATTCTTTGCAGGAAACTTAAAGCTACTAAACAAGCTTTGGTCGACCTGAATAAACAACATGAAAACTTGCATTCAAATGTTCATTTGGCTCGTCATGCTTTAGCTGACATCCAACATAGACTTCAAACATCCCAGACCACTGACATGCTTGCTACGGAGGAAGATCTTATTATTAAGTTAAACACGGCTTTGCTTGAGGAGGAATCTCTCTTGTCTCAAAAATCCAAAGTTAAATGGTTATCAAAAGGGGATGGTAACAATGGTTTTTTATTCAACCAATGTAAATCAAATTGGAACCACAATAAAGTCCTAGCTTTATATGATCAGTCTGGTACTCTTGTGCACGGACAGAGACAATGCGCAAAGGTTGCGGTTGATTATTACACGGAATTCCTTGGCTCCTCTGTTAATGCTTCTGACACCGATTTTTCCTTACTTGATGATGTTGCTTGCCCCACTGTTTCTGAAGCCCAAGCCTCTATTCTAGAGTCCCCTGTTTCTAGAGAGCTCATTTATGCTACGTTGAGGAAAATGAAAAAGAACAAAGCCCTTGGTCCGGACGGGTTTAATGTCGAATTTTTCTTGTCCACCTGGAACATTGTTGGTGATTGCTTTTGTGACGCTGTACTCTCTCTTTTCAACGACCTTAATATGCACAGAGGTATCAACTCTACCAATATTGCTCTTATCCCTAAGGTCCATACTCCTGCTCATATGCGTGATTTTAGGCCTATTTCTCTCTGTACTACTGCTTATAAATACATGTCAAAAATCATAGCTTCTAGACTTAAATTGGTTTTACCTAATGTCATTGATATTGCCCAATCGACATTCATTCCGGGTAGGCATATATCTGACAATATTTTGCTAGCTCAAGAATTGTTCAGGGGGTATGATAGACATACAGGGACTCCGAGGTGTGCACTCAAACTAGATCTCCACAAGGCCTTCGACTCTATAAGATGGGATTTTATCCGTGCTGTGCTTCAGAAAATGAATTTTCCCAGTCGATTCATTAGTTGGATTCGGCTATGCATTTGTAGCGTAAACTACTCTGTCAAGCTTAATGGATCGGTTCATGGCTATTTTAAGGGCACCAAGGGCATTAGACAAGGTGACCCTATGTCACCTTATCTATTTGTTCTATGTATGAATATTCTATCTCAAATGCTAAAACCGAAACCTTTGGGATTTAAGCATCACTGGCGATGTAAAGACTTAGACCTCACACATCTTTTCTTTGCTGACGATGTTCTTTTCTTCAGTCATGGTGATCAAACATCTATTACACACATTATGGACTCTATGCATGCTTTCTCTACTTTGAGTGGGCTCACTCCTAGTGTTCAAAAAAGCACCAGTTTCTTCTGCAACTGTGAACCTGCTACTGTTGATTGGTTTGATGAAACTTATGGTCTTACTCGAGGTATCTTACCAGTTCGGTTTCTAGGGGTGCCTCTCATCTCCTCACAGCTTTATATCAATGACTGTATGCCTCTCATTCAAAAGCTTACACATAGGATTGATGTCTGGACATCCTTGCTTTTGTCTTTGGCGGGGCGGGTGCAGTTAGTTAAATCGGTTTTGTTTGCTATGCAGGCATTCTGGTCGAACAATTTCATTCTCCCGAATGCCATTCATGACACCATTCGATCCATGCTGGCCAGATTTATTTGGAGGGGTAATATAAATGACAAGGGGGGAGCAAAGGTTAGTTAGAAGAATTTATGTGTCCCTCGAGCAGAAGGGGGTTTAGACTTAAAGGATCCATCTGAATGGAACACGGCTCAAATCTTATGTCACTTGCTCAAGGTCATTAATAATGCGCCTACTTTATGGGCTACGTGGGTGAACAAAACAGTCCTCAAACGAAAACATTTTTGGATTACAAAAATTCCTACGGACTGTTCTTGGATTTGGAAAAAGGTACTGAGACTTCGACATCTTGCTCTTCGCTTTTTATCCTATCACATTGCTGATGGTACAAATATCTCCCTATGGTTTGAACCATGGTGGAACAGCGTATGTCTTGCAAATCATCCGACTGCTGCTATCATCTATCAATGTGGTATGAATAAAAATGCAAAGTTATGTGACATTATTATTGCGGGCTCCTGGAGATTACCCATTCCGAATCAAAGACACTGTCATGTCAATCCCACCTTATCTCACTGGTTACACAATTTTAACTACCCAGATATCAACTCCAACTCTCGGGATGCTATCTTATGGAATGGGTTAGAGCTTCGTAAAGTTAAAACCAGGCACATATGGGAAACCATTAGACAGCGTAGCCAACAGGTGCAATGGTACCATGCTGTTTGGCATCAACTAAAAGTAGAGATGTATGCGCACCATCAATGGTTGCTTAGTCATGGGCGTCTTAACACCTTGGCTCGCCTAGCTCGGTTTGGAATTGAGTTAGACCAACAATGTTTCTTGTGTGTGGGAGGTCGTGAAACTGATTCTCACCTATTTCTGCATTGTACTTACAGCCGCCATGTGCTTTATTCGATCACTTCGATGTTCAATCTGGGGTTAACTGGACATACATGGTCTGATTTCCAACTGCAGGTCTTGGGTATATCGGATGGGCCAAAAAGAAGACTCGTTTTACTAATGATTCAGATCTTTGCCTACTACATTTGGAGAGAGAGAAATGCCCGAAAACATAACAAGGGTGTTTGTAGACCTCAACAGCTTCTTAAGGGGATTATTGCTGATACTCGGGCTAGACTTGCAACCTCAACTTGGTACTCAAAAATAGTTTGTAATAGACCTGATTTATTTTTGTAATTTCGTAGCTTGTTTTCAGTTTGCTTTATTTCTTACAATCTGTAATCCATCAGACTGTTTAGATAGCTCCGTCTATGGCCTGTCATAGATCATGGGTTAATCCCTCTATTTTTCTCCTTTGTTTCTAATATATACTTAATTTAGCAAAAAAAAAAAAACTGGACACAATGTGACAAAAATTGACCGTAATACTTGGGTATTTGAGGTGATGACAATGAAGCATGGTCTGAAGGGAGGGAATAAACAGATTGTTTGCCTACAGGAACGCACATGCACATGTAACAAGTGGCAGACATATCAGATTCCTTGCTCTCATGTTTTTGCTTGTTGTGCCAGTGTAGGATTGCAACACACAAATTTTGTAAGTGAGTGGTACAAGTTGGAAACTGCAAAAAAGGTTTATGAGGGTCAATTCCAACCAATACCGGACAGGAAGACATGGCCTTTATTGAGTGAGTTTCCTACATTGATTCCCGATGATGATATTCCAAAGAAACCGGGGAGGAAGAAGTCAACAAGATATAAGAATGCTATGGACTATCAGTCATTAGGAAAAGGAACAGCAACTTCATCTACTGCTCCATAGAGCACTTTGATTGGTATGTTTTGCATCATAATTTTTCTTTTAAAAGTTGAATATTTCTTACCAAGTCCGGCGGCCTGGTTTTTAAAAAATCGGGGGCCAGCCCCGGTTTTTTAAAAACCAGGATAAGTTAGGGTTTAAGGTCTAGGGTTTAGGGTTTACAACCCTAAACCTTAATCCCTAAACCCTAAGTTCGTATACGGTTTAATCGTCATTTTGAATATTTCTAAAACCATAAATGGAAAAGTTGAACCGCAAAGGTTAACCGTTGAACCCATAAGTGAATACATAAAAATTTAAAAAAAAAAATTTACCGAGTCCGGCGGCCTAGTTTTTAAAAAATCGGGGGCCAACCACGATTTTTAAAAAACCAGGATATGTTAGGATTTAGGGTCTAGGGTTTAGGGTTGTAAACAACCCTAAACCCTAAGTTCGTATACAGTTTAATCGTCGTTTTGAATATTTCTAAAACCCTAAATGGAAAAGTTGAATCCCAAAGGTTAACCGTTGAACCCATAAGTCAATACATATAAATTTAAAAATTTAAATTAAAAATTGAATTTAAAATTCCTATTTTGACAATTGCAGGTATGTTTTTTTTATCACACTACTCGGGTTTTCATTTATGCTAGCCGGACGACACGACAAATTCAATCCTTAGATCAGTTTTTCAGTTGAATGTAATAATTAGTGTTGATTTTTGTTGAGTTTAATTTGAATATTGTAGTAGTTGCAAACTAGTTATGGTTTGGTGATGTAAACAATTTTATTTTTGATAATGCACAAGTTCCTAATTGTTAATGATCTGGGCTGTGATGTTAAAAATGTAAGTTCTCTTTTGCAGTAATAGAGTTATAGTTGCAGTTTTATGTTTGGTTATGAAATTATTTTTATGTTATATTTGGAGGAATGTGGTTGATTATATGATGTATAATTCAAGTCAGTCTGTATAAAACTGTATAGTTGAGTACGCATAAGAGTATTGCGTGTAATCTATACGCAACGTATCACCTATCCTATATACGCATTCTCTTTTTACGTGTAGGTAGTACACGCATCATGTAATTGCTTTTTCTACCTAGGATACGCATAGGCTTGTTGCGTGTAAAAAGTACACGCATCATGTAATTGCGTTGTCTTCCTTAAATACGCATTTACTTTATGCGTTTCCCATGTATACGCATTATCATTTTGCGTGTATGTTGTAAACAATTACCTCAAACAAAAAATTAATACTCAACCTATCCATCTAAGACTAGTTGCCCAGCTTAGACACTTAACAATTCACAGAGTAAAACACAAACTACCTAATTCCATAAAACGATTATCCATAAAAAATAAAACCTTTATCCATTACATAAACAAAAGAAGAGTTCTAGAATGGTTAATTACTTTATCCCAAAACTACAAAAGTACTAGAATGGTTTAATCCATTAATTACAAGGCATCATTCAAATATTAACCCTTTTACTTCATCTTTTCTAACTTAGACTCCCCTGCAGTAACGTCTTCTTCATGTCTCACAGGCTTCTTTTGATACATCAGTCCTACTACAAACCAAAATCAAATGTCATACAAGTAGACAACTTTATGCATGCATATAGTAGATGAAATAAAACAGATACTAACAAGAAATCAATACTAACAAGTAAAAACGTAATCATACATAAACAGATTAAATAATATATTGTAAGGTTCACAATGTAAATCTTTTGTCTTTCTCAGAGTATTTCCTTAAAAGAATTTCAAGTAATTGTGCTGCTCCCTTATAATCAAGAGTTTTCCATGCCAACTTTCATGGAAGGGGAAGGTCATCATCATTACAGAAAAATGCATATATCACTGAGTGAATGATATGCAGTACGAATGCATAAATGTATTTTTCAAGGATAACCAGAGCTTCAAAGTTGTTTCTTCCCTTTAACTAACTAACCTTACAGTAAAGCAATCCTTGCCAATGACATAAACGACACACAAGAAATATCCAATAGGAATCCTGAAATCATATCTTACTATCTTAGTCAGTTTGTCTAAAATAAGATCTCACCTCCTAGGCTCAAGACTAAAATTCAGAGCCTCCTTTGGAAATTTAATTTTTTAACTTTTTTTTTTCTCCAAGATACCTAAGCCTCTAGCAATTTGTCCTCACAAAAGATATAAACCAGACATTGCAAAACTAAACATTTCAAGAAATTATACTACATATACTCAAAGGACATATAACTATTATATAATCCATATTGCCGATACACAATGACAGTAACAATTTCTCCCGAATTAAATATCACAACTTACCGAAACAGATCAAAAACACAAACTACCTTATAACTAAAAACAGAATATAGAATAGCATAACTCACCTAAATTTAATTGCTGTTAAGTAGACCTAGTAGAAGCATCATTTTCCCTCAATTTTTCCTACACAAGACAGGAACAATTAAATAAAATAAAAATAAAAGCTGACTGGAAGTCTGAAAAGTGTAAAAAATTGGTGAAATAACTTACTTAGTGCGTCTCGTATAAGTATCTAGTTTTTTACGGCCAGAAGTGCCACAACATGGAGGATTACGCTTTCGAGGACGTAAATTCATATGATCTTGTAATGGTTGCTGCTCCGCTGACTGGTGTACAGGCTGTTGCGCTGGTTGCTGGGTAGGCTGATGTGCAGGCTCCTGCACTGCCTATTGTGCAGACTCCTGCACTGCTAGCTGTCTCTGTTGTTGTGCTACATTTAGTGAAATTGTTTGCTTCTACACTGACTGCTGGTGCACTGATTGTTGCTGCAACAACTGATTCTGCCCCGGTTGATCCAGCAATGGTTCTTGGCTTGGCTGATAGGGAAGGGGGACTGGGAAATGCCCAGATTAAACATTGGATGTGACAAGGGTGGAGAATCAGCATTGGCAGCCTGCTCGTCACGTTGATGTGAATTCTGAGGTGAAGGGGGTGTGAACAAAATAGAATCATTAGACGGCAACAAGTTAAACTTAGGATAATAATCAATCGAGGAAAGAACTCTGGTTTCTGCCCTCGTTTCTCCCTCATGTTCATCTATATGGGTGTTTTTCTCGCCAGCAAACCCTCCCTCATTACCTAAATAAATATCTCCTGCATCACCAACATTATTGCCTCCTTCTTCATCCAAATGAACACCTCCATTATTATTAACATCAATTCCTTGCTTTGGTGGAGCATTGACACCTCCACGACCTCCCTTATGACCAACTTTTTTGGGTTTCTTTTTTAGCTCAATTTCTTTTTCTTGCCTATCTTCAATTGGGAAATCCTGAAAAACACCACGGGTGAACTGATCTTGTAAGAGAGCTCTGCCATTACTCGCAATAGCATCAATATATGTCATATCTCCATCTATCACTCCCCTAGCAACTAAAGAGATATGATCGAGCAACTAAACCTGTGACAATAAGAACAAGACAGAATAAATGGACATTAGCAAAAAAACCACTCGGTAAGTACACTACTGATCAATAATAAATAAGATATAATTACCGCGAACAAGTGAGAGCCACCAACTCGTGTATGATACAAACGAGTAATCCGAGAATACCATTGATCATAACCAGCAACCACACCAATACCAATAGTACCACTAATTACATATTGTGCACGACCAACCCAATGTGATATATGATCGCGATGTAACAATTGCCAGTCAGAATCTTGCTTACCCTGTAAGGTAATACTATGAAGTTCTTTCAAATAAGTGTCATCTGGTGGTGTATCTTGAATGAAACCAAATTGCCGCATGCATCTGTTAGGCGTGTGTGGCTCCACAACGTGAAAACAGATGAGTGGACCCCTATAGCACCAGATATCACTACCATCTACACAAGAATCGGGTAATGCAGCCAAAATCTCGCTTGAATAGGGCTGCCAGATGAAATGGGAAGGCGCAAGGCCATTTAAAGACAATCTAACAGCAGATAGTGCATGTGAAGTAGTATCGGTAAATGATAAATGAGAACACCACCTATAAAATACATTAACACGTAAAAACACATCATAATCAATTCTATTATAACAATGCAAAAATATTACAACAGAAGGTATAGTAGCATCGAACCATGCACCAAATTCTGGAAAGTTTACTAGTTTTAGTGTAAGATTTAGTGAATCTTTTAGGACTCAAATTGGTTTGGTTGGTTCGTAGTTACTAACTTGTATGTCTAAAAATGTTGTTCTCTCTAGGTAGAATATTGCAGATGCTACATAAACTCATGTTGAAGTAAGGCAATGTAAAGTTGTGGTGAATGCTGAAAGCAAATAGTGTAATTCTGAAACTCAAAATACTACTAAGATATAAATTTGTTTGAAATTTAATTGGAAACACATTGAGTAAAAGTCCTTGAACTCACTTGAAAAGACAACATTCTGATTCTAATCACAACTATAGTAAGAGTAAGCATTGTATGGTAAGATATGAACTTGGCTCAAACATCTTCAAATTATTTATTGCAATAGATTCTAAATTATAAGACACACATATCACAAAGGAGGATCAGATTTAGTTGTATCAGATTTAAACTTAAAAGTCATATAAAACGCTGAAATCAAATTTAATCCTAATAAAACAGAACGCATTAGAAAGATGCCCATCAACCAAGTCATCATATACTTCGATGGAGCTCTGATGTTATATATGTATTTTAATATTGTTATGCTAGAGAGTTCCAAGGTAGGATATAAGAATTGTTAAAGTGCAATGGCATAGATAAAATAATTACCTCAATCCATAAGGACCCGGTCGGTCACCCCATATTCCTGGATTGTACAATGAAGGAACACGAGGCACGGGAGCTAAGGTAGGCAATCTAGTCCATGCCCACAACTGTAGTAAGATAAGGTATCCAGCATTCTCCTCCACGCCTATCCTACAAGCCTTGCATAAATCCCTATATAAAAAAGCAAGCACAGCTGATCCCCAAGCTAAACTACGACACCATCCAAAATCCTGAATCGACGGTAGGTACATACAATGGATCTGGCCACCTGAATGATCGGTGAATAACACCCCTGCAAACAGCTGTAATAGATATGACTGTGTATATCGAATGAGCTCGACATCGGAAGCATCATTGTGAAGTGATTGGAAATTTTCAGTGAGCTAACTCAACCGCAACGGAGCACCTGATAAAATTTTACCCGGGTCTATGCCAAATATTTGCTTAACTAGGCTGGCCCAACCACCATTAACTTGTGTACCGCCTGTCACCGCATCACCATCAATCCTTAGACCAAGAAGAACATTAACATCTTATAGTGTTATGCTGCACTCTCCAACGGGCAGGTGAAACGTATGTGTTTCAGACCTCCAATGCTCTATTAACGCGGTAATCAAACCCCAATCCAAATCAATAGATGACAGCCTGCTAATACCATTAAATCTGAGGTCTGATAGAATGGGAATCATCCTCTCATGTACCTTTTGGAATCTTGCCTGGTTAGGATCACGCTTCCGTGATCTCTGACAATCTCCACCACCAGCCTTCCAAATAGCATCAGATCTATGTTCGGACTGTAGGTGTAATACAGAAGGGTCCCTAGGTCCGGGATCCATAGACATTTCATCATTAGGATCCATAACCTGTAAACAAAAACATAATCAGGATGTATATTATCCATTCAATCCTATATTTAAAAACTAGAAACAAAAAAGCACACAATATGAAAATAGCATTTATAGGAGTTCATTTATAGAAACAAACAAGAACAAAGTTCATTTGCTTTTAATTTCATTTACTTTCATTTGCTTTCAACAATTGGTATGTATAGGAGTTGTCTAGTCAAAGTCTCTATATCCATGGAGTTCAATTGAACATGTGGTTCTTCTCTAAACATAATATGCTTTTCACTTATTTAAATAAAATTTCAATTTACGATGTTCCCTTCCACAGTACTACAATCCCATGATTAAATCTACCTGGAGAAAGAATGATGCAGACATAGGGTACTACCAGATAAGAGTAAAACCGTTTCTAGGTGTAGTGAAGAAACTATGAGAAGGATGAGACTCTCAAATAATCATGTGAAACCAGAGAGACTGCCGGGGTGATAAATCAGGATGAGATTCCCAAATAATTACTTGAAAGCAAAATGTTGCCCCAGTAGTGATAAATAAGGATATCTTTCGGACCCTATATTTCATTAGAATCTTATACAAAATATAGGGTGCTTAATGTTCATTAGTTCGTTAAAAGACCCCCACTAACTGAGAAAATGCATAGAATTAGCACCAGCAGCAGATGGTGCTTATACTAATTGATCTCTAGTTCATTAATATACAATATTCCAGTTTCCATATCTGGGACACCAAGCTTGATTAAACACTACCAACTTTCTAACTGAAGCAACATAAACCTCATTTTCAAAAGAAAATTCACACAATAAAGCACAATAATCTCAACTTCACACAATAAAGCACACATTATGAAAATAGCACACAGTTGTGTCACACAGTTTACAGTGAAATCATAAAATCAAAATATAGATTACAAATCAAAAAAGCCCAACTTACATGAATACAAACCCTAATAAGAAAATTTAGGGTTAGTAATTAAAAATCATGGAAAAGTGAAGATTACCTACAGCAGAAAGAGAGTGTGCTTGGTTGAAGAGGGATCAATAGTCGGACTTCAGTGGTTGAATTGCCGCATCCAGCGCCGTATTAAAGGAATTAGAAGGAGAGAGAGAGATAGTTTATTTTTCAGAGTTATGTATTCGTATGTTGTTAAATTAAACAAGGTATACGCATATGGTAGTGGCGCATAGAGTGGGCAAAAAGGGCACTGCGTCGCGCCCATGGCTATTTTGGATAAACTATATTAAAATATAGGTATTTTAGGGATTTTTTCCATATTCTTAAGGGTAATGCTAAACATAACCCTTAGGGCTATGGTTAAGAATGAATGTAAGTGGATAAATGCATTTTATATGTCAGTTTTGCACAGAATTCATCAATTCTGCACCTATCTCAATATGATTATTTAGCAATATGGAAATTTTTATTAATGGAAATGATGTGAATACATGGGGTCCAGTATTATTACTTGGAAAATTAAATTAATGTTATAAAGAAGCATTGGAAAGAGCGTGAGAGCTGTCCCAGTGGTAGGGGCCAAAGCGTTGATCCATTGAGGTCACGGGTTCGAACCGTACCTCATCTCCAACTTAGCAAAAAAAAAAAAGAAGAAGCATTGGAAAACCAAAAAATAATTAAATAACTAAGACTAAATGTTGAAAACATGAAAATATTTAATGCTTAACCATAGCCCTTAGGGCTATAGTTAGCATTTCCCTATTCTTAAATAGGTTTGAGAACCTCAAAACCTGATGTCAAAATTTGTTGATTGGACTTGAGAGTAATTATATCTCGAAGCTCAAGCTTTTATAAAAATTCAAAATACTCACATTATATCATTTACATGCTTTTCAAGAATCTCATTCACGTTGTTAACCTCGTCGAAGCCTGTTTTCTACAATAGTAAATTATAATAATAATATAATAAGAATTTTGTAAGTTATAAATAACCTTCTGTAGCGTTTCTTTCGTATTACCTACACCTAGTTTTTTTTGAAGCAAAAGAAATTTCATTAAAACTAAGATGTATCATACATAATTGTCTCAAACACATTACATGGAGGAGACTCAAACACTTTGTAGCTATTAACCTCACAAGGTATCCTAGCCACTAAATGAGCCGCCTTGTTCGCTAGCTTTCTAACATGAACTACCACAATATCACTTCTCCGCAACAGAATTGATTGACATGCCTCTAGCACACTCCCCACCTCCAACTAATAATGGCAATTTTTTAGCAGAGCATTTACCACCAACTACGAGTCTGATTCTATTGTGATATGACGATAGTGAACTTTGCATCCAAGTCAGAGCCTCTAAAACACCTACTGCCTCTGCTTCAATAACCGGAACCGACCCTGCATATTTCACTGTCTTACCTCCCAGGCATTTACCTTCATGGTCTCGAATGATCATTCCAACCGAGAAAAAATTTGCTCCAGGAAAGACTGAAGCATCCACATTAAGCTTATATCTCCCCACTATTGGCGGTTGCCACCTGATTTGATTTGTGGAACTCGAAGAAGGCCCAGATGAACTTGTGACTATTCTGCAACTCTTCACAGTTGCTTTGCATTCATCTATTTGTCTCTTACTTCCCTCAATTGTCAATGCTGGAGTTAGCTGTTTATCCTCCCAGATTTTCCTATTTCTCGCAAACCAAATACCCCATAGAACACTAGCAATCTTGACTAGATTTTCATGGGTTTCTGTTTCCAATCTACTCAGAAGCCAATCCACTACATATTCAGCCTCAGTCGTATTGTTCACCATCCCAACTCTCTGCCAGCACTGAGTCACAAAGTTACAATCAAAGAATAAATGCATCACATGCTCGACATCCATACTACACATAGGGCAGGTAATAGGTACTGCAACACCTTTATGTCTGAGCAAAATCCTCACTAGTATGTATTCCTATATAACCTCCACATGAAAATTTTGATTTTGTGAGGTAACTTCAAACGCCAAAACGCCTCCAGCCAGTAAATTGAGTAACCTGCGATGGTACATCTTGAGATGAGTGCCAATATTGATACCCACTCTTAACAGAGTAAATACCATCATTTGAAAGAGTCCGTGCCAACCTATCTGCTCTATTATTCTACGGTATCCTTGTTACTACCCATTAACTGTTCCTCAACACAGAAGTTCTGCTTTGCTCTCAACCACTGATCTTTATAGATACTAATATCCTTCCTATCTCCTAGCACCCACCTGTACCCTCTACACATAGCCTCTTTAGCCTCCCAAATTCCCGACCAAGTATAACTCGAACACCCCTCTCTTTTTGCTTGTAACAGATGATCAATGGGATAATAACGAGCTTTAAAAACTCGTGCTACTAAAGACCTTGGATTTGAGATAAAATTCCAGCAGTGCTTTCCTAATAATGCTAGATTGAAACCTTGTAAATTTCGAAAGCCAAGACCCCCCTTGCTCTTCGACATCCCCATTTTATCCCAAGCCAACCATTTGATGCCTTTGTTATTATTACCACTTGAACTCCACCAGTAGCCATTCATTAATCTCTCTATCTCCTGACATAGCGATTTTGGAATTTTGAAACAGGACATACAATAAGATGGTATGGACTACGCCACATTTTTTATAAGAATTATTTTTCCACCCCTAGAGAGAAGCTTGTTTTCCCAACCTTGAATCTTATTCCACACTCGCTTCTTCAAAAAGTTAAACACTGATTTTTTAGACCGCCCTATCATTGAAGGAAGCCCCAAGTATCTGCCTACACTCAGGTCGTTATGACTCCCAAAAATGCCTGCTAATTCTTGCTGCTTGTCCATACGCACGTTTGCACTAAAAAAGATGCCTGATTTCAGAAAATTAACGGCTTGACCACTTACTTCTTCAAATTCGTTTAACAGAGACTTCACTTTCATGACTTCTTTATTCGTAGCTTTTAAAAATAAAAAGCTATCATCCGCGAACAAAAGATGCGTGATAGCAGGAGCAATGGAACTAATTTTACACCCATTTATAGTCCCTTCATCTGCAGCACCAGAGATTGATTTTGATAAACCTTCCACACATAGCAGAAAAAGGTAAGGAGATAACGGGTCTCCCTGCCTCAAACCTCTTCTCGGAATAATCGGACCAACTGAACTATTATTGAAGCAAACCGAGTACTGGACTGTGGCTACACACAACATAATCCACCGAATAAATTTATCATCAAAACCCATTTGATGCATACGATGCTTTAAGTACTTCCAATTTACTCTATCGTACGCCTTACTTCTAGTTAAAATTTAAATTTAATATAATATTTTTTTTATTCAAAAAACTATAAAATGATACTCCGTATTACCTAACATTTTTGACAATTATGACAAGGAATGTGTAATAAAATTACATTATTATTTGCAAAACTACTATCTTCTTTAATTAATTGCAATTTTACTAACATAAGTTTCAATATTGCAAAAATACTAGGTCAACCCTCCCCCTCCCCCTTTTGACCGGCGTGTAACAGATGCAACACTTTTTTTTTTTTAAGGCGGGGTTATATTTTGGTTGTAACAACATTCAACCACATTCAACCACTTTCAACCAGATTCAACCAAATGCAACCACATTCAACTTTTATTTAAGGTGGGTGATTTTGGTGGATTTGGGTTGCATGGCCCCGCCAGGGGCAATATTCAACCACATTCAACTTTTTTTAAGGTGGGTGATTTTGGTGGATTTGGGTTACAAGGCCCCGCCAGGGGCAATATTCAACCAAATGCAACCACATTCAACTTTTTTTAAGGTGGGTGATTTTGGTGGATTTGGGTTACAAGGCCCCGCCAGGGTCAATATTCAACCAAATGCAGCCACATTCAATTTTTTTTAAAAAAAAACGGTTGAGTGATTTTGGTGGATTTGGGTTACAAGGCCCCGCCAGGGGCAATATTCAACCAAATGCAACCACATTCAACTGGTTGCATTCAGTTGTTGATTTCAAGTTCCATTTTTCATTTGTCATTTTCGACCTCATTTTTGAACTCTAATATATATATATATTAGAGTTCAAAAATGAGGTCGAAAATGACAAATGAAAAATGGAACATGAAATCAGAAATTTAGTTGCATGTGGTTGCATTCAGTTGAATGTGGTTGCATTTAGTTGAAAGTGGTTGCCCCTGCGGGGCCATGCAACCCAAATCCACCAAAATAGCATCCCACCTTAAAAAAAAAAAGTTGCATGTGGTTGCATTCGGTTGAATGTGGTTGAAAATATGGTTGCATTCAACTAGTTGCATTAAGTTGCTGATTTCATGTTCCATTTTTTATTTGTCATTTTCGACCTCATTTTTGAACTCTAATATATATATATATATAGGGTTAAGTTCTATGAAGACCAACATTTTTAGTGGAGACCGGAGACCAATATCAATCAAAGCATTGCAAAAACTTATTTATTGAAAATCATGTTTTATGAAAATCAATACACTAGTAGAAAACTGGCCTTTTACGTCGGTTAAATAGGTCTTTTACGTCGGTTAAATGGCGACGTATGGGCTGGCGACGTATAAGGTCAGAGTCTTATACGTCGGTTAAAAAGGCGACGTATATTGTACCCTTTTACGTCGGTTCTTCTAAACAACCGACGTATATTGTACCCTTTTACGTCGGTTCTTCTAAACAACCGACGTATATTGTACACTTTTACGTCGGTTCTTCTAAATAACCGACGTATATTGTACCATTTTACGTCGGTTCTTCTAAACAACCGACGTATATTGTTATCCTTTTACGTCGGTTCCTCTAAACAACCGACGTATATTGTTATCCTTTTACGTCGGTTCTTCAAAACAACCGATGTATAAAGTCCAAAAAATTAAAAAAAATTGTTTATTTTAATTTTTGACCTGAATTTACAAATCAGAAAAAATAAAATAATACTTGCAACCAAATTTCTCAACAAAGTGATTAATTAAATTGAAATAATTATTACATAAATTCTTGATTAACCATGTCATACATTTAATTTCTCAACAGAGTTCTGATAATTATACATATATGGAGGAATCTCAAGGTAGATGCACTTGAACTTTGGCTGGAGTGAATGGTGTCTGGTCAGCCACATGCAATCCAGTAGACTTTCGGTAGTGTTGAACACCATGCAAAGATGATTCTGAGCCATACTATTCACTGACATCCCTCAAGCATTTCTGCAATTTGCATAAATATTGCACATTTTATGTCTGTTTCTTGTCATTCATCTCTCGTCTCTTTATTCAGACTTCACTTTGATCGGATAGATGCATGCAAGCATACTTTTTTCTTTCCTGTAAAGCCAAAACAACCTCTGTCAATTGTCAATTGTCAATTTCAAGTTGTTGCCACATGCATCAAAGCACAAGGGGAAGATCAAGATGGCAGTGCTAAAGTTTCTAAAGTAATTAATCGTTTTCATATGGCGTGCAGAATTCATTTTAGAGAACGGTCAATAGTTCATACATAACAAATTCTCACTTACTTGATAGTAAACATGATGTTGAAATTTTCTTTATGGAATAATACTATACCAAGTATAGTTTTGTAAACAATCTGTTATGGCTTCGAAATGGTGGTATAATGTGTTTTTGACAAAGTCAAGAAGCAGTACGATAGAGCAACTAATAAACGCCTAATAATACGATTCAAGGCATACCAAAGTAACTCACTTAATCATCAAGTAGCAGCGAGGAATCTGTGGCAGCAGTTCTACTCCTTCCCTACAATTGTGAACCATAAGCATAAGTAACAAATATGTAACATGGCTATAAAACCAATTAAATTCTCTTAGCAGGAGTATAAGCTCACTGGTTAATAGAAGAAACCAAAGACAGCCAAACTGGTGCAACTCTTTTTTCTTTCATACGGGAAGAACTAATGTAAGCTGCAATAATTGGCTGTAACCTCTCCGAAGCTGAAAATTTTCATCCTAGTTTCCCAGTTTAGAGGAGCCCAATTACTGGGAAGAGGTTGCCCTCTCTTTCCTACAGAATAATTTTCAAAATTGAGA
Organism: Kitagawia praeruptora; assembly: GCA_037693485.1. Taxonomy (NCBI): domain Eukaryota; kingdom Viridiplantae; phylum Streptophyta; class Magnoliopsida; order Apiales; family Apiaceae; genus Kitagawia; species Kitagawia praeruptora. The sequence goes on along the minus strand of CM075352.1, from coordinate 25,516,848 downwards.
ATAGAATGTTGACAAGCCAAATAATCATACATATAAGAAAACAAATAGTGCTAAGCAATTTTAAGCTATAAATTAAATTGCAAAGCAAACAAGGTTGAGCAGGCTCGTGAGATCTTCTTGAAGCTTAAATTACATATCCTCCCTAATGCTCACACCTTTAACATCTTCATTCATGGTTGGTGCAAAGTTAAGAGGGTCGATGAAGCTCACTGGACAGTTCAGGAGATGAAGGGGCATGGTTGTCGCCCTTGTGCTATTAGCTACTCAACAATAATTCAATCGTACTGCCATCAGCACATCTTCCACAAGGTCAATGAGATTCTTGATGAAATGCAAGCTCAAGGTTGCCCTCCAAATGTTGTCACCTACACCACTATAATGTGTTCACTTACAAATGCTGAGAAATTTCATGAAGCCTTAAAAATAGTTGATAGAATGAAATCTGCTGGATGCAAACCCGATACACTTTTTTACAATGCCTTTATTCATACATTAGGAAGGGCTGGGCTGGTGAGAGAGGCCATTCACATTTTCAGAGCTGAAATGCCTAACATTGGTGTTGCCCCGAACACATCTACCTACAACTCCGTGATTGCGATGCTGTGTCATCATGCTCAAGAACAAGATGCATTGAACGTCCTGCAGGATTTGGAGAATTCCCTTTGTACTAAGCCTGATGTTCAAACATATTATCCTTTGCTTAAGCTCTGCTTCAAGACCGGAAAGACTGAAAACTTAAAGAAGTTATTAGATGACATGATAAATACACATCATCTCAGCCTTGATCTATCAACTTACACACTTTTGATACATGGACTTTGTCGAACAAGCAAATGTGAATGGGCTTACCTCCTTTTTAAAGAGATGATAGGAAATGAAATTACACCAAGATATGTGACATGCCGTTTGCTGTTAGATGAGATACAACAAAATAATATGTATGATTTTACCTCACGCAATTCATCAAACATCTGCAATGCATAACCCAACAACTCAACTTTAACATACATATCAATCAAACTAACTCTAACAAACAAACAAATTGGATAGTAGAGATGTTGATTTTACCTATGTATAAACAACTAATTGTGGATCTGAGAGAGGGAGAGAGAGAGAGAGAGAGAGAGAGAGAGAGAGAGAGAGAGAGAGAGAGAGAGATTGTACATACACATACACACATACACGAACCCAACTACACGAACACACACTCGAGAGAAAGAGAGAGAGAGAGAGAGAGAAGAAGAAGAAGAAGAAGAAAGGGAGGGAGAGGGAAGAGGGAGAGCAGCGAGAGAGAAGAGGGCAGAGAGAGATTTTGGTCGATTAAGAGATAAAATTAAAATAAAAAAGATAGTTTTTTTTAAACGAAAATAAAAAAGATAGTTAAAATATATGTTGAAGAGATTTAATTCAATCCAACGGCTCAGATCTTGTTAATTCAATCCAGCGGTTCAAAGTGATGTGAAAGAAACACAATCCTTGTGCTTCAATGTTACCCAATAATAATGTGATATGTGGCAATTTCTAATTTCTTTAAAGGTTTTATACGTCGGTCATATTAAGAGCGACGTATAAAGTTGTATTATATACGTCGCCTTTTCTCAACCGACGTATAAAGTAGCATTTTATACGTCGCCTTTTCTCAACCGACGTATAAAGTAGCATTATATACGTCGGTCATATTAAGAGCGACGTATAAAGTTGTATTATATACGTCGCCTTTTATCAACCGACGTATAAAGTAGTATTATATACGTCGTCTTTTTCTTAACCGACGTATAAAGTAGCATTTTATACGTCGCCTTTTCTCAACCGACGTATAAAGTAGCATTTTATACGTCGCCTTGTCCTCAACCGACGCATAATATGACCTTATACGTCGGCGTTTTCTTCAACCGACGTAAAAAATGTTAAAAATTGACCTTATACGTCGCCTTTATGCGGAACCGACGTATATAACTACTTTATACGTCGCCTTTGGCCAGAACCGACGTATAAGAGGCGACGTATAATGTCATTTTTGTACTAGTGATATACCATCAATTTTATTGAAAATCTTGAAGAATAAATATGTTTTACATGTAAATTTCATTAAAAATCTTGAAAATCATGTATGTTCTGCAAACAAAATATTGCAGAACGTATTGTTCTCCAAAACATGTTCTGCTTGCAAATCATATATGATTTTTGAGATTTTGCATGAAATAATAATGTTAATTGAACATTCTTTGCAAATATATATGTTTTGAGTGCATAATGTATATGGTCTCCACGGTCTCCACTCAAATGATGGTCTCCATAGAACTTAACTCTATATATATATATATATATATATTAGAGTTCAAAAATGAGGTCGAAAATGACAAATGAAAAATGGAACATGAAATCAGAAATTTAGTTGCATGTGGTTGCATTCAGTTGAATGTGCTTGCATTCAGTTGAATATGCCCCTGCAGGACCATGGAACCCAAATAGCACCCACCTTAAAAAAAAAAAAGAATTGAATGTGGTTGAATATGGTTGAATGTGTTTGCAACCAAAATATCACCCCACCTTGAAAAAAAAAGAAGTTGAATGTGGTTGTATTTGGTTGCACGGCTGGCCAGTCTGGACAGCTGGGCAGGGTTGCCCTAAAAGGTAGCATTTTTGCAATTTTGAAACTTAGATTAGTAAAATTGCAAATAAGTTTTCTTAACAAAAGTAAAATTGCAAAAATTTACTTTTTTATATATATTTACGAAAAAAGCCCTATTATTTTATACTCATCGTCAAATGAATAATAATCCCCTTGGCGGGGGACAAATTTAACTATCAAACTCCCTCGTGACCCATTTCTCTTACTAATTATCAAATTTAAAGCATATGAATCCTAATCTTTCATTTTTCAATTGATTATATCAGCTGCCAAATTTATAATAAAGAAGGGGAAAAAAGCCTAAGGAGATTACAAGCATCTCCAATAAAAAGAATTTAGCTACATGATATAGATAATATGTAAAAAAAAATAGTACTATAATACATAATTATTCTTAGCAAAATTTATAGACAATCATATATAATTCATTAATTATATTTGTTAGATCAACATTCCTTTTAACAAAAATTATGCCAAATTATTATTATTAGCTAACTTCATTAAAGGTTTCCTTGTCTCTCTTTTATAAAATTTTAACTATTTCTAATATGGGTTAAATATCAAATTGACCACTGAATAACTTGACATATCTCAGATTGCACACTGATAAATTCGAGATCTCATTTAAAACACTTTTAAAGACATAAATATCAAATAGATACCTTCAAAATGTACTCGAAAAGTAAAAGTAATTTTTAATCGAGTTCTACGCATTTTTCTTAAATGCTACTTTAACCAAATGAAATATTATGAATTCTAGTATTTTTGATAATATATTTAGATTTTAAGAAATTTATTTACTATTTAATTTTAATTAAATCAAAGAAAATAACCATAAAATTAAAAATAAATACTAAACAAATTTCTTAAAATCTAAATATATTATCAAAAATACTATAATTATTAAACTTTCATTTGTTTATGGTAGCATTCAAGAAAAATATGTTAAACTTAATGAAAAATTATTTTTAGTTCTCGAATACATTTTAAAAGTATCCGTTTGATATTTATGTTTTTAAAAGTGTTTTAAATGAAACCCCAATTTATCAGTGTGCAATCACTACAAGATTTTTTGATTCAGACAACGCATTTAAACCGTCGTGTGAAGCCCTGATTTTCCGTGGTCTATTGAGATGCCGTCTGTTATGCGTATCAGACAACACCAGCTTAACCGTTGTCTGTGTTGCAGACAGATAAAATACGTGATTTCAAAACTGTGGTCTGAAAGCTGGTATAGACAATAGTTTAACAAGAAACGGTTGTCTCATTTCACGTAGCTCAAGTGTTTCTTTTCTTGAATTCGTTGTTTAATTTCAACTACCTCCACGGTTTATAAAGGTTCGTATCTTTATGGATTAGACATTGGCTTTTTGTAACAGAAGTGTTGTGTGAAATGTTTTCAGACAGCGATCAATTTGATATTTAACCCTTTCTAATATAATTTTTTAACCAACCATAAACCGTTAAGATGTTTTTATATTCCTCTAAATAAGATGCCTACTCCATTAAACAAATTGGCAAGTGTTGACCTAGTTGAAGCATGAGTGATAACAATGTCCCCTTACAATCATCTTGAAGAAAGGGTTTACATTTCGTCGTTTCATACACAATTCCAGAATTTAACAATCATTTAGGCATGCTACCAATATCAATATACCCATTTGATAGGTTTGAAGTAACCTAATAAATGTACAGCAGCATGATATATACAACAATCCACAACTATTTAGATGCACTTCAATAGGTTTCAAATACGTTCTTGAAAAACAAGTACTTAGGATCTGGTTTGACTTCTTATATCGTTCTCTCACCGTCACCATAATAGCACAAACATTACAATACACACACACACACACTCCGGATAGCATATAGATAATTAATTTAAATGCAAAATTCATAATAAAGCGGTGAACTTTCTTCGATCGTGGCAGTTAAATCACGCAGGGAAACATCGGAGGTGGCAGGGATAAATAGGCTCAAGAGTGAGATCTAGCTCATGATTCCTCGTCATCCCCTGTGATGATTCCCCCTGGAAAGTGCCACTGTTTAAAATATAAGAGTGTTTATAGCAGGTCATGCATTTGCCATTAAATTGAGAGATTTAAACTCTATTAAGAATTATACAGTATCTAGTCAAGTTTTGCGTTAAAATATCATTAATTACCCAATGTTCAGATACGGATTTTCCTGAGGCAAGAGAAATGGAGCCAAATTAGGGCCAGGGTTTTGCTTTTCCCACTGAGCTTGTTGTACCATTGTCTTCTCCCTTTCCTTGATCTAATATTTACACATCACAAAAGTGAATTTTCATGTATACATGCATTACGAATTACATTAATCCTATGCACGCGCATATGTATGTTATTGCAAATAATTAAGAACAAATAATCATGAAGTGCAAGTAAAACTAGAAACTAGCTATTCACCTTCTTTGTTAGTTTTCCATTTTCCTCTTGTATGGACTTTTCCTGATGGAACAAAATGTGAAATGGTTCTGTTAGTTCAACTGTTCATCATTTATGCGCCTGGAAGAGAATAACTTTATAGATCAAAGGCACCAATGTTTACTTGATCATTTTTTAACTTTTTTATGGAAAAATCATCAGAAACTCATGGACTTGATTACTCAAATCATCAGGATAGTCATGGACGTACACATTTACACATATATAAGTGTTCATTTCTACCATAAGGTCATCCTAACAAGCTATGCCAATATACATCCTTCACCTATAGCTACACGCTCATCCTTTGTTTTCCGAACTTCGTTTTTTTCGGTTTATCAAGTTCTATTTTCGACAATTGTTATTCTCAGATTTCACACCCATTTCATTTCAACTATCAAAATACTCCCTGTCTCATCTATTTTGTCCAAGGTGAATCAAATAAAAACTACCAAACTTAGGCACAATTTGTTATAACGTACTTACAAAATTTTAATCAATAAAGAAATTTGACCAAGATTTTTGGGACAAGTTAAATAAGAAATGTGATCAAAATAAATGGGACTTAGGGAGTAAACATTAGGTTAATCTCAACTAGTTTTTTCCACGCCCTATATATGATGATAATTTTTGAAAGCCTAAATCTACCAGATTCGTATGACTCCACATTAGTCATGCTCACTCATGCACGATGATTTAAGCTAAACTTCTTACCTTTTTCTGAAGCTCAGAGATGGACTCACAAATAAGTTGGTTCTGCAAAAGTGTACAGACAAACACACATCATTAGCAGCAATATCTGAGACAAATACATCTTTTAATGTTAACAAATGATCATTATGCAAAAGCCTAATATTATTATTATACTTTTCGAGCTCGAATGTGTTTAAGAGCAGTATCAAGCTGCTGTTCCAAATTCTGAATCTCTTTCAGAGTCAAAGAGTCTAGATCCTCTCCCATATAGTGCCTGTAAATGTTCACGCATTTAATTATCATTTCTATGGCTGTCATACATAGATAATTCCAGTGTCGGTGCACCATTATCATTCTGATCAGTAGTCTTCACATTAGACATTTATTCTCTTAATTAATTACCTGTGGTTTCTTTGTAGGAGATCAATCCTAGCTTTCAGTTTTGTGTACTCGAGAGTCCAGTTTCCCTGTTTCATGTAAAAAAATTTAAAGACAGCAAATCGTAAGAACTATGGACATACAACTAGGAATAATTAAGGCCATTTGACAAGAAATATAAACTATTTCAGTTAAATAGTAGTATATATTTTATTTAAAATCATACAGTTGATTCTGGATCATTTGCAATAAGCTGTCTCTCAGCATATGAGTATCTTTCATATCGCTCCAGGATCTTCTCCATACTGCTACCAAAAAGCAATCAAATTATTAGCTTTATACCAACAAACAGCATCAAAAGCTAGGTACTTGGGTCGAAAAATGTGCACGCTGACACAATTAACAACTTATATATGTAAATAGAACAACTGTAAACATAGTATCATTCATCGCATTAAGTTATACCTTTAGCCCAAGAAAATGTAAGGAGTTATAAGTACTGCCGAATATTCTGATTTAGCACTTAAAACTAAAGTGATCATGGGAATTTGTGCTTTTTTTTTGATACAGATCATACGAATTTGTGGTTTTACATTACTACATACAAAAGAAGAATACAAAATGATTGTCAGAGAGAGTTTAAGGAAATGGTTTAAACATTTTGGCTGGCAGAACAGTTACATGATATGGCTGTTTGTTAAAGAAAGCAAGATATGACATGGTATAGTTATAATATATTATAATTATAAATTTTATATGTATATCCAAATCGTGCTAAAGCCTGCAAGTGTAACTGTGAAGGTACCAGTACTGCTTCCGAGTTTTGGAAGGTCCAAGGTTTCTTGAATGATGTGGTTGTCAGTGACAAGAGACCCGATAAGGCACAACATAGAACTGTACCTAAGGTATGGTGAAAACACAGGTGTACATGTATATTAAAACTGTTAGCAGTAAACTATAGTTACTCCCTCCGTTTCTTTATATCTTTCCTATTTCATATGTCGGGACTGTTCATAACATGAGACAAATTACTAATTTACGCATAATTTATAAGACCAAATATAGTCATGAGTGATCTTATTAGATTCGTATTTATGAGTACTTTAATACAGTGAAGTTTTTATATTTAATACTAATACGAAATTGAAGATATTAACGATTAAAAGTGTGCGTTGGCAAACGTGTCCAGAGAAAAGAGGAAACTTATTATGAGACGGAGGGAGTAACTATTTTTAATAAAATGCAAGTGGAAAAATAGTAACATTAGGAAGAGTGAATTTAAAATTTAATATAATTTAATATAGCCAAATGTACAGGTTTGCTTATTAGCTACTGTAATTAAAACAAAGAGAAAAAGGACCCTGAGATATATCTCAGGGAACTTTTCCTAAGATATATGCAAAATATCCTTTAAATTATGCTGGGCCCGCAGGGCTAATTAAAAATCTCTGAATTTACTAAAATACCCACCCCATTTTTATATATAAAACTTAAGCATCTCAGGGAACTTACCTGAGATATATCTCACGCTCCCTACTCTCTAAAACAAAATACGTACTGTAAAGATATATGAGGCATTGTAACAAATGTTGGAAGGCATTGGTGTGTGATTAGGGTAATAATGGAACATGTGCATAATTATTAAATTGGAAAGTTGATTGTAGGATACTAGGATATGTACGTTGTACAGATAAACATTATGATTTTTGTTGGAAATGTGTGCCCGAAAATTGAAAAAAATTATAATATTTATTATGGAATATTTTGCAAAACATGCAGACAACTATATCCATAAACTCTTCCAAGATATGGGGTTATTTGTGCTAAATATATGTATATTTAGTGTCTAATTTTTAGGCTTAAATTTAAATTTAATTGTTAGTGATGTAAAATTATGAAAATAGATTTCAAGAACTATACTCAACATTTCGAACTTTATTAAATTTAATTGTCAAAGACGAGCAATGATCGACAAGCGTCTATTTTTCTATTTAGAAAAATGGAATAAAAATTGCTCTGGCTTGTTTACTGTAAAGTATAATGTGCCGAGAGCTTTAATCGATAAAAAAAATAAAGAACAAACAAGTCTAGCTAGAAGATAGACCTTATATGCTAGAGGGTGGAGATATGCAACAGTAAGTTTGTGAGGTTAACTACACATGTATAGTACTCAGTAGGATGACAGAACCCTAAGGCAAAACATATTGAACATTAGTGCTTTACTACTAGTAGATCGTAATAAATTCGAGTCGCATAGACTATCGTTTAATAGATCTAACACTAGTATCCACCAGTGAGCTCCTCGGTATCAGATCCACATAGTGTCTTCTCCATTTAATCAAACATAAACCTGAAGTTCACTTCATAACTAAAAAGCACTTACATGGTTACACATAAATGTGCAGATCTAGTAGTTCTATGTGCTTAAAACAGGTATAATTGAGTAAAAATGTGTACATACACAAATATGTACAACAATCCAAGATACCTAAATATATGCACGTACCCTAGGTGAAACCAATCTGAAGAAATGTTTTTGTTACATTTTAAGTGAAACAGATAAAATATCATATTACCATAAAAACAATCAAACAAACAAGACAATATTAATAATAATTCTGTTTTTTTGTCAGGAATAATAATTCTGTTTTAAAATATTTCTAGAATGACAAGATCTACATATGTGGAAGATGTGTAAAATTTATTCTTGTCAAAGTCGAGATGTATGCGTGCGTGTGTTAATTATCCGAAAAAAAAAAAAAAAGAGGAAGTGATGAAGGACGACGTACGAAGAGTCAGTGGAGTACTCAAAGAGCTTCCCTTTGGTAGAGAAGACAATAAGAGCAACATCAGCATCACATAGAACAGAGATCTCATGAGCTTTCTTCAACAAACCACCTCTCCTCTTAGTAAATGTCACTTGTCTGTTGATTTTGTTCTCTATTCTCTTCAGCTGCACCTTTCCTCTCCCCATTTCCTTTTTTTTTTCCTCTTTAGTTTCTTCCTCGATCTCCTCGTCCTCTTAATTGTCTCCTACCTAAAATGAACAAGCAAAAAACAATAAAAAGATGAAATTACCTGATTTACATGTAAATATAGAAGTAAAAGACTGAGGCTCAGAAACCTAATCTGCACAACATTCCATAGAGAGAAAGAAAGAGAAAGAGAGAGAGCGAGAGAGAGCTAGGTAAGGAAAAAATTTCTTACCCAGATGAGATGTGTGAGAGAAAGGGTTGGATGACCTTTCTTCTTATATTTCCATTTCATGTAATGATATTTTTATATGAATATGCTATTTTACCCCTTATATGGTTGGATGATAGACACATGTTGTTCCAAAAAGGTTATACATGGTTATGTATTTGGCACTATGAGTTCTCTACAAGTTAAAGTAAATGGTTGAGAAGAAATAATTGAAATACAACTTCCTAGCTAGGTCGCTCTAGATTTTTATATGAATTTGAAGAAACATTCGTAGCATTTAAGACTTTCGAATTGTCATTGTAATTACTAACCATTTTTTTCATTTGAGAGATTTCTATTTCAAGACAAAGACATGTTTTATTCATTATTCCAAAAATCGATTGACTCGATCAAATATTCGAATAAATACTAGAAAATTGGAGATCAACCAATTCACACTACAGGAAATTCGGCTAAATTCGACCTTTCAAAAACGGTCAGAATTAGCTATTTTTGATCAGAATCGGTCGAAATTAGCTATTTTCGACCGAATATGAGATGGTCGTTTTTAGCTTGGTCGAAATTAACAGAAGCGATCGAAAATAGCTAATTTCATCCAAATTTTGAAGACGCGCGCAATTGGCTAAACCCGATTTCCAAATTTCACAACCTTAATTTTACCATATCAACAATAAAGACCAAAATTATGTACTCCGTAGTATTTTAAAAATAATAACAAAACCAGTTAACAACTAATTTGTTTATATAGCCTCGAACTCTCTCTCGCCCCCAGTTCCTCTTCTTTCTTTTCTTATCGGCCGCCGGGGCTTTCACCGAATCTCCACCGGTGGAAAGCCCCAAAACTTTATATTTCCTTTGTATTTTTTTCCTTCTTTCAATAAATCGTATTTTAAAATTTGATTGGTGTGTGTTTTTAAGATTTGGTAGTAGTTTGTTTGTATTTTCGGATCTAAGGCTTCAAAGTCTTTTCCGATTTGGTCTTCAATTTCTTAGATCTCAATTCTATGGAGCTCCGAATTTCTCGTTCTTACCAGTGATTTTGTTCTCGAAAGTGGTCCGAGTTATCTTGTTCTTGTGGTTTGTTCCCCAGATCTAAGGATTGTCTTGATTTTAGCTCGTATTTAATTTTCGTAGTTGTAAGATTGGTTTTTTTGATGTCTCACCGTTTGTGTGAGTATTGTTATTTTCTCATCGTTTGTGGGAGTTTTGTTTTTTTCTCACCGATTGTGTGAGTATGATGATTGATTTAGTGATAAAAGTTTTTATGGGATTGCATTCTCGGTCGATAGCTCAAACTGGTTATGACGGAAGCGGCAGTGGTGAAGTATGTGTAAATATCCTCTTTAACAAATCACATGACTCCAAGAAGAATGGATTAATCGGTGATTGTTTTTGTGTTTTGTTTGTTCGACGCGACTGTTTATGTAGATGCCGTATGGTTTTTTATTATTGAATTATCTCATTTATTAAAAAAAAAACTAATTTGTTTATCAATTTATTGAAATTGTTCAACATGCAACAACTCTTAAAAGCTTTTTAAACAATAGAGCGAGACAAACATGTAAACAAATATTTATATAAAATAGATGAGGGTAGAAGGACTCGACCACCTTTGAGAATAATGATTCTGAGTCTTATAATTTATTATTTAACATTTTTAACAACCTATCAAAAAAACATCCATAAAAACGAGATAAAAATCGGATTTGAAGATCTTTGTATATATCTGGCTACACGTATGGAAATATTTTTTATCATGTTTTTGTAGCGGTACAGGCGAACTAATGTATCATGCATCGACGAATGACAATACAAAAAACTAGTTGGACATTGCTTAATTTTGTAAATATGAAGAAATGAACCATACCAAACAAATTACGCGGACCCGCCACTGCTGTCCGGTTTACTTTTGATACTGTTTGGTCATTTACGACACACCACACCCTTAAGTATAACAAAATATAGGGAAAGTTTTGTATCACAACAGGCTTAGCAGACTACTTCTCAGTTCTCACACTTAAACATAAAGGGACCAAGATATTGTGGCTAAGGAGGTTCATATTAATCCATTTTTGGATTAAAAAACAATAACTTTTTTAATGCTAATCGTTAACATATTCTCTTATTATTATGAAGTACATAAAGAAAACATTATTATTATAATTAGCGAAGGAATTTTTTTTATTGTACTACCAACATTTTCTTATTGTACTACCAACATTATATTATAAATAAATCCAGATTTTATGCCTTCACCACTGAGTATGATGAAATATTTGTTAGAGTAATATTTTATTTAGAATATTTGATCACTGATAATTTTAAAAACTTTTGAATTAATTAAAAAAAATGAATATATGTATATATGGAATACACATAAAACCTCATTGCTAGTCCAGAAATGTGGTAATATTAGATGTATCAACGTAGACATGACATGACAAAAAATTGAGGGGTAAGGACGAAAAGAAAAATAAATAAATAACAGGCTGTCATTGTCCAATGGGGAAAACTAGGGTTAGGGATATTAAGAATGGGTTGTCGACATATGATTGGTTAAAGATCTGCACTTCCGTTAATATCTGGCGGATATTTGCTATCATGGTGGTTCTTACACAAATGACCGTACACTCTCACTTGTTTCCTTAATGTACTATACTTTGCTTGCATTATCTTTCTTTTCTTCTCCCCACTCCTTTGTTTTTACTGTTGACGGCGCCCAATACTGTAGACTTTTATTTCCCTTTAAATACAGAATTTTTAGTCGAGGGACTAAAACAATAAAATCGGTATAGTTCAGGAATTAAAGAATTTATTTTCCCTTTAAATAAGTATATACTTCCACTTTGTTTTATTTTAATCTACTTCTTTTTAGCACGCATTTCAATTTATTTGAACAGAATATTTATAAATAATATCTTTTGAACTTTTTTATATAAAAAATTTAAATTCTAAAATTTTATATAAATCGAAAAAAAATAAAAAATATAATTCACAAGTAACTGGTCCCAATCATATTGAAATGCGTGAAAAAGTAATACTCCCTCTGTACCTTTCATTTTTTTACAGTTTTTTTTCACTACTTGACTTGTTATTCTTGGAGTTTAATCCTTTACTAGATTCTCACAAAAGGAATAGTGTGATACAGCTCGAACCGGATCGAGTCAGTCGATCTATATAACTTTTGTATGCAATATTTATCTTTCTTTACGAAAAAAATTCATTCCTTGCATAGACAAGAATAAAAATCAGTAGTCACTTGTCACCAAAAGTTGTCAGGATATGATTTTTGTATAAAGGAAAATCCGATAACAAATCTGTGATAACTCATAAATGGATTGATCACATTTCTGATAAATAACAAATTTCACGTATAAAAATATGTTCGAAAACTTGAACTTAATTGTCAATTCATACTTGAGGATATTTTCACCAGAGTAGGTACTGAATTCAAGCCGTTGATGCTCTTGAACGAGGGCACATCAAAAAACGAAATTTTAGGAACACATTTTTGGTTCTATATTAAAGAACAAAAAAAAAATTATGATATGTCGGAACACAAAAAAAAAAAAATAGGAGATTCATTCAAAAAAACAAATTAAAATATAAATATATGAAAGAGTTGTGATGATTTTGCTAACGAAGTTCTTAAAAGAATTATTTTTTCTCAAATAACAAATTGAATATATTTGATTAGTAAATTTGTTGGGGTCTTACAACTATATGGTAAAAATTAATTATATATATATATATATATATATAGTATCCTACTCTACTAGAAACCAATCTTAGAATAGAAACTAGAAACCAAACTCCAGTCCAACAGAAATCACTAATCTGTACAATAAAAATCACTAATTTAAAATGTATAATAATTCAGTCCCCACCCCACCCTACCCCCCACCCCACCCCACCCCACCCCACCCCACCCCAGCCCACCCCACCCCAGCCCAGCTGACCTGAACTGAAAATCACTAATATATACAGCTAAAATCACTAATACCTACCCCACCCCCACCTTCACCTGCCATCGCCACCACCACCTATCATGCCTGCCATCGACCACCACTCCACCTATCAACGCCACCACCACCTGCCATCGCCACCATCGACCACCACCACCACGATTGTTTAAATACATACACACATACATCGTTACATACACACAAATACATACACAAATACATCGTTACATTGTTTAGATCTGGAAAGTCATCACCGGAACGATTTCACCGGATGCAGTCGGGCCTCCTGAGATCATGTTGATTACTGGCCCTCGGGGATGTGGGTTGCGATCGTGAACGTCATCCCTTCTATTTTAATCTCTAATTTGATTAACACGATCTTCACCCTTAGTGAAGTGGCTCAATTTCCCTCTACGGATTAAAAACTCGATCTCATTTTTGAGTTGCTTGTAATCATCAGTGTCATGCCCCACATCTCTGTGGAATCTGCAATACTGATTCTTGTTTATCTTTGCGGGATCACCCCTAAGTGGCTTCGGCCATCGAAAATCCTTATCCTTCTCAATGTCCAACAAGATTCGACTTCTAGGTGTATTCAACCTTGTATACTCAGTGAACCTCGGTCCTTGGTTCTTCTTAGGATAGTCTCTCAGATTCTCATTCTTCCCTTGTACCACATACATAAGAGATGCAGAACTTTTCTCATGAACTCTTCCGCTGATAAATTGACTAACAAAGGCAGCACTTAGCTCCTTGAAAGAGCCAATTGAGTTTGCAGGCAAGCGGCTATACCATCTTTGTGCCATGCCCGACAAGGTTTGAGAGAACGCCCTACACTTCAAGGCATCACTTGCAGGCTGTAGCAACAGTGCGTTCGAAAACGTCCTGACATGATTTGCGGGATTACCCGTTCCATCATAAGCCTTAATTGTTGGCATCTTAAACTTCTTAGAGATGCGAGCATTCATCACCTCCTCAGTGAATGGAGGTGTGGAATCATCAGGATCCCCAAGTGGCATCAGATCCTTGGGGTTGCTTCTGGGGTCTCCACCCTTGTTGTTCTTCCGGTTGGGGCGTCAGCCCTTCTTTGCTTCCTTAAAGGTCTCTCCAGATCGACAACGGGAATACCTCCTGTAGTTGGAAGAGGTCGATTCTGATTCAACCTAGTTTGTTCTCTCGCAATATCGTCCTTCAACCTTAAGATCTCGGCCTCATGAGCCTTGATTCTCTCAGCGGCTGTCAAAGGAGGTCCATCATGGATGGTTTGTGTTCTTCTTCTTGGTTCTCTGCTAGCACGTCGCCTCCTCGGGGCTTCATCACTATCATCATCAGACGATGAATCATCAGTATAGGGGCCAGAGTAGTCAACATACTCTCGATCTCGGATCTGCAAGGCGTGGTCACTAGGTCCAGGACCTTGAGTAATTGGAGGGTAGTTAGGCAGACCGTACATCGGGTTGGTATTCATGGAAAGATCCGTAGTATGGATCTGTACCCCTGGTGGTAACGGGCGATTGGGATCAACCAGAGGAGAAACCACCATCTGAAGAGGGCTGGTTTCTTGACTTGGATGGACGACCACATGTAACGTTCTCTCAGCATGGGGATTCGTCCCTGGAGGTTGAGAAACTTGAGTTTGAGTGATCGCCCCTGTTGTTGGGGGTACCTGCTCAGTAGCACGCGAAGCAGAGCTTAGAGGCAAGACCTCAGTAGAGGTTGGTGGTGTTTTTCGTGTGGTCACCATGGTTGATGTTGTCTTCCCACAGACGGCGCCAAATGTTTTCGATTAAAATCTAGGTCACGAATTTGTAATTAATGCTAGGGTTCGGGAGCTTCTTGCTTTAATGGCTGTTTCCGTGTTCGAGACTGATCGGTCCTAACAGAGTGCCTACGTATCTCGTTATTGAGAATCAAGCCAAGACGTAGTTCTAGGTGATGGTGCCCTCGAGGCTATGGAGGCGAGAGCTCACCTAGGACGTAGTGGCTTGTATGTCCTTATTCAAGGATTAAGCCTAAAACGTAGTTCTGAGAATGAGGGGTCAGACCCTTTATATAGGCTGAGAAGCCCTAAAATCGTAGAAGGGTTAGGTGACTTGGTGGGCAAGTCACCGACTAGAAGAAGGTTCTAGTCTCCTTCCTTTCAAGAATCAGTTTCCATGTTGAGATATGTATCTTGGAGGCTAAGTCAGGCAAGAGTCATATTCTTGTTTGACTCTTATTTGCTGAGCTGTTTTTTACCCCTAATATTAATTACGAAATTAATATTATAAATAGGGTTGGGCCTATCTGGTGGGCCCCACGTTTGGACCATTGTAGGTCTAATTAATGCCACATTAAATGTGTCTTTAGGGTTTATTTTTAGCCCATATCATTGACCAATGAATTATTCATAATATTCATATGTAAGTTTTTCCATGTTACTGTTTGACCCATTTCCAATTTAAAAAAATTGTATGAAACTTTTAAGAATACCAATAATCTGATTTGTGATATTTGTGGTAATGTAATTAAAAAATTGAAATAATCTTTCAAATTTGGTAAGTTAATTCAAGCCTATTACATATATCATCATATACAATTACTTATATAACTAAATTAATTTTTTTTTTGTCAAAATTAAATTAACTTTTAAACATATTTATTTATTATAATACATAAAAATAGCACTTTGAGGTAATAAACATATATAAACTTAGTAATAAATTAGTTAAATTTGCGACTTCAATCTCGATTTTTAAATATGGTTAATGTATTGAGACCGAGGCCATAAATTTTAAAAAACTAAATTGTATATGTATATTTTTTTAATAAAAGAAAGTATAGTAGTAAATTTTAATTTTAATATTGTAGAAAAATAAATATAACTAATTTAATAAATTAGTTCAATTTGTGACTTGAGTCTCGATTTTTAAATATTGTTAATGTATTGAGATTGAAGACATATTTCAAAAAACTATATATATATATATATATAACTAAATATATAAGAAAAATAAATATAACTAATTTTATTTTTGACAACCATATTAATTTTTTTTCTTAGAAAAAATAAATTTATTGTAACTAATTTTATTGTTAAAGTCTTATTACCAATTAGAAATAATATAAACAAAATTATCATAACAAAAAAAATTAAACAAAACTAAACATACTCTTTTCTTGCATTGCCGCAATGTTACCTTGAGGTAAGTGGCAACCATCTGCCGCAATGAAACATTGAGGCTGCCGCAATGAAACATTGCGGCAGTATACGAGATGGTGGTTGCGTGCAATTTCCAACCAACGGTGGCTATGGAAGGGCACCATATATATATATATATATATATATATATATATATATATATATATATATATATATATATATAGAAAATATATAGAAAAAAAAATTAAAAGAAAATATTTGTTTTTCAAAAAAAATGATGACGTGGCACCCAGTTTTTTTATTTTTTTTAAAAAAAAATTTAAATTTTTTATTTTTGATGAATGGATAGAGGATATAATTATAAGCATTTTTCGTATTAGGTGCCCCTGGCGGGGCCTTTTAAAATAAAATAAATATGAGGGGGACTCATTATAAGAGAGGTCTCATTTGAGCAGCCCCTATATATATAGGCTAGCGTTCAAATAGAAACCAATCTTAGAATATAAATTAGAAACCTACACTAAATAAATTATATTTCATTTATTTTAATGGCCCCGCTAGGGGCACCTTCACAAAAAACTTATAAAATTTTTGGTTCTATTCAACAAAAAAATAAAAAAATTAAAAAATAAAAAAAAAGTTACTGTTCACATGCCACGTCATTACGTGAACAATAACTTTTTTTAAATTTTTTTATTTTTTTGTTGAATAGAGCAAATAATTTTATAAGTTTTTTGTATTGGGATACCCCTAATTTGGTCATTAGATTAGCTTGAAATATTTAATTTAGGTTTAGTTTCTACTTTCTATTCTAAGTTAGTTTTTATTAGAACAAGACCCTATATATATATATATATATATATATATATATATATATATATATATATATGTTGGTCTCCGTGCCCACCAAAGATGTAAAGATCCGGTGGAACGGAGGGAGTATATTTTTTGAGTTTATGGAGTCAAGTTTCCTAGTTGGCAAAAATTTTCACAAATGTATTTAAGATGAGAAATCTATATATTATAAATTGCTGGATAACCCTTTCCTCAGGTTCGGGATCCATATTCAGGTTTGATAGATATCCATAACCCATTATAGTAGTAAATTATATGCTTAGGATTAGGTTTGGGATCCGTTTAAATTACCCATCCAATTATATGATATGATCCATATTTTAAAATATATTGACCCGATATTATATAAAATACACATGACAAACCACTCTTGCCAAAAATTATTTCCTTGATAACACCAAAAATTTTGGCAGTTGTTATTATTAATGCCAAATAATTGGTTATAATTATGATGGGCCCGCCAGGGCCATCCAATTAAAACAATCTTGCCAAAAAAAATTCTTGACAAAACACGAATTATTTTGTTTCCAAAAATTATTTTCTTTCTAACAATTGTCAATTATAATTATAATGGGCCCGCCAGGACCATCCAATTAAAACATTCTTGCCAAATCCGTTTATATTACCAATCCAGTTATACGATATGATCCATATTTTAAAATATATTGACTCGATATTATATAAAATACACATCATGACAAACCACTCTTGCCAAAAATTATTTCCTTGATAATACCAAAAATTATTAACAAATGATTTTGATTGGTTATAATTATAATGGGCCCACCAGGACCATCCAATTAAAATATTTCAAAATGCCAAAATATTATTTCCTTCACAAAACACAAATTATTTTCTTGCCAAACATTATTTCCTTTCTAACAATTGTCAATTTTTCTTGGCAATTGTTATTATTAATGGCAAATAATTGGTTATAATTATAATGGACCCGCCAGGGCTATCCAATTAAAACATTCTTGCCAACAAAAATTTCCTTGACAAAACATGAATTATTTTGTTTCCAAAAATTATTTCCTTTCTAACAATTGTCAATTATAATTATAATGGACCCGCCAGGGCTATCCAATTAAAACATTCTTGCCAAAAATTATTTCCTTCCACAAATTTTAAATTATTTTAAAAAAATTTTTAATCCATATTCAAGTTTGAGAGATATTCATGACCCATTATAGTAGTAAATTATATGCTTAGGATTAGGTTATAGTGCAGTATAACTTTAATTTTTTTGATATTATGATTTAATTATTTTAATTTATTCTTTATATCTACTACTATTACATTCATGATATAGTTGACATCACTAAAATAATGTTATAGTGTTCAATTTTTTTATCCTTTTAAAATAAATTAATATATTAATAATTTCTTATATTAATTGTAATTTAAATTATCAAAACAAACTCATGTTCTTAAAGAATTTAACATTTTAATTTATTAAAGTAGGCAACTTTTTAATACTACTACCAATTTTTATTTCTATATTGTAAAATTATATGCTATAATTTATTAAAATTTAAAATAAATTTTATTTAAAATATGAACTCCCGTGTGCGAAGCATGGGCATTAAACTAGTTAATGAGAATGCGGGAATTATATTAATCTATTCACATTTAATTTCTTGATTTTAGAATTTTTTTTAATCCACAAAATTTTTTCGTGTTGCTTATTGTGAACCAGCACCCTTAAATTTATATTTACTTATCATAAAAAATCTAACAGTACGCATGATTCATTGCGTATATTCTACACCTTTAACTTGCAAAATTTTACTCCGTATCATTCACATGGAGTATATCAGTATTACTGTCAAATAAAGTAGGATTAGTAGTTAAACATTGAATGTACTTATGTACGTCACACATACACATATATATACATATACGCATACATAATATTTTAAAGGGGATGTCTTATCAAAAAGAAGGGAACGGTTCAGAGTAGTTTCGAACTTGTGATGAGGAGGAACATGACATTGACATGGATGTAACGTTCTTAATTGGTTGGCATGGGAAACAGGAAATCTATCTTCACGATTTGGGCTCAAACATTTGTCCTGAAATGATGTTAACCCATGATTCCATATTTACGAATGATTTACTAATCACCTCTGCTCCCTTCTCATCGTAATTAATTTCCCTTTATTTCTCTGTTTATAATCTCTCTTATTTTTCATGCAAATTTTGATTATTTTACAAGTCCTTTTGCCTATCAGCGAGTGAAAGGAGTAGTTATGTTATGGGCTTATAGCTATTGCCACTTTCAGTTTTATTTGTTGGCATTTTAATTAATTCAAACATTGGTCTGTGTTTAGTTAAGGAAATAACGTGTTGTTATCTTTTAGATAGCAGCATGATTTGGTTGATCTCCTTGTTGAGAGATTGTAGGAGTCTAGTGTTTCACTCTAGCTGTAAGAATAAGTCCAGGATATACTTCCTGATTTCTAGTATGTAATTGATTTGTTTTGTCCTATTTATTCTTGTAATCATTTGCCATTTCATATCAAGAGAAAAGAATACAATGTAATCTTTTAATTTCCCGTTTTTTCACATGTACATACACATATAGATATAGGTGTCTTATATACGTTTTATTTTCTACATTTGGTATCAGAGCGGGCGATTCTCGAGGACCTCGTTCCGTTTGTTTCCGCCATTGTTGATGTTGTTCTTGAGCTTTTATCATTGGTTCTGCACGCCAAGTGTTTGATCAATGGTCTCAGGAGAATCTGTTATTTTGTCAAGTTTTTGGTTGTTTAGTGTCATCTTTTGGTGTGAAGGTGCAGGTTGTCAATACGTGTGTACTTGTGTTACATGTGTGTATGGCCTGGACAGATTATGGTGCTGCTATACGAGCAACAAATTCCAAACGGGAAGTAAGCCAGATGGGCTTAGCCAAACGGGCTTTTTGAAGAATAGCCATACGGGCTCAGTTCAATAGCCATACGGGCTCAGTTTGATAGCCATACGGGCTGGAAGGATTGCACGAGTCAAGTGCTGGGTCAAGTTGTGATGACCTTCTTGCATTGTGGAGAAAGAGGTGTGCTGTGTGCGCGCCTAGTCCCGGGCAAATGTGAATTGCCGGACGGGAACAAGAAGTCGTGCCAGCGGGCGCTCGTGCCAACGGGTGCGCGTGCCAGTGGGCGCGCAAGAGTCGATGAGCCAGACGGGTTCAAGAGTCGATGTGCCAGACGGGCAAAGTTTAAAGACAACGAGCAGATGTGCTCACTAAAGCAATGTCCAGTGTCAAGTTTGAAGAAATGCTTACTGGGAGTCAGAGACTTGGGAACCATAGTTTGAATTAAGGGAGAGATTGTTGGCATTTTAATTAATTCAAACATTGGTCTGTGTTTAGTTAAGGAAATAACGTGTTGTTATCTTTTAGATAGCAGCATGATTTGGTTGATCTCCTTGTTGAGAGATTGTAGGAGTCTAGTGTTTCACTCTAGCTGTAAGAATAAGTCCAGGATATACTTCCTGATTTCTAGTATGTAATTGATTTGTTTTGTCCTATTTATTCTTGTAATCATTTGCCATTTCATATCAAGAGAAAAGAATACAATGTAGTCTTTTAATTTCCCGTTTTTTCACATGTACATACACATATAGATATAGGTGTCTTATATACGTTTTATTTTCTACATTATTGACGTTGACTTCAATCCACACACCAAAGCTTACATGAGTCGAATTCTATTTATTTATTACCAGCAGTCACACAGGATATGCAAATGTGTTTAATATAATGCATCGATGACTATAATGCATAAATTCTTTGCAGATATAACTAATACGGAAAATTAATGTGGATTTAGTGGAACATGTTGTGAAATTAAAAGATTGGGCTAATTTTTTATGCTAAATAAATTACAGTACATCTAAATAAATTTTTAATGGTGCCTTTATATATTACCTTACGTAACATGATTGATGTTGTAATATTTATTTTCTTGCTATATGGTGGCATGTAAGTTGAATTGTTTCACTACAAAATCTTGATTGCTGTGTATAGGGTTTAATTAAGTTTTGTAGGATGCAAATGATTATATTTTAACAAGCTACGTTAACATTGCTTAATGACGCATAGAATTACATCATTGGGTGTACAAGCATCTTTATGGTGTTTTTGTTTCGAATTCAGTGTGTTTCTTTCGGTTGATAACTTGAGTACTGTATAATGGAACGTTTAACAGGTTTGATCATAATGAAAATTAATAATTTTGAAACTTGGATTTACAGGTTATCATAACTGCTGTTTTTTCTAACAAGAATCCTGGTTAATTGTAGAGCATTGATAAGGTTTCGTTAATGTTAACTTTATTTTCCTATGTTGCTGGAGTCATCATCTTCATTTTGAAGTCTATGTGTAGGTGGTTGAATTCTTATTTCTCCCTTCTTTTTACCATTTTAATTGATATGTTAGGTGTCCTACACAAGCTGTGTAAAGATAATTTTATGCTTCTGATGATTGATTCGATCTTTATCACAAAAGTTTCCTTCTTTCCGTGACAGTATATGGAGGCTACTCATATCTCTTAGCAGTTGACGGATGTCTCTTGACTTGAGCAATGATTCAGTTTTCAGATACTTTCTCTTGTTTGGTTAACTGTGTTGGTATTCTATTTCCAGAAAAAGAAGCCGCTAGTTACTGTACATCTAAATAAATTTTTAATGGTGGAAAGGGTGTTGATGAAAAAGATGATGATAAAAAAACGATTTACACCTGTATTTTCTAACGGAGTTAAATAGATTTGACGGCGATACACATTATATAACGAAAAGTAAAGTATTGTATAATCCGTGGTACTTTCTAAAACCCAATATCCAAATTGGTCTATGACAGGTACGTACATAAAGTGCACTTTACTATAATTATG
Source organism: Kitagawia praeruptora (assembly GCA_037693485.1). Lineage (NCBI taxonomy): Eukaryota > Viridiplantae > Streptophyta > Magnoliopsida > Apiales > Apiaceae > Kitagawia > Kitagawia praeruptora. The sequence goes on along the minus strand of CM075352.1, from coordinate 25,494,640 downwards.
AAGTCATTTAGCTGAAATCTAATTTCCTTATTATTGAAAGTTTGTCGTCTATTAGTATTTAAATTTAATAACTCTCTCATTAAACTTCTTATAATGAAATTCTCCTCAAAAAACTGATAGTGATAGGAAATTAGGCAATTGATGCTACATTCCGTCCGAAAAAACATTTACTTACTAACTTAGTTACGTGTCATTTAAACATGCATGTGAAAAATATGATACTACAATCTTTCAACCAAATACAAGAGAGCATGGAGCACTAAATACGTCCCTTATTTGAATGAAAATGTAAAACACGTACCAGGGAATTCAATTTTAACTACTTTTAATCTACCAGGTTAAGATTTCCTCTAGAGAAATGCTAGGAATCTTGAAAAGGTTCCCGAATTTATTCTTGAATCATGAGTTGGCAATCATTGATTGGATATTTAATTTAAAAATAAAAAGAACCCCATGTATGCATATCAATAGTACAAATCAAATCATGCCACTTGGCATTCAGGAACGGGGTCTCTAGTATTACTCTTTCTTTGCTTTAACAGCCTGATTCGAGTAGAGCCGGCGACACGAAAACGATACGAAAATTATGGGTTTGGGTTGACCTTTGCGGTACACAAACACGTAAGTACACGAAAAATAAATTAATATAAATTAATATAATTTTTAGTATTAAATATAAATTAATATGTTATTGACGGGAATCGAACCTTGAACCTCTGCATATAACAACTTTTAGTATTGTTATATCTAACGGTCATGATCTATTTGAGTTGCTGATCTAACGGTGATAAATGAGGGATAACAAAAAATGAGGATAACCAAAAAAGGGGTAACCAACTACAAATTATACCCCATTTTGCTTATTATAATATACTAGCCTATAGCCCGTGCGAAGCACGGGTTACTTTTAAATATTTTTAAAATTATATAATTAAATAAAATAGAGAATAATTTATTACGAATTTATTAGTAATAATAATAGTTTAATAAATGATATGTATTGATTAGAATTAATAATATAAAATCTTAATGTAAATTTGTTGTTGATGAGATTTGAACCTTGATCTTTGGAAGAGAGATTTAAATAAAGAATATTCCTTATTATTAGATCTAACGGCTATGTGAAAAGTATTTATGTTTGATATATGGTGTTGAAAAAGAAGAGAAAAGTCAAAGAAGATTGTGTATTGAATTGATGAAGATTGCGCAGATGAGGTTTAGTAATGGTGTAAATATAAAATACTACTCTGTATTGGTTTAACGGAATTCATTTGATTTGTTTTATATTATAAATAATTTAAAATTAAATAATTAGAGTGAAAACCAAAACTTAGGAGAAAACCAAAACTTTCAATGTTTCGGCCACTCCTCTCGATCAAAACTCTCGGATAAATCTTTGCTTACCGAGAATGTTTTTAGGTAGATAAAATATTAATTAAATTTATTTTTAGTTGAACTAAAATTATGGCTAAAAAATAGGGTTGAACCAAACTACCAAACTACCAATTATTACCTAGTTTACTTAGGATTAAAGACAATAACGGAATTTATTTGATTTGTTTTATATTATAAATAATTTAAAATTAAATAATTAGAGTGAAAACCAAAACTTAGGAGAAAACCAAAACTTTCAATGTTTCGGCTTTAATATAATAGTATAGATATTGAACCTCTGCATATAACAACTTTTAGTATTGTTATATCTAACGGTCATGATCTATTTGAGTTGCTGATCTAACGGTGATAAATGAGGAAACAACAAGACTTACTCAGTTATAATACCACTCAAAGTGGTGTCTGAGGAGGGTACATGTACGCAGACCATGCCCCTATACAATAGGGAGGCTGTTTCCGAAAGACCCCCGGCCAAGTACAGAATTACAAATACAGAAAATAAACCTAATACAAACTAGGAAACTCACGCACACGCAGGAGTCGAACCCCTGACCTCCTTCAAAGGAGGCCAGTGGCTCAACCACTGCACCAACATGTTGTTGGCTAACGGTGATAAATGAGGGATAACTAAAAATGGGGATAATCAAAAAAGGGGTAACCAACTACAAATTATACCCACTTTTGCTTATTATAATATAGCGGAAGAATTTAGTGTCGGTTTTGGGTTTACCCTTGGGTACACGACACGAAACGAAAATACACGAAATAAATAAAAATTTAAATAATTTTATTAAAATTATATGAATACATATTTTAAAATGATATTATATATATAATTTTTACATAGGATAAATACAAAATAGTTTTAAATTTTAGTTTCACAAGAATTAAAAGCACACTTCATTGCTTATGACATATTGACTTAAAACTCGACTAGTAAAAAATTAATATTTAAATATTTTTATTGAAAAATTATACGAAACACGACACGAAACGTACACGAAATAAAGGTACATGAACACGAGACGAAACGAATCCTTAACGGGTCGGTTTTGGATTTAGCATTACGTACGCAAAACACGAAAGTACACAACACGAAAGTACACGAAACGAACGAATTGCCAGGTCTAGATTCGAGCAAGTAAAAGAAAAATAAAATTATAATATCAGAAGCAGTTTACATTTTTTTCGACAGCAGCAACTTTGTAAAAATATCAGAAGAGTACCATTTGTTTATTTTATTTTATTTTTCCTGAAGTAATATAGAAACATTTTCACCTCATAAAGATTAAATATTACATGCAGCCCTCCTCTTCGTTCAGAGTCAATTCTTCAATACACCAATACCCTGTTTTTGAGTTTAAGATCAGAGCATCCACCCTGGAATGACTCCACCACCATTTTGTGTTGGTGTCGCAGAAGCCATTTGATGATCATTCACTGCTGAATTGTAACTGTAAAGTTGTTTTTGCAGAAATGTTGTTAGTATTCAACCAAAATGGATACAAAATGGGTTGCAGTTTTCTAAATATCTCGATCCTTGGAGGCATACCCGGCCATATGCATTGTATTATTGCAGTCAACAGACTCGAATACTCCTTGATCGGGCTGAGCAGCTTGCTGGCTTCTGTACGCCATATTATTGCGCTCTTCAGCTTCCCATTCAGATTGAATTCTTGCATCATTCTCGTCCAGCTACACACAATAATCGATATTAGACTTCCATTTGCTGAAAGTAACTATATATAATATCCTGCATAAGATTATTAATTTTATATGAAACTCTAGCTACTAGCTAGTGAGCTTAGTATTCATTTAATAGTTTTTCTCAGAAAAGGGAACATAATGTACTAGGTTTATGTGATAATTAAACTAGTATAAAACAAAAATTACCTAGAAAGAAATTAAATTAATATTGCAGGCTCACATGTACCTTGTCTCTTAAAGCTTTGTTGATTTCAACTAGTTCTTGCTCCTGCAGGATAATTATTCAACTCGGTAAATTGTTCTAATTTGGAGAACACGTATTCGTCAATAATTAATGACATTTAAATGTGTGTGTGTGTACACACATTCAGATATATGTATACCTTTTGTTGAAGATCAGAGAGTTGGTCAAGCATATACTGAGTCTGCAAACATGCCAAAAATTGTGAAGGGTACACTTTCATCTGAACGTATTTTATTTTAGTGGGATGTGAAGAAAATAGGAAGTAGAGATGCATGCTTTAACTTTTATAATAGATGCAAAAACAGTTTAATTAATATCCTAATATTCCAAAAGTAATCTCATCTAAGTAAACAATATCCTTGATATGGGCTGAAAGTAAGCCCTAAAGACACATTTAATGTGGCATTTATTAGACCTAGAATGGTCCAAACGTGGGGCCCACCAGATGGGCCCAAACCCTAACTATAATATTAATTTTGTAATTAATATTAGGGGTAATAAACAGCTCAGCAAATAAGAGTCAAACAAGGATATTACTCTTGCCTGACTTAGCCTCCAAGATACATATTCCAACATGGAAACTGACTCCTACAAGGAAGGGGTCTAGAACCTTCCTCAAGGCGGTGGCTTGCCCACCAAGTCACCTACTCCTACCATAATTCCTAGGCTTCTCAGCCTATATAAAGGGTCTGACCCCTCATTCTCAGAACTACGTTTTCTTGGCTTGATTCTCTAATACAGAGATACGTAGGCATTCTGTGAGGACCGTTTAGTCTCGAACGCAGAAGCAGCCATTAAAGCTTGAAGCTCACAAACCCTAGCCGTCATAATCATAACCTAGTTTTTATTCCACAACATTTGGCGCCGTCTGTGGGAAAAAGACATCAACCATGGTTCAAACACGAAGAACAGCACCAAGCACTACCGAGCCAATCGCTACCGAGGCTCTACCTCTAAGCTCTGCTCCGCCTGTCACTGAACAAGTACCCCCAACCACAGGGGCGATCACTCAAACTCAGGTTTCTCAACCTCCAGGGACGAATCCCCATGTCGAGAGAACGTTACCTATGGTCGTTCACCCAGGTCAAGGAACCAGCTCCCTCCAGACGCTGGTCTCTCCTCTAGTTGATCCCAGTTACCCACCACCAGGGGTACAGATCCATACTACGGATCTCCCCGTGAGTACTAACCCGATGTATGGCCTGCCTAACTACCCTCCTGGACCCAGTGGTCATGCCTTGCAGATTCGAGATCGAGTGTATCTTGACTACTCTGGCCCCTATACTGACGATTCATCAACTGATGTTGATCGTGATGAAGCCCCAAGAAGGCGACGTGCTAGCAGAGAACCCCGGAGGAGTCATCAAACTGTCTATGATGGACCCCCGTCTACAACTGCGGAAAGAATCAAGGCTTATGAAGCCGAGATTTTAAGATTAAAGGAAGATATGGCAAGAGAACAAGCTAGGTCAAATCAGACTCAACCTCCTCCAACATCAGGACCGATTCCCTTTATAGATTTGGAGAGGCCTTCAAGAAGGCAAAGAAGGGCTGATGCCCCAACTGGAAAAACAACAAGGGTGGAAACCCCCAAGAGCAACCCCAAGGATCTGATGCCACTTGGGGATCCTGATGATCCCACACCCCCGTTTACTGAGGAGGTGATGAATGCTCGTATCTCAAAGAAGTTCAAGATGCCGACAATTAAGGCTTATGATGGAACGGGTGATCCCGCAAACCATGTTAGGACGTTCTCAAATGCACTGCTGTTGCAGCCTGCAAGCGACGCCTTGAAGTGTAGGGCGTTCCCTCAAACCCTGTCGGGCATGGCTCAAAGATGGTATAGCCGCCTACCTACGAATTCGATTGGCTCTTTTAAAGAGTTGAGCGCCGCTTTTGTCAGCCAATTCATTAGCGGGAGAGTTCATGAGAAAAGTTCTGCATCCCTTATGTATGTGGTACAAGGGAAGAACGAAAATCTGAGAGACTACCTTAAGAGGTTCACCAAGGAGACTTTGAACATCACTGATCTGGAGAATAAGGTGGCCATGGTAGCCCTGGAACACGGAACCACTGATCTATTCTTTAAAAGGTCATTGGCGAAGCATCCTCCTGAAAACATGGCTGAGCTCCAACGAAGGGCTGACAAGTACATTAAAGCTGAAGATAGCATGAAGAAAGAAGCCACAGTAAGTGAGGGAGGAGGTAACAACGACTTCAAGAAGCGAAAGCAAGACCAGGAGTATGATGCTAGGGACAAGTATCCCCGAACTAGCGAGGACTCCGACTATGCCCCTAAGAAGAACCGAAGAAGAGTTTGGGACCAAGATTCAACGACTATGCAAGATTGAATGCTCCTAGGAGTCAGATCTTGTTAGATATTGAGAAAGACAAAGATTTTCGATGGCCGAAGCCACTTAGGGGTGATCCCGCAAAGAGAAACAAGGGTCAGTACTGTAGATTCCACCGCGATGTGGGGCATGATACAGATGATTGCAAGCAACTCGAAGATGAGATCGAGTTCTTGATCCGTAGAGGGAAATTGAGCAACTTCACTAAGGGTGAAGATCGTGTTAATCGAATTAGAGATTATAACAGAAGGGATGACGATCGTGATCGTAACACACAGCCCCGAGGGCCAGTTATCAATATGATCTGGGGAGGCCCGACAGCGGCCGGTACAACTCGAAACTCTCGAAAGGCGTACGCCAGAGAAGTGATACACATCGTGGGAGAGGCCCCGAAGCGGGCTAGGACTGAAATCACACTTGGTTTTGATGATTCTGATCTTGAAGGGGTGAAGTTCCCCGATGACGACCCGTTGGTCATAACTCCTGTAATTGGAAACTCAGAAGTGAAGCGAGTCTTGATAGATAATGGAGCTTCCGTTGACGTTCTATTTCATGATGCATTTGTGAAGATGGGTTACAATGATTCTCAGTTGACCCCAAATAACATGCCTATATATGGATTTAATGGCGTAGGATCTAAAGTTGAAGGGACTATTCAATTGCCTATGACTATTGGACAGGAGCCCAAGAAGGCCACTCAGATGTTGAACTTCCTGGTAATCAAGGCGGTTTCAACGTACAACGTTATCCTCGGAAGGGCTGGACTTCATGCATTCAAGGCTGTTGCCTCAACTTATCATATGAAGATCAAGTTCCCAACCCAGAATGGTGTTGGAGAACATAAAGGCAATCAAAAGATGGCACGAAGCTGTTATGTAGCCGCGTTAAGGCCTGATGGAGTCGGGGGGCAGGTCCTTCCGATTGAAGACATGGACATCCGCAGTGATAAGGAACACAAAGAAAGTCCAGAAGAGGACATCACACATAAGCCTCGAACAGCCATCAAGGCTAAGGCATCAACTGACTTCGTGGTTGAATGTAACATTGGCAACCAAGAAGTCGGGGGCAAGAGATAGTACCCCAAGAAGAAAGTGAACTTCAGAAGAAGAATGAGGAGACTAGAAGGAGTAGTAGGTGATCTATTTTGATGGAGCATCAAAAACAAAATCAAGCCATGCAGGCCTAGTCTTGCAAAGTTGGACTTAGCTTCATATTTATCTAGTAGAAGTAGAAATAAGGTTCGATGAAACCATGCAGAGCATGTCGCTCTGAGTAGGACAGTAGTACTCTATATAAAGGTTGAACCCATTTATGTTATTAATGCAAGTTTGCTTTTCGTTCTATGATTCTATTTATGTACCAAGCACCTGATGTGTGTAAGTCAAAGATGACCAAGTACCGAAAATAAAAGAATATACAAATGGAAGCAAACAAACGCATAAATAAAACTCTGAAGGGTCGAGAGTTAGGTTACAGCACAACCAAATAAGTGTTTCAATTCCTTGAAGGATCCGGGATAAAAGACATCTGGCAATCAAAGCCATGCAAGGCTGTGGAGGCTAAAGACTAGCCACTTTTTAATGTTTTCAAAAATGACTTGGATGGAGAATCTAAGGTAGAAGACCAATAGAGAACCTTAAACAATGATCAAGAAGTTCAAGCAAACTCTCGTTTTAAAGAGTTTAAAAGGCGAGAAGCCCACATGATTGTTTAATTGGAAATCTAAATCGAGGAATCAACCTTGAATCCTTGACCTAGAATCAAGAAAAACAAAAAAAAAATGATGGAACCAAGACAAACGTTGAAGTCCTGATGGACCACCCGTTGAAGAAACATATTGCATAGCCCGAAAGCCAATTGAAGGAACCCCTTGAAGGGCAAGTTGACAGCATTCTTACAAGAGGATAGTGATGTGTTTGCTTGGACAGCAATTGATATGCCAGGGATTGATCCCCAGCTCATAACTCACAAATTGAATGTCGATCCAAATGAACGACATTAAAGCAGAAGAAGAGGAATTTCGCTCCAGAAAGGCAAGAGGCCATTAAACAAGAAGTTGGCATGCTCTTATAAGCTGGGTTTATTGAAGAGATTCAGTTCCTCAAGTGGTTGGCTAACCCTGTGATGGTCAAGAAGGCAAATGGGAAGTGGAGGATGTGTATAGACTTCACTGACTTGAATGATGCATGTCCTAAGGATTGTTTCCCTCTACCAAGGATAGATACGTTGATAGATGCCACAGTTGGGCACGAGATGCTGAGTTTCATGGATGGTTTCAGTGGATACAACCAGATCAAGATGCATAAGGACGACATCCCTAAGGTATCTTTCATAACCGACTTTGGTGTTTTCTGTTATCTTGCTATGGCATTTGTGCTAAAGAATACAGGAGCTACTTACCAACGATTGGTGAATAAAATATTTGCCCATCTAATTGGAAAAACCATGGAGGTCTATATTGATGATATGTTAGTCAAGAGCCTATTCACGGCAGATCATATTAAACACCTCGGAGATGCATTTGAAGTGCTGAGGCACCACAAGATGATGTTGAATCCAGCCAAGTGTGCCTTTGGCATTGGATCTGGGAAGTTTTTAGGACTGATGGTTTCAAAAAGAGGCATTGAGGCCAACCATGACAAGATCAAGGAGATCTTATACATGAAGCCACCACGCTCTATAAGAGATGTGTAGAAGTTGACAGGCCGATTTGCGGCCTTGGGGAGATTCATCTCCAAATCTGGTGATAAATGTTTGCCGTTCTTTCAAGCATTGAAGAAAGTGAAAAATTTTGAGTGGACACCTTAGAGCCAGGAGGTCTTTGAACAATTGAAGAAGTACATGGCCGAAGCCCCGTTGTTGGCTAAACTAGTCCCGGAGAGACTCTCTACCTATACTTGGCAGTATCTGAGCAAGCACTGAGTACCGTTCTCGTTCGAGAAGAAAGCAAGGTTCAGAAACCCATCTACTACGTAAGCAAGGTGTTGCATGGGGCTGAGTTAAATTACTCTACCATCGAGAAGTTTGCCTTGGCATTGATAACGGCCTCGAGGAAGCTACGATCGTACTTCCAGGCTCACAAAATTGAAGTCCGGACGGACCAGCAGCTGAGGAACATATTGCATAGCCCTAAGGCCAGTGGAAAGCTAATCAAGTGGGCCATATAACTTGGAGAGTTTGATATCAAGTATAAGCCTCGAACAGCCGTCAAGGCTCAGGCATTGGCTGACTTCGTGGTTGAATGCACCATTAACAACCAAGAAGTCGGGGGGCAGGAGATAGTAACTACCACTGAGAGTGGAGATAAAGATGAGGAACTTGTAACTGGTCAGAAGGAATATTGGGTGCTCTATTTTGATGGAGCATCAAAAACAAAATCAAGCCATGCAGGTTTAGTTCTGCAAAGCCCCGATGGGTTCACAGTTGAGTATGCTTTGAAGTTGGATTTTCCTACTACCAACAATGAAGCTGAGTATGAGGCATTGATAGCTGGATTGGGCTTAGCTAGAGTCATGAGGGTCAAGAACCTCAAAGTGTGTGGAGATTCAAGACTGGTGGTCTCGCAAGTGAATGGCGAGTTTGAAGCCAATGATGAGACTATGGCAAAATACCTGAGAGTCGTGAAAGCTGTTATGACTCAGTTTGAGGAATGCTATGTGGAACACATTCCGAGAGAGGAGAACGCTAAGGCCGATGCCTTGTCTAAATTTGCTTCTTCTGAAATTGAGAACTATGCAGGGAGTGTTTACTTCCAAGTCTTGAAGGCCCCGACCATCAATTCTAAGTTGATAGCACCGATTGATATGGGAGGTTGCTGGATTGACCCTATCAAAGCTCACCTCGAGACAGGCTGGCTCCCTGACAATGCCTTGGAGGCACGAAAGCTGTCAGTGAGGGCATTGAGATACGCCTTGATTGAAGGCATCCTCTACAAAAGATCGTTTGTCGTCCCGTACCTGAAGTGCTTGAGGCCCCAAGGGGCAAGAGAAGCCTTGGAGGAAGTTCATGAAGGGATATGTGGGCAACACTTGGGGGGCAGAGCCCTAGCTCACAAGATCACACGACTGGGATTCTATTGGCCAGAGATGTTGGCCGATGCGCAGAATTATGTCAAGAAGTGTGACAGATGTCAAAAGCACGCTCCAATTGTAAGGCAGCCGCCTGAGATGTTAACTTCGATCAATTCTCCCATCTCGTTTGCAATGTGGGGAATGGACATACTAGGTCCTTTCCCTATGGCTTCGGCACAAAGGAAGTTTATGATAGTGGCCATCGACTACTTCACTAAGTGGATTGAGGCTAAGCCCTTAGCCAAGATAACCACCAAACAAATTTCCCAGTTCTTTTGGGAGAGCATCATCTGCAGATAGGGAATCCCCCGAATCCTTGTGACGGATAATGGGACAAAATTCAACAATGAAGAGTTTAAGAAGTACTGCAAGGAGAATGTTATTGAACTTCGCTTTTCTTCAGTAGCTCACCCTGAGGCTAATGGACAAGCTGAGGTAGCAAATTGAATTATCCTTGATGGACTGAAGAAGAGGGTCGGACGATCAAGAAACACTTAGGTGGATGAGTTGCTGCCTATACTTTGGGTATACCACACCGCCTACGAAGTGATAACTGAAGCAACCCCGTTTTTGCTGGCTTATGGAGCCAAGGCAGTTGTGCCCCCTAGAGATTACACATGCATCGCCAAGAGTGGAAGCATATGATCACGAGACCAATGAAAAAGGCGTGAGGCTCGCCCTCGATCTGATTGACGAGGTTAGGGATGAAGCGAATGCTAGAAACGCAGAGCGTCAGAAGAAAGCATCTTTCCACTGCGACCAAAGGGTTAAGGAGAAGTTCTTTCGACAAGACAACTTGACTCTGAGGAAGATAGAGGCCTCCAGAGTTGGCCAGAAGGGAAGACTATCCCCCAATTGGGAAGGGTCGTATCGAGTCAGGAAGACACCAGGACGAGGATTCTACAGGTTGGAAATCTGGGATGATGAACACATTCCAAGATTAAGGATTGAATCCTCGAACTTCAAATCTCAACACAACATTAATTAAGCCTCGATGGCCAACAAGGCTGTCTGCCTCCAATCGAGCTTGTCGTTTGAGTTTAAGGACTCGAACCAAGAGTTGTCAATCAAGTTGAGACCTAAGAAAGGTTATATGAGCATAAGAAAATAAGGTTGGAAACCTAGAATCAAGCTAAATGGTTGAAAACCAACAAAGGCATACCAGGCCTAAAGTCAAGTGCTAAGGAGCAAGTGAACTACCTGAATGATCAACCGAGAAGGAAGACCTCCTCCATGAGAAACAAAGATGAGGTAAGAACTAAAGAACTTCATCACAAGGATGAGAGTCAAGGGTTGATGATAACCAACAACCATGAATGAACTCAAGGTTCAAGACCAAGCTCCGAGGAGGGCGTCAGCCGACCAAGACTGATTTTCAGTCCTACACTGACTGTTGACGTTGTTTGGGCCATATCTTTAGCTCCGGGTATCAGATTTGGACGATCTTACTGTCCACGCGAAGATCTCTGAGTTTTCTATAGTCTTGGAGACCCCGGCCGACCAGGTCTTGGCCGACCAGCTCCTTTTAAGGGGGTCCAGCCGACCAAGACTGATTTTCAGTCCTACACGGACTGTTGACGTTGTTTGGGCCATATCTTTAGCTCCGGGTATCAGATTTGGACGATCTTACTGTCCACGCGAAGATCTCTGAGTTTTCTATAGTCTTGGAGGTCCCGGAAGACCAGGTCCCGGCCGATCAGCTCTTTTTAAGGAGGATCAGCCGACCAGGTCCCGGAAGACCAGGTCCCGGCCGATCAGCTCTTTTTAAGGAGGATCAGCCGACCAGGTCCCGGAAGACCAGGTCCCGGCCGACCAGGTTGTTTTGAGGGGGTTCAGCCGACCAGCTTCTGAACCTGGATCCCCCCGGTCCAGGTTCAGTTCTTGGTCCTGGATCCCAACTTTTTCAGCAAATGATTTCGGACATGGTTCTCGACTTTTTCAGCGAATATCAGATGATTATCAATGTTAAAGAGAGGCCAAGGTTAGCCATGAAGGCCAAGATGAGTCATGAAGGCCAAAGTTAGCCATGAAGTCACAAACGACCAAACTGACGATTCGTAATCAAGATCAAGATTCTGGATCCTTAGGACCATGGATGGTTTCTGATCCTGGATCCCTACTTTTTCAGTGAACTTTTTAAACCTAAATCTCGACTTTTTCAGCGAATCTCGGATGATTGTTAATGATAAAAAAAGGTCGAGATTAGCACCATTTAGTGCTGTTTAAGCACTGTTTAGTGCCTATTAGCACAGATTAGTGCCGATTAGCACCGTTTAGTGCTGTTTAAGCACTGTTTAGTGCATGTTAGCACAGATTAGTGCCGGTTAGCACTGTTTAGCACCGATTAGTGCCGTTAGTGCCATTTTATGCCACTTAACATTGTTTAACACTGTTTAAACATTGTTTAAGGCTGATTAGCGCTGTGTAGTGCCGTTTAACACTGATTAGTGTCGTTCAACATCGTCGTAAATGCGTCGGTCGCTCCACGCTTTACATTAAGATGATATTGTTGAAAATACTCACGTAAGAGCAATAAACCCCGACCCAAGTCTCGAATAAGGCCGTTATAACTTCAAGGAAAACCTGATCAGTTTTCCTAGAAGTTGGGGGGCAAATGATATGGGCTGAAAGTAAGCCCTAAAGACACATTTAATGTGGCATTTATTAGACCTAGAATGGTCCAAACGTGGGGCCCACCAGATGGGCCCAAACCCTAACTATAATATTAATTTTGTAATTAATATTAGGGGTAATAAACAGCTCAGCAAATAAGAGTCAAACAAGGATATTACTCTTGCCTGACTTAGCCTCCAAGATACATATTCCAACATGGAAACTGACTCCTACAAGGAAGGGGTCTAGAACCTTCCTCAAGGCGGTGGCTTGCCCACCAAGTCACCTACTCCTACCATAATTCCTAGGCTTCTCAGCCTATATAAAGGGTCTGACCCCTCATTCTCAGAACTACGTTTTCTTGGCTTGATTCTCTAATACAGAGATACGTAGGCATTCTGTGAGGACCGTTTAGTCTCGAACGCAGAAGCAGCCATTAAAGCTTGAAGCTCACAAACCCTAGCCGTCATAATCATAACCTAGTTTTTATTCCACAACAATCCTAATATCCCAAAAGTAATCTCATCTAAGTAAATAATATCCTAATATTCCAAAAGTAATATCATCTAAGTAAATAATATCCTAATATCCCAAAAGTAATCTCATCAATAGTACATACATGGGCAGAACCAAAGGAGCTAAGGTACACTGAATCCCCAACTAAATCGAAAATTTTAGTAAGAATTTTTCTATAAAACCACGACTTATAGTTGAAAATCAGTATAAATTTTACCATTTTAATCACGGATGCGTCATCAACTTATAACATAGGTTATAAATATATTTGGCAATGAAGTCCAGAGGCTATATACCTTAGTGGACCTAACTTGCCTCAAGGTTGAATCAAGTTGCCTCTCCAGCTGCTCAAGGTCCTTTGTGCCCAACTGTCCTAGTTCTTCTCCGAGGAGATGCCTGCATGTCAGTTATACTTAATTGAGGAATCATGTCATCAGAATGGCCTGACCACCAAGAGCACTGACTGTACGTAGTACATATATTTTAATTTAATGGACTAGAAGTCGATAGCCTGACCGTTTGGTCCAGATGTAGTTTTGAAAGAACGTACGTGAACTGCTATAATATATTCCAAATAGCTAGGTAGAGTAGTTTACATATTTTATTACTGTTTCTTAATTATTAATTGACGTTTTGATAGGGGGTATCAACATTATAAAATAAATTACAAATATAGTTCGTTGTCATTTGATATGAAATACATAATATATATTTATATAAATAATCGAATTAAAATCTAATTTTCTCAAATTCAGATCTGATTTACATCGAATCATATTATATATTGGATCAAATTGGATTATTTTTGCAGGATCCATGTATATTCAATCTGTTGAGATCATTCAAGATGCCGGGTTATAGTTATGCTTCTCTAAAAATGTTACACCAACTATTAGTCCGGCCGGAAATGTATCTTTTGTTATCTTTCCCATTAACTAAAGTTTAGATAGTTTGTTAATTACTCAGAGGTTACAACTTATAACTTTTGTGGTTCTACCTAATTGTGTAATAAAAGTAGTTGTAAAGTTGCCACAGATAGCATTTTATTTTTGGCCGAAAAGGATTAAAGGAATAATTTTTAATTTTTTTGGAATAAAGCAAAACGCGACCTAGTAGGGTTAACACCAGCCACACGTAATTTACTCTAAACAAGAATTAGAGTAATTATTTGTTACTAGCTAGTGTGTTCAAAAGACGAGGTGAGAATACTAGAAATAATTCTTTTTAGTCATGTTCATTAAGGTTTCGAGGAGAGTAAACGAAGATATATATACACAGTGAATCACCTTTGAGATTGTTGCAGGGCCTCAACCTTTGCCTTAAGCTTTATATACTCCTGGTAGCTACTCTGCACAAGTTTAATTGATGATTACATAAGGGTTTGTGGTGGACACTTAAGCCACATGTATCTAGCGCAAATATTGTGTTTTTAAAAGATTATCAGATGGCAAAAGTATAAAATAATGTAAAATATATAGGGTGATACCGATTCTAAACGTGTCGTCTAGGATCTCCAATATTAAAGGACTCGGATTTACGAATTTTTCATTGTATAAATACAAAATATTTATTGTTTATATAATATAGGGTCCTAATTAACTTTGCTCAATACTTCATAAACTTGAGTACCGCCTCTAAAAATATATTTTATAACCTTTTGCGATGTGTACATAAATGTTTTTTATTTTCAGTAGTCTTTTTTTTTTTTTTGCATAAATGAATGATTTCATTTAAAAGATAAAAATACACAATCCGGAACGGACATGAGACATTCTTTCTTCCTCAAAAGCTAATTATCTATCCGAAAGGTATGCTTACGAGTAGACGGATTTAGAAGATAAAAAGTATGAAGAGAAGATGGATGAAGGCGGGAGCAGTCTTTTTTTAACTATGCGTAAAAAGACTTTTTTGACTTATGTTCCTTAGCAAACACATTAAAAAAAATTAGAAAAAAATATATTCCTTATTGACATTATCTAATATCTCCACATGTATATGCAATTATGCAAATACAAATAAGTATGTGTTGTTTTCCATAATATTAAAGAGAGTAAACTTCAAAGTGGTGACCAAATTTTACACTCATTTTCAAAAAAGTGGCCAGATTTTCAATTTTGCAAAATGGTGGCCAGACTTGCCTTTTTTCTTTCAAAAAGGTGGCTACAGGCGATTTTCAGTTTTTTGGCAGGGGTAAAATGGGAAAAAAATGCTAGAAATCCCAAAAATTGTCCACAAAAATTCCCAAATTAATATATGTCACCATATGATTGGTTATATTCGTAATAATAATAATAATGATCCCATGTATGCACATCAATTCACCAAAAAATCCACAAATATGAGTTGTCAAGATTTAATTAGTCAATTTACGTGCATGCATGGAGGGGGCATTATTATTATTATTACGAATATAACCAATTATATGGTGACACATATTAATTTGGGGATTTTTTGGATAATTTTTGGGGTTTTTAGCATTATTTTTTAGTAAAATAACATATTTTCCCATTTTACCCCTGCCAAATAAGCTGAAAATCATCTACAGCCACTTTTTTGAAAGGAAAATGGCAAGTCTGGCCACCATTTTGCAAAATTGAAAATCTGGCCACTTTTTTGAAAATGAGTGTAAAATCTGGCCATTATTTTGCAATTAACTCTATTAAAGAAGACAATGAAATAAGACATTTGGATAATGTACTTAAAAAATGAGAGTTCCTTGATGACGGATAGAAAATGTCACCTGTGTATCTCTGTCAGGATGGCCCGTTTCAAGTGCCCCGTAACTGCATCTTTGATATCTCCCCAGTGTTTTATTCATACTGGAATGAACAAACCCAACGTTTAATTTGCAATATATGAGTTAGAGTTAACTCTAGCTATATTACTAGCCATTTAAATGTAAGAATCCATATAGCCAGCCCAATTGAGGATTGCAAGTCCAAATAATGACAGTAGAAACTAGAAAGATCAGTTTTAGCAGGTTAATAAATTAATTAATTAGTAGAACATATTTGCCCTAAATAATACACAAGCTTTACTTGGGCATTTTAACATGACCCAAGTGTTTTTTATGTTAAACCCCACAAAATTGTTATTAATCTTACATAGAGTGATACTAGTTCACATAGAATTATTTACCGGCCTGTTCTTTGAAGGATTATATATATATATTCTTTATAGAGCACATGGTGAAATTGGGAAAATTTGTTGAATTATTAGGTGTATCACTATTATAAAAAATTTCAATTTAGTCGATTAATCCCCGATTAATCCTCTACAAGGTGTCCAGTCGATTCGATTTTTTAAATCCCCGATTAATTTTTATCATTACTTCTTGATTATTGGAGTATTTATAATAAATTTTAATAGAATTAAAATAATATATTAATCAAATATGAATTATTATATGATTTATAATTTGATAAATACATATTATTTAATAAATAATTAAAAGAATCGTAATAATATACTAAATAATATTATAATATTAAAATACATTTAATTTTTACTCCGATTCTCCAGTTTAACTATTAATTCTTGCAAGGTTATCTTAATGATTTTGTGATTTTTGTAACATTGACACGTATTCATAATTTGACTTTGGAAATTTAGGGGACCAGGCCCCTGGACACTAGTTATCTTATAATATAACCCTATACTGGCATTAATATTTTTTAAATGAACTTTTGACTAAACACGGGAGAACTAATAGCTTCTTGAAATAGAACAACCCTAAAGCTTAGCAAAATGACAAGTTGCCAGGTAGAGATATAATATTTACAGAGACTTAAACGTACAACTTCAGTTCTGGAAAGCCTAGGAGTTTAAAATATTTAGTTTTTTTTTTACAAGTAAAAAAAAAAAATAGTTTATTAGTAGCTCATAGTCTCATACTACTGACTTTATGAAGGGCAACAAAAGTCCAAAACATTTATTGAACAAAATATAACTAGCTAATTTATGCATACGTGTAGAAATGGCTCTTTGTGTTGCATATTACTTTTGTGGTGAAAGATAGCCGAAGATTTAGTCAAATAAAACCCTAATTTGTGTGTGAAGATTTAGAAAATGTAAGTATATACCACGGCAAATTGTGTATACAAAAGCCAAAAGAAGAAACAGCTTAATTATTCGTCACATACGGGTGTTGTGTGTGAAATCACCAAATATTTAGAGTAAGAAACTAACCATGTTCTGAAGCTAGTGCTAGACGTACTTGAAAAGACATAGAACTTGATGTATACATGATGAATGACAACACCCGAAGAACAAGTCATGCCAATAAGAGGATTGCAGTTAAAGAAAAAGTGACCTCTCACCTATTGGTGTATCGGTATCTCTCTCACTCCCTTTATTGGATAGCATCATCTGTAGTAGATATGATCGAGCATTTTACATTTTATTTAATATATATATATAGCAATTCTAGTGAATCTACAAACCTTTGGGAAGAAGGGGAGAAATGATGAAAGAAATCAATCACATAAAATTTAAAGTACCAATTTTTCAAATCTACTTTTGAATATAGCGAGGCCCTATGTGTTATGTGATATGCAATAATACAAACATACATTCGTACATGTATGTGTATCATATCATATTGAAATATACATTGCAGACCTGATTGATGGAGTCGATTTCCGATAAACCAAACACCCAGATGTACATATTATAACCTAGCGGATGACTACATATTATAACCCAAAAGAAAGTTAATCATGAGATTTGGAAATATAACTTAGAGTTATTAGCAAGTAAACTGACAGTTGCTATGAGAACAAGGGAATGCAAGCACTAGACCCAGAAACTCAGGTTGAGTTCCTGTTTTTGCTCTGTTAATGAGGTCATCTCTCCAGAGCCTAACTAAGAGAAAGGAGTCTATAATGAATCTTAGATACATATCTATGCGTATATTCTTCAAAACAAGATACATATATATCGCAACAAGCACATTTTTCACCTGTAGGAATCAAGCTAGATCGATCCAAACATTTTGAGCTTAATTTAATTACAAATGAGTCATGACTCAGATCTGTAAGATTAAAATTTTGTCACTGTAAACTTAGACCTAATAAACAATATCAAGATCCTCATGTGTTCATATACAAAAGAAACACACATAGCTTTCGGTCCAAAGAAATCAAAATACGTCTCACTGCGTATCAACCAAAAGAAAAATCTAATATTTAGTACAAATAAATAAAACAGTACTCATGAAATAGATCTAAAAGAGATACAACATTTATAAGACGTAGGGAAGATCTGGTCAGAGATGATATAAAACCAACACACAAATCTAAGTAGTTACATGTACATATGTGTGGAAACATTATAAATAAACCTGGAGGTGCTGCAGAATTCATAGAGTTTGCCACGGCTGGAGAAGATAATAAGACCAACTTCAGCATCACATAGAACAGAGAGCTCATATGCCTTCTTAAGAAGTCCATTCCTTCTTTTAGCAAAGGTCACCTGCCGATTTATCTTGTTTTCAATTCTTTTCAGCTCAACCTTCCCTCTTCCCATTATTATATTAATATATATTTTTTTTTAATGCTTATATATATATGTGTGTACTGATAGTTTCTATAATTATCTACAAGATTCTTCCGCAAATCTAGTTTCAATCCTTGTATATCTATCAACTCCCCATATGCCAAAATGAGCAATTATTTATATAAGAAGATGTATACTTAGGTTGCAGGTTGGATATGTGTGTGCATATATATCCTTTTTCTTGTTTTACTGTTTCCGATCTAGGGTAGTAATAATTGTTGTATAGTACCACCATCACCTCCTTTGTGGGTAGGTTTTTCATCTTTTCACGAGTGCCACGGTCCACATCAACCCGTATGGTCCGTATTCGTTTATCTTTATACATGAAACATCTTTCTCTAGCTAGTCATACCATTTAGAAAACCGAACCGGGACCAAAACTTACTTGGATTTTACGAGGAATGGTGGGTATTCCTTCTCAAAAAGATGCTCACATGACATCTATATTAGCATATTTCTATGATTAACATTTTTTTATAATTAACTAATTCATTAGTAAAAAATCATATGTCATCTCAAAAACCATTAAAATTGAACAATGTATTAAAATAGATTGAATCAGAAAAATGTTGATCTTTACGATCGTTGTCCCTCGCTCGTATCGCTGATATATACGATCTTCTTAGAGACAATCTAATAATTTTTTGTAATCGTACGAAATACATATATATCTAATTTCTCGAAATGCGTTCGAATCGCATTTCGAACAACTGATGAAAATCGCAGTTCCATGTAATCCAAATCAATGAATCAATATAATAAAATTCAGTAGATATATAATCCGATAGGAGTGTACGTAGTTTAGATCAGATCGATTTTGAACAAAAAGTCGAACTAAACAGTATATAGTGATTTTATAAAAATTTCAACCACAATCGCATTTACAGTTGCGATTAACCACATCAATTCCTACCGCGAAAGTGCAGTTGATGTGGTTCAGTTTGCGATTCAACCACCTATTACAAATATCAAAATAAATTAATAGTAATTTTAAATTGTTATAAATTATAACATGTATTAGAACCAAATTATTAATTTTAAGATATAACTAAAGATTAATAAGTTAAGAACAAGTGATACTCAAATGCAAACATAACAACAAGATGTTTAAGCAAAAAATTTCCACTTCTACTAGTCCACAAGCAGTGCAGAAGTTTAAACTTTCAAACAGGATACATGAAGCACATAAATTAATACCATTTATCCACTAAAATTTTAGTAAGATATAACAAATGTGACACTGTCAATCTTTTAATATTATACAATATATATATATATATCAAATTTATTAACTTTTATAATTTGTTAGGTATTATATGTATAAAAAAATAATTATACATATATTGCGGTTCGGATTTTATGAGTTTTAAACATATAAAATCGCAATCAAATCACAAATAAGCGATTATTACAATTTACATGCACAATCAACCCAAATATGATGATTCGCAAAATACGACTTGATTGCGAACGATACGAACGATTAATGTCATTGAACAAAACCTAATTACATCCCTATAATCCGGTTAATAAAAACAACTAAACTCTCATAAAGATAGAAAAAAAAAACAAAATATGGGCAACAAAACCCACCAAGGGTACTTATACAAGGAAAGAAATTTATTTGCTAAATAAACAAAAGTAAGAGATTTTAACGAAAGGGGGTCTATCATCAACCGTTTTAGTTGATGACATCAGGAGATAATAAAGATTAGGATTTTTGCCATAAATATTACTCCCTCCATTCCGTCCATTTGTTATCGTTTCAAAATAAGGTGTCGACACGCATTTTAAGGTGGATTTTAAAGCTAGTTCCATAACTTATTTTTGAAAGTTTCTTTTTTTGTATAAAAATAGAACAATCCTATTTTTATACAAAAAAAGAAAAATTTTTAAAAAAAAGTTATGGAACTATCCTTAAAATCCACTT
The DNA here is from genome assembly GCA_037693485.1 of Kitagawia praeruptora. Taxonomy (NCBI): domain Eukaryota; kingdom Viridiplantae; phylum Streptophyta; class Magnoliopsida; order Apiales; family Apiaceae; genus Kitagawia; species Kitagawia praeruptora. The sequence continues at coordinate 25,474,258 of CM075352.1, read as the reverse complement.
TAAAATGCGTGTCAGAAAGTGACAAAAAAGTGTAAACAAATGAATGGACAGAGGGAGCAGGATTTTTCTTTTTAAAGAATAAAGTAATTATAAATTTAAGAAAATGTCAATGTGGATGCCGGATGTCACATCAATGAAAAACAAATTTTGAGAACTAATTTAATATACCTAATATTACTAGGGTTTTTTCTTACTTCAAAAGTAGCAAATGATAACTAAATTTTATCATTTTGATTTTTTCTCCTAAATTCATAGTCATACAAAGAAGTGCTTATAAGTTTCCTTTTAAAAGGTGATAAATAATCAGTCTAAATTTTATCTAACTCTACCTCTATTATTCTTTTCCTAATTAAACATTTAGATCTTATTTTCGTATTAATAAATGACTTAAAAGTAATTACACTACCAGTTTTAAATTAACTGCGCTAAAAAATATATAAATAGTTATAATCTTATCCATAATCTGATGCATATATACCCCCTTTTTTTAGAAGTTTACATACCTTTAATTTCATGGAATATAGAAACAGAAACTTAATTGGCGAAGTATAGTATTGTCGGGTGTTTCTTCATTCATCCAACTTCTATGAATTTGACTACATGCTTTCACTACAAGAAACAGAGCTATTTCCGACCGTTCTATTTCCGACCATTATAATAAAACCGACCGGTGTCGTTTTACAGGAGATAAAACCGATCGTTTGTAAAAATGGTCGGTTTAATTATAAAACCGACCATTAAACCCGACCAGTGTGGGCCATACGAGAGACATCGATACTAAATAATTGACTGACGTGCCACGTCATACTAACCCGACCAATAAAACCGACCATATGTTTTTGGCCTTACCACGTCATCCTAAACCGACCAATTAAATCCGACCATATGTTTTGGTCGGATTAAACCTGCATTGAATGCTACCACCAACCTCTGCACCGTTTCTTGAGAAAGTTTAATATTATTTTAATAAAACCGACCGTTGTGGTCGGTTTTATTACTGGCCTTATTCTATCTATACGCCCCCTTTCTCTTTTTTTCTTTGTTTTTTCTTAACTTCTTCCTCTTCATTTATTGTATATCAATTTCTCTTCATTTATTGTATGGTTGGGGAGAAAATTTTTGTAAGGTGAAGATCTTGAAGAATATTGAAAGATCATTAATGGTATGTCATTAATTCATGTTTATATTTGTTTTTGTTCTAATATTTGTTCAATTTGTGAATATAATATACATGTTTATACATACTATATTTGTGAATATATACATACAATATGTTCTTTATTCTTTGTTTGTGAAGAGAAATTGATTTTTGTAGTAACATGAGCTTTCATTTTTATTTAATTTATATTAATTGTGTGAAATGTGAATATGTATTTTTGTTGATTTGTAGTTATGTGAAAAATGCATTATGAAATTGACACACATATATATATATATATATATATATATATATATATATATATATATATATATATGTAGATGTCGAATCGGGATTGGATGAACCGACGTGTGGAAAATAATTTTCTTTCATCGAATAATGAATATTGGGAAGGTGTGAAAGAATTTTTGGAGTTCGCGTGTAAAAATGGGATGAGGGGTGAAAAAATATTATGTCCGTGTAATAAATGTAAAAATGCGTTGTGGGCGAAAGTTGAAAGTGTTGAACTTCACTTATATAAAAATGGTATTATGGAACATTATAAAGTATGGACTTCGCATGGTGAAAAAAGAGAAGTTATCAAAAACAACAAACGTAAGCGTACCTCGAAAACGATTGTTGAAGAAGAGGTTGTTGAAGAACCTTTTGATTTGAACGCATTATTACGAGATATGAGTGGTGAAAATCATGGTGATGCGAGTAATAGTAACGTTGAAGAACCACCAAATGCATATGCTTCTCAATTTTATAAGGATGTTAAAGATTCGGGAGCTCCAATTTATCCGGGTAACACAACTTTTACAAGAATGTCATTGACCACTCGATTGTTACATTTTAAAAATATGGCACAATGCTCTGAAAAGGTCTTTGATTCTTTACTTGCATTGCTTGGTGAAGTTCTTCCTAAGGACCATACTTTACCGAATTCTTATTACATTATGAAAACAATGATGAAGAAATTAACTTTGGGATATGAGAATATTGATGTATGTGAGAATGATTGTATGTTGTACTACGGTGATGATGAGAACAAGATTGTTTGTGACATTTGTGGTAGGAGTCGTTACAAAGGTAAAAAAAAGAAAAACGGAAGAGGGATACCGAACAAGGTCTTGAGATATTTTCCACTTATCCCTCGTCTACAGAGATTGTATATGTCGGAGCATACCGCTAAACACATGACATGGTACAAAAAAAGGGAAACAAAGTCGGGGGAACTTAGTCACCCTGCAGACGGAGACGAGTGGAAAGAATTTGATCGTCGTTATCCAAGATTTGCAAGGGAGAGTAGGAATATCCGTCTTGGACTTGCAACCGATGGCTTTTGTCCTTTTAGCAATTCCGGCAAAAAGGTGTACTCGGTGTGGCCGGTTATAGTGGTGGTCTACAATCTTCCACCCTCTATGGGAATGAAAAAACCGTACACTTTTATGCCTCTTTTAATTCCCGGAGAAAAGAGTCCGGCCAAGAATTTAAATGTGTACCTTAGACCTCTCATAAATGAATTAAAGGAGTTGTGGGATGTAGGGGTGGAAACATTTGATCAATCATTAAAGCAAAATTTTACCTTGAGGGCGGCGGTTATGTGGACAATAACCGATTTTCCTGGGTTAGGTATGGTTAGCGGATGGTCAACACATGGAAAACTCTCATGTCCGGTTTGTGGGGGAAAAATTCAAGGAATTCAATTGAAAACATGTGGAAAATGTAGCTTTTTTGGTACAAATCGTTGTTTCTTACCCGAAGATGATCCTCTTCGTCTTCCAAGTACTAAGTTTCCAAGTGAAGAAAAAAGGGTGTTTGTTGGTCGCTCAAGTGGTGAGTCTTTGAAGAATTTTTGTGAAAATTTAGAATTTCCACCACCCGGAAGAGAAAACAAAAATAAGAAAAGTCTCGGTTTCGGAGTTGATCACAATTGGACGCACTTTTCAATGTTTTTTGAGTTGCCATATTGGTCATCACTTTCGATGCGTCATTGTATCGATGTCATGCACACCGAAAAAAATGTGTTTGACAATATTTTTTATACTATCATCAATGATACAAACAAGACGAAGGATCACAAGAAGGCAAGGATCGATTGCAAGTTGATGAATGTTTTGCCCGAGTTGTGGATCGAAGGTGGAAAAAAGCCAAAAGCACCTTTTACACTCACAAAAAAACAACGAAAACTCATGTGTGATTGGTTTCGTTCATTGTCACTTCCGGATGGTTATGCATCAAATATAGCCCGTTGTTGTAAAGAGAATTGTACGTTTTCGGGGTTCAAATCACATGATTGTCATATTATCATGCCAAAGTTGTTGCCGCATGCGATTCGTGAGCTTCTACCTCAATATATTGTTGATGCACTATCTTCGCTTTCAAATTTCTTTCATGACATTTGCTCTTCTACCTTAATCCGAGATGATTTAAAAATTTTGGAAAAGTCTATAGTCCGAACGATGCTCGTGCTAGAAACATTTTTTCCACCAAGTTTTTTTGATTCAATGGAGCACTTGGTACTACACCTGGCCGAAGAATGTAGGTTAGGAGGCCCCATTAATTATCGTTGGATGTATTTTGTTGAGAGAATGATGGGATATATGAAGCATAAGGTTCGTAATAAGGCAGGGGTTGAAGGTTCAATTGCAGAACGTTATATAAAAGAGGAGATGTTGAATTTCTTCTCATTCTACTTTGATTCTAAATCCGTCACGGTTCATAATCAATTACGGCGTAACGAGGTTGTGTGTGGCACAAATGACAAAAATGAACTCGAAGTGTTCATATATCCTATTAGTACCACGGGAAAGCACAAAAATGCATATTTGACGGATGAAGAACGATTACTTGCGGACGAATATGTTTTCATGAACTCACCAGAAGTTCAACCTTACATACTAGAGTATGAAACTCACGTGAAAGAAGAACAACCAAACACAACACCGGAAGAATTGGAGAGATTATTAAAAACCGAATTTAAATCATGGTTTCGCACAAAGGTTGAGAACGATGATGTGAACGGTCCGTGTTTTAGATCCTTACTTTTGGGACCAGCAAAATTGGCAATGTTTTATGAAATTTGTACCGTTAATGGCTACAAATTTCATACTAAATCTTCTTCAAGTGGTAGTTCGGGAGTTATGGTGAAATGTAGTTCACATAATAATGTCTTAAATGATTATTATGGTCAATTGCAGAAAATCATCAAACTTATTTATCAAGGTGGAAAACAAGTTTACTTATTCAAATGTGATTGGTTCGATAGTGCCGGATCTGGTGTGCGGATTGACCGCAATCGTGTTATTACAGTTGATGTAAATTCACGATTACAATCAAATGAGACATTTATCTTGGCTAGTCAAGCTAGTCAAGTGTATTATGCTCCTAGTGTGTTGTATCCACAAGGTAACATATATACGGTTATTACAAGTAAAAGTCATCCATTTGATGAATCGATAAATTCATGTAGAGAAGAAGAAGCCTTTCAAGAAAATCAATCTAGACCTTCATTTTCTTTATTTGTTGATTTTGCTCAATATGCGCCCATGACACAAAATCACCAACAAGAAGAAGACGAGGAAGAGGATGAGGAAGAAGAAGAAGAAGAAGAGAATAACGAAGAAGGAGAAGAAAAAGAAGAAGAAGAAGAAGAAGGAGAAGAAGAAGATGGTGATGATGATTTCGATTATGAATAAGTGTAAATTATTTTAATTAAGTATGATCGAGACGATGTTTGCAATTATAACTTAATATTTTGTTGGATTCATTTTATGTATGAATAGGTGATTAAATGTGTTTATTTTGTTGGTACTGGTATGGTGGTGATGTTGGTTTTATCTTGTTCTTGGTTTTTGATTTTGTTTTTTGCAAGGGGAACCAGAACTGCATGCCAAAAAAAAAAATTGCAGACTAAAACCGACCGTTTACTCCGACCGTTTGAGTAAAACTGACCGTTTTTGACCATTTGCTTCCAGTAAAACCGACCACATTCATAATATATTGGTCGGTTTTATTTGGTCGGTTACAAAAAAGGTAAAAAAAATCCAGTAAACCTTCTGGAATAAATCCGACCGTAATGGTCGGTTGCAAACCCGACCCATAAAACCGACCGTTAATAATAAAAATAAAAAAATAATTAACAATTAACAATTAAAGAACAAATAATCATATATTATTTTAGGCACTAAATCCGACCGTAATGGTTGGTTGCAAACCCGACCCATAAAACCGACCGTTAATAATAAAAATAAAAAAATAATTAACAATTAACAATTAAAGAACAAATAATCATATATTATTTTAGGCACTAAATCCGACCGTAATGGTCGGTTTTAAACCCTAGCGGTCGGAATATAACCGACCACATTGGCCGGTTTTATGCTGATGTCATAAATGCAAAAACAACCATGCTTCATTTAAAGATTTGCACACACTTTTTTATTATTTATTTTTCTACATATTGTTAGTACTAAGTTTTATGAATTAATGAAAAACATTTTATTGTTTTTTAATCATGTTACATAATTTTCAATAATTATATATTATTTTAGGCAATAAAAATTAATAAAAATAACAAACAATTAAATTTACCAACTTAAATAAAATTAGAATTTTCTAATTTCATAGTGTTGACTTTCTTCATAAGAAAAAACATCAACAAATGTTTTCATATTTTTTTAAAAATAAACAAATATTGCGTACTTAATGCGTAATTAAGTGTCGTTTTTTTAAAAAAAATTATAAATTAATATAATACTATAATTTTGACCAATTCTCGAACTATTCATATTATATTGTATATAAAGTCAAGTTATGTCTTAAAAATCTTATCTTACAACATTTAAGTTACGGTTACGTGAAAATTCGGAATATCAGGAGTATAAAGTAATACAATTCGTAGCCATGTATATATCAAAAAACTTTGATGAAAACTTGGTCTTTTCATATTTTTAAGTCAATTAGGGTAACATTCATCACACAAATAGTGATTATGACTACTTTGGTGTGTATGAATTTATGTTCAAAACTTGGTTTTTAATTTTTTTTATTTATTTTAGAAACTAGTTAAAAATGGGGGAAAATCAAAAAATATGGCAAATTAGTGAATTTATGGTAACATTCATCACACAAATAGTGAGTATGAATACTTGGGTGTGTATGAATTTATGTTCAAAACTTGACCTTTTTCCTATTTTTATTTAATTTTTTAATTTATTTTAGAAACTAGTTTAAAACTAGTTTTAATTTTTTAATTTATTTTAGAAACTAGTTTAAAATGGGGGAAAAATCAAAAAATATGGCAAATTAGTGAATTTATGGTAACATTCATCACAAAAATAGTGAGTATGAATACTTGGGTGTGTATGAATTTATGTTCAAAACTTGACCTTTTTCCTATTTTTATTTAATTTTTTAATTTATTTTAGAAACTAGTTAAAAACGGGGGAAAAATCAAAAAATATGGCAAATTAGTGAATTTAGGGTAACATTCATCACACAAATAGTGAGTATGAATACTTGGGTGTGTATGAATTTTTGTTCAAAACTTGGCCTTTTTCCTCTTTTTATTTAATTTTTTAATTTATTTTAGAAACTAGTTAAAATGGGGGGAACATAACCGACCAATATGGTCGGGTTTAATTTGGAGGGAAACGAAAATATTAAAAGTGCCAGTAAAATTTTAATACCGCGCCAATTCTAAAACCGACTGTCTAAAACCGACCATAAATAAAGTAACGGTCGGGTTTATTCCGGGTTAGGGTAAAAATATCGCCAGTTTCCCCCTTTCTCATTATTCTCTAATTAAACCTTAAGTCTCTCTCTTTTCTCCCTTTTCGCTCTTTTCTCTCCGTCAAAACTCAAGAACATGGGTATTAATGCTTTGATTCTACTGATTGCACTTGTGTTGCTGCTTAACTACTCATCCACTGCCGAAAATCCAAGAAAAATGAGGAATCTTCGAGCTCCAACTGGGTTTGCAAGTGGGTTTCGAAAATGGGGTTCCATGGAGGTATCTACTTGTTTTCAAGCATGGTTGTTTCGATTTTACAACTTGTTTGTATCTACTTGTTTCAATTTTACTTATTTTCATGGTTTAATTACTTGATTTCGAAAATGGTTTAATTTCGTTGTTAATTACTTGTTTTCATGATTTGATTGCACTTTTATTTTGATTTTATATATGAAATTTGCTTCGAAATGACTTTGTTTAGGTAATTTTCGGAATGAGTTTTATTTTGAAATGAGGTATATATATATATATATGTTTATGTAACTTTGGCCTATGGGAATATATTTGTTGAGATGATGATATGATTTTGTTTTGGATAATTATGATTATATTGTTATGAATTTGATTATATTCTATTTTAAGGATTAAATTGGTAAATGTTATATATGAATTGAATTGGTAAATACATGTGAAAAGTGTGTGTGTGTGTATATATACGTGCATGCATAAGATTGTGTAATTGGTCGGATATATATTTTTGTTGAATAGTTGATAATTTACTTATCGTCAAATTCAATGCAAGACCTATATATCTATATGTACTTTATACATTTACATGATTTTGGTTTTGATCACTCTTACTTTGTAGGTTGTTTGGTGTTTCTTCTTGGTGTGTATGCTTGTTATTACTATCTCGGCACTAATGGGTAGAGTAGGTGATAGAGGCAAAGGAAAGAAGAAGGCAAGTGCTGCAAATACGAGTCGGCGTAGAAGAACAAGAACTAGCGGTCGTTTGAGGGACGAACCCGAAGAGGAGGATGGCGAAGAAGAGCAGCCATCCAATGTTAATGAAGATGTAGATGAGGAAGAGCGGAGGCTGTTGGTTGTGCAGCAAGAAGCGGCACGGCGAGCTCGAATAATAGCTACCCCAATTCGACGTACACATTCAATCGGAATTTGGGGAAATCATCCGCCAACCCCTCATCCCATAAGTATATCGGATGGACAGTAAGTTTCCTCTCTAAACCAAGCATTACGATATTTTAACTACCTCTAAATTTTGTGAGTCATAAATAAAATAGTAGTAGTAGTAAAATAATTTGGTTATATAATGTGAGTCATAAGTAGTAGTAGTAATGTGATTTAGGTGTAGTACATAGACCCCTGTAATTTGAAAAAAATTGAAAACTATCAAATACATTCTTAATGTTTAAGTTGATGGTTCAAAAAGGCCTTTTTAGTTAGTTTTTTCTAATTAACTTGAAATTTGAAAAAAAAAACTTGAAATTGCTAGTTTTATAATTTTTGCCTTATTCTCATCACTTAATTCGTCATTGTTATTGTTTATTGTAGTATCAAGCATCCGGTGGCTAAAAAAACGATCTTACAAATCATGAGATCAACGTGGCCATGTGGTTTGTTTACCTATAGGCAAATTGTGGCCGGGAACCCAAAATGGATTACGGATGTGATAACCGAATTCAATGTAAGTCAAATACTATTTTATATATATTAAAAATACATATATGTGTGTGTGTGTGATTATGACGATGCTTGTTTTGTAGAATTATTACACACACAAGGTGGGTGAACAAACCGAGCAGGGCGCTTATGAGAGTATTTATAAGCATGTTCAAAGTGAAATGAAGCACACCTTAAATGAGACGAAAAAAAAGGCCAAGGCAGATGCGAAGCGGTTGAACAAAACCCTTTTTGAAGTTAACCCGGGCATATTTGATGATGACTTTTGGAAGGAGCTTGTGGAGTATTGGATGTCGAAAGCCCATGGTCATCTCTCCGAAGTTGGTTCCAAGAACCGAGAAAAGATAAAGAATTTGCATAGTGCGGGTGCAAAGTCATTTACGGAGATGGAAGATGTATGTATTGTCATTTCTTGGTTATCTTTATTAACTTTTTCATGTTTTGTTGTAATTTTTCTTTGTTGTGATTTATAGGAATATGTTGCCAAGGTTGGAAAGAAATCCCCCCAACTTTGGTGGTATAAGAAGACTCATTTGAAGAAAAATGGTAAACGTGTTGAGATAGATGAGCTTCCATGTGATTCGGATTTCATGACCGAGGAAAGCCGATTGATTGCGGTATAAATTTAAACCTTTTACTTCCTAATATACTATATATATGCTATTTATAATACTCTTAATTTATTTTGTATAGGCTCGATATGCGGACATAGTCGAACGAAACCGGGATTGGTTTGCGAGTCAACCCGGCGGGGAGGAAGAAGCCACTCATCCTCTACAATGGTGGATTGAAGCAACTGCCACGGGGTGTGCAAGACCCCCGAGAAATCAGCTTATTGGTTTTCCACGGATCCCGGCGTCCACCCTCATCCCGGATCTTGCGGCAAATTATCGGGCCCAACGTGTTGGTGGTGCAGGTTTTTCAAGCCAAGCTAATCAAGGCAGCGGATCGGTTATTCCGGATCCCCTATTCATCAATGTAGTGAGGAATGTCTTGAATGAAGCACAAGCAAATCCGGGCGCCTACCATACTCCACCAACCTTCGCATAAGTGTCAAATATCGCCAATGCCGCTTTAGAAATGCAAAGGAACCCGGAAATGGGTTCACAAGCATTTTCTAATGCTATTGTTGGTGAGGTAACTCGATTGGTTGGAGAAATCCTCCAATCGATTTATAACAAATATGAAAATGCAAATGCGGAGGTAAATAGGAATTTTTCAAGTCACTTTTTACTTTAGTTATTATTATAAATGTTAGTGTAGTTTTGAAAAGGAATTAAGTCTCGTCTCCTCTTATATTTAGGCGATAAGGAGGGCTCAAGGTGGTGCCGATGATGGGGGGGAGGACGATGGAGGAGAGGACAATGGAGGAGAGGGCCATGGAGGAGGAGAGGGCAGTGGAGGAGAGGGCGATGGACAGGATGATGGAGGATACCGTGATGATGATTTTGAGGGACCGTTTGAGTAGCCGGTTGTTAGTTTTTTAAATTATTGAATGTAAATTAAGTTTGCTATATTTTGGAAAACTCGCGGTTTAATGTATGTTGGTTTTCATGGATTATGCTATTTGGTTAATTAAATGTGTTTATTTTGTTGGTACTGGATTGGTGGTGATGTTGGTTTTATCTTGTTCTTGGTTTTGATTATGTTTTTGGGAATAGTATACAGGGGAACCAGAACTGCAGGCCAAAAAAAAAAATAAAATTGCAGACTAAATCCGACCGTTTACTCCGACCGAAGGCGTAAAAATGACCGTTTTTGACCATTTACTTCCAGTAAAACCGACCACATTCATACTATATTGGTCGGTTTTATTTGGTCGGTTGCAAAAAACCAAAAAATCCAGTAAAACCTTCTGGAATAAATCCGACCGTAATGGTCGGTTGCAAACCCGACCCATAAAACCGACCGTTAATAATAAAAATAAAAAAATAAAAATAAAAATAATCAACCCGTCACGTGGCATTGGCACGTCACTGATGTGGGACCGCCACGTCAGCTGGGCCCCATGACACGTGGCAAAGCACGTCACTGATGTGGGACCGCCACGTCAGCTGGGCCCCATGACACGTGGCACAGAGGCCTTTGGTGGTCAATGGCAGTCAACGAATAAAACCAACCGTTTTGGCATAAAACCGACTAGGATAAAATTGACCAATTAAAACCGACCGTTAATATTAAAACCGACCGTCCGTCTCTTAAAACCGACCGTTCAAACGGTCGGAAAAGACTCTGTTTCTTGTAGTGTTTGTCACTCTTTTACTCAAAATACATATTTCATTTTCAAAATAATTGTAATTAAATTTGTCCCAAATTTATTATTTTGTTACTCACATCGTCACATACATGTAGTTTTACGAAATAGAAAAGAACACAAATCAATTATATATTTAATTGTTTATACTCTTGTGTCTAAGAAAATATTTTCAATCTAGCTACAAGATAATTTTATGAGAAATGTGAGTTCCTAAAAATGTTTGTGAAAACTAGACCTATCAATTCGTTCGCTTCTTATATTTTCGTGTCATGTACATTTGTGTGTGTGAATGTTAAACACAAACATGATTTATTAAGAATCCGTGTAATCTCGTGATCGTGTACATTCATATTATATACTTCTCGCCCTACTACAAATTTCAACTTGCATAACGCTTTTTTTTTTTTTTTTTGCATTTGCATAACGCTTTTGAACAAGCCATAACGAGTTAACATGTACATTCGTGTTATATTCGTGTCGTGTTTTTGTATAATTTTAAATAAAATTAAAATAAACTAATTAATAAAAAAATTTCAATCCAATTTTTACTAGCTAGAGTCTTAATTCAACAAGCCATAACGAGTTAAGTGTGGTCAAATTTTGTTAAACTTAAATTTGAAACTCTTTCCTATTTTGTTTTTGTAAAAATTATGTATGCAAAATTTTATTTATGATATGTATTTATATAATTTTAAAATATTATTTTCTTTTTTATTTATTTCGCATATTTTTATTCCGTGTCGTATACCCAAATATAAACCCAAAACCGACATTATATTTACCCATATAATTTCGTGTTCTTATATTTTCGTATTTGTGTACCAAAAAGATAAATACAAACATGAATTAATCGCATCATTTGCATTTCGTGTACGAAATTATCGGATGTACCAAAAAACATGCCAAATGATGAATTATCATTGATTATTTTCTCATAAATGAAATGAATTGATTATTTTTTTCATAATTGAAACTGGATTCTCCTACGTTAATATGACTTTCATAAATAAAAAGATGTTTTATCATGAATACTTTTGGATCCCTTTTTTGAAGTAACAGAGGAAAAAGCATTTCTACTTCTCAACTTTATACTTTGATATAGACTGATAGTTTCTCTGACTGATTTTGGCTTCAAATGAATATATTCTCATTATGACAATATCTTGTGATATACTCCCTCTGTCCCATCCATTTCTTTACAATTTTCTTTTTGGGCCGTCCCACCATTTCTTTACATTACCCAAAATAGTAAGTTTTAACACTATTACACCCACTACTTCACTTATTTTAACAATACTTTACACTATTTCACCCACTACTTAACTTATTTTAACAATAAAATCACTATTACACCCACTACTTCATTTATTTTAACAATAAAATCACTATTACACCCAGTACCTCATTTATTTTAACAATATTATACCCACTTTACATCAACTATCCTTGACCTCCGTGCTCAGCCGCCATGTAAAGAACTGGCTGGGACGGAGGGAGTATCTTTCAACTGATTATCAAAAAATAAATATTTTGTACGTAGTCCCAACCCCCAACTAACATATATGTAACGTTTAAATCTTCATTCATAAATTATGAAAGAGTTAATTAATTACTTTCCAAACAAATGGTGTTAACATAAGATCAAGCACACAAACCAGTTTTACTTGAGTTAAACCTATAAGAACATTCACAACCCACTCCCCATTCCTTCCCCCTCCCCATAATTTGAAGAAAACACTAACTTTAGCATAAAAAACGACCGACCTACATCCGATTCCCTATTTTGAGGAAAGTTTTAGGGATTAACAAATGAGTCCTCAAATATGGGGACTTACTATTCATCCCCCATTTCATATTTTATACAAATTTATTTTGTAAGAAGAGTGAGAAATGATAAAATAGTAGATAGTGATTAAAGTTGTGAAGAGAAGTGAGAGAAAGAAGTAATAAAAAGGAATATAGAGATATAGGAATGAAAAATGGGGAATGAGATATAGAACATTTTTGATAATTTTGGAAATTTATTATTTTTATTTAAGAATTTATTATTTTTAATAAGTTTTTGGAAATGGGGATAGGGACAGATGGGAATGCTCTAAACCTACAATGATAGAGAGTGTATTATATGTGAACGCTATTTGAATAAAAAGACATATTGTACTGACCAAGAAAGGTACAAGGGATGAATGATGAACCGTCAACGACAATCTTAAAAGCTATAGGCAATTATGTAAACTACGTGTCGAGCAGCTAGTGGGTATCTCCGGACTCGTGTCAGTGTATAACATTGCTATGACGATAGGGGACCTTACCGCTTTACTTGAATATTGCAAAGCTAGCCTGTCACGGCCCACGGGCCTCAAACCTGAACAATGGGAGGTTTTTTTTTTTTTGCTACTCCCTCTGTTTATTTGGATTCTTTACATTTGCTTTTTGCACGGAAACCAAGATAGTGGATGTAATATTGTTAAAATAAATGAAGTAGTGGGTGTAATAGTAATTTTATTATTAAAATAAGTGAAGTAGTGGGTGTAATAGTGTAAAGGGTTGAAAAGGTGGAGTGAAGTAGTGGATGTAATAATGTATTTTATTGTTAAAAGTTACTATTTTTAGTAATGTAAAGAAATGGAATGGACGGCCCAAAATAGAAAGTGTAAAGAAATGAAATGGACGGAGGGAGTACTTGTTACATGCATATAGAGCTCTAAATGAATCGAATTCGGACGAACTTTTAACAAACTCGGACATTTTTTTGACGAATCGAACAATGTTCGATAAGTTTATTGGACACTTTTTCTTGTCCGAACTCGAGTTCGGTAATGAACCGAACCGAACAAACCGAACACGAACTGTTCACGAACATACCGAACCGAACCGAACATGAACAGTTCGGTAATTATATATATAATAATAATTTGAAAAATTAAAAAAAAAGTAAAAAGAATGTAAATATTATTATTTTTATCGAGCGAACCGAATTCGAACCGAACTCGAACAAACTCGGACGAACTCTTAATGAACCGAGACGAAATCCTAACGAACCGAACAATGTTCGGTAATCTTATCGGACACTTTTTCTTATTCAAACTCGAGTTCGGTAAACTTATCGGACGAGCTAACCGAACTCGAACTCAAACCGAACCGGACGAGCTTACCGAACAGTCCGGTTCGTTTACAGCTCTAGTTACATAGGTATGAATTTTGTTTGTCACAAAGTTTTATAGGTAAATATGTATTTCCTCCATGTCAAAAGATTATTAATACTTAAGTAACATTTAGTAAAATAATAATTTTTTTTTACTAATTTTAATAATTCTTACTAGCTTATCAATATTTTAATTTCACTCTTGTACTTATATTTTCTAATCTCTTATCACAGTGAAATTTAATAATTGGATAGGATAGAGGGAGTATCATTCATATATGAGGGCCTTGTGATCCACTTTTATCGACCTAAAAATGCTAAAAAAAAAAAAATAGTTCATATATTTCGGAAAAATAATCAGAATATTGAAAAATGTAATAGAGAAAAAGGAAAGACCGTTAGTAGACTATTCAACCTATCATACTCCGGACACGTGTCTGGGGGTCATGCTTTGTTTTTCATGTAAACTCTCTTCACTTCTTCAAAGTACACACTTGCACTTGTTAAGTCAGATCAGATTCTAACATTCAGCCTGTTTGGTTGTATCTCCTTAAAGGATTTTTGGGCTTTAAGTAGAAAAAGAGCTGTTTGGCTAAGCGGATTTTAACCCAGCTTTTAAGTTAAAAAACTGCTTTAAATTATAAGTTCCATTTAGGTACTTTTAACTTATGACTTATGATTTATGAAGTTTTTTTTTTCTTTTTTCACAATTCTTGTAAAGTTTAAATATTATGAATTTAAAAAAAAATTAAGTCAAATTTCGCTTTAAGTCAAAATTATTAAACCTCCATTCAACCTTAAGTAAAACTAGCCGATAACCCGTGCGAAGCACGGATTGTGATAAATTATCTTAAATTCCTATTTTTTAACTTTTTAAAATGAATAAAATCTTGAATCACCAAGTTGTATATAATAATATATTCTCGACTTTTATTTCGATTGTTAGTTAATAGACTCCTAGTATATAATTTCAATAATAAATTAAATTAATGTTTAATTTTAACTTTTTTAAATGAATAAAATCTTGAATCACCAAGTTGTATATAATAATATATTCTCGACTTTTATTTCGATTGTTAGTTTTTTTTTTTTGAGAAGTATTTCGATTGTTAGTTAATAGACTCCTAGTATATAATTTCAATAATAAATTAAATTAATATTTAATTTTATTATTTTAATTAATTAAATTCATATAACTTATCTCTGGTAATATAAAAATAGTTATATTATTAATTTTATTTATTATTAATCTATTATAGATATATTTTAAATATCAATTAATGAAGCCCTAAATCCTATATTCTCGATTTTTATTTCAATTTTTAGTTTAAATTAAATTAATATTTAATATTATGATTTTAATTAATTAAATAAATTAATATTTAGTGGCATACCGTATTTTAGTTCAGAGAGGACTTGTTTCATTAGTAGTTCTTATTCTTATTGGCCTTCTATACACTTAAAAAACAGTTTTTAAAGTAAGATCAAATAGTAAAATAAGTTATTATTAATTAATTAAATAATTAATTAATTAATTGGCATACCGTGCATACCGCGGTATACATGGTATACCATTTAAAGGGGGTTTCTGCTTTTAATAAAGAGTATAGATTACTCAAACACTTTCATTCAACTTAAAGGCTTCACTTTCTCCTTTAAGTTAAAAACACCTTCATTAAGTCAAAAATAACTTATTTTAAGTAATCCCAAACACCCTCATTATCTTTGGCTGCGTTCAATCAGAATGAATACCATAAAATTTCTTAACTAGGGTTTAATTTTAATAGTAAATTTTTTTGGTTCAATGACTCTCAGTATTATGACTACATTTTCTCTCCAAATTAGTGTTTTTGGGTTTTATTAATTTTTTTCTCATAACAAAATGCTGATGAAAAGTTAGTACTATACTTTATAAGTGAATGGTTATTTGTGCTCATTCATAATTTGCTCGACAATTGACCTCGTTTTATAGTGTTTTTGTGAGGTGGTGAAATCATATTGTAATAGGACTAATCTTATACAGCAATTGAACCTGAATAGTATGAATTCGAGTAATCATCTGAATCGGTCGTTTTAGAGCATTCATACTGTCATACACGCCTGTTTTAACTCCATTCATAGGAGTTACTACAAGAAAGACGCAATCATACAAAATCTTTGACATAACGGTTAATTAAGAAAAGGACGTGAGCAGACAATCCATGGAATAAGACTTGGAGAAGAGAATGCAAGCACTACTACAAATTTGAACTTGCATAGCGCTTTTTTTTGTACTTACATAGCGCTTTTGAGCGCTGTATAAGCCACCGCTATGCAAGTACATATGAGTTACATAGCGCTTTTTTTGATGCTATGCAAGTAATGTGCTTAGATAACGGCTTTTAAAGCGCTATAGAAGTAACTGATATATTCAATATATTATATCACTTCAATAGCTCTTAGAAAAATGCTATGCAAGAAATACAATTTTTGAAAATTTATAATTTATTTATTTTCCCTCCATATCTTTACCTCCATAATTTATAATTATAAATACAATGAAAAAAAACAAATGCCAAATACATAATCAAACTCCAAACTGTAATTATCATTAATTCAAAGAAGTCCAGAATCCCATAAGAGTTTTACATAATATGACAAAATTTACACTACACATGCTCATATAGTCCTACAACCTATTTGTTCCAATCTATCTAAAATCCCAAGAAAATTGAGAAGCCAAGAATGAATTTAGTCCTGAAACTGTTGAGGTTGCAGAATTTTGAAGGAAACTTAACCCACTCCACCTGCACGACATGATTGCAATATTGACCATCAAAATATCTGGATTGGAAAACCTTGCCTGGAATGGACATCCTCCTTGCCCCGTTCTCTTCATTATGCAATTTATGCTGGAATTCACACCTGTCAGGCTGGTAAAATTACAGGACCATGCCAGAGGGCTCACAAAATCCTGCAAGAACAATATTAATTAATTGCATAGAGATGTAAGTTGTCTACAAACTCAAATTGCAATAAAATTTTCAATTGTTTGGAAAAGTTGCATTTACTAACCCTATCTAAAAGTATATCGACCCCCCCAAATGGTACTACTTTTAGCTTGGAAAAATGACTTCTCTGTACACTCAAATTTTCCAATCACCAAAAGATATGTATTCAAGGGGATTTGTTTATATAACACATAAGACTTAAAATATGCAATAAACAGGTAATAAGGTCCCTCAAAATTTAGAATGAATTGTAGCCTATGTCTGAGCTGTGCATACTCAATTTTAAATGCTAAAAAGACTCCACAAAAGCCAGCTCTTCGTATTAATATTTGAAAAGGAAATTACAATAGGACAATAATTAGAATACAGAACCACGATACTTACTTTTGCTCAGAATACCAGCAAGAAGACCCCCCTGCATGAAAGGCTTTTATTAGACAGTAGTCCACAAACACAGGCATTTAAACAATAATTAGTTAGCAGTAATTTATTGCTCAAAGTTATTAAATCTTATTGTTCGCTATGACATGTGCCGCATAATAAAGGTATTCATGAACGAGGAAATCCATAACCATCTGCATTCATCAAAAGGTCTGAGCTAATAAGGTCTCCACTCAAAACACTTATGCATACCATATGTGCTGTAAAATAAAGTTTTTGATGCTCTGTACATTCCAATTTAAACTCCAATCCATATGTATTCCTATTTAAGAGCTTGTTGGAGATGCTATTAACCTTAAAATAAGTAGTCTACCTTGTGATTTCTCTCTTATCAATACTCTTATGTTATAAACATAATAATGTTATGTCTTATCAATAATCTTATGCAACATTACTGTAAAGATAATAATGTTATAAACATCATAAGCCTTACCAGAGAATCCAATTCTACTCGTGAGATTATGCCTCTGTTGAAAACATCAAGACACCTATAAATTTCCAGGTACTGCTCTGAATTACATAGTCTCTCCTTCACCTTCTTAAAAAAAGAGCATCCTTCTTCAAGCACACCTGATTCAACACGAACTAAATTACAGCAGAAAACGACACCAGAAAGTCATGTGACCAAAATAAAGAAAAAATGGGAAGAAGAATAACACAGGAATGGCCAAGAGAAGGTAATTCAAAGGACAAGAACGACACTTACTCTGCAGAACAGTCCTTACATTCTTCCATAAAATTTTAAACATGACCTTACATTACAAGTGAAAACTGTAAACAAGACAGGCACTTACTCCGCAGAACAGTCCTTATATTCTTACAAGTGTCAACTCTCACCAGGTTAAAAAAAACCCTCTAGCTCAGGTCTACAGATGTGTGAAAATATCTAGTGCGGATCTTGCAAAATTAGCGATTTTCTAATCGAATTAATAGTGACTGTATTGGCTTGGATTGGCACAGATTTCAGTGATGATGCTCCGAACAACCTGTAGAAATGCGAACAACAGATGAAACCTAACTGGCTAGAGAAGAGCCGATTGAGGCATATTGATAACTTTGAGTAAAGCTGGAAATAAACCCACAAACTCAAAATTTGTTCAAAAAAATGTATCTCATTGGAAATTTCTCAGAAATTTAAAGAGAAGGAGAAAACACACCGAAATTGAAGCCAATACCTTTTAATCTTGAAGCAGCTACAAAATTGAAACATCAAATTAAAAAAAACCAGAAGAAAACCAAAAAGAAAAGCTCAGAACTCGCGACCAAAAACACGGACACCAACAGATTAACACAACTCAAACAAACAAACAGCCATTTGAAATCACAAACTATACATAAACAACCAAATTCGATTTAACTCGGTAGGACTCAGAATAAAACAAGAAAAATACATTCTGGGTTTGGGGTTTGAGTGTGTGTAGTGGGATTCGTGGGTATTGAAATCGAGGGAGAAAAATAAACAAATCAATTAAACCCAAAATTGAGAAGAACAGAGTAATAGAATAAACCGATTGCAGAACAAATCGAAACCCAGATCGACAAACCCAAATCGAAATCCAGTGAATCGCAGTTGAAATCGTAGAGGTGTAAGTACCGATTGAACTGCGAGTTGTAGATGAAGATGATAAGTTGAAGTACTGGCCGCCAGGGAGAGTGATGGACTTAGGTTTTTTTACTAATTGATATACGTATATAATGTTACAATTAATCAATATAATTAAAAATATGTTAAAAATATGTTGTTAACTTGAAGAGCCCTTCTGAAAACGCTATAGTAGAGTTTAATAACGAATAAAAAATAAATAAAAAGTAATTGAAAAATGGTAGCTTCAATAGCGCTTGTAGAAATGTTATGTAAATTTAAGCTAGCATAGCGTTTTCTGAAAAAACGCTATATAAGAATTTTTGTTTTTATTTCTATTTATTTTTATTCACCTGCATAATTCTTTGCATAGCGTTTTTTATTAAAGCGCTATTGAAGAGGTCCACTTACATAGCACTTCTGAAAAAGCGCTATGCAAGTGATAACTCCTAAGTTAAAATTTGTAGTAGTGAAGAGTTTCAATCACTCGATTCATTCAGTGCGGTGCTAAGATTTATCGGTGATGAAATTGTAACTGTGGAACAAGCCATAGGAACTTTTATTGCATGGCCGAGAAACCTGATAGCAATAGGAAACAATAGCACTTTTGATGGTTTCTCAGCTCTCAAGGTCAGATTATTTTTCTATGTGCTTAGTATATCTAGTATGCTTTTATTTAGTCTGTTTCTTCTTAATATTTTCACGCGCATATTTTCAGAAAAAGAAGAAAGGTCATTTCAAGAAAATAAAAAAGACGTATAAAGTAGTTGAAGATGTTCGAGCAAAGCTTTTTATTGAGATGGATGCAAATTATCCATCTACATTGAAGCGTTTGTGGACATGGGCAAAGAATGCCTTGACTGATGAACGGACAATGTCTTTTGAGCTAAGAGAAGAAGCCTTCGGCTCTACAAAGAGGCAAGTCATTTTCTTATCAGATATACATGCAATGTGCTCTGGAGGTGAAATGGCAGGGTCTCTCATTTGCCATTTTATTAAGTAAGTTTTTTTTGTAATTTTTTAATATAGAAATCGATGAACGATTAATCGAATCGAAAAAAATCGTTCCAAACGAACTAAAGATCCTATGCAATCATACAATATAAGATTTGGTAACGGTCAAACCGACCGTGCACACCCTATGCAATCATATGCACGATGCAAAAACAACGTAAACATATACTCTACATCACATTGGTGGAAAGATCCACGAGTACAAATTTTGGGAGAGTGCATATCTTGATCAGATGTAAATAAGAGACGCACTGTTCTATCATTACTGTGAGTACGTCTTGATTTTAATTTTTTTTTTTAGATTTTCATATTTTGCAAAAATATGGATAACAAATAATGCGAACTTTAACATTTTTTTTCTTATTAGAATTTAATTTTTCTAAAATCTATATTAACTTTTTGTATTTATAAAATTTCGAAAAAGTTACACCTATACTCTATAGAATTTAGTAATTTATAAATGTGTTTGTAGAGTTAGAAATTGCTGTTGTCGGAGTTTCATTCCTTCAACCAAATGTGAACACGGTCTATATTCAACTCTTTAAGCAGTTGGATTAAGTTACTAATATGTTACATGTGTGTACACAAGAATTGTGATTATATTTTGGTAAAGTTATAGCTGCTGGTGAAAACTATGCAGCTGGATTGCTAGCATACTTGTTTTTAGAACAATCCTGTAATGAACTGCTTTTGTTGGTTATAATTAACTTTTGTTGGTGGTGGCCGGTTTAATTTATAATTAACTTTGATGTTTTGATGGTGGCTTACTGGCTTCGTACGTACATTTGAATGCAATGGATAGTATTGCAGGACTACTGCTTTTTCTGGATGGTTGTTATTTGTTGAGATATGTGGATGGTACTTTGTATTCGAAAGATTTGTAGTTCACATTAATAATTTTAGATGCTCATTGTTTTAATTGGATGATTTGTTTGACTGTTTAAAATAAATTGTTCTTGATGAATATCGGAAATTAATGTCTAATTTTGTGATTAGATCTTGGATTACATGTCCATTTTTGGATAGCCAAATAAATATTTATATCAAATAAATGGGAGTTGAGGACTCAAAGATTACTCCCTAAACCATGGGAAGTATATAACCAATTCTGGGAAATGTACTATTTAACAGAAACAAATATAAATATGCTGGCGGTCAACTGCATACGTATGCTGTAGCATATCGTACCGCAAAAAATTTATACGGTACGTAAAAAAATAAAACCTCCTGTTTTCACACCAAAAACCCTACTGTACACGTATCGTAGAAAATTACTGTATACTGTAACATACGTTTGTTATAAATCAGGTCCCATATAAATATTTGTCTAAAATTTGAGACAACAGTTTGTTACACTTTTGTCTGAAATGAAGGTGGACTTTATAATACCTGTGTAGGGTTGCAACAAATTGGCACAACACTGCAGGAAAATGATTGTCTGATCACGTCTGAAAAAACACATGTTTGTTCAAAATTCTGCAATGATTTTTTTACTAAACCATTATCAAAAAAGTGTTGGATGCTTGTGTTTTTATTACAAATGATCATATAGTCTGATTGTAAATATTATATCAACTAATTATCCCAAACTATATATATATTTAGGATATATGTGTTCAAACAATTAGTTGCACTTGTTAGCACGTAGAAGGTACTTGAACGAAACATTAGTACCATTACCAAGTGCATATATATATCTCACAGAAATCATGTTACCTCACTACAAGAAATCCCGGATTTTGCAACGACATTTAGCAACGGAATGCTTTCTGTTGTAAATTGCCGACGGAATAGCAACTATAAACTAGTCAACACAGATTGCTACTACAAGGTAACGGCGTAGCGACAAATATTTAGCAACGGAATTTTTCCGTCGCCATTGAAGGCGCGAAAAAATCCCGCCTTGTTCTTCTAACACAATTGCGACGGAAAACATTCTGTCAGGATTATGTTAACGGTTTAGCAACGGATATATTGACGGATTATAGCGACGGAAGCATTCCGTAGCTAAAGTAAAGGCTACATTTTACATGCGACGGAATTGCAATGGAATTAGTTTTACAATGGAATTGCAACGGTTACTGTTAGCGACGACTTTGCAACGGAAACTACTGGCAACGGTTTTGCAACGGTCCATTTAGTGACGGTTTTGCAACGAAATCGAGCAACGGATTAGCAACGGTATTCTGTTGGTAAAAAGTCAAACTTTTAATTTCCGTTGCTATTCCGAAGGCATTGTAGATCGGTCGTTTCTGATTTCCGTCGCTAAGTCGTTGGTAGTAGCTCTTTTGCCATTTTTTCTCTCAGACATATCCTTTCTTCTTTCATTTTTTCTTTTCTATCTACATCTTTCCTATTATTCCACCAAATAACACAACTTTGTTCCACATTTTAAGGTTAGTTCTCTTTTATTGTTTTATAATTCCATTTTTAAAGTGCTAATCATGTTTAATAATGAAATATTACCTTGTTAATTTATATTTAAGCATTTTTTCATTATGTAGACATTGTTGCATAAGTTATCTCAAATGTTTATAGTCTTAGTAAAGTTAGCTTATTTATGAAGATTGTTTGTATCTTTTTTGTGATAATTCTAGTAAATGCAAACATGGAAGATTTTGGCCCAAACCCAACATTTCCATGATACATCCTATCCACTCAACTGGCTAGATTTTGGCCCTAAACACAATCGATGGTGACTTTTGCAGATCACTTTATTTTTTAAAAATGCAGAAAATTGGAAATGGAAGTGTGCTTCATTGCTGGTGTAGTTCCGGATGTAACCATTATGTTCTAACTATTAGCTTGTAAGAAGTATGACTATGAAGAACTTAGTTTACACTCTTTTTATTGTTTTTTGTTGTGTAAACTTAAGCTAGACTTTTAGCAAGATGTATCAAGAACTTGGTTTGTACCCCTTTTGCTATTTTCTAAAGTGTAAGCTTAAGCCAGATTTTTGGCAAAAGTGTTGAAGTTATAATTTCGTTTTTTACTTTCGGTGTACTTCTATTTTGTGATTACTTTAGATTAAATTTGAGAAGAGAACAAGCATTATACAAAAAATGTGTAATTGCATTGCTGAATTGTTGTTAATTACCAACGGAATTCCGTCGTTAAATAGCATTTTTTAAAATGTGAAATGTGTGTGATTGCATTGCTGAACCGTTGCTAGTTACCAACGGATTTAAGACGAAGTAAATCTGTATAGAAAAATCGGTTACAATGCCGTTGGCATTTAACAACGGAAATTCGTTGGCAATTAGAACATGATTCCATTACCAGTTTGTTACACATCCGTTGTTATATTGGCAACGGAATTTAATTAGCAACGGAATTCCGTCGCTGAGGAGTTGCATTTGTGAGGTCAAATTCAACAAAATGTTGTTGCAAGGCCGTTGCTATATTGGCAACGGTACATAAATTCCGTCGTTGAGCCCTTCCCTACGGCGTTTATTGCGACAGACATTTCCGTCGCCAATTTCCGTCGTTAATCGATATAGCTACGGAAAACCAGCCATTGCCGACGGAATTTTCCGTCGCCAAAACCGGGATTTCTTGTAGTGCCTCCAATAGATAGAAAAGCACTAAATCAGTAATGAAGTTCGACATAACAATTTTTGAAAGCTACCAACTATTGGAGATGCTACGTAGAAATGAATGGTCAAGTGCCTCTAAACATATATAATTAGATTTGATGGAAGAAGACGTGGATTTGATTCATTTTCACTACATCTACATTCCAGCAAAACTTAAACCCCACAGAGCACCGTATTGAAAAACTATTAGAACTTCAGTTAGTCAAAAATCTTATCCACATCAATATAAAGATCTATCAGCTTGTGTTGATGCCTATTTCTAATGATGTACTGATTTCATATAAAGCTAGTAACCATATTTCCGGTATAATATATACAACCTTTTTTTTGAGGAATAGATTGAGTAGTCAGAAAATGTGTTCCTGATCAGGAGTGCTTGGCTTCCTGGAATCTAGCCACACAAAAAGTGTTCTAAATCTATTTTTGCAATCTAACTATTAACAGGTTTACAATTCTTTCTTTTAAGAACTAGACATTCAATGTCGTTGTAGTATAGTGGTAAGTATTCCCGCCTGTCACGCGGGTGACCCGGGTTCGATCCCCGGCAGCGGCGCTTTATTTTTACATTCTACTTAGAGACACTATAGGGAACGTGGACAAATCCTAAAAAAGCTTCAGATATGATTAAGGCCAAAATTTAGAGACCATCTTAAAAGAAGCGTTCAGGGTCGGAACGTTCAGTACGGTGATGGGCTTGGATTCTTCCTCAGATACATACACTATATTCTACAAGGAAAACTGATCTAGTCGGAAAATTGGGATGTCCCATCAAGCTTTGAAGCAGCAGAGTTGTCCAAAAACCATAACAATTTACCATCAATTGGACGAATCATCTTGGCAGGTACCGATGGACATTCAGGTCCAACATCGTCAATTGCCAAATGGACCATATCTGCTTTGTTGCTCCCCGTTACAACCAGAGCTACATTGGAGGACGAGTTGATTACAGGCAGAGTAAATGTGATTCTCTCGGGTGGGGGTTTGGGTGAGTCGATCATATAAGTTACCCACTCACTTTTCTCATCAAGCAAGGAGTGGTTAGGGAATAGTGATGCAACATGACCATCGTGGCCCATTCCGAGAATGATCAAGTCTAACTTGGGGCAGTCAGTTATCTCCGATGCTCCAATTACACGGGTCTTTACTAGTTGTCTGATGACAAATTCATACTCACTAGCAGCTTCTGCAGCAGTCAATGAGTCATTGATTGAATGCAAATGACCTGGAACAAAGGGAATCTGAAATGAAAAGCAAGTATTAGCAATTTAGCATCAATAAAAATTGGTATACTAAGCTGCTTTCAGTTTATACATAAATATGGTGAAACTCACAAATCAAAACGCTATAACATCCATTAAAATTGATAAAAATGACAAACTTAGAATAGATGCCATAAAGGCACGATCAAGCTCCAGGTATGAAGAAGTTAGGAAGCAAAGAGTATACATAAGTGAAACGTGAGTTAGAGTAGAGGTAAAGGATTCCCAACAAGTCCTTGGTTTTCTACTACAGGTGAGACTTGATACTCATATGCAAACAGGAAGCTTAAAACCATATCAAAATTCACGTGCTGAATAGCAGAAAAGCTGCTGCCCACCAGTTCTCAGGCAGGCAGCAGTATCTTAAACCAAAGATTACGTAATACAGCCGAAGTTAAAGACAAAATACTGAAGACCAATTTATAAAAAAGTGGACTGAGAAAAGATCAAGCACGTAAATTATTATATGAGAAAACACTTTCAAAGTAGTGAGGGAGTGAAAGATCAAGCCACTAAAGGACAGCTATTAAATATACTTCTAGCCATAGTGTAGCATAGATATTTTTGAAAATTAATATTTTAAGCTTTCTTTGTATTTAGTTAAATAAAACAGTCATACTCCACAAAGTATTTCATTTAGGGTTGGTTTGATCACCACTGAGCAGGGGCGGACCTAGGGGGTGGCTGGGGTTGGCTCCAGCCCTGGTGAACATTTTAGAGTCTCCTTAGTATATATTCTCTCCACTCTCAACCAAGCCCTGGTGTAGTTCTGCTGGTTTGGGGGCTGCAACATTACAATGAAAACTCAGGTTCGATTCTCATCTCCTACTTTTTTACATTTTCCATAACATAAGTGCAAACATTAGTATCCCACATCGAGAAGATGTTGAAACAAAATATTCAAATTAGTTATATAAACTCTTCCACAACATAACTAGAAACATAGAGCAAAAGACTCTCTGGGCGCATGAATGGGAGCAAAAAACTCTTCCACAGCCTTGCATTTTTGCTTTTTCCATAACATTATTGCACAAATATTATACGTTATATATGCTGTATTGATATGAAAGACTGGAGAAACAAAAGCAACACACAGAGTATTACTTGTCAAAAGACTTAGTATTGTTTCTGAATTCAAAAGTACAGATATATGGAAAGCTCCTAAACAAATAAAGCAAAGCTCCTAAACAAATAAAGCGATAAAAACGCACATAACAAGGAGAGAACACATCTAGAAAGGGCACCGTCTAATAGGCCATCTGCAAAGCTAAGAAGATATACTACCTCTGGGTATTCAATTATGATTTATGAACATAGCATGTCTCTATTAACTGCAGTTCAGTTGAATTCATCACAGTTGTATTCTGCAAAGCAAATCGAGGCCCATGACTACTGAACAAAGCCCATGACTACTGAACATTAACACAGCTCTCAGACAAGTTACAAATTAATATGCAACAAACATAAGTGCAAACATAAGTATCCCACATCTAGAAGATGTTGAAACAAAATACTCAAATCAGCTATATAAACTCTTCCACAACATAACTAGAAACATAGAGCAAAAGACTCTTTCAGCTTTCTCTGGGCGCATGATTGTGCTGAGTTTTTCTCTAGCCCCGGTAGACAAAAAATCCTGGGTCCGCCCCTGCCACTGAGCTTAAGTAATTATATTACACATAATAATTAGTCTGGTATAACCTTTAGACATCATCATCAATTACAATCTCGTATGTTGTCTCATGTCTAGGTTCCCTGTGTACTGAAAACATTGTTACTGAAATTGTTGCCTACTGCAATTCCAAAACTATAATCATGCATGTTACCACCATAAACAAGTTACGCTAAGTGCTTTGTCTATTTGTAACCACCCCTTAAATGAATTAGTTATTCTCCTTAGAGGAAATGGTTACAACCTCAAGCAGGGAAATCAGGACATATATTACAACAAAATGATCATGCAAATGAACTAATAAGACTGGGGTGGCTGCAGATGAAGGAAAATATTGTACAGTATAAGTTAAACTTTGACAAGCGGGGTTGTGGACCTTAAAAGTCAATTTATTGATAGATAACCAATCAGAACTATGCAATTAATTCCAAGAACAGTTCACATATTTATTATTTTCTATCCAACATGCCAAATATGGCCAACCTGGTTCGGCAGCTTTTCTGCTTAAATGGTTTATATACATCCCTACTAGCCTGTTACACATTTTACTTGCTGGTACTCTACATCGGAAAAATGGAAGGAGACCTTAGAGACAAAAATATAGAGAAAGTAAGTCTATTAATACAGGACTCTGCTGCCAGAATGCTATTATGAGCTAAGCTGTAATCATGTTAAAAACTACTCTTGATTATAACAGATCAACTACCGAAGATATTATTGCAAACCATATTGTGGCCTGTGGGTATATATGTGGCAAAAGTAAAGATCAGCAAACAATTACCAAACCAAATTGGTCGAAGGACAACTAATTTGACATGTTCAACAATTCACTAAGATGTGGATATGCACAAACAATTAAGAACTTTTTTTAGAATCTTGATTTCAAAAAGAACCATCAGTAAACATTAAAAATTAGAATGTTAGCAGCAGACACAAAAACCTGAGAAACCCATGAAAAAACAATGATTACCAAGAGTTTTCTCAGACAAATTGGAAGGCAGTCCAAAAAAAAAAAAAAAAACTAGATGGACATGCTGGACAAATATGTTGACACTACATGACTTGAACAAATAATAAAAAGTTTGTCAGGGTAGATGTGGTCTCAGTTCTTATTCTGAATAATTTATTAGATTAAATTTACAGAATTCTTGTTCTCCAACTAGGAAGGCCCTTCCTCTGCAGATCCTCATGACCAAGTTCTGGAGTTAGTGGTTTAGCTTTGATGCGCTTATGATGCTACTCAGATTGTTGCATAGAAATTCAAATGCACGCAACTAGTAGCATCATGCGAATAAGCAGAATACTACAAGCCTACAAGATTCTTACAGCATTGCTACATAATTAAACACTAATTAGGATGATGTCACATGCATTCGTGGAAGTAGAAGATGAATTGAACGAAGAGGGTCAACAATAATATATTTGTCACATCAAAACCCAAGCAATATGGTTACAAATCTTATAGACCTATTTAATCGGTAGGAGATCTCTATCTAATGATTCCAAGTTCCAACATATCGAAACCTATATAGATACCTTGGACAAGAAAGTATCCTTTGCCAACTTGTAGTTGCTATCCACGTGGGTTTTAGCAACCGCACGTTCATCAGCCCAGAAAACATGCCAGCCTGCCCAATCAATGGTCTTGAGATAAGGTGCTTGACATAATTTCCTGCTTGCCAAAAAAAAAATACACACACATTCAGTTAACTAAATTAAGTGAACCAAAAATGACAGAAAGGTAACTGAAGTGCACATACCCCATCAAGTTAACAAGCGAACCACCAGATATGGCAATGCAAAAAGCACCTCGCTCTTTAATGGTTGCCTCCGACAAGTCAGATATATAATCTACCAAATCGGTGCTAAGCTCTTCCAAACTTTCACGAATCCTCAATTCCATTCCATCTCTGTGAACTCCGGGAAGAACCATTTTGATTTTGCAGGGTTAAGAAGTAACAACTCTACAAACATCAACACAGCAAGAGAGTCAAGGTTAGCTCAAGTAACAATTCTAGATACGAAAAATATTGCCTCACTGACCCAAAAACAACTGCAGGCACTTGAACATTGTCACATAAACCAACATTGTAGAGGCAATCAATCGTAAGAAAATATGTATAATACATTACATAATTTTCAAAAAAACTTGGTTTTAAGTTGTAACATTCCAATTAAAAATCAGAATTAAGTTCAACAATTATATACAACATCATTAAGATTGAACCATCTGAGATGACAATAAATAAACTACTATCTATGTAGAACTAAATAAATAACAAAAACACAATTACAGGAGATCCAGTTGAAAAATACCCGCATGCATCAAACAAACTAGCATTAAACTGCGTTATACAATTACAAACCCCAAATCACAGAGGAAAAAAAACAATAATCAAGAAAATCCCATTACAAAAAAATATAATAGAAGTTCAAAACATATAAAAAAAATCATTCTTTGAGCAGCAAAGTGTGCATATAACACTTAGAAACATAGACAATTAAACAAATAAAATAATACACTTAAAGAGAGAGCGAGAGAATGGAAAAGCTTACACAGCAGCAGCAGAAGAGAGATATGGCAGAAAAGGCAGTGGTGATGAAGTTAATACGATGGATATGAACAAACTGTTTAATATATAGATACAAACAAGAAAATAAATGTACATAGAGATAGACATAAACATACGTTAAGACAGAGATAATCTGATCACACTTTCAGCGAGAGAAATGTTACGGTGCCAAATGGGTCCTAAAATGGTTTTGGAAGAATGAGGTATTATTATTGTTTATTTCTTTTTTTTTTTTTTTGAAAGAAGATATTATTATTGTTGGCATCATATTATTGAATATTTTTTTATATATAAGGAAACTTCTTTTATCCTTTATTATCATACCTGAGTCCACCACACGTCAGTTAACCAATAAGAATCGAGGAATTATTTTAGGACCAATCAGAGCTAATTCCTAAAATTTAGACATTTTCTTATTTACAATCTCACCCTACCTCTCTAACCATGGTTAGTTAACACTTCTAATTTAAATACAATAATGATTTTATTAAACATATCCATAAATACCTATTTTTTAAATCAAAAAATATTTATTAGAAAATTATAATTTTAATTTGAAATCAATCACGATATAGCACTATATATTTTAAATTAAATTTCATAATTAATCATTCATTAATCAACCACTCTTTTAATATAAAGCCAGTCACAATCATATTATCATACATTATAAATTAATTTTTATAGTATATATTGTACAATTGTAATCGATATTAAATAATTATAATCTAACTTAACTAAAAATTTGAGAAAATCGGATTCGAAATCAGATTTTAAATAACTTGGATAAAATCAATACCTTCAAAATTTTAATTTTTTTATTAGATCAAAAATATATTTATTCATAATTTGTTAATAAAATTAATTAATAAATGCATATGAGCCAACACTACAAAATCGAATTTGAACAAAATTTTAATAACTTGGATAAATTCCATATCTTCAAAAACTCGATTTTTTGAAAGGTTCAAAATTATATTTATTCACAATTTGTTAATGAAATAATTAATAAATTAATATAAACTAATTTAAACACAATATTGATTTTATTAAACATATCCATAATATATTTTTTAAAATTAAAAAATATTTACTAGAAAATCACAATTTTAATTTGAAATCAATCACGATATACTATTATATATTTTAAACTAAATTTCACAACTAATCATTCATTAATCAACCACTCTTTAAATATAAAGCCAATCACAATCATATTATCATATGATTTTTATAATATATATTGTACAATTATAATCGATATTAAATAAATACAATTCAACTTAACTAAAAATTTGAAAAATTCAGATTTGAAATCAGATTTTAAATAACTTAGATAAAATCCCTACCTTCAAAAATTTAATTTTTTTATAAACTCAAAAATATATTTATTAATAATTTATTAATAAAATTAATTAATAAATGCATATAAGCCAACACTACAAAATCGGACTTGAACAAATTTTAAATAGTTTATATAAAATCCATATCTTCAAAAACACAAATTTTTAAAAGGTTCAAAAATAAATTTATTCATAATTTGTTAATTAAATAATTAAATAAATTTCATATAACGAACACTACATATATTTTAACTATTTTAATTATTAAATATATGCTATAAGAGTATTATTGTTTGTTGGTGAATAAATTATCAATCAAAAAATTAAAATTATTTTATATGCAATCAAAATTTACTTTTAAACATTCAAAAAATTAAAATTATTTTATATGCAATCAAAATTTACTTTTAAACATTAAATCAATTAATAATATATAAAATTTTATTATTTACCATACTGTTGTGGATTAAAATCTAGGTCACGAATTTGCAATTAATACTAGAGTTCGGGAGCTTCTTGCTTTAATGGTTGTTTCCGTGTTCGAGACTGATCGGTCCTCACAGAGTGCCTACGTATCTCGTATTGAGAATCAAGCCAAAACTTACGTAGTTCTGAGAATGAGGGGTCAGACCCTTTATATAGGCTGAGAAGCCCTAAAATCGTAGTAGGGTTAGGTGACTTTGTGGGCAAGTCACCGACTAGAA
Source organism: Kitagawia praeruptora (assembly GCA_037693485.1). NCBI lineage: Eukaryota > Viridiplantae > Streptophyta > Magnoliopsida > Apiales > Apiaceae > Kitagawia > Kitagawia praeruptora. Next base: position 25,443,106 of record CM075352.1, on the reverse strand, counting down.
GAAGGTTCTAGTCTCCTTCCATGTATGAATCAGTTTCCATGTTGAGATATGTATCTTGGAGGCTAAGTCAGGCAAGAATCATATTCTTGTTTGACTCTTATTTACTGAGCTGTTTTACTACCCTTAATATTAATTACGAAATTAATATTATAATTAGGGTTTGGGCCCATCTGGTGGGCCCCACGTTTGGACCATTCTAGGCTTAATTAATGCCACATTAAATGTGTCTTTAGGGCTTACTTTTAGCCCATATCATTTGCCCCCCAACTTCTAGGAAAACTGATCAGGTTTTCCTTGAAGTTATAACGGCCTTATTCGAGACTTGGGTCAGGGTCTATTGCTCTTACGTGAGTATTTTCAACAATATCATCTTAATGTAAAGCGTGGAGCGACCGACGCATTTACGACGATGTTGAACGACACTAAGCGGTGTTAAATGGGACTAGACAGTGCTTAATCAGCCATAAACAACGTTTAAACAGTGTTAAACAATGTTAAATAGCATGAAATGGCACTAAGGGCACTAATCGGTGCTAAACAGCGCTTAAACGGCACTAATTTGTGCTAACAGGCACTAATCAGTGCTTAAACAGCACTAAACGGCACTAATCTGCGCTAATCGGCACTAATCTGTGCTTAACCGGCACTAATCTGTGCTTATAGGAGAAGACTCGGGACAATTGCAGTCTTTTCCGGGCAGCCAGTCAGCCGACAAGGGTCCTGGTCAGCTGCCAGGTGATCCTGGTCGGCTGCAAGGAGATCCTGGTCGGCTGCTTGTCGGCTGCCAGGAGATCCTGGTCGGCTGCCAGGAGATCCTGGTCGGCCAGACCCCCTTCTGTGGCACCTGGTCGGCTGCGGGAGATCCTGATCTGCTGCCAGGAGATCCTGGTCTGCTGCCGGGAGATCCTGGTCTGCTGCCAGGAGATCCTTGGTGGCTGACAGGTGCGCCTTGGTGGCTGACAAGTGCGCCTCGATAGTTGAAGGTGCTCCTCGATGGGAGACCCATGTTATCTTTTAATGATGCCACACGATGTTTAAACAACGTTTCAATGTTTGTTAAACGACGTTAAATGGCATAAAACGGCACTTCATGGTGCTAGTAGACTCTATGCGGCGCTAAGTCGAAGGTCGATGTTTATCCCGAAATGTAAGGAAACTTCAACAAAGCCATCAAACGATCCTACCAACTGACGGGAGATGTCAAGATGGGTGCCGGGAGATCCTGGTCAGCTGCCAGGAGATCCTGGTCGGCTTCCAGGAGATCCTGGTCGGCTGCCAGGAGATCCTGGTCGGCCTGACCCCCTCTGTGGCACCTGGTCGGCTGCAGGTGATCCTGGTCGGCTGCCAGGAGATCCTGGTCGGCCAGACCCTTCCCCTGGCACCTGGTAGGCTGCAGGTGATCCTGGTTGCCTACCAGGTGCCCCTTGGCTGCTTTATCGTGCCTCTCAGAGCTTTTCGCAATGCTTGAAATCTTGTTCTTGAATCACGTCCTTGACATTCGTATGTTGTATACTCTCTTTCAGGGCATAATCAGTCTCTTTATTAACAAAGACTAAATGATTGTGTTTTATCTTCCTTAAACGTAATCAGCTTCTTAAGCTTAGATGAGTGCCCGAGCAGAACTAATTATTATTTCTCTGTGTAGATACTTCTTTTCTTTCCCGGAATCATACGAACTGATATAACTTTTGCCAGATATAGTAGATAAGTTCCATTTTCTTTCATGCATAAACGATAGATGACCTGCAAACACGAACCGAGCTGTGTTTCAACCTGATATAGGAGGTCACCCATCTTCTATAAAAGAATGGGGGGAGCCTTCATTTCATTCACTTCACTTCTTCTTACTTCTAAAATTTTTTCTAAAGCTCTCAAGCTTTAAAGCTTCAAGTTCTAGCTTCAAGTTCGAGCTTCAAGATGGCAGATGGCAACCGTGCTTCGGCTTCGTCAGTCTCCATGTCGGAGGCGATGGCCAAGAGAACCTTGGCCAAGACATTGCGAGGTAATCTTAGACTAAATCCCCCTTCGTATATTGATCGTAGATTTGATTCTTTATATGACTTGTTGAGTACCATGAGGGATGCATTCCCCAACAACTCTGAATTAGCTGCATATCATAGCCCGTGTAAGTTTAACAAGGAGGATGTTAACAAGATCAAGGAGCTATATGGCTTTCCGGACGTGATCAAGGTCCGCCTTCCTGGTTAGCTGATAGAACTTGTAATTGGCACCCAGAGAGGCTATGTGTCTACAAAGGCGCCCTTGAAGCGGGCCTACGATTCCCTGTCGACCAGTTCATCATAAGGCTTCTAGCAGAGTTTCAGGTTCATCCTTGCCAATTGTATCCTAATGCATGGCGGGCTATCATCATCTTTATGATGAGGTGTCGGGATCTAGATATCGAGCCGACTACCACAATGTTCCGGAGTATATTCGCCATCAAGAACTCATCTGAGCTTCAAAAGGGATTGGTATCTATTCAGCACCGAACTGGTGTTCCACATATCATGATTGCATTTTCATTCCCAGATTCCCATCACTCCTGGGACAGAGAGTTCGTGACTCTGGTATGGAGTGGTGGCGACTGGGGCCAATTCTTTGTGTCTAAGTTTGGGGAAGTGTATGACGCGACACACTTTATCTGTGATCTTGACGTGAAAGAGCTTCTTGATCGTGATAGATTACTTGCTGACAACGGCCGTACTCACTACAAAGTTTTCTTAACCGAGAAGAGACTTGTAGAAGCTGGCCTTAGCTTACTTTCTTCTGAGGGTAATTTTTTATTTGCACATTATGAACTCTGTTTGTTCTTATTCCGATATTTTTTTCTGTTGCCATTTCAGTTGCGGAGGAGATAGACAGCCGGCCCGAGAACCAGCCGAAAGTTACTAGAAGGATGACCAAGAGAGCCGAGGCTCAGGCTGGCATCCAACCTGAGCTAAAGATCCCGCAGTTCCTGTCGGGGTGTTCTTCAAAGAGATCCCGAGACGCTGACGGGAGAGTCAAGACCCCTTTCGTCCCTGGTTGGGGCATATGTGAGCAAGATTCTGTCTTAGGATGCCCAGAGTCGGCCTTGGATTGGTCCAAATTCTGCATCACTCCCCCCGATCTTTTGACAGTGACTGCTGTGGACAAATTTGATGAGGCGGAGAAACTAGGAGCTCAAGCCCTGTACCAGGTTCCCAACTTTTCATCTTAGATGTAATATTTTCACATAACTTATGATTATAAATGTCTCATTGATTCTTTGTTCTAGGCCAATGCCCAGTTCCAGGCCAGCACTCGCATAGGTCGTGCATATCGGGAGGAAAATGTGGCCTTGAAGAAGGAGAAAGCAACTTTTGATGAGAAACGCCAAGACTTGGAGTCTAGGTCCATCCGGGCTGAAGCTGATGATCATTCTCTCCAGAGACAGTATGACTCCCTGTATAACAAAAGGGCGGCAGACTACAAGCTGGTAGTGAAAGCTTACCAGGAGTAAGAGGATTTCTTCCGTCTCATAGATGAGCATGACGATGAAGTTCGCCCGGGTATTATGTCTGTTGGTTGGGATCGAGCCATCAATGCTGTGAGCAAGAGGCACCCTACTGTAGTTAACCCGAGGGACTTTCCAAGTCCTTATAATCAAGTTGCTTCGGGCTCAGAAGCCAACCCAGTAGCTCAGGCTTCGGGTTCAGGCTCTAGGGGAAGTCGCCGCCGTTCTGGTTCTGGTTCGAGAGGTGCCCGAGCCAAGAGGGACGATTCAGTTTCCTCGGACCCTCGAGGGAAGCGGCCTACGACCGTGCAGAAAGGAAGAGTGGCTCAGATCGAGGATAGCTCATCTTCCGAGGAGGAAGAGGTTGTGCCTCAACCAACCAATGGTGGTAGCCGAACCGGATGAGGGCCCTGACGAGGAAAGCTCGGTGGAAGAGAGCGGTGAGGAAGATAACAGTGAAGAAGAGAGTGGTGAGGAGGAGGATTCTGATGAGTAACTGGGATTGCTCGATGGCCTTACATGGCCTAGAATGGCCGCATGTGGCTTTGTATTTTTAGCTTTCAATCAAGGTCCTTCGGGATCAAAACTTTTATTTGGCTAAGTGATGTAACTTAACTGTCGGCCCTTCGGGGTCTTTATTTATGCACTCGTTTTTCCCATTCATATGTTCATTCATTTTTCGGTACTTGATCTTTCTAGATTTGCACTCAGCAGATGCTAGGTACTTAAACAAAACATAGAAAATGGAAAACAAATTTTGCATTAACAACTCAAATGGGTTCAACCCTTACATAGCTTATTATTGTCCTACTCGGGGAATTAATCCCTGGAATGGTTTCATCGAACCTTATTTCTACTTCTCATATTAGATAAATAAAAGGCTACATTGTTGCAGAGGCAGCTTAAATGTAATAAATCTTGAGGTTCAAGGCATGCCAAGTACGGGGCACCTCAACCCCGTCCAAGGTCTCCAACTTATATGATCCTCGTCCCAATGTCTTCCTAACTCGATACGGCCCTTCCCAGTTTGGGGCTAGTTTTCCCTTCTTGCCAACTCCAGAAGCCTCGATCTTCCTGAGAACCAAGTCACCTTGCTGAAAGAACCTCTCCTTAACCCTGTGGTTGTAATAGAAGGACGCTTTCTTTTGATGCTCCGCATTTCTGGCGTTTGCCTCGTCCCTGACTTCATCAATCAGATCTAGAGCGAGCCTCATGCCTTCTTCATTAGTCTCAGGTTCATATGCCTCAATCCGAGGTGATGCATGCATGATTTCCAGCGGCACAACTGCCTCAGCTCCATAAGCTAGCAGAAACGGGGTTGCTCCGGTAGTCACCTTACAAGTAGTGCGATAAGCCCAGAGTATAGGCAGCAACTCATCCACCCAAGTGTTCCTCGAGCGTTCGACCCTTTTCTTTAGTCCATCAAGGATGATCCGATTGGCGACCTCAGCCTGTCCATTTGCTTGCGGGTGTGCTACTGAAGTAAAACGAAGCTCAATAGCATTCTCTTCACAGTACTTTCTAAACTCCTCATTGTTGAACTGTGTCCCATTATCTGTCACAAGGATTCGCGGGATGCCATATCTACAGATTATGTTCTCCAAAAAGAACTGGGAAACTTGCTTGGTGGTTATCTTTGCTAAAGGCTTAGCCTCAATCCACTTGGTGAAATAGTCAATGGCGACTATCAAAAACTTCCTCTGTGCTGAAGCCATAGGGAAAGGACCAAGGATGTCCATCCCCCACATTGCAAACGGGACAGGGGAGCTGATTGACGTTAACATCTCAGGAGGCTGCCTTACAATCGGAGCGTGCTTTTGGCATCTATCGCACCTCTTGACATAATTCTGTGCATCGGCCGGCATCTCTGGCCAATAGAATCCCAGACGAGTTATTTTGTGAGCCAAGGACCTGCCCCCCAGGTGCTGCCCACATATCCCTTCATGAACTTCTTCCAATGCTTCTCTTGCCTCTTGGGGCCTTAAGCACTTCAAGTAGGGAATGACAAACGATCTCTTGTATAAGATGCCTTCAATCAAGGCATATCTCAATGCTCTCACTGACAATTTTCGTGCTTCCAAAGCATTGTCAGGGAGCCATCCGGTTTCTAGATGAGCTTTAATAGGATCTATCCAACAGCTTCTGACATCGATTGGTGCTACCAATTTAGAATTGACGGTCGGGACCTTCAAGACCTGGAAGTAAACACTTCCTGCATAATTCTCTATCTCAGAAGAAGAGAACTTAGAGAGGGCATCGGCCTTAACGTTCTCTTCCCTAGGAATGTGCTCCACATAGCACTCCTCAAACTGAGTCATAACAGCTTTCACAACTCTGAGGTATTTTGCCATAGTTTCATCCTTGGCCTCAAACTCACCATTCACTTGCGAGACTACCAATCTTGAATCTCCACAAACTTTGAGATTTTTGACTCTCATGATTCTGGCCAAGCCTAAACCGGCTATCAAGGCTTCATACTCAGCTTCATTGTTGGTTGTCGGAAAGTCCAACTTCAAAGCATATTCGACTGTGAACCCATCGGGGCTTTGCAAAACTAAACCTGCACCACTGGATTTTGTTTTTGATGCTCCATCAAAATAGAGCACCCAATACTCCTTCAGATCAGGTACAAGTTCTTCATCTTTATTCTCACTTCCTTGGTTGGGTATTATCTCTTGCCCCCCGACTTCTTGGTTGTTAATGGTACATTCAACCACGAAATCAGCCAATGCCTGAGCCTTGATGGCTGTCCGAGGTCTGTACGTTATGTCAAATTCTCCGAGCTCAATTGCCCATTTGATCAATCTTCCACTTGCTTTTGGGTTGTGCAAGATGCTTCTCAACTGCTGGTCGGTCAAGACTTCGATCTTATGGGCCTGGAAATATGGTCGCAATTTCCTTAAGGCAGTAACTAATGCCAAGGCAAACTTCTCAATGGGAGAGTAATTCAACTCCGCCCCATGCAACACCTTGCTTACATAGTATATGGGTTTCTGAACCTTCTTCTCTTCTCGAACAAGAACAGCACTCAATGCTTGTTCAGATACCGCCAGGTACAGATAAAGAGTCTCCCCAGGACTCGGTTTAGCCAACAACGGGGCTTCAGCCATGTATTTCTTCAGCTACTCAAAGGCCTCTTGGCTCTCCGTGGTCCACTCAAAATTTTTCACCTTTTTCAATGTTTGGAAGAAAGGCAGACACTTGTCACCGGACTTGCAGATGAATCTCCCTAGAGCCGCAACTCGGCCAGTTAACTTCTGTACATCTCGTATAGAGCGTGGTGGTTCCATGTCCAAGATTGCTTTGATCTTATCAGGGTTGGCCTCTATGCCTCTCTTCGAGACCATCAATCCCAAAAATTTTCCTGATCCAACACCAAAAGCACACTTGGCTGGATTCAACATCATCTTGTGGTGCCTCAGCACTTCGAATGCCTCTCTGAGGTGCTCAATATGGTCAGCCTTGAGTAGGCTCTTGACTAACATGTCATCAACATAGACCTCCATGGTTTTTCCAATTAGATGAGTGAATATCTTATTCACCAATTGTTGATAAGTAGCTCCTGCATTCTTGAGACCAAAAGCCATAACAAGATAACAGAAAACACCAAAATCAGTAATGAAAGATACCTTTGGGATGTCATCCTTGTGCATCTTAATTTGATTGTAACCACTGAAACCATCCATGAAACTCAACATCTCGTGTCCAGCTGTGGCATCTATTAGGGTGTCAATCCTTGGTAGAGGGAAACAATCCTTTGGGCATGCATCATTTAAATCTGTGAATCGATACACATTCTCCACTTTCCATTTGCTTTCTTGACCATGACGGGATTAGCCAACCATTCAGGGAACTGAATTTCCTCAATAAATCCAGCTTCCAAAAGCTTGTCAACTTCTTGCTTAATGGCCTCTTGCCTTTCAGGAGCAAAATTTCTCTTTTTCTGCTTTATCTTCTTCCGTTCAGGATCGACATTCAACCTATGAGTTATAAGTTGGGGGTCAATTCCTGGCATATCCGCTGCTGTCCAAGCAAACACATCGCTATTCTTTTGCAAGAATGCTGTCAACTCGCCCTTCAGGGGTTCCTTCAAAGATGCTCCTATATATGTAACCTTTTCTGGGTCGCCCAGCTCCAAAGGGACGGGGATTAAATCCTCTGCTGGCTTCCCTCGGTGTTCATCATCACCACGGACATCCATGTCTTCAATCGGGAGTACCTGCCCCCCGACTCCATCAGCTCTTAGGGCAGACACATAACAACTTCTTGCCATCTTCTGGTCACCTTTTTGTTCTCCGACCCCATTGCGGGTTGGAAACTTAATCTTCATGTGATACGTTGAGGCAACAGCCTTGAACGCATGAAGTCCAGTCCTTCCCAGGATTGCGTTATAAGTTGAAGCCGCCTTAATTACCAGAAAATTCAACATTTGAGTAGCTTCTTTAGGTTACTGTCCGATTGTCATGGGCAACTGGATAGTACCCTCAACCTTGGATTCAACTCCATTGAATCCGTAGATGGGCATGTTAGTCGGAGTCAGCTGAGAATCGGTATATCCCATCTTCACAAAAGCATCATGAAACAGAATGTCAACAGAGGCTCCATTGTCTATCAAGACTCGCTTTACTTCCGAGTTCCCAATCACAGGAGTTATAACCAACGGGTCATCATGGGGGAATTTCACCCCTTCAAGATCAGAATCATCAAAACCAATTACGATTTCAGTTCTAGCACGCTTCGGGGCCTCTCCCACAATGTGCATTACCTCCCTGGCGTATGCCTTTCGAGAGTTTCGAGTTGTACCAGCCGCTGTCGGGCCTCCCCAGATCATGTTAATAACTGGCCCTCGGGGCTGCGTGTTACGATCACGATCATTATCCCTTCTATCATTATTTCTCCTATCGTAGTCCCTTCTTTGGGTTCCACGATCTTCACCTTTGGTGAAGTTACTTAGCTTTCCTTTGCGGATCAAGAATTCGATCTCATCCTTTAACTGCCTACAATCATCTGTATCATGCCCCACATCTCGGTGAAACTGACAATATTGATCTTTGTTTCTCTTTGCGGGGTCTCCCCTGAGTGGCTTCGGCCATCGGAAGTCCTTATCTTTCTCAATCTCCAACAAGATTTGACTTCTGGGAGCATTTAACCTTGCATAGTCAGAGAACCTTGGTCCCAGGCTCTTTTTTGGCGGAGAATCAGAGTCTTTGCTAGTTCGGGGATACTTGTCCTTAGCATCATACTCCTGCTCTTGCTTGCGCTTTTTTGTATCATTGTTACCCCGACCATTGCCTATTGTGACCTCCTTCTTCGTGCTATCCTCGGCCTTGATGTACTTATCAGCCCTCCGCTGGAGCTCAGCCATATTCTCGGGAGGATGCTTTGCCAATGACCTCTTAAAGTATAGGTCGGTGGTGCCATGCTCCAAGGCTACCATTGCAACCTTATTGTCCAGATCAGTGATGTTCATAGTCTCCTTGGTGAACCTCTTAAGATAGTCTCTGAGACTTTCGTTCTTCCCTTGTACCACATACATGAGAGATGCAGAACTTTTCTCATGCGCTCTTCCACTGATAAACTGACTAACAAAAGCAGCACTCAACTCCTTAAAGGAACCAATTGAGTTTGCAGGCAGCCGACTATACCATCTTTGAGCCATTCCTGATAGAGTTTGAGGGAATGCCCTACACTTCAAAGCGTCACTTGCAGGCTGCAACAGCAGAGCGTTTGAGAATGTTCTAACATGGTTTGCGGGATCACCCATTCCATCGTAAGATTTAATTGTCGGCATCTTAAACTTCTTTGAGATACGAGCATTCATCACCTCCTCAGTAAATGGGGGTGTGGGATCATCAGGATCCCCAAGTGGCATCAGATCCTTGGGGTTGCTCTTGGGGGTTTCCACCCTCGTTGTTCTTCCAGTTGGGGCGGTAGCCCTTCTTTGCCTTCTTGGAGGCCTCTCCAAGTCTATAAAGGGAATTGGTCCTGATGTTGGAGGAGGTTGAGTCTGATTTGACCTGACTTATTCTCTTGCCATATCTTCCTTCAATTTTAAGATCTGGGCCTCATAAGCCTTAATCCTCTCAGCAGTTGTCGAAGGGAGTCCATCGTGAGTAGTTCGAGTTCTTCCTCGGGGTTCTTTACTTGCACGTCGCCTCCTTGGAGCTTCATCACGTTCGTAATCATCGTCAAAAGATGTAAGAACCCAGATTTTTGGGTAGAATTAAAACTTTTATTATGTATTGATATAAGAGTGAACAGTGGTTACAACTACAATGTAATACTGGCCTTAAGGGATGAATAAGGGAGGGATATATATTCCAAGGTTATATGGCCTGAAGGATGCTATTGGGTGATAACTTAGATTAGAATAATCTATCTCCTAGAAAGTTAAGATAAGATTCCCTAGGGAGAAATAGATACCCTCATGACATCCAAATCAATATCTATTATAAGCCCAGCGGTTCCGTAAAAAGGTTAAGGAACACTCGAGGGTGAACCAGGTTCATTTTCCTAATTATAGGAATTAAATAAAAATAAGTGATGAATAGTGATTTTGGTGGAATTTGGAATATTATTATAATAATGTTATACCCGGTATTCGGAACGGATTTCTGAGTTCGTATTAGTGATCCAGGAGGAAAATAAGTGTATGTAAAAGCTGTCGGATTCAGAAAAAGAGCACTTTTATTTTCTCCGAGATTTCCCTAGACACTGCAAGACTTAAGGATTTATAAAAGGGAATTAGGGAATTTAAATTCGAGAAGTATTAAGAAAGATGAAGAATAGTATTAGAATTATTAAGAAGGTTTTCGGTAAAACCCTAACTAGAAACGAATGAGTTATTCCCTCGAACGATCAACTAATTACGCAATAAACGGACAAAGAAACAAGCAGAGGACCAAGATACATACATGTGCTAGTGGATAAAGGCAAGTAACCAAGTAGTTACTTAAGCAACTAGCATACTTAAGGAACTAACCAAGTACTTAGCTTTATCTCATCTTAAACCACAAATCATCAACACTTGTCCAAGCAATTTACATCATTCATGACCACACCACTTTAATAAAGCTACTTTATGGAAGATATTATCACAATAATGCAAACTAGATGAGAACAAAGCAAGAGAAGCCAAGCAAACACTCTCCCCCTCCAAGAACACCCATTCGGCTTTCATGGGAATTCAAGAATCAAAATCCCACTTCCAACCATTGTTTGGTCTTGAAACTTTTTAGGTGAGTCCTATAATTCATAAAAATGATCTCCTCAAAATCCTAGCTTCAATCTCTTCTTTTTCCATTTTCAAAAAAATCATTAAAGAGGAGGATGAATAGTGTTCTTCAAGAATTAACTTTGATTTTCATGTTTCTTTGGTTGATCTTAGGTTTGTTAAAGCTAGACAAGGACCATACCAAGCTTTGTAAGGCCATATCACACCCTCAAGAAGGTATAATGATCTTGAAACCCTAGATCTTACTTTGAGACTATGCATGTTCTTGATGATTTAGTGTAGTTAGGGTGTTAGCATGACTATAAGCATGATTAGTTAGTGATTTGAGTTGATCTATGTAATTTGATGGGTATGTTGTTAAGGTCAGTGGATGTTGGACTTGTAAGATGGATAATATGTTTATGAGTTGTGTCGATGACCGGTGTGGCTTGGTTGTGTTGTTACGATTTTTAGAACGTCCGATTCGTAGCCGTTATAATGCCCGATTTTCGTTAACCTTAAGAAATCAAGATTGACAGTAGCTTTAACACACTGCATAGCTTCGACTTATGCCATGATTAGCTAGATCATGTTACAAGCTTCGTTTTGATATAAAGATCGCATGAAATGGACTTACGGTTTAGGAGTTATGATTAAATTCGTAAAAGTGGTTCGAAATCGTAAATGAAAGTTCGTAATTGAAATTGATTCCCTTAAATGTCGTTTAATCAGTGGTGAATCTTATTAATTAAATATTAGAGGTAAAAAGGAAGGTGTGGGAGAAAACTACATGTCGAATGGATCGTTTTCCGATTTTATAAAAATGTTTAAATCGAGGTTAAACGCGAACGAACCCCTTAAAGGGATGACTTTGGTTATAACTTAGAAAACGGGCGATAACACTCGAGGTATAATCTTGATTCGTAAACGACCAACCTTAGAACTTATACGACTTAAGTATATACCAAGTATAAGCATGATGACATGTCTTGATAATGAACGAATGTCGGATCGTATCGGTGATAAAAAGGGTTACACTAAAAGAGACGTAACGAGATAACTCGAAAACATGTATCGATTTAAGTGGAGTTTATACTTAGCCTTTTAATAAGCGTTAAGTGGTTAATCTTAAATATTCTGAATGTTTATAGATTGTCGAGCTGACCCGGGACACATTACCCCTACCCGCACTCGATTCTCAGGCAAGTTTCCAATACTTGGAACTGTTGTTGTGATAGTATATATATGATGATCGTTGTATACATATGCCATAGCATGCATGTCTACTTTCAAGTTATATTGCAATACTTGTTCCCTGAATTGATATTGGCTTATAGACTAGATACGATATATCAGTATAAGCCGGATTTTTGGTTAAGACCCTTAGTGAAGGGCATGTGATATTCATTCTTTAAATGTAGACCGGGAGTCGGTATTTTGAGATATAGATGTAGTCTTGGAAACCCGGAAGGATTCCAACGACAGATTAGTATTCCTTTTGAGGAATGTTATTATTAAACATTAATTATATTTCCATAAAGTATTATTTACTTAGAAATCTTTCGAGAAATGTTATTGGAGTATTATCTCAGTCGAGAAATATTAAAAGAATATTATTTCGAATATTCATTTAGAGTTTGATTATTTCATGAATATTATTTCAAGATTCATTTAGAATATTGTTAATTAAATGAATATTACTTTCGAATATTCATTTAAGGTTTTATCTATTCAATGAATATTACTTTAAGATATTTCTTTGAAATTCTAATTACTTAAGGAACATTATTTCAAATATTCCTTGAGAGTATTGATTACTAAATGAATATTAATTGGATATTCATTTAGAATAGTATTTATTAAATGAATATTATTTGGATATTCATTTAACGGTTTTATTTACTTAATGAATATTATTTTAAAATATTCAGTTGAAGTTCTAATTACTTATGGAATATTGTTTTGAATATTTCTTTAAAGTCTTGATTACTAAATGAATATTAATTGGATATTCATTTAGAATACTATTTATTTAATGAATATTATTTTCAAATATTCATTTAAGGTTTGATTTACTTAATAATCATTATTTTAAATATTTATTTGAGTTTATCTATTTATCGAATATCATCTTGAATATTCATTGGAAGTTTTATTTATTTAATGAATATTATTTTGAATATTCATTTAAAAAGAGATTTATTAATAAATAATTTTATATATTCATTCGAGGATTACTTACGAGTAATATTATGGTTTAAAAATAGTCCTTAATTATTATTGATTTAATAAATATTCTTAGAATATTTATGTAAATTCTTTTAAATTCTCTTTATAATGATTTATATCATACAAAGATTATCTTTTACCTTCAGATATGGTGTAAAATATTTCGGAATATCTTATGACTATTTATATCAGGGGGAGGTTCCTAAACTTTAATTTCATTTAAATCTATCTTAAAGAAGATTTAAATACTCGCTCAACTTCCAAACGTATATAAGGGGACCTCACTTGAGCGATGTTATTTATTGGACTGCCCGGTCCTATACTTGCTAAAACTATCTTGTCACTCACATCTTGATTCTTTCAAGCATCGATATGAGTCTTTTGGTTACCTCCTCAACGCTCGAGGGGTATGATTGATGTAACAAGTTTATATCCATTAACAAGCATCAGCTTGGGAAATATTGGTGAATTTTCCTTTCCAATTAGATACGACTACTTTGTGGAGTCCTATCAACAAGTGTTACACTTGGGGAAAAGGTGAACGAACTTTACGTTTCAGAGTCATGGATGATATTCGAACTAGGAGACGCGTAAGTGGCCGAGTGGCGCCGGTCCAGCAATAGCCCCACCGTTGGCTGAGGAGTTCCAGAGGGCGGTAGATAAGTAATTCCGTCGGAGCTACCTTCTACATGTAGAGAACGACTGATGAGATGCATGACATACGACTGATCATCGTAAACGTCAGGGCATCTGGCGCGGCAATGCTCCCGTATTAGTTCATCTTCTAAAAGTGAGAAATTTCTGCAACACTGTTGGTGTTGGCAAGGTGAAAAAGTGTTGAAACCGGAATTGCAATATTTTCCTGCAAGTTCCTCTTTTATGATAATTGAGAATATCTTGCTTATCTTTTGCATAGCAGATATTTATTCAAAACAAATATATTTTGAGTTACCTTGTAACTTCATCTCATACCTTATATTGGTACTACATCGTTAATGCATGGCATATGGTTTCAAAGATATTTTGGACTGTTATATATTATCACTGTTCAATTATATTTCTGGTGGGCTATTGCTCACCCTTGCTTTATTTATTTATATCACAACAACAGCTAGATCAGATGGCCGCGCAAGGCGCACACAGCGTAAGCAGGTGTCAACTGTCAGAGGTTTACCGCTAAGGTCTTGGCTACCTTTGTTGAGGATGCAACTACTGGTAGGCTAGTTGTTAGCAATTGAGCCTCAAATGTATTTATATTATGGTATCTATTAATGGATGGCAAAGAGTATGTAATTGTACAATTGTAATTCTTTGGGTTGTAAGAACTCAAACTTGTGATTAATAATATTGTTGGTTACTCTGATTTCATCTCTGGGACTATAACGGGTGTGTTTTATGTTGTTGTTTTGGGTCACAAGGTTGTAATTTAAATTATGTTGATTTTGTGGTTGGATATTGAGACCGTAACGACCAGATCCCTGACCCTGGATCTGGGGGTATTACAAAAGATGACTCATCCGTATAAGGACCAGAAAAATCGTGATAATCTCGATCTCGGATATACAGGGCATGACCACTTGATCCAGCTCCTTGGGTAGAAGGGTAGTTAGGCAGCCCGTACATCGGATTGGTGTTTATGGGGAGATCCGTAGTGTGGATCTGAACCCCTTGTGGAGGGTTGTTGGGATCTACAACCAAGGAAGAAATCCCCACCTGGAGGGGGTTAGTCCCTGGATTTGTGTGGACGATCGGAGGTAGCGTACTCTCAACATGGGAAGTCGTTCCTAGGGGTTGAGAAACTTGATACGGAACGATAGTTCCGGATGTTGGGGGTACTTGTTTGGTGAGAGGCGGAGCAGAGCTAAGAGGTAGAGCCTCGGTTGCGATTGGATCTGTAGTTGCTGGTGTCCTTCGTGTGTTAACCATGGTTGATGTTTGTTTCCCACAGACGGCGCCAAATGTTGTGGATTAAAATCTAGGTCACGAATTTGCAATTAATACTAGGGTTCGGGAGCTTCTTGCTTTAATGGTTGTTTCCGTGTTCGAGACTGATCGGTCCTCACAGAGTGCCTACGTATCTCGTATTGAGAATCAAGCCACAAACGTAGTTCTGAGAATGAGGGGTCAGACCCTTTATATAGGCTGAGAAGCCCTAAAATCGTAGTAGGGTTAGGTGACTTGGTGGGCAAGTCACCGACTAGAAGAAGGTTCTAGTCTCCTTCCATGTATGAATCAGTTTCCATGTTGAGATATGTATCTTGGAGGCTAAGTCAGGCAAGAATCATATTCTTGTTTGACTCTTATTTACTGAGCTGTTTTACTACCCTTAATATTAATTACAAAATTAATATTATAATTAGGGTTTGGGCCCATCTGGTGGGCCCCACGTTTGGACCATTCTAGGCTTAATTAATGCCACATTAAATGTGTCTTTAGGGCTTACTTTTAGCCCATATCACATACTTATTCTAATTTACTAATCGCGGTTAAATAAAATTTAAAAAAAATATATCTTAATTTTATAACTTCGTATATCACAAGATTTTTAATTTTAAAAAATTTCTACTAACCGTAAATATTATTTTCTATAAATCCATATAACAGTATATTACATTTGGTTATATATCTTTTAGTTGTGAATTGTTTTTGAACTTCCTTTATTATAATAAATGATACCCAAATCTAACATGTATTAGTTAACCAATCACAACATTGTGAATTATTTTAACATAAATAAGAATTTATTAAATTTAAATCAATTAAATTTAATGGAACATTTTCTCTATTGGATCTAGATTTTACGTTTCAGCCAACACTAAACTCAAATCAAGTTACACTCAATAACAATTAATTTTTATTTTTTCATATCAACTAAGTAAACATAATAACTACTAATTTTTATTTTAATGGTTAACTAATAAACAACTTATATAAAATAAAATCCTTACAAACTAAAAAATATATAATTATTATATCAATTTAAACATTACAGAAAATCTACCCCATCAGGCTTAGCCAACTTTGATAAACTAAGTGTATGCATCAATTCTTCTCATGGCTAAATCATAACAATTTCGGTTAAGGTACTACTTTATATCTTTTTATTATATGACATTTTATACTTGGACATAATATATTTTTATTTCGATTGTATATATGTATTATATGTGTCATGTTTTAACTGTCAAATAAATTTAACTGAAAAACGTTTCTGACAAAGAAAATAGAAAACGATTTAGGTTATCATCATCCCAAGTCCGGATTCTCTCAGATTTACTTCTCATTAGAATATTCAGTAGCAAACTTCAATAATTCAGTGACTTACTAAATTGTAGGCATCAATTATTATCACATTACACTGATTTGTTTACGTTATTAGGTGTGCCTATAGATAAATGTTTCTTTACAGTGTTGGGTTGTCAATGTTATTCAGTGATTACTTAACAAATTTATTCTAAATATAATAATTATTTAATTTAAAAATAATACATTAATACATGAATATATTATATTTATAATAGATATTTTCATTTCCCAAACTTTCAATTCAAAATGATCATAAGGTACAATTAAAATCATGAATTAAAAATTATTAACAATATAAAATTATTTACCACATTATTCTGAATACAGATACAAAATTTAAGTTATGTAAAGTATTAAATAATTCAGTCATAAAAAAGCTAAACAACCAATTAAAATGTTAGAATGAATTGTAAACCATTCATCTTTTAACATTTTAATGACAAAATTTTTTAACTATGCAATAATTAATGAGAAAACAAATTTGACCTGGCAATAAATTTGAATTATTCAAAATATTAAATATATTCTTAAATAGTACTTTACATCATTTGATGTAAAAAATTTCAATCAAAAAATAAAAATATTGCAGAGTCAATGAAAATATTGTTAGTGAATATTTCCATAATAAATTGGTCAATTTAGCGCAAATTTTCTTAAAAATCACTATTTATTTATTGATAATTAATTCATCAAAAAAAGAACATATGTCATACATAAAAATAATCAAACCTACAAAAATGATCAATAAAAGGACATACAACATCTACAAAAAACAATTAAAATTGAACAAACATTTATTAAATTATAACACTAATTTCCTTTAAATCATTGAACAGATCTTCAATTATGGTACATCTATAGCTTATGTCACTGAATTATACCGTCTATTCGGCGAGATAATCTAACAATTTGTTATAAACGTGAGGAATATGTATATTTGATTTGTCATATCGTATTCAAACAACCGACCAGAACTGTGATTTTATACTATGCAAATCAATGAACTAATATAACAAAATGTAATATATGGCTAGACAAAATCCACGAACAGGATATTAGGCTCTCAATAAAGAGAGATATTTAGTTAAAGCCAAAGTAAAATCAAGGGAAAAAAAATAAGCCTTATCTTAAACTGAGAGTTATTACAAAATTTAATATTTTGGTAGACAAAATCCACCAACGGGCAACGGGGTACTAGACTCTCAATGATATTTTTTTGAAAAATCAATATAAATTTTAAAAAAAAAATTAAAAAATTGATATCAGCTTCTAAACTTTAGTTTAGAATCTTTTGGGAAAGGTGGAGAGAGAGCACCAACTACGATTTTTGTTATAAAAATTATTAATAATGATAAATAAAAAAGTTGAAATTATATATTGTTTTTAATAAAAGGGTGCCTTTTTGAATTTGGTATTCTTGAATTAATATAATAGTATCAATTCCCATATATTAACCTAAGAGCATATATTGAATTTGCTTGGTTGGTTGACTATTATTTTTTTTTATCAACAAAGCATAAAAATTGGCTAAGAAAACTACATAACTTGGTAGAAAGATTCTACACAAAGAGAGATATTTTTTAACGAGAAATAAGAAAAAATAAAAAGGAGAGTTTCATTTTGTTTGGGAGACTTTACACCATGCATGTTACTCTTAGTTTTGTTTGGGATTTACAAGGACACATATATAACAATATGATTATATATTACACACTTGATTTCAATTTTATGGACAGTAGCTTATCTTCACAAGTTAGTCAAATAAAAAAAAGATAGGTGATACTCATTTTCATATGTCTTATTTTAAGAATAAAAGAAAACTAAAATTATTATTCCATGTTTACTAGAAAAGAATAAAAAAAAACCAAAATACAAACTGAAAATGCACATTTTAAGTTGTGTTTACAAATAAGCTAAGGGCAATAACCATAAAATTTAACAATTATATGTTACTTCAAGAGCGCGATATATTGAATTTGTTTGGTTAGTTGATAATTTTTTTGATAGTAAATCAGTTCATTAATAAAAGTACATATAATTTGTAAAAATGATATTAAACAATCACATAGCAAACTAGATTAGATGAAAATTTCCATTGTTATAACTACGTTTGTTTCATATATCTTGCACAGTAGATATCTTTTTTCCTATCGCTGAAACATGCAACCTTTTTTTGATAAACGGTCTAATGATTTATTGGAGTCGTGAGAATTAAGTTTCTACACATTTTTAATATGTAATAGAAAAATTAACCAAGACCATACAAATATTTTCAATAAATTAATATAATAAATATTTTAAAGATTCGATATTTAATAAATATACCGAATTCTCAGAATATGGGTGAAATTTTTTAATATGATACGTAGAAATATTCTCTAACAAAGAGAGAAATAAAATTAAAGCTAAATTTAAAAAAAAAACAATAAAAAGGGATTTTTGAACTTTTCAACGAGGGTTGTATTTGTTTTGATGATTGGTTCATAATATTAATTCAATTGGTATGAATTCACGGATAAGTAATTTTATACTTACGTTAATTGACATTCCAATAAAATTATATATTTTTCTAAATAAAAATAAAAATAATATATTTATATTAATTTATTAATACAATTTATCGGTCGGTGTGTAGCACGGGTAGAACGCTAGTATTATATCATGTACTCCCTCCGTCCCATTTTATGTGAACCTTATTCTTTTTTGGTACGTCCAAAAAAGAATGAACCTATTATACTTACTATTTTTTAACACTAATTTTCACTATTACACCCACTACTTCTCAATTTTATACTCTTTTTTTATTAAATAAACACTATTACACCCACTACTTTCCTCCACTATCTCAAATCTATTATTAAATATTAATAGGTCACACCACTTTACCCACTTTTCAACTAACTTTACTCTTTTTTTACTACCTTTTCTTAATCTCCGTGAAAGTCAAACCATGTCACATAATTCGGGACGGAGGGAGTATATAATTGGCGTAAGGAGCATCAGGTGGTCTGGTCGTCAATGTTTAAAATGTAATTTCATTAGAAATTAGAAATGGACTACTATGGGTTATTGAAACGAGTTGGGCCAATGGTTTAAAAGCTAAAACTACCAAGTAACTAATGGGTGAAAAACCAAAATACCCACCGTTTAATTTCGCGTGCCCAAAATACCCACCAACGGAAACATCCGCCAAAAATACCCACGGACCACGCATTCCTCACATGCGTATAGCGGGCCATGTGAGAAATGCGTGGAGCATGTACACGCATTCTCACAGTGCGTGGTCTTCGTAAAAATAAATTCCACACTCTGTAAACAGTACACTGAATACGCATGTTGAGCATGCGCATGTCTAACATGCGCATTCCAAGTACTGTTCATCTCCTTCCCCAGTCGTCGCCGGAGCAATCAGTAGTAGAAAATAGGCCTTTTACGTCGGTTAAATCGACCTTATACGTCGGTTAAATGGCGACGTATGGAGGGGCGACGTATAAAGTCGTAGTCTTTTACGTCGGTTAAAAAGGCGACGTAATAGGTAGAATATATGTCGGCGTAATAACCGACGTAAAAGACCAAAATAACTGATGTATAAAAGTGTGAGTAACCGACGTATAAAACAAAAAGGCGACGTATATTGTTATCTTTTACGTCGGTTCTTCTAAACAACCGACGTATATTGTCAAAAAAAAAAAATTAAAAGTTATTTTGTTTCTCTGTAATCTAATCATACCCAAAAACCTGTGCAATAATAAAAAAAACATACATTAACAAAATTTTGTACAACCAAAAACTACAATAACCAAAATGTTTACAAATTCCCAATCTAATGGGTCAACCATGTCATGTAAGATAGATTG
This sequence comes from Kitagawia praeruptora, assembly GCA_037693485.1. Taxonomy (NCBI): domain Eukaryota; kingdom Viridiplantae; phylum Streptophyta; class Magnoliopsida; order Apiales; family Apiaceae; genus Kitagawia; species Kitagawia praeruptora. Next base: position 25,423,026 of record CM075352.1, on the reverse strand, counting down.
TACAAGTTACACTGAGATTGAATGATAATACAATGATGAAATTTAAAACTAAGCTACTTGGAGACTGTTTGCTTTGTAGTAGAGACAAGCTGTTCCATCCGTTCTGAAAGGGCATAACAGGCTGCCTCAATCTCATCATGACCGGTAATAAAAATTAGTATGTCACCTGGAGCACTGGTCACAAGCAGGCCCAGAATTAGAACACCAATCAACATGTACTGCAAAAAGAATAGAAAGTTAATATGCGATCATAGAAGATGGAGAAAACAGCAGCTCACGCAACTACATTTAACTCTTTTAACTCTTTTGAAGATAAATTAAACTAAAAATAATACACCGCCAAATGTTATTTTTAAAACACTAAAACTAATCTAAAACAGTGAAGTGTCAAATATCTCTAGATTAGTGAAGTCAAAATTCAAGCTTATTTACCATCTTTCTATATATATTCTGTGATGACTAAGTACTATTACACGTGGGAGAGTTCGTGTAGATTTCTCTTGTGACCTAAATAATCTGGCATAAGCAGGATGTATTTCCTCAGACCCAAGTTGCACAGGCAAGTCATTGGAAATTGTAAAATCAAAGAGTTTTCCCCTATAGCATTTAGATTAAATCCACAATCATCGCGTTTAGTTCTCAAGTAGGTTCAGAATGGAACTGAGACATGAAATGAAACTACTGCATGTCATTTCACTCGAACATTAAAATTCACATACCAACTTACATTTTTTTAACTTCACACAATAACATTTGGAAGTAATGAGATCCCTGTTTTAACATGATGGGATTCCCGATTCTGCTTCAATATCAGATGCGATATAAGGATAACTAGGCAATATACTTGTATAAGGATAACTAGGAAATAATACCAGTGTAGACATATAATTTATCTATAAAATTATTCAATCACCTATATTATCTGCAACAAAAAGCTTTCTGAGTGCAGCAACATGACCATCTGCTAGGTCCATAACATGAACATAATCACGAATATGTAAAATCATACAATCGTTAAGATCTGCATCTGTTCAAAAAAGTTAAGTAATACAGAATATACTAGGTAACACAACCTAAACTGAAACAGAGCATAATAACAATGACCATATACTACAGAATTAACATGCTATATCAACATGAATATATCCCACAGGGATAATTGAGAACAAATATTTACCCGACAGGTTTTCCCATGATATGATGTCGTTGCAGCCAGAGCTGAGCATACAAGTGTCTGTAATCTCCAAAATTATTGTCACCTGATAACACAAGAACGCGAGATAGAAGGTAAATGAATGAAGATTTGATACTTTCATAATAAATTGCATTATAATGACAATTCAATATGAATGAGTTCTTATAAGATAACTAAAGGAGTTCTTATATCAATATTGAACACCACAATTTCTCCGGCACGAATAGGATCCTTGCTCACATGCAAGAATAAAATGTTACCCTGTGAGACAAGTAGTCGGTGAGATTATAATAGTCGGTGAAAGGCATCAATTGAATGTCTTCGTAAGTATGTACCTCATCCCAAAGTTCCTCATTTACCATTTGGCTTTCATGCTGCAAGATAATGCCAGAGCTAAGTGTACAATGATGAATTAAAGCCAGAAGGTTCAGTAAGACTTGAGAAACAGTCACGACTACTAGATATATGTACTTACTAGCGAGCATCCCCAAGAGTAGCGAGCATCCCGCTGATCTTATTATAAGCAACATCAGCTGATCGAAGAGGAATCATTTCAACCACTTGCTTAGAATGGTAGAAGCAATAGATCCACTTAATCTGCCTGAAGTTGTAACAAATTTTAAATGCAGCTTCATTAATGTATATATCATGTCTTAATTACTTCAGAGTTCAGAAGACTGATGTCCTCATCAGACTTCAGAATTTGTTAAGTGGCAATGTCCCAATATGCTCAACTACTTCTGCATATCAACCTGAAACAATGATATAATAACTATTACAATAACATTACAGGGGGGAAGTCCATACAAACAGGACACAATTTAGAAACACCTTTTTTTCTTGCAATCAAAAGAACATTTACCTTCACGTCCACTACTATATTGTAAAACAAACAAAGTCCAGTATATGATGAGAGTTTTAAAAAGAAGTAATTAATTTTAATAAATCCAGGAGTACCTACATTTGGAACATATGGACCATAGTAATCAGGTGGATACCGACTGCTGCCAGATCCAAAAGTACCTGAATCATCAAAAGAGAGATGCACAAAGGAAAATTGTAAGCAAAAAAAAAAACAAGCAGTCAAGAAAGGCTTCAACAATGAGGCTACTCATCAGCTTCTCTTCATTCAACAGCTTCTTTATTTTCAATTCCTATAAATCATGATTTAGAACCAAAAACAGTTAGTATACAGATATACATATATAGTGAGATCTAAATTAATAGGATTGAGAATTTACATCTCGAAATTGTTGTAAGATTAAGAAATTGAATGTGTGTGATTGAGAGAAACCTTAAGCGAGACTGCGAAAGAGAGAGATACAAAGAGCGGGTTGAATTTGGGTTCTTATTTTGATCAAAATGAAAAAAAAAAAAGATTTCAATCTAGTGGAATGCGGGTTGTAGCTGCTTGCACATAAGTCTGCTGGGGATAAGCCTGCTAAGAGACAGGAGACGTGATACATTACTAGAGAACAAAGGAAAAAACTTTACCAAGCAGGATTATAAATTAATGAAAATGGAGGAGTGTGCCATTTATCTTTAAAATGGTGTATGTATAGACCACTTAGACTTTTGAGTCCAAAAAACTCATGCACATGTCAATACATAGTTGCAGCAAAATTAGTTACCTGAACTGATAGGCACCATAAGTAGCAGCAGCTTGGGGAACAGATGTTTGTACTTGTGGCTGGGCATATGCATTTCCATATGCAGCCTACAGATTCATAACACATCATGGCATGTTGTCAAATCAAGAATAATAAAAGGTTTAAGAATATGCACTTGGTTCCAGACTTTTACAAAACAGAACCCCTAAGATTATATTACTCTTTGCTTTTTCTATCTCGTTTATATATAAGCTTAGCAATTAATTAACAACATCCGAAAAATGAAACAAATTTTGCAGTTCAAGAAAATTAAGACAGTGATCAAAGTTACAAACTGACTGCATTCAAAGTATTGCAGTTACATGTTATCTGTAAGTATTTTATCCACATCATTACAATGCAACTATAATATCCTATAAGGCTATTAAGTTATAGCCTTAAAGCACCAAGCTAAATCAAATTCAGCTAAACCAAATAAATGAACACATAAGTCTCATATTATGTTCCAGGAAACAAATAAATCAATATTCAGCTAAACGATTAACACAAATCTCCACCAAATTCTCAACTAAAACTACAATTATCTACCAAATACAGTATATAGACAAACTATTCTACACCACATAAATAAAAAAAACCCCAAAAAATGAAAAAAAATACATACAAACATAATACCAAAGATAAAAATAAGCAAGGGAAAGTAAAAAATGGACCTGTTTGTTGATTTCAACACCAATAGCACGTTTGGTGACATTCCAACAGAAAACTTCGTCAACGCCGCCAATACCAGCAGAAGCTTGGCCCCAATCGAAAGAGGGGAGGAGGCGGAGGGTTGTAAATCAGGGTTTTAATTGAGTTTGTGGTCGGAGATGGAGAAGAAGGAGGTGATCGGAGATGGTCGGGATGGGGTGGTCGGCGATGTAACAGTGAGGTGGGGTGGAGAAGAAGGGGTTGGAGTTGGGCGCTATCTGCAATATACACACAGGTCATATTTTTAAAAGCGTATATATGTGGGTGTGTACATAAACTACAATTAAATGTATCTACAAACACAGAGAGAGAAAGAGGGAGAGGGAGACAGAGTGATGGAGAGGGAGCGAGGGAGAGAGAGAAATGGGGAATTGGGGAATTGGGGAAGAACAAAGCGGGTGGTGTTTGATTGGTATATTGTGGAAAAATAATTTAACTGGGAAGAATAATGTTATACGTCGGTCATATAAAGTTTGACGTAAAAAATGAAACTATATACGTCGGTTTTTTTTAACTCGACATAAAATGAAATTTTATACGTTGCATTCATCTCAACCGACATATATAATAGTATTATATACGTCGTCTTTTTTTCAACCGACGTATAAAATAGCATTATATACGTCGCCTTTTCTTCAACCGACGTATAATATGACCTTATACGTCGGCTTTTTCTTGAACCAACGTAAAAATGTGTAAAATTGACCTTATACGTCGCCTTTAGGCGGAACCGACGTATATAACTACTTTATACGTCGCCTTTGGCCAGAACCGACGTATAAGAGGCGACGTATAAGGTCATTTTTGTACTAGTGAATTTACGACCAAATTTGTGACCATTCGTTCAGTCCTTTCTTTCTAGGCTTCGTTCACTAGCATGTTATATACCAAAATGCTCGCCTCATTTCCCTCTACAACTTGTGACCATTCGTTTTTCATTTCTTACATCGATTCGAAAGCCCCAAACCAACCTTTTTTCTGATTTAGTTTTCATATCTTTTCATACATGCCCCTACGGGGCCAGAATCAACAAACCAAATAGGGTAACAGTTAGAGGGAGGTGTGGGTTTTGTTTTGCTGCCCTCAGAAGGACTGGAGGTTGCCGGAGTGTGGTGAACGGAGAGATGGCGACGTAAAGCCAATTTTGAGGGAGAGAGAGACGCCGGAGCTAAAAGTGAAGAAATGACGTCATATGACGTCATCACGCATCAAGGAGATGCGTGACCCAGGATACGCAAGTCTGTAATGCGTATCGTAGGCCACGCATGCCCAGCATGCGTGGTTCGTGGGCAAAAAAGGCGGACAGTAACGCCTTCGGGTATTTTGGGTAGTTGGACTCCAAAAATGATATATTTTGGTCATTTTCTCGTAACTAATGGTATTTTTAATTTAACAAACAAGTAGATAAAAAAGAATGCACTAAAATAAATAATACATGATAAAACACAAAAAATTAAAGTTGAGAAAATTGTTGTTAACTAAAATTAATGCAAAGATAATTTAGATTAAAATTTAAAATATAATTTTAAAAATACCTTACCACAAAAAATAGTTTCAAGAAAACCTAATTTTTAAAAAAAGTCATAAAAAATATTAATTTTAGATTTGACAACAAACATGTTTTAAAATTTATACTAATAAAAGTCAAAACAAATCAATAAACTATAATTTTATTATTTTTGTAAACATTTTAGATTCGATACTTAAATTGTAAATAAATTAAAAAAACAATCCAAAAATCCAAAATAATAGAGAATCTAAATATAATAAGTACAAAAAATCTTATAACAATTTAATAATTTAAAAGTTACAAAAATATACAATAAGTTCTCACATGTATAAATTATATTATATATATTCAAATAAATAGAAAAAAGATGCCAAAAAACATTAAAATATATGTTAGGCTAAACCTTAAAATGTAGTTTTCAAAAAAATTGTTTACAAAATAAAAATGTTTTAAGAAAAATATTATTTTAATAAAAATCATTAGAAAAATCTATTTTTAGGTTTGACAATTAACAAACAAGGATAAAATAGAAAAAAATCATGATTAAAATTAAGTCGCAAATTCATTTTTTATATATAATAAACAAGTAAACAAAACATATCATCATAATTTCAATTCAAAAAATAATTTTTAAGAAAACAAGTATGTACATTTAATTACAAAACAAAAAAGAAGTCTTTAAGAAAATATATGGTAAAATAATATAATAAAAAAGTAATAAAAAAACATGTCATAATTGGAAATGACACCGAAATTCACAAAATATAAAATTTAATATAATGCAATTAAAATAAATATATACCAACATAAAAAGATAATATAAGCTTTCTTTAAAAAAAGTACAAATATCTGTGTATTCACAATTACATAATCACACACATATATATATATATATATATATATATATATATAGTTAAATTCTATGGAGACCATCATATGAGTGGAGACCGTGAAGACCATATACATTATGAACTCAAAACATTGCAAAACATATATATTTGCAAAAAAATGTTCAATTAACATTATTATTTCATTCTTAATCTTAAAAATCATATATGATTTGCAAGCAGAACATGTTTTGGAGAACAATACGTTCTGCAATATTTTGTTTGCAGAACATACATGATTTTCAAGATTTTTAATGAAATTTGCATGTAAAACATATATGATCTTCAATATTTTCAATGAAATAGATGGTATAGTGATTTTCATAAAACATGATTTTCAATAAATAAGTTTTTACAATGTTTTAATTGATATTGGTCTCCGGTCTCCACTAAAAATGTTGGTCTCCATAGAACTTAACCCTATATATATATAATAGTTAAACCAAAAAGTCCCCACATGTAAAAAGGATATTATATATATTCTAATAAAATTGAAGAAAACTCCCCAAAAAATATGAAATATAAAAACATATGTAGGCTAAACCTTAAAATATAATTTATAAAAAAAATTATTTACAAAATAAAAGTGCTTTAAGAAAAAATCATTTTAATAAAAAAATAAAAAATTTAAAAAAATAATCAATATTCAAACAAATAAAAAAAATTAATACCACACATATTTCCAAAAAAAATTAAAAAAATGCCTTTAAAAACTATAGAACACTTCAAGTATTTAGAGTAAATGACCAAAATAACACAAAAACACAACCCAACTGCCCAAAATAATGATTCGCGCGAACAGTGCCCAAAATAACCACGAGATTACGCAATGGTGGTCTGTGTAGCTGATGATACGCATTTTCAACTTGCGCATATGGGGTAACGCATTTCCCAGATGCGCAATGACGTCATATGACGTCATTTTTTCCAAATCGCAGCCGGCGTCTCTCCAACTCTCTCTATCACCTCCCCGTCTCCTCCATCCGTTCTCCCCCCTCCAGCTACCTCCACTACTCCTGAGGGCATCAAAACGAAGCCCAGAGCTTCCTCTCCATTTTGATCCGTTTGTTTGTTGTTTTTTGGCCCCCCAGGGGCGTGTACGGGCTCTTCGGAAAACAAATCTGAGAAAAGAATTCGGTTTTGGGCCTTTCAAATCCGACGAAACAAATGGAAATCGAAGGGTACAGGGTTGTAGAGGGGGGAGTAGACGAGTGTTTTGGTATATAGGATAGTAGTGCTCGATGCTGGAAAAGGGATCAACGGCGTGGTCAAAGTTTGGTCGAAAAATGGCGCCCGCGCGGTTGTGGAAGGAGATGAACAGTGATTGGCATGCGCATGTTGGACATGCGCATATGCATCCACGCATGTTCAACATGCGTATACCCATGTATCGTCCAATCTACAGAAGTGGAATTTACACAGTGCACACATTATGTAAATGCGTAGTCCTATTCGCATGCCACCAATGCGTGTTTAAAATGTTATTTTGGTCACCTCGCGCGCATAGTGTTATTTTGGGCACAATCACTTCTAAAAATGATATACAGGGCTTTCACCCAAGTATTCATATGTAATCTAATAAAATAAAAAAAATCAAAAATAATTATAAAATACTAAAAAATATGTTACCCTGAAAAAAAAATGTAGAAAAAATATTTATAAGAAAAAAACAAATGTATACTCACAAACTATATAACTTATGTATTATTATCATTAAAAGTAAAAACTAACTATTCAATATACTATAAAACTAATTTTTCAAGGGAAAAAAATTAAAACTATATTATAAAATATTAATAAAATTACCCGTGCATTGCACGGGTATAAAGCTAGTAAATATAAGTTTCTTAAATGAAAATACAATCTTTTTAAAATATATTTGTGATTCAATTTGGAATAGAGTTGACAGCAAAGATAAAAAAAAGAATTTACAGTAACTTGTGGGCTTCCACGTGCAACCACTGATCGTGAGTCACGGAATACCATATTAAATGACTAGTTAGTTCTTTTGTAGTAAGGTGTTAAGAGAAGCTACCAAGGTAACTAAATCTTACATTATTAACAACAAAAAGATTCATTGAAACAATGATCTACAATCAGCAGCTCTCTATGGTCTCAATCTGGAATACAGGTTGTAGGTTGCAATCCTCCACATTCACTACAATTTTGGGTTGATTATTCTTTTGCATATCCAAGTTGTTTATTTAACTTTACATTTAAGCAACCCGTTAAAACCGATCCAAACCAACCCAAACTGACTTAAAACAAATTGGGTTGGGTTATAAATTTAATTTTTATGGGTCGGGTTAAAAATTTCCAAACCGATTTATAATGGGTTGGGTCGTTTTAATGCTTTAACCAGCCCAAACCGACCCGTGTACACCCCTAATCGTGACGACCCACAGTCCCACAGATTGTGCATACAACTCTTCCTCTCTATGTGGTGGGTGTTTGGGTTACCTTAAAATGAGTAGCTTATGTTTTATAAGTATAAGTGTCAATGTGTCATATAAGTAATAAATAAATCAGAAATTATAAGTTATTAGAGTGTTTGGTAAATCAGAATTTATAAATCAGTAGAGTGTTTGGTAAATCAGAACTTATAAGTTAACTTTTTTTTATTATTTCAAAAATATTTGTTTTTTAATATATATCAATGGATGTTAATGGATAGATGTGTTTGGTAAATCAGAACTTATAAGTTAACTTTTTTTTTATTATTTTCAAAATATTTGTTTTTTAATATATATCAATGGATGTTAATGGACAGATCTCGATGAGTAGAGAAATTTGAGATATACATATCAATTTTCTAATGAACGGATCAAAAGATATATGATTTTGAAGATTTGAAAGATATTATATATTGCGTGTATCGAGAAATAGGAATAAGTTGAAAGTTAAATGTTAGGATTTCCTAACATTCAACTTATCAACATATAAGTCATAAGTTGGGCTAAAACTTAGGGGCCGTTTGGCTTACCTTAAAATGAGTAGTTTATGGCTTATAAGCATAAGTGTCATATAAGTGATAAGTATATGAGAAATTATAAGTCAGTAGAGTATTTGGTAAATCAGAACTTATAAATCAATAGAGTGTTTGGTAAATCAGAACTTATAAGTTAACTTTTTTTAATATTTTCAAAATATTTGTTTTTTTAATATATATCAATGGATGTCAATGGATAGATCTCGATAAGTAGAGAAATTTGATATATACATATCAATTTTCTTCTAATGAACGTATCAAAAGATATATGATTTTGAAGATTTGAAGGATATTATGTGTATGTTTGGGGTATCTTAAAATAAGTATCTTATGGCTTATAAGCACTTATGTCATATAAGTGATGAGTAGAGCAGAGATTAGAGTGTTTGGTAAATCAGAACTTATAATCAGTACACTGTTTGGTTAAATCAGAACTTATAATTTAACTTTTTTTTATAATTTTCAAAATATTTATTTTTTATATATAACAATGGATATCAATGGATAGATCTCGATGAATAGAGAAATTTGATATATACATATCATTTTTCTGATGAACGGATTGAGAGATATATGGTTTTGAAGATTTGAAGAATATTATATATTGCGTATATCGAGAAGAAGTTATAAGTTATAAGTTGAAAGTTAAGAATTCTTAAGGGCCTATTTCGCTCCACTTATTCTAGGTAACTTATGCCTTATAAGTTGATAAGAGCTTATGGGGGCTGTTTGTCTATTTAAGTTTTGGCTCAACTTATAACTTATATGTTGATAAGTTGAATGTTAGATATCCTTAACATTCAACTTATTCTTATAACTTATTTCTCGATATACGTAATATATAATATCCTTCAAATCTTAAAAATCATATATTTTTTGATCCGTTCATTAGAAAATTGATATGTATATATCAAATTACTCTACTCATCGAGATCTATCCATTGACATCCATTAATATATATTAAAAAACAATTTTTTTTCAAAATAATAAAAAAAAAAAGTTAACTTATAAGTTCTGATTTACCAAACACTTAAGTTCTAATTTACCAAACACTTTACTAACTTATAAGTTCTGCTCTACTTATCACTTATATGACATTTATGCTTATACGTCATAAGCTACTCTTTTTAAGATATCCCAAACATCCACTAACATTCAACTTATGGGTTTATAAGTTATAAGTTGAGATAAAACTTATTTTGGCAAATACCCCCCATAAGAACTTATGGGTTTATAAGGCATAAGTCACCAGGTTTATGAAACCTCAAACGGGGCCTATATATTGCGTGTATCGAGAAATAAGAATAAGCTGAAAGTTGAATGTTAAGGATTCCTCACATTTAACTTATCAACATATAAGTTATAAGTTGAGCTAAAACTTAAATAGGCAAACACCCCCTATAAGCTCTTATGAGCTTATAAGCCATAAGCTACCAACTACCAAGTTAAAACAAACACCCACTTACAGTAGAACCTCGATAAATGAATACCCTTGGGACCAAAAAAATATATTCATTTAGTGAGATTATTTATTTATCGATTAATGAATATTTTATTTATTTATCGATAAATAAATATTTATTCATTTAAATATTATTTTCAATTTTTTTATAATTTTTCTAATACATTTTATATTCAAATGTAACTAAAATTTATAATGGGTTTATAAAATTTATGTGATGTTTAACTACATTCATTTTTCTAACATTCTAAATTAGTTTTACATGTAACAGTGCCTGGAATAGGTACAACCATGTACATTTACAAAGTGCACTGCATCAACTTACATTCATTGTGTGTATAATATTAAAAGGTAAGATATTTACAAAATCGCTCATAATCAACTTTAGAAGCATTTTTCGAGAAAATGTGATTTATTAATGTATATAAACAGTATAAATTGGATTAAATGTATTCATATATTTATATAAATATAAATATGTTATTCGATACATAGTGATTATTCATTTATATTTAATTAGGGCCTATAGAGACTTATTTTTTTTTTATTCGTTAATGCATTTAACGAGGTTATTCATTAAGCCCATTTACCCAAGTCGGGACCGGAAAAAATTATTCATTTGTTAAGGTTATTCATTTATCGAACATTCATTTATCGAGGTTCTACTGTATTTAACTCTCTTTTTTTGTTTGAACAATAATTTAATATTAATTTGAATGGTATCTTCGATCCGAAATAATAAAATTTAAAAAAAATAAATTAATTTTAATCACATCTCAGTCCAAACTTCATTCATTTTTAATTTAAACAAAAAATTTTGAACCGAATCAAATCCAATCTCGTTCAAAATTCAAATTATATCAAAATCTATACTATTATATAAAAGCCGAAACATTAAAAGTTTTGGTACCTATTTTTTTGTACTTATTTAATTTACTCATTTACCCTTCATTATAAAAAAAATAAATACGCCTAAAATAAATAATAACATAATATAATTCATGGTAATTAGTCGAGATATTATCTTTTATAAACACCTAAAAATATCAATCGTATCATATCTTTCCATCATTAATATTTTCTTTCGAATAAAAACACGTTACCTTTTTAATTTAAAACAAATCTTACAATCATTAATATATACTAGAAAATATCACACCATAATTATCAAGAAAAATATAACACCTAAAATAAATAATAACATAATATAATTAATGGAAATTAATCAATTAACATATTAAAATTAATGGTAATTAGTCGAGCCGAAACATTAAAAGTTTTGGTACCTGTTTTTTTGTTTTTTGTGAATTTACTTATTTACCCTTCATTATAAAAAAAATAAATACACCTAAAACAAATAATAACATAATATAATTTATGGTAATTAGTCGATATATTACCTTTTATAAACACCTAAAATATCAATCGTATAATATCTTTCCATCATTAATATTTCTTTTCAAATAAAACACATTAACTTTTTAATTTAAAGCAAATATCTATACTATTAAAACACCTAAAATAAATCTACCTATACTATCTATCTATACTATTATATAAAAGTCCAAACATTAAAAGTTTTGGTACCTATTTTTTGGTATTTCATGCATTTACTTATGTACCATTCATTATAAAGAAAAATAAATACACCTAAAATAAAGAATAACATAATACAATTCATGGTAATTAGTCGAGATATTATCTTTTATAAACATCAGAAATATCAATCGTATTATATCTTTCCATCATTAATATTTCCTTTCGAATTAAAACACGTTACCTTTTTAATTTAAAACAAATCTTACAATCATTAATATATACTAGAAAATATCACACCATAATTATCAAGAAAAATATAACACCTAAAATAAATAATAACATAATATAATTAATGGAAATTAATCAATTAACATATTTAAATTAATGGTAATTAGTCGAGCCGAAACATTAAAAGTTTTGGTACCTGTTTTTTTGTTTTTTGTGAATTTACTTATTTACCCTTCATTATAAAAAATAAATACACCTAAAACAAATAATAACATAATATAATTTATGGTAATTAGTCGATATATTACCTTTTATAAACACCTAAAATATCAATCGTATAATATCTTTCCATCATTAATATTTCTTTTCAAATTAAAACACGTTAACTTTTTAATTTAAAGCAAATATCTATACTATTAAAACACCTAAAATAAATCTACCTATACTATCTATCTATACTATTATATAAAAGTCCAAACATTAAAAGTTTTGGTACCTATTTTTTGGTATTTCATGCATTTACTTATGTACCATTCATTATAAAGAAAAATAAATACACCTAAAATAAAGAATAACATAATATAATTCATGGTAATTAGTCGAGATATTATCTTTTATAAACATCAGAAATATCAATCGTATCATATCTTTCCATCATTAATATTTCCTTTCGAATTAAAACACGTTACCTTTTTAATTTAAAACAAATCTTACAATCATTAATATATATATCAGAAAATATCACACCATAATTTTCAAGAAAAATATAACACCTAAAATAAATAATAACATTTAAGGGTAATTAATCGATTAACATAATAAAATTATTGGTAATTAGTCGATTGCCTTTTTCACATTAATATAATAAATTAATGGTAATTAGTCGATTACCTTTTTCAAATTTACTTTTAACTGAAGATATTACCTTTTTATAAACACCTAAAAAGATCAATCATATCATATCTTTCAATCATTAATATTTCTTTTCAAATTAAAACACGTTATTTTTTTAATTTACAACAAATCTTACAATCGTTAATATATACCTGAAAATATTACACCATATTTTCAATTATTAATAAAATATATTAAAAATCTTATACGTTGTTTATAATAAGAAAACATTAGTATAATCCGTAAACATGAGTATACAAAAATTATTAAAAATAATGATTATAAAAAAAACAATTATAATATAATACAAATTGGTACCTATTTTTTGGTATTTCGTGAATTTACTTATTTACCCTTTGGTACATGTTTTTTGGTACTTATTTTTTGGTTATTCGTGAATTACTTATTTACCCTTTATTATAAAGAAAAATGTACGATATCTATATTATTAAAACACCTAAAATAAATCTATTTATACTATTATATAAAAGTCGAAACATTAAAAGTTTGGTTGGTCGGTACGGTACCTGTTGATTTTACTTATTTACTCTTACTTAATCGTATATGTTATTTTTACTTAATTATCCTAAGTTAATTACGTATAGTTACTAATAACTAATAAATTTTCATTTTCAGATAAAACATGTTACCTTTTCTATTTTTAAAACTAATAAAAAAATTTCATGTAAAATCCAATATCTTTTATATTTTATCTAACTAAAATTTTTCCGTTTCTAAAAATACTATGAGCAATTCTATTTAATAAAATTAATATTATAATTATAATTACTAATAATTAACCGATTACCTTTTTTATCTAAAATACGTTACATTTTCTATTTTTTCCCACTAAAACCTATTCGGGTAGCTTTATTTAAGTAAAATAAGATAACAATATTATAATAACTATTAACTACTGTAATCGATTACGTTTTTCAGTTAAAACGTATCATATTTTTTATATTTTCAAACTAATATTCATCTTTTTCTAAAAATACTACAACATATGTATAATTATTGTCATCATATCATTTAAAACTTTAAGCCTACAAAATATATGTCTTAAAATTTTTAATACAAATTTAAAAAAAGTTTTTATTATATTAAAGAACATTCGTGCATCCGTGCATTGCACTGCACGGGCTTTAAGCTAGTATACCATAATTGAAGGTTTATCTGATTTATTTTTTTTGACGAACAAGAAAATTTTATTAATACTAAAACATTACTCGAATTACATATCTAAGTATAGATATAATAAAGGAACACATTATATAATCAACACAGAAAAATGTGACAGCCACTTGATTTTTCAGAATAAAAAAAGTTAATAACAATTAAGTTTAAGTGGGTGTTTGGGGTATTTTAAAAACAGTAACTTATAAGTTAACTTTTAAATCAGTAGAGTGTTTGGAAAATCAGAACTTATAAGTTAACTTTTTTTATTTTTTTCAAAATATTTGTTTTTTAATATATGTCAATGGATAGATCTCGATGAGTAGAGTAATTTGATATATACTGATATACATATCAATTTTCTAATGAACGGATCAAAAGATATATGATTTTGAAGATTTGAAGGATATTATATATTGCGTGTATCGAGAAATAAGTTATAAGCATAACATCCCTCATAACATTCAACTTATCAACATATAAGTCATAAGTAGAGTTAAAACTTAAATAAGCGAACAACCCTCATAAATTCTTATGGCCTTATAATCCCATAAGTTAACAGTAATATGATAAAAAAAACAGGCCCTAAGTAATCTCACATGATTTAGGTGACGGGCATGCATTTAAGTGTCGTTTTGACACAACTTTTCGTGTATGTTTGGGGTATCTTAAAAATGAGTAGCTTATGGCTTATAAGCACTTATGTCATATAAGTGATAAGTAGAGAAAAGATTATAAGTCAGTAGAGTGTTTGGTAAATTAGAACTTATAAATCAGTAGAGTGTTTGGTAAATCAGAACTTATAAGTTAACTTTTTTTATTATTTTCAAAATATTTGTTTTTTAATATATATCAATGGATAGATATCGATGAGTAGAGAAATTTGAGATATACATATCAATTTTCTAATGAACTGGTCAAAAGATATATGATTTTGAATATTTGAAGGATATTATGGGGGTGTTTGTCTATCGAGAAAAATGGACTTATCTGAGGATAAGTCCGTTTCAACTTATTTCGGACCGTTTGTGTGCACAAGTAGAACGGACTTATTTTGCCAAATAAGTTGATAAGTGATAAGTTAGTAATGACGTACTTTTTTCCAACTTATTTCGTATTACTTGATTTTTTAACTTGTTTAATATTTTATATTTTTACATTTATATTTATAAATGTCATATGCATGTACTGGGATTATTATATTAAATAATTAATATTTTTAAATTTAATTTAATAAAAATTTTACCAACTTATAAGTTAAACACCCAAACACGAAAATATAAGTTGTAAGTCACTTATTACTTACTTCATATAATTTACTTACTTCATATAAGTGTTAAGTAACTTATTTTAAGATTTCCCAAACGGCCCCTATATATTGCGTGTATTGAGAAATAAGTTATAAGCATAAGTTGAATGTTAGAATTTTCTAACATTCAACTTATCAACATATAAGTCATAAGTTGAGCTAAAACTTAAATAGGCAAACACCCCCATAAGTACTTATGGCCTTATAAGCCATAAGTTGAAAGAAAAATGAAAAGCCAAACAGGGTCTTCCTAAGGCCTTGTGGACTTATTTTCGGATAAAAATTTTATATTTTGGTAAAAAAAAATTGAGTATTTACCAAATATACTATTATTTATAATTCCTTTTGCAAATATACGTTCTTCCCCAATTCCTTGCATATTTACGTTGCTGTTTTGAGAAATTGCAAATATACGATCTCTCTCCCCTTCCCCGCTGATCCATCCTTCCTCGTTGCCCGCTGACCGTCGACCCATACCCACACCTCCACCATCTTCTTCGACAGCTCCATCACCACAACCACCATCAATCTCCAATCTTCGACCCGACCTCCTTCAGATTGGGGCCGCAGGCCGACGACCACGTTTCCAGTTAAGAGTCAATAAAGAACTGATTTGTATTGAAATTGTTGGTTCAATTTCGAACTCGTCGGGAAGTTCTATTTTGATGGCGTTAAGAAACTATGATTGTGAGTGTTCGGTTATGAATTTTGATGATGGATTGAGATTTTGGGAGATTTATACGGGATTAACAAATGTTTGTATACAAGTTTTGAAGTTGAAATTGGCTGTACAACAACATTCGCAGTTGTTAATTTGTGTGATGTAGTCAAAGAGTGAGCAATGATGTTCTCGATGATTAATTTTAGACTTTGTTTTAGATTTTGGTTGATTTTGGATGAAGTTAATTTTGGTTGATTTCAGTTGATTTAGGTTGCAATTAGTTGATTTGAGTTGCTTTCAGATTTATTAAATTATAAAAAAGTTGCATCTGGTTGATTTTAGTTGATCCGTATTTTTGCATTTTTTTAATAGTCCGTATTTTAGTTGATTTTGGTGGATTTGGGTTGCAAGGCCCCGCCAGGGGCAATATTCAACCAAATGAAACCACAACCAACTTGTTGAAAGTGGTTGCCCCTGCGGGGCCATGCAACCCAAATAGAATCCCACCTTAAAAAAAAGTTGCATTCAGTTGCTGATTTGGGTTGCAAGGCCCCGCCAGGGGCAATATTCAACCAAATGCAACCACATTCAACTTTTTTTAAGGTGGGTGATTTTGGTGGATTTGGGTTGCAAGGCCCCGCCAGGGGCAATATTCAACCAAATGTCACATTCAACTTGTTGAAAGTGGTTGCATTCAGTTGAAAGCGGTTGCCCCTGCGGGGCCATGCAACCCAAATCCACCAAAATAGAATCCCACCTTAAAAAAAAGTTGCATTCAGTTGCTGATTTGGGTTGCAAGGCCCCGCCAGGGGCAATATTCAACCAAATGCAACCATATTCAACTTGTTGAAAGTGGTTGCCCCTGCGGGGCCATGCAACCCAAATCCACCAAAATAGAATCCCACCTTAAAAAAAAAAGTTGCATTCAGTTGCTGATTTGGGTTGCAAGGCCCCGCCAGGGGCAATATTCAACCAAATGCAACCATATTCAACTTGTTGAAAGTGGTTGCCCCTGCGGGGCCATGCAACCCAAATCCACCAAAATAAAATCCCACCTTAAAAAAAAAGTTGCATTCAGTTGCTGATTTGGGTTGCAAGGCCCCGCCAGGGGCAATATTCAACCAAATGCAACCATATTCAACTTGTTGAAAGTGGTTGCCCCTGCGGGGCCATGCAACCCAAATCCACCAAAATAGAATCCCACCTTAAAAAAAAAAAAAGTTGCATTCAGTTGCTGATTTGGGTTGCAAGGCCCCGCCAGGGGCAATATTCAACCAAATGCAACCATATTCAACTTGTTGAAAGTGGTTGCCCCTGCGGGGCCATGCAACCCAAATCCACCAAAATAGAATCCCACCTTAAAAAAAAAAGTTGCATTCAGTTGCTGATTTGGGTTGCAAGGCCCCGCCAGGGGCAATATTCAACCAAATGCAACCATATTCAACTTGTTGAAAGTGGTTGCCCCTGCGGGGCCATGCAACCCAAATCCACCAAAATAGAATCCCACCTTAAAAAAAAGTTGCATTCAGTTGCTGATTTGGGTTGCATTCAGTTGCTGATTTGGGTTGCATGGCCCCGCAAGGGCAACCACTTTCAACTGAACATGCAACTAAATTTCTGATTTCATGTTCCATTTTTCAAAAGTGATTTTCGACCTCATTTTTGGACTCTATATATATATTAGAGTCCAAAAATGAGGTCGAAAATGGAAATTGAAAAATGGAACATGAAATCAGTAATTTAGTTGCATGTTCAGTTGAAAGTGGTTGCCCCTGCGGGGCCATGCAACCCAAATCCAAATCAACCAAAATAGCATCCCATCTAAAAAAAAAAAAAAAAAAAAGGTACACAGGCGTGTGAATCACATGGAGGGCACATAGAGGGCACATGGAGGGCACATGGGGGGAGGGGTGTAGTATTTTTGCAATTTTGAAACTTAGTATAGTAAAATTGCAAATAGTTTAGTAAAATTGCAAATAGCTATTCTTAACAAAAGTAAATGTGCAAAAATTTACTTTTTCTTATTTATTTATGAAAAAAGCTCAAAAAAATTTATAAAAGTATTTAATGTATATTTGAGATATGAGTTGCAAAAATAAGTTGAAAAGTTAGGAATTTCTAACTTTGTCTTAAAATAAGTTGATTTATTCTGGAAAAAAGTTCCCCCAAACACCCCCTAAGACTGTCAAACTCTTCAACAGCCCGTTTTGATTAATTTAAAAAATATTATTATTTATAATTTAAAGTTATTGTTTTAAATAAAAAGTTATAATTTTAATTTTAAAGTATATTCATTTAACTAAATTTACTTAAAATAAATTTATTTAAAAAAATTGACCAAAAAAATAGAAATTTATATTTTTAAAAATAAAATAAAATTATAAAATACAAATATATGCAAAAAATATAATACGAGTTAAAAAATAACACAAGTATCTAAAAATTGATATGAAAAAAAAAATGAGCTAAACAAATACCACAAAAATACATAAATGTTTTAAACTAAAACTAACTTTAAGTTACCTAGCCACTTAAACAGGCTCTCGAAGTATCTTTTATATTATTAATAGCACAACAGCAACAGGGGGTTTTGGAAGACAATTTAATCCACCTCATCGGCCACGTATATGCCACATCAGCTGCCACCTCAGCTACTATATTGTATTAATAATAAAAAAATGATTTTAGTGAGAATTGAACCTATGACCTCTAAGTTAGAAGTAAGAGTCTTTACCACTATGCTAGACATGATATTTTGATTATAATTTAAAACTCATCATTAATATATCGTGAGACAACCCTTATATATATTATTAAATGATAAAAAATTGTTTCTAGAAAGAATTGTACCCTTGACAACCCTCATATATAATATTAAAGCATTCTAACTTAGAAGGGGAATTTCTTACCATTAGGCTACACAACAGCTTTGAAAATATTATAAAACAAATTATTAATATATCGCGAGACAACCCCATATATTATATTAATAATAAAAAAAATTGTTCCTAATAAGAATTAAATCATTGACCTCTAACTTAGAATGAAGATTCCTTATCACTATGCTACATTAATTTTGAATATATTATAAAACGCAATATTAATATATCGTGAGACAATTTAATTATCATGAAATTACTAAATTACCCCTCCTATATTATATAAATGATAAAAAGAATTGTTTCTAATGAAAATAAAACCTCTTACCTCTAATTTAGAAGTGAGATTTTTTTACCTCTTACCATTTAATTATAAAGTAACATAAATATATTGTAAGTGAGAATCTTTTTCACTATGCTAGATATGAGTTTTGAATATATTCTAAAACTCACTATTAATATTAATATCGTGAGACAAGCCTCATATATTATATTAATTATAAAAAATTGTTCATAAAGAGAATTGAACAATTGACCTCTAACTTTGAAAAAAAAATAGTTATCACTATACTAGACAATAGTTTTGGATATATTGTAAAACTCATTATTAACATATCGAGAGACAATTTAATTATCATGAAATTACTAAATTACTAAATTATATTAATAATAACATTTCACTAATATATCGCTAATGTAATAAAGAGAATTGAACCCTTAACCTCTAACTTATGAAAAAGATTATTTACCATTATAGTAGACATTAGTTTTGGATATATTGAAAAGCTCATTATTAATATATCGAGCGACAATTTAATTATTATGAAATTACTAAATTATCTCTCCTATATTATATTAATAATAATATGTTATTAATATATAGCTAATGTAACATTTTACAAGAATACATATATATAATTGCACTACATGTGATGCTAGAGGTTGTCCGTGACTTGCACGGGCTGCAAAGCTAGTTACGACTTATTTTTTGTCCTAAAATTAAAACCACCCATATCCACTTTAAGTTATGTATTTATGTATATTTAAAATTTTCAATTTAAAGTTAATTTTAGTTCAAAAAAGTTAACATCATATTTTTTTCAACTTATTTTTCTTTACATCAATTTTTAAATATTTGAATCACCTTTTTAACTCGTATTATATTCTTTGCACATATTTTTATTTTATATTTTTATATTATAATTAAAAAATTTAAATTTCTATTTTTTTAATCAATATTTTTTAAATACTTTTTTTAAAATAAAATTTATCAAATAAAATATAACTAACTTAAAATTAAAATTATCACTTTACATACATTTTTGAAGTTAACCCAAACAAACTCTTCAAATGTTTGTTGATAAGTAATCTCTTTTGCAGCAATAACACTTATTGATAAAAAAAAAAATCTATCACAAATTGCCCCACTATAATATCCAACGTAATTTAAGTTTAGAAGGCACGAAAATTAATCGTGGTGTTTGCACGAGTGTAGATACGGAAAATGATGTATGTAGTAGCTTCACCATGATCAAAACTCGCTAATTGTGGTCATAAAATATGGAGTTTTTTTTTTTCTTCTATTTGTTCAAGTAAAATATTGAGTTTTCGAATAGAAGGAAAAAATGTCTAAATCACATGAAGGTTGACTTCCTTACCCTGCTACAGCCTACGGGACCTGCCAAATGGGTAGCTTGTCTTTTCAGTGACGTACATTTCTTGCTCCATTCTAATTGACTGTTATAACGTAGGGAAATTCAAGTCACATGATTCAAATTTTTGAACAATTTTTATTGTGTATACGACAGTATACCCTGTTAGACTTGGGCCGCATTTAAAGTGGGTTCGACGCTCCCTGTTTTTCTGGATAAGGAAAGCAAATAGGACACTGGTATGAAAAACACAGGAACACATCTAAAATATAAAGTGGATGCACTCATCTACCGGAGTTTGATCCAGTGTTTTGCATGCTAAACTTAATAGTCACCACCAGTCTTGTTACCAATTTACAGTTACAGAAGAAATTTAAAGAGTACAGAAGGATAAACAGCGATTTCGGACCCCCAGGTTAAAAAGGAAAAAAAATATATATATTAGAAAAATACACATTTCTTGACCGGTATATAGTTCACTATAATCTTAAGATAGTTCTAAGTGTATCAGAAAGGTTTTGTATGGTTTGCTGCTCTTGAGTTGCTTGCAGGTCCTGAAGTGGCATCTCTTCATAGCACCTGCATCGGAAGTATAGGGTTAAATACCAGATGACAGCCCTTGTTGGCACAAAGGTAAGTTCCACAATTTAGCCCTACTAATAACTTGGCTTTCATATTAAAGATAAAAACATGTTGGGATACAAAAACGGGGAAATTGGTATTACATCTTGTGGTAAGCTAAAGCCTGGGCAAGGTTCATAAGAGTAGGGCTTGAAGTGAGTCTTTGATACACACTTGGAGGAAGGGGAACCTGAACAGTAGAAAACCATATAACTAAAAGTTCAAAACTAATTAACTGCGAACCATGCACATGGATATAATCAGAAAGACAGAAAAAGACCTCATTTTGCCTGCTCCTTCCCTTTTTAGATTGCCCGTCACCTGCAAAGAGCTCCTGCATGGTTTCCACAGCAATATTTCCACCACTATCACGGCATCCAAGCACATTGTTCGACAACAATGCAATGGGTGATATATCGGTTGCCCTTAAAAATGGGATGGGTACCGTATTTCCGGCAGCATAGATGGACCAAAGCTGCAATGACACATAATCTCCAATTAAAATGCCAAAAATAGAGTAGAACATAAGCGACTAGATTTTATTTTATTATTCTGACTACGCTGATGACTAGTGTGCATCACCCTGGAAGGGGAAAAAAACAGAACCAATTAACAACGATCTCAGCAGGATTTATAGACGGTTCTTTTTACAAAGATTTGCACAATGGGTGGACTGGCAGATCCATCACTTGGAAAAAAAATAAAGGACATGCAAAGTACCTTATCTAATGCTTTTCTACTAACAGTTTCATTCCTTAATGTGCCACTGCTTGGACCTCCACTTCCAACATTTGCCTGAGAAATGCTATTTTGCTTTAGTTTCTGATCAGGAGTAAGTAATACTGAAGGACTGGTTGCCTGCATAGTATCTGCAGCATGTGCTCCTAAATTCTTGAGGGTATCTGTTGAAACCTGAACTGTATCTCCAACCCTAAAAGATTAATAAAAATTAATTTAAGCATGCTAATAAGAACGGCTTATTTATTAGATTAATAATGACAACAATTATACATAAATAGTTCCAACCTCGTGCAAGCTAAAGCATGGTCACTGACATGCTTCAATTTTGAAACAGTACCACTAGTTTTTGACAAATCTATTCAGCACATAATTTGATAATATAGCTTATTGTCAATTTTACATATCGATATCTTTGGACATCACCCGAAAATAAAATTATATTAAAAAAGAATTAGCATAGGTATGCTCAAAAATGTTTTAAGAAAAAAGAAATAGGTGACTGCTAAAAATGACAGCAGAGAAACCACATTTAACATCTCCTCATGAGTAAAAGAGAGAAATACATCTCAACTTTTTCCCGAATGGCATACACAAGTTTCTAGAAAGTGGTAGAGCAAGTAAAGCAAGTCAATTATGATCAAGCAAAACAGTAAGGTATTTCATTTCATAAAAATAATGCTACGCAAAAGGCAAAACATCAAGATTGTAATAACCCTAATTTTTGTACTATTGTAAAAGGACCCGGATGAATAGTAATTCCGGTATGTAAGAAAAACAAATCCTACCCGCTTTTGAGTAATGAAATTTGAGGTTTTTAATTTCATATTAAGATTATATAAGTGAAATGAGTGTATGTAAAAGCCATCGAAATTCGAAAAATCCTATTCGTTAATAACCTACATTATTCGAGCAAACAATAAATACGAAAGAAATGACAAGGCCAAGGATATATTAAATTTAGAAACTCTATATTGTAAGTGTGAAAAATGAGGATTTAAGGAATGAAAAACCACTTGGAGAGAATTTTACTACCAAAAATATTTTAGGAATTAATTTAGTATTGCATGGAAATTATGGAATAAATTGGAAAATGATCAAGAATCAAGATGCATGCAAAACCCATGCAAGGTGGTTGGTCATGCATGCAACCAAGTCAAAAAGGAGGACCAACTAATAGTTAGAAACTAAGTTAAAAACCAACTATTTAGTTAGCAACCAAGTTCCATAATTTAGGGATCACCAAGTAAATAAAGGGTAACCTAGGCTTTGAAAAATGGACTCTAGCTACTAGATATTATGCATAAGAGAATACATATTATATAATTACACACTAGCACAAGTAGCCAAGCAAGCAAAACAACTCTCTCTCTTTTACACTCTCGGCCGAACAAGAAAAAGGAGGAAGAAAAAAAAAAATTCCTTCATGGCTTCTAGTCTTCCACCCACACCTGAATTCCAAGATTAATTCCCAAGCTCCCTCAAAGTTAAATTAAGGTATGTACAAAGTTTCAAAATTTTTCATCAAGTGTAGATAGGTTAGAAAAATTCTCAAAGTTCATAGTGAATAGTGACTCATGATGAAACTTTGCTTTGATTCTAAAGTTTAGTGTTCATAAGAGATAACCAAGGTGTTCTTAGTGTAAAGGTCCTACAAGCTTCAAGAAGGTAAGAACATCTCATCTTAGCTTTGTCATCTTTAGATTTTAAGAAATTATGTAAAGAATACAAGTATGAAGTGGTTTTGTGGATTTTAGTCGTTAAAGATTTTGTAGTTGTGAAAAATCTTGGATATTGATAAAACAAAGTTACCACTGAACTTGGAGACTTGTGATGATGATATTGTGATGTCAAAGTTGTATGGTTGCTTTGGTGGTGTATTTGGAGTATACGAAAATTGGAAATCATCGTTTTATAGCCGTTATAATGCCGGATTTTTGATAAACCTTTTGTGCAGAAACTCAATATTTGTTAAAATTATATTTTTGGACCAAACTGCTTAGAAACATGTAGATCTGGTCTAGTAGAGTATTTGAAGAATTTGAATCGCATAAAAAGGATTTACGGTTTAAGAGTTATGCTCGTTTTAGTAAAATCGGTTTAAACGAACGAATCGTGTAAAACTACTGTCTTGGCAGTGATATTCGGACCACTTGAAAACGAATACTTGGGACATCTCCATCTGAGTCTCCATATACTTGGGAAAATACTTATCCAAGAATAGTCTGCAGAACCTCTCCCAAGTTACTACGCCTACCGGTTCCAAGTTACGTTTGGCCACCCACCAATAGTTCGCCTCTCCTTTCAGTAAATAAGCAGCAAAGACCGTCTTCTGGGTCTCATCCACGCCTAAGATCTCGAAGGAGTTTTCCATCTCCTTCAGCCAAGCTCTTGCTGCTACAGGGTCAGCAGTGCCTTGAAATTCTGGGGGTTTCAGGGATTTGAAGGCTCGAAAGGCGCCAGCATTGGCGGTGTTGAGGTTCCTTGGTGGTGGGGGTGGTTGCTGTAAGTTCTGCCTGAGCAAATTCATAAATTGCTCTATAGGATTTTCATCTCTGCCTTCCTCAATTTGAGTGGCTTCCTCCTCTCCCTCCTCCTGATCTGCATTATCCTGCTCATTAAAGTCTTGCCCTTCCTCCTCATGGGCTTGACTTTGGCGCGGCTCTTCCTCTCTGCGCTGATCATTGCCATGGGTGGCAGATTCAGCATTGTGGTCTACTGTGTTTCTTCGTCTGGACGGCATTTTTCTGAAAACATATAAATTTATATATATACAATTGTTAGGGTTACCTTGCATAAGCAAGTGCTACCTAAAAGGGTAGTTCATTTCTGATATATGAATGTGTTCTTGTTGTAAGCAGTTAATATAAGAGCATTGTACGTAACGGTCTTAAACAGAACTTAGTACAAAAAAGGCAAACAACCATAAATATATAAAGGGGTACCATCAAAGGGTTACCCTGAAGAGTCACAGGTCACATAATACATCATCTGAATACATAGGGCCTACCAAAAGATACAACACATGCTTTCCAGTCGGACTAGCTGCTACTACTATACCAAAAGTACAACTACCATCTATAGTCCTCACTGGAAAGCTAACAGTCATAAGAAATCATCTGGATACATCAATCCTACCAAAAGATACATAACAAGCTTTTCCAGTCGGACTAGCTACTACTATCCCCAAAAGTACATCTATCATCCACACTGGAAAGCTAACAGTCATACATATCAATAACGGTGGGAGCGGGTCTCGTCCCTGATCCTCCTCATGGCTGAAGATAGAATCCCCTCTGCCTCTCTCCCCCTAATACTCCCGTCTGAGCGGGATGATGCCCTGAGCCTAGAGAGGGCCCTCCGCTCGAACCGGAATGTCATCCATCGCAACTCTCTGGCTACAGAATCTGTCCTCTCCCGACGGGTGTGGTGTCGGTGCCTCCTCTCCTCTCTCAGCTGAAACCTCAGCTCCTCAGTCCGAGCCTCAGCCGCTACCAGCCTAGCGGTGAGTCGGGCTACCTCCCAGTCGTACTCCGCAGCCAAGACAACAGGGATCGGGGGTGGGGGTGGGGGTGGGGGTGGGGGTGGGGGTGGGGGTTGGGGTGGGGGTTGGGGTGGGGGTGGGGGTGGGGACTGCGGCTCACTCTGCGGGGCCATCTCAGTATCAGCATCATAAGCAACCAGCTCCTCCGACTCCTCTGCGGGAAGTGGGCTCAACGGTGGGGAGACAGGCAGAGGAGTCGGAGGAGCTGATTGCTTATGATGCTGATACTGAGATGGCCCCGCAGAGTGAGCCGCAGTCCCCACCCCCACCCCCGATCCCTGTTGTCTTAGCTGCGGAGTACGACTGGGAGGTAGCCCGAATCACCGCTAGGCTGGTAGCGGCTGAGGCTCGAACCGAGGAGCTGAGGTTTCAGCTGAGAGAGGAGAGGACACCACACCCGTCGGGAGAGGACAGATTCTGTAGCCAGAGAGTTGCGATGGATGACATTCCGGTTCGAGCGGAGGGCCCTCTCTAGGCTCAGGGCATCATCCCGCTCAGACGGGAGTATTAGGGGGAGAGAGGCAGAGCGGATTCTATCATCAGCCATGAGGAGGATCAGGGACGAGACCGCTCCCACCGTTATTGATATGTATGACTGTTAGCTTTCCAGTGTGGACCATAGATGATAGATGTACTTTTGGGGATAGTAGTAGCTAGTCTGACTGGAAAAGCTTGTTATGTATCTTTTGGTAGGATTGATGTATCCAGATGATTTCTTATGACTGTTAGCTTTCCAGTGAGGACTATAGATGGTAGTTGTACTTTTGGTATAATAGTAGCAGCTAATCCAACTGGAAAGCATGTGTTGTATCTTTTGGTAGGCCATATGTATTCAGATGATGTATTATGTGACCTGTGACTCTTCAGGGTAACCCTTTGATGGTACCCCTTTATATATGTATGGTTGTTTGCCTTTTTTGTACTAAGTTCTGTTTAAGACCATTACGTACAGTGCTCTTATATTAACTGCTTACAACAAGAACACATTCATGTATCAGGAATGAACTACCCTTTTAGGTAGCACTTGCTTATGCAAGGTAACCCTAACAATTGTATATATATAAATTTATATGTTTTCAGAAAAATGCCGCCCAGACGAAGAAACACAGTAGACCACAATGCTGAATCTGCCACCCATGGCAATGATCAGCGCAGAGAGGAAGAGCCGCGCCAAAGTCAAGCCCATGAGGAGGAAGGGCAAGACTTTAATGAGCAGGATAATGCAGATCAGGAGGAGGGAGAGGAGGAAGCCACTCAAATTGAGGAAGGCAGAGATGAAAATCCTATAGAGCAATTTATGAATTTGCTCAGGCAGAACTTACAGCAACCACCCCCACCACCAAGGAACCTCAACACCGCCAATGCTGGCGCCTTTCGAGCCTTCAAATCCCTGAAACCCCAGAATTTCAAGGCACTGCTGACCCTGTAGCAGCAAGAGCTTGGCTGAAGGAGATGGAAAAATCCTTCGAGATCTTAGGCGTGGATGAGACCCAGAAGACGGTCTTTGCTGCTTATTTACTGAAAGGAGAGGCGAACTATTGGTGGGAGGCCAAACGTAACTTGGAACCGGTAGGCGTAGTAACTTGGGAGAGGTTCTGCAGACTATTCTTGGATAAATATTTTCCCAAGTATATGGAGACTCAGATGGAGATGTCCCAAGTATTCGTTTTCAAGTGGTCCGAATATCACTGCCAAGACAGTAGTTTTACACGATTCGTTCGTTTAAACCGATTTTACTAAAACGAGCATAACTCTTAAACCGTAAATCCTTTTTATGCAATTCAAATTCTCAAATACTCTAAAGGACCAGATCTATGTTTCTAAGCAGTTTGGTCCAAAAATATAATCTTAACAAATCGTGAGTTTCTGCACAAAAGGTTTATCAAAAATCCGGCATTATAACGGCTATAAAACGATGATTTCCAATTTTCGTATACTCCAAATACACCACCAAAGCAACCATACAACTTTGACATCACAATATCATCATCACAAGTCTCCAAGTTCAGTGGTAACTTTGTTTTATCAATATCCAAGATTTTTCACAAATACAAAATCTTTAACCACTAAAATCCACAAAACCACTTCATACTTGTAATTCTTTACATAATTTCTTAAAATCTAAAGATGACAAAGCTAAGATGAGATGTTCTTACCTTCTTGAAGCTTGTAGGACCTTTACACTGCTTGATTTACTCCAAGAACACCTTGGTTATCTCTTATGAACACTAAACTTTAGAATCAAAGCAAAGTTTCATCATGAGTCACTATTCACTATGAACTTTGAGAATTTTTCTAACCTATCTACACTTAATGAAAAATTATGAAACTTTGTGCATACCTTAATTTAACTTTGAGGGAGCTTGGGAATTAATCTTGGAATTTAGGTGTGGGTGGAAGCCATGAAGAAAATTTTTCTTTTCTTCCTCCTTTTTCTTGTTCGGCCGAGAATGTAAAAGAGAGAGTTGTTTTGCTTGCTTGGCTACTTGTGCTAGTGTGTAATTATATAATATGTATTCTCTTATGCATAATATCTAGTAGCTAGAGTCCATTTTTCAAAGCCTAGGTTACCCTTTATTTACTTGGTGATCCCTAAATTATGGAACTTGGTTGCTAACTAAGTAGTTGGTTTTTAACTTAGTTTCTAACTATTAGTTGGTCCTCCTTTTTGACTTGGTTGCATGCATGACCAACCACCTTGCATGGGTCTTGCATGCATCTTGATTCTTGATCATTTTCCAATTTATTCCATAATTTTCATGCAATACTAAATTAATTCCTAAAATATACTTGGTAGTAAAATTCTCTCCAAGTGGTTTTTCATTCCTTAAATCCTCATTTTAGCACACTTACAATATAGAGTTTCTAAATTTAATATATCCTTGGCCTTGTCATTTCTTTCGTATTTATAGGTTGCTCGAATAATGTAGGTTATTAACGAAGTAGGATTTTTCGAATTTCGATGGCTTCTACATACACTCATTTCACTTATATAATCTTAATATGAAATTAAAAACCTCAAATTTTCATTACTCAAAAGCGGGTAGGATTTGTTTTTCTTACATACCGGAATTACTATTCATCCGGGTCCTTTTACAATAGTACAAAAATTAGGGTTATTACAAAGATATTTTGACTGAGATGGTATATAGAGTCTGTTCACATGTAATAAAAAGGAAACCAACATAAATGTTTGGCTTTATGTTAGATGTTAGAATCGTTTCCTTCACCAGGCATATGAAAAGTAAGAAATATATGGTTTCAAGGCAGTACCGGGGTTCAACTGATTTAGATACTGTGCCCCTTGATAAGGTACTTCCAATACGGCCCAGAGCAGGTGAATGATCTTTAACCTTCAGCCCTTCAATTGTTTTGTCCATCTCAACAGCACCACGAACTACTACAGTCCCAAAGTCACCTAGGTAACACAGGACCCATAACAATGATCAAAACACATGAGCCTCTCCACTACATTTCTTCATTTGGATTAAAAAAAATAATAGCATTAATGACAGGTAGAGAAAATACATTTTATCTATTGGTCTTTCAAATTGTTGAATGAACATCATTTTCTTCTATGTTCGAACATAAAAAATTATTAAGCTTACATTTAAAATACATCATATTGTTTCCCAGTACAACTGTAGCCTCGCTACTAGTTATTTTTTGAATGAAATGACCATAAAACCAAGAAACTGAAATATTGGACACAAACTGAAGAGCTAACAAATAACCTAAGATAGAACATAAAATACATTTCTATTATGACTAATAATTTATTAGAAATTAGGCACAATTATTATTATGTTCATGGTTCTTCAAAAAAAATTTGTACCCCACCCAGTAAATCCTAACTGCATCCCTGCTTGAAGAGTTCCCTGAATCCAAGAGTCCATAAAGTTCAATACAACTTCTCAGAGAGTCAAGACGGGTTCACATATCTCAAGTGTGCATTCAGCTGCTTTAGGATGCTCTTAAAGTTTGCTGTACATCATTTGACAATTTGAAACTGGAATTTTATTTAATAGCTATATCAATCCGTACATAAAACAGATGTCAAACTAAGAACAAAATATTGGTAGACAGTTCATTGTTTAGAAGGATTATCAGTATCATGTATTGTAAAAGTTAGTGGTCCACCCTTGCAAATATAGGATATAGCCATATTGTACCTCACAAAACTCACATTCCCACACTATCTGACTATATGTGAAAACACGATCATAAATAAATTGTTATAATTCATGAATACATGAAACTAAAAGGAATAACTCGCATGACAGAAATTACATGCATTATACCTTCTTCAGTCTGTTGAGCACCCTGAGGTGCAGTTCCAGGTATACTTCCAACTTGTAACACATTGGGAACCAAAAGACCAGCATCCTGAGGCCTGGATGGGACAGTATCTCCATATTCTTCATTCACTTTTAGTCCTCCCATTGACTATACAAATGGAAGCTGTAATTATGATGATGGCTGATTTTTCAAGGAAAAACATTCGCTACATGTGAAAAGACTAGAATATAGATGCTACCGAAAGTGTTGAGAATCATACACTATCTCCAGGTACAAAAGTTCCTGATGCAATAGTTTGTGCTTCCAAAACCATTAATGCCCTCACTTGCTTTGCTTTCTCCAGCTTGGGCAACATTATGGAAGCTCCAGTTTTGCATTTCTCAATGTATTTATGCTGATGTTTAAACCAGGGCCACAAACTTAAGTTAGATTAGTATGTACAAATACATATTAAAGTATGTGCTAATATATACAACTTCAGGTCAGCATAGGAAGCTCAATTGTGGATATTATAAACATAGTTCCAGCAAAACTCATTCATCTCCATATTACTAGATAAGTTGACACTATAATTGATATTTACCAAACATCAAACAAGTATAGTTCAAAACTTCAAAATATATTTTTACTAGTTCAAATGCTATTTTATAATCAAGAATCAAGCTCGACTTCAACACAAACCAAACATGTAATACCCAGTGTATCCCGCTCGTAGAGCATGGTCTGGGGAGGCAAAGATGTATGTAGACCTTATGTTGACTGTTGAGCACGATTTATTATGACGTAATGGCAAAATATAATAATAATCAATCAAAAACAAAAATGAAGCTCACTATATTTGCCATAATATTTTAAAATTAAAGATGGTTAATTATCATATATTAACAGTGAGAAGTTTTAATTGTAGGATAAAATACCATATTTTTACAATATAAACTCATACATAGCTATCATGGCATCAGTCATGTCACTGTAACAGTAGGTGTTAGTCTAGGAGTCCATGCGGGTAAGCTACAAGAAATTCTTGCCTTACTAGAAGTCTGGAACCTAGACAGTTGCCTAAGCAGTGAGGCATTTTGACCATGCCTTGCCTCATCTAGATGCCATGACAACAGTCTTGTTGGGTTTCAACTTTCAACCCAATATGATGATATGGGCTTTGTGTGATACAAGACATATATGGGTTGGATAATAATTGTATGTGTAGACAATTATTATATATGATATGTCTTGGTCAAAAAGTTGAATATTTAGACACTAAGAATGGAAGGCTTGTATAACAAGTATGTGAATACTTGTACAACAAGTATGGTAAGTCTTGGTGACTAAGTTTTGGATGGCTATATAAACATGGTCATATATTTGTTTGATAAGAGAATACTTAAGATGTAAACTTAGGTATTGTTTGGGAGGTGTTCGAGCATTGTTTGGCTCAAGTATCGGTTTGGGACACCATTGAAGCACTATTGTTTTGATGTATTATTGATAACTGTTTTGATTAATAATACAAGTTGGGACGTGGTGGTTTCTGCGTCAAATAATAGTTTGGTGTTCTTGTTTTGCTTTTACTTATTGATTTGATTAGAAGTAGAAGTGATACTTGAATAACGTGTGACCGTGCTTTAGTGGATCTTGTTACGAATTGATTGGTTGTGTGTGTGCTTTGCATTGGTGGTTTGTGAATCTCGGATTGTGTAGTCCCCTAACAAGTCTAACTGTGTACATAGCTTAAGGGGTTTATACATTTGACAATTGCAAGTCAAATAATTTTTAAAAAAAGTACTTCTTTTAAAATGTAATGCTACAACTGTAAAGTCTTAAACTTAAGTCTCTTAGAAGAATAGCATCATTTATGCTTTAATACAACCCCAGTTTACTTCCTCAATTCTATGAGATAAGTAGTAAGAAGGAAAAGTTGGCGCTGATAGTAAATTATGTCGCATGCGGCATACCTTTAACATCTCAGTTGCAGTAGGACGAAGACGAGGTTCTTTTGTAAGGCACTTTGCAATGAAATCGTGAAATACAAGAGACCTGCAAATGCAAATTACAGTTAACCTCTATAAATTATTAACCTCGGGACCGGTGAAATTAATTAATTTATCGAGTTTATTAATGTATTGAAGTAATAAATACATTTTAAATATTAATTTATTGTGGGGTATAATTTATTGAGGTTCTGCCTGTACTTGTAGTGAAGTGACTGGTCCTAGAATTTCAAAAGGTAATAAGACTAGTGATGATGGCTATAATAAAACAGTGACTAGAAGAGAGCCCAAACACACATTCATTAATACTGTTTTAGTTACTCTATGCATATATACGTGAGACTAGGAGTTTAATATTTCAGAACATGGCCCTTAGAGAGGCAGAACCTGATAGTTCTTTAAACATATTCTCCGATCACCTCTTAATAAAACTTTGACCAGTAATAATGGTCAATCCAGAGAATCTGTTTCATTGGACTACTAAATGGTTATAGTAAAGTGGATTGCCAAATTGATTTTTCAAGGTATAGAGACCACTAGTTTAAATTTCAAAGATACCTCCTGCATCTCACTTTTAAAAAGATCTTGTTACACTAAGAGCAAATATACAATATGCAAACACAGGACTAACAAAACAACCGAGGGACTCGAAACACAAGCTTCCAAGAACCAAGACCAACATACTGATACAGCACCAAAATTATAATTAATTGAAAAGATTGAGCAAATACCATTTCTCTTTATCCTCGAGCATCGGAGCTGGCTCAATGGATATCATAAACAATACCTACAACAAATGAAGTACATATTTAGGGCTGGGTAGGGAGGTGGGAGTAGCATTGCCATGCCATATACTTGAGGCCTACTATGATGTATGCTCTGTTCATTTAATAGTCAAGTTCCAATCCAGGTACCAAAATGAAGATTTGTATCAATTGCTAATTATGGTTTCACAATTGCCCTAAGTAATTTAATTTTCACATAACTCAAACATAACCCATTTTTCTGAGATTGAAAACCTTAACCATGTCATTTTTGTCGATACAACTTGACTTTGACCAAAATTCAGGGGAGAAATCAAAATAATGTAACTGGACCGATTGCAGATTTCCAACTTCACTGTTCAACCCTGAGCGTCCTAATTTCAATTTTCATGGTCCTTCATTCCAGAGTTCTCTTTCCAGTACATAATGCAACTTTAACATACCTTCTAGAACAATCGACTCGGACTGATTAACCATTTACGTTGTCATTATCAACTAAGAAAATGTGAACATATTATTGCAAAGGCCAGGTCATAGCTAATAAAATTCCCAAGTAAGGATGATGCTTAAGAATTCAGAAGTTACCGTTTAGGAATATAGTAGATCAGATATGCATACATAAGAATCAAAATAGCATAAACCGGGTTCACACTCAAAGAAGATATGTGATGGACATATAATAAGCCGTTTGACATTGTAAGCAACTAAGCACCAAATGTAATTATCTGTTAAGCGAACATACAGAAGTGCAAATGCTTTGGTGATTCATGTACTAACCCTCATGGGATGCACTGATGATCTTGGAGGAAGACCCTGAAACACAAAACATTAATTCACAAATCAAATTTACACGTAAAGAAATGATCTCAATCACAACTTTAATCTCCCTTCCAAATCCTAAAGAAAAACAGCAAGCTCAGGCAAGTCTAAATGATAAACTAGCTAAAACAAATTGCCAGTTGTTATTCCAATATTCCATGAAACCTCATACATCCAACAAGAGATTTTGAGACTAATTGAAGGCCGAACCAACTAGGGTTTTTCAATTGAAAAACAGAATAAAAAACTGTAAATATACCTCTGCCATTTCAATCGCAGACACTCCAAGGGCCCAGACATCCACCTGAGATGCATGACATATTTTATGAAAATAATAAGATTTAGTCTAGCCATTCTTGTATATCAAAACATGTAACTGTTTGTTAACGTCAAAGATAAGGGAAATTGTTATTCTGAAGATATCTCTGCCAAACTTCAAACATAAGCATAATCAATATAGAATAAGATACTACCTTTGTATAATGTGATTACTGAGCCAGCTGAGCAGATCAAAGTAAGAACATTCATTCTAAAAGCTTTTATTTACAAGGCTATAATTTAGGTTGACCTGATACTGATAGACATGCAAACCCTGTTTTATATTAAGTTACCACTAGCACAAAGAATTCAATATTAAGTTCCCACTAGTACAAAGAAGCATGTATAATATATCCCATTCTTGTGGATTCGTCTTCCTTTTATCACGTACAGACCAAGTACTGCATTTACAACTTATCAAAAGCAGGTTTAATGTGCATTGACCTTACCTTTCCATCGTATCTGCTCTCCTGAATGACTTCTGGAGCCATCCAATGGGGAGTTCCAATAAACTGAGAGCAAGTAAGAATGATAATTACAAACACTGAAAAATGACGTTGTCAAAGACGTCATTATAGCAGAAACAATCTGTTACGAACATATGATTGCATATAAATATATTGGGGAAACGAATCACAAGCATTCACAGAAGAATGTGCTTAAGTACACAACTAATCTTAGATGAGTAATTTGTGCACTAGAGGGGTGCATAGTAATTGTTTTGAAAGCATGCCTTATGAAACGACCGCTGAATGACTCTTACTTAACTCCCCATTTTCTTTGACCTCATTTATGCTTATAAGAGCATCTCCAATAGGGGTTGCCAAGAGGTTGCCTTGGTTGCCCACCTATTGGAGAATCATAGTTGCCAACAAGTTGCCAACCAAAGTTGACAACTTCCCCATATAGTTAAAACACATACAACTCCCCAAAAATGTATTTAACTTTACCCATTTTTATATCTTCCATATTTTATTATCTCTTTAAATGTTTTTATTATCTTCCATATGGGACCACATTGGCAACTTTTAAAGTTGCCAACTATTGGAGTAGATTTTTAACAAAAATTGCCAATAATGAGATGGAGGATAGAAGAAATAAAAAAATAATATATGTGATGATGTGGTAGAAGTTAGCAACTATGTTGGCAACCTCTATTGGAGATGCTCTAACATCATTTTCCTAGTAGATTATGCAAACCTGAAATTAGTACATCAATCTTGGTAATATGTACAAATCTAGCTTTATGGGATGAGGGGTGTGAAACCTAAAACCTGTGATGTTAATATGGTAGATCACAAACTTATATAAATTGTTGGGGGAAAGAAATAATAAGTAAGAAACCTGACTCATCACACTAAATGATATAAATGATAATACTGATAAAGTCTTTCATTTGACAAGATCACAACCACCGTGCTATTAAATTGGCAATATAATATATTTTCATCGACGAGGCAGGCATCAATGTTTCTGTAAATGTTTAAACACAATTTTCAATCATCAATTAATGCACATGCATTACTTTTATAACCGAGGAAATGAATTCAATCTAATCTAATGAGTAATGGAAACATCCACTAATATCAATAAAATCCTGCATCAACATGTAAAATGTAGCACTAGATATAAATTTACTTACTAAAGCACTTCACCATATGTTAGTATGTTACATGATATGATCAATTTTTAGCGGCTTTTCAAACACCTTGAGGTTTCGTGGGAGCTGATCATCTAACAAGATATCATGATACCCCCAAATTCTCGCATTTATATTGGCACCCTTACCGTTGCCCCTTAATGGGCATGTTGTGGCCCTAGTGGGTTATGATCCACTCTTACCCGTATCGGCCTTCACATGAGGGAGAGTGTTCACTAAAAATATCCTTCATAATGACTTCTCCAAAAAGGTTTTTCGAGGGAGTTGTTCATTTAATGTTTTAGGTTTTAGACACATGATATACAATTGGCTAATAAAATATACATGGGGTAAATATACAGTGTCAGAGCTACAAGTTCTTTAAATCATATAAGACAAGGTTTACCGTGTTCCGTTTAGACATTGTTCTAGTCAGTTGTGCGGCAACACCAAAATCACCTGCAAATGCAAAGAATTTTAAATCAGTATGATAACATAATTTGAGAATGTCGGACCAAAACATATGATCTCGACGCTAGGGTGAACCGATAATTCAACCACTACAAGTATGCGCAATATAACTACAAATGTAATACCAAAAAAAACGATATTAGAAATTTAAACAAGAAACTGTCACATAATTGATCAGCCATGTTTGGACAAAGTATGACATGCATTGTATTCAAGATCATGAAGGACCCTAGATCCAATAAAAATTAACGAGCAAGGACAGGAGGCAGGAGAGACGCTCTTGATATCAAGTCCCCATAAATTTTTTAGATCCTAAATATGCAAAATAAAATTATCTTGAAAGATTTTCATAAACCTATAAATGTTTTTATGTGAGCGGTATTAAATATGTTTAGATATAATGTAATTAAGGTTATGTTTGTGATGCTTGCACCCCTTCCACACACACTCCGCTTCCTTCTTGTCTCTATTCCCTTAAAAACCTTTATAAATGGATTAGATATAGATGTGCTCATTCAAGTGGTCTCCGAATATCACTTCTTCACTATTGTAAACAGGGTATCATTCAACTAAACTAAGTGAATATAAATCTGACCCCGTTAACTTCCAAAAATAGAAAAATATGAACGGAAAATGTTAGCATGTACCAGTAACTCAATAAGTGTATATTACAGAATTCATCCATCTCTTTCTATAGAATATATACTGTATTTTCATATTCCCTCCGCATATACATGTATGTGAACAAGTCAGCACAAATACATGCAAAAACGGGTATTTAAACATGGGTCTACTGTTTAGGATTTACCGCCAATCTATCTCGGAAGGAACCACATGGGCCTTCAGAAAATTGAAACTAATCAAAACAACAATTAACTAAACATATACACGCTTATATGCAAAGATCTATAATGACCTTCAAAGTTTTCAACCTGCAACCATTAAAGTAAAAATTCCACCACTCATTCTTCTGGTGTCCCGTGTAAAGTCAAACGTTTAAGAAAGAAGATAGGTTTTGCTTGATATAACTATATACAAAAATAAATACGTACCAACTTTGAAGATAAAATTTCTCGGAACAATAAATATGACACTAATGTCAATTTTCAGACTATTAAAACTTGAATGAGCACATTAATATCTAACCCCTTTCTGAATTAGGTTGTTTCTTACATTAAAAATCAGCCATTCTATGGTTTCTTTAGGTTCTAGGCTTCTAGCATAGTACAGATAATTAACATACACAATGCTATGTGAAATTTTACATATTGTCGTATGCATGAATAATCTTATCTTATTTTCTATCTTCTTTATCACTGCATGTGTGTTTTCATTAATTAAATATTTGTTGCGTGACATACGTCTACGTAATTCAATAAGCTATTTGGACGGAATTGCAAAAAATAGTTCACTACGTTTTATTTGTGCAAACTTTTATAAATATTAAACAGTAACAAACTTACCCAACTTGACTTCTCCTTGTTCAGTCAACAGTATGTTTCCTCCTTTAATATCTCTATGTACCTTGTAAATTGAGTGCAAGTATGACAAACCCTACATGAAACAGAAAGTTGTCGTCCGTCAGCTGAACAAATAATAGGAAAGTCTACAAAAATTCACCAATATTCTTGAAATCAAATGATCCTTGACCATATCTACATTATTGATAAAATTGGTTGTCATATGTGCTGGCATGGTCAAATTAAGGTCATATGTTAACTTTATCCTGACGCTTCGACAGATTTCCACCAATGCCATTCAATTAGCCAAAATGACTTGTATTGTCAAACCAAAAGAACTTGAAGTTACCTTCAACGCCTCCTTACAGATATATGCTATCTGGTTTTCCTCTAAGGGCTCGTCTGTAATATTCATTAAATCAGCAACACTACCACCGCCGCAGTACTCCATGACAATCTGCAAATACATAATTAAACGGAAGAAAGAAATGAACAATAACTCCTTCACATATAAAGTATATAACATGTCCTGATCTAACTCCATAGAAAAACCAAATGGTGCATATTCTTACCCACAGATACTCCTCTCCCTGATAACTCCCTAGGTAGCGAACAACATTAGGATGACTACATTGCTGCAACATCTCAATTTCACCTCGTATTTCTTCATACCCTTCTTCCTGTCAAATTAAGTAGGCTACAATTTTATTAATCCAATATTAACGCAACTCTACATCTCTACCACATATAACATAATATCATACCCCTTCACTTAACGAAATCACTTTGATAGCAACCATCTCCGAAGTTCTCAAATCCCGTGCCTTATAAACCGCACCATACGAACCCTTCCCTGCCACATCCAAACTTCCCAAACATCAAAGCCAGTAGATTAAGCAACCATCATCTTAACATATTTACTTGTATTGTCATATAAACTGTTATATAGTTACCTTTAAGCTCAATCTAATAGTTATTAACGACTAAATACGTAAAATGCTTAGGGTTTCGATTTTCTTACATTAGCAGCTAAATCATTTTAAAATATCGGAAACCGAAAAACTAAGCATGCAAGTACATAACAATTACCTAATTCATGTAACAACTCATACTTAGTAGACGGATCCTCTCTGGTAACACTATCCGGAATCGAGCTCGTCGACACTTTACTACTAGTCTGTTTCCTAAACTTCCTCTCCTCTTCCTGTAAATTCGCAGCTTGCATACTCGCAACCGCCTTACTCATCGTACTACCAGCTCCACCACCACCACTCCGCTTCACAAACGTTCCACCAATAGTCCCCGAAACCGACGCCTGTCTCTCTCGCTCCTTCTTCTTACTAGATCTCACCACGAAAGTCGAAAAATCGTTCTCATTCTCATCCTCATCATCATCATCCTCAGTGTCATCATCATCATACGCTTGCGGCTTTCGCATATAAGACGGAGACGACTTCGAATTGCGATTTGATTTGACGATCATAGTGCCGGAGATGTTGGCGTCGTCGTCGTCGTCGTAGTCGTTGTCGAAGTTAATTGCCGCGGCGTCGAAGTCTTTAGGGATGCGTTTGAGGAGAGGCGGGAGAGATTCGTCGTCGTCGTCGGAGTTGTTGTCAGTCGGGTCGGGTTTGCGGAGCATAGTGGCGAAGATGTTCGGGTCGTGGTTAGGGCTTTGTGATTGTTCGTTATCGTCGTCGTCTTTGTGGATGACGAATGTGGAGTAAATGTCGGAGGATTTCGCCGTAGATTTACGGCTCCGGCGACTGCCGGGAGAGAGGTTCATAACTGTGGTGTGACTGTGTGCAATGATTTTTACTACGACTACTTCACTAAGAATTTTTTAAAGAAACTTTAATGTGTCTCCGTCCCATTTTGTCATTTTGTATGACATTTTTTTTTTCACGCATTTCAATATCTTGGATAGTGTATTTAGAGCAACTCCAAGATTACTTATAAGACCTCTTGACTTTTAGAATCGGGATCCTCTGTCCCTTTCTTCCGTGTCTCCTTTGTGTCCCCTGTTGTTTTTTAATAAAAAAAAATGTTTTTGTGGAGCCCATTTTTATTATTTATTAAAATTGGCCCCGCAGGGACACTCTTTTTGTACTAAAAAGAGGAGGGAACACGGAGGAAGGGGACAGAAGATCCGAACCCTGACTTTTAATATAAAGAAGTTGAGCAAAAAGCTTGCTCCAACAGTCTCATAAAGGCTGCTTAAAATAGTAGGATTGTTGTATTAGATCGAGATTTTTTCAGATGGTAGGATTGTTGTATTAAATCGAGATTTTTTCAGAAATAAGTTACTTATTCTGGAAAAAAGTTAGGAAATATGTACTTTTTTTTTTAAATAAGTAACTTATTTTTGCAAGATTACGAATATTAAACTCCCCATACACAAATATATGTAAATACGAAATTTTTTCTGAAATAAGTAACTTATAAGTTACCGAACAGAATTGCCAAATAGGCTCTAGGACATCTCACTCACTACATATCTTTAAGAAGCCCTTATCTTTCTTATTATCATTTTTATGGATTAAATATTATTTTCCCTTCATTTCTAGTTCCTTTTAACATCAAAAAAGTAGATGGCATTTAAATTTAATATTATAATAATAATAAGGAGCACATATAAATAAAGAGTGTTATTGGAGTTGACAAATCTTATAATGTCCTAAATCACTAGGATACTAATTTTTTATAATAATTATAAAGAACATGTAAGGAGTCTCTTGGAGTTGCTCTTATAGATAATATTTTTTATTTTTTTTATTTTGTATAAAAATATAGATTCTATATTTTTATACAAATCAAAAATAATTTAAAAAAAATAATTCACAAATATCCGGTCCGAATACATTAAAATGCGTGAAAAAAGTAAAAGAATCTTACATTTTGGGAGGGAGTGAGTAAGTTTTAAGCATGTACTCCCTCTGTCCCAGCAGAAACTATACATTGGGGGACGGGGGTGTGGCACGCATTTTAAGGTACATTTTAAGGATAGTTCCATAACTTATTTTTCAAATTTTCTTTTTTTGTATAAAAATAGGTATGTTAAATTTTTATACAAAAAAAGAAAATTTTAAAAATAAGTTATGGAACTATACTTTACAGGAGCCTTAAAATGCGTGCCAAACAGTGAAAAAAAACTGTATAGAATCTGGTGGGACGGAGGGAGTATCATATATGGGTCCAAAAAAAAAATAGCATGTACGATTTTAAGCAGAACAAAATGTTTTTACATTAATTGTAGGAAATATTTCTAAAATAACGTTCCTTCTTAAGGAAACGTACTTTAATTTAAACTGAAAAAATATCTTTCTTTTACATTTTAAATTTCATGTTTTCTGGGTGAATTTCTAAAATATCCACTTTTTGGTTCCGCATATCTAAAATACCCAGATTCAAAAGGAGGCGCCCAAAATGCCTACAGATACGCCAGACATATCTTTCACTACGCAGGATACGCCTAATGCATAGGTGTGTCTTGAACAGGCATCGTTGGGGTTGGCAGAAACAGGGAATGATACGCCTACACATGAAACATATGTATCCCACGTCATCTCCATCTTCGCAGAATAGGCGATGAAGGTGGCGATTTTCGCCGATTTTCTATCTATTCCGTTCATCCATCAATTCAACACTATCCATCAGTTTTCCCATAACATATTATATACCATTAGAATCATCGTTTCAAGCTCTATACATCTGTACCATTTTTATTACATTTATAATGCACGATTTAAAATACCCAATTCGACCCTAATTTTCCGACTGAATCTCCGGTGACCTTCAACACACCCATGCGGGGCCAAATATTACTAAAACAGATAGGGGAGAAAGGTAGAGTGAGGTGTGAGGATGTTTTTTAT
The DNA here is from genome assembly GCA_037693485.1 of Kitagawia praeruptora. Taxonomy (NCBI): domain Eukaryota; kingdom Viridiplantae; phylum Streptophyta; class Magnoliopsida; order Apiales; family Apiaceae; genus Kitagawia; species Kitagawia praeruptora. The sequence continues at coordinate 25,381,751 of CM075352.1, read as the reverse complement.
GTGCTCAGATAAAACGATGGTTGAGATCGACGACGGGCGACGGGGGAAGCGCTTTTGAGTCGAGAGAAACGACCAGCGCGTTCTATGAAAATGACGTCACATGATGTCATCGTGCAACACAGACATGCGTGACTGATGATACGCAACTCAGACATACGTGACTGAAGATACGCCTCACACACTAGCGATGGATATTTTGGGCACCTGTTGATGATACGCAACTCAGACACGAGCGTGACTGAAGATACGCCTCATGCACTAGCGATGGGTATTTTGGGCACCTGTCGATGATACGCAACTCAGATATACTTGATTGAAGATACGCCTCACGCAATAGCATATCTGGTGGGTATTTTGGGCACATGTTGCCGTGGGTATTTTCGGAGGTGGGGAGATGAAAAGTGGATATTTAGGATATTCTTTAATGTTTTTTTTTTTTGAAATATTTTAAAACCCATGTTTGGTATTTTAAGATATGTAGAATAAAATAAAATTATTTATTTAAAATATTAAATAATACGTTATGCATACATCACACAGAATGAACTTAACAAATTTTATATTAAAAATATGTAACTTTAGTAAGGCGGTATTAGGAAAAAAAAATTATAGCTAATTATAAAAACATTTTACTCTTTTAAGTAGTATTTAAATATTTTAAACTTTGAAGATTGGTCAAAACATTATTCTTTTAGAAAACCTAATTAGGATATTTATTTTTTTATTTTTTTTCCCATTTTAATCCATAGAAAAATTATATAATCTTTATTTCAAAAAAAATTATAACATCTATTTTTATTTAAATAAATTTAGAGGATTTAAATTTTATCGGGTTTATGTATTACAAAAGTAAATTATTTTTAATTTGAGATAAGCATTTTGAGCATGCAAATTATTTAAAAAAGATGAGATTTTACCGAATGGATATACTTTACGATTACATGGGCCGTGTTTGAAAGTTCGAGTTTTGAGCAAAATTAGACGTTTGAGACAAATTCAAGATTTGACAGAATGAAAAATCTAATATGAGTGTTAAGGTAAACAGTAAACACTTTTATGCAAACAATTAATTCAATCCGTTAATCAAAACAAATAACTAAAATTCGCTAATCAAAACACGGCCATGATACTAACTGCTAATTATCAAACATGGCCATGATACTTATACTACTTCCTCCGTTTCAAATTAGTAGTGCGCTTCCAAAAAAATTATTTCAAAATAATTGTCTCACTTCTACTTTCAAGGTAATTTTTTACTTAAGCACCCCGTATTACCCCTGAAATGTAATTTTCAAGATTGATTTTATGTACTTATTTTTCTAATTATTGCAACAAATATGTGTACATATGGAATTATATCATCAATATTTGAATTTCTTAATATGCGAAATTTTGGGAAATTCTCATGGGTACCCTTCTACAATTGGTTTTTCCAAATGGTGTCATTTCGTATTTTGGTCTTACGAATGGTACCCCTAAAATAAGTGATTACACTTGTCATACCCTTTCTTTAGTGAAAACGTTAATGAAACGTTAAGTCGCTAGTTTTTTTTTTAATAATTCTTATTGGTGTCCTTCTACAGTTGAATTTTTCCAAATGGTGTCATTTAATTGTTAATGAAATGAAATTATTGTTTTTTAAAATAAAAACTAAACATAATAAAAGAAAATTTTAAGTATGGAAACCATCACAAGAGTGAAACATATACTAGCGAAACATATGCATATGAGTGAATCGAAGTGCAAGTTCACATGGAATGATGATACTGATGATAATGAGAAAACCCTCTTTTTACTTATTTTCCTCTTTCTAATCGAACCCTTACTCTTATTTTCTCTAATTGAACCCAAATGATATGGTCTACACTTGACTTAATAATTTTTTTTTAATTTTGTTAGTCTTTTATTTTAAGTAAAAATAATCATTTCATTTAATTAATAATGAAATGGTACCATCTGAAAAAACCAATTGTATAAGAGCACCAATGGGAATTTTTCAAAAAAGAATAGCGATTTAACGTTTCATTAACGTTTTCACTAACGAAATGGTATGACATGTGTAATCGCTTACTTTGTAAAATCAAAAAACAAAATGACACCATTTGGAAAAACCAATTGTAGAAGGGCAGCAATAAAAATTTCCACGTAATTTTTTGAAAGTTGACTATTAATTTGAAATGGAAGAAATACTATTTATGGCAAGATTTTGAAAATACGTATTGTTCTTATCTTTTCTGGAAAAGAGTAAGTTGAAAATAAATATTTGTAAAATTCAAATAGTTTTCTTCTAAAATTTGTTGGATGCTGTTTACGGTGAATTTTTTTATGTTGTTCTGGTCATTTTGCAGGATAAAAGTATTGTTGGTCCCGGAGTATTGCAGAAGGGGGGGTTGAATGCAATACTGATAAAATCGAATCTTTAAAATCAACAACAATCAGTTGAGATATGCAAACGTGAGTGGAACAAGATTTCTCACAAAATAAATGTTTTATTTATATTGTGAAGTGGTGCTACAACCTAGAGAAAGAATTCTCCAGCTGCGAACTTCTTGAGAGATACAAGTTGTTTCGTTGTTGTTGTTGTAGTACAGAAAGAAATTAGAGACATGTATCTAAGTAGACTAAGATACTCTGTTGTCCCTTTCACGTGGGGTGTTGAGCTGCTTTCATTTTCAAGTGGCAGCTCATTACAATTTGCACACCCATGTGACTTTCCTAAATTGCTATACATACAGTGTTATCGTTACAAGTAAAGCAACCTAGATTCTTTCTATTTCTAGCTAATACAATTCTAGTAGATGTGGATATAACATATACCTCGAATTGACCAACCTTGTATTGTTATCTCTCAAGCTTCTGTCGTAGTCTTTGCAGGTCTGCTACAAACGATTGAGTGTTGCAGCAAATCTATTTCTTGAACATTTAACCTGTCACGGGCTTTGACTGAGAAAAGTACTCAAATCAAATAATTCGGTGTGACATTAACCTTAACTGCCAAGTCTGCTGTCGAAGTAAAATTCAGATGTTGACAGTACGAGCTCCCACCAATGTTGCTGTCGGAACTCCAGACTTGCTGTCAAGTGTGAGAATGTTACTGTCCCATGCTTCAGCCAATGTTGCTGTCAGATATAGCTTTGTCGTGACTTTGCAACATTTGTCTTCTTGTAACCTTACTGTCAAGAGTGTGACAGTAACTTTTATTCTTGCTGTCTTCTGGATGTATTCCTTGAGGCTTGAACAAATGTATGAACTTCTCCCAAAACATACAATTATTTCACGACATCAATTATTTGATTACAAGAACATACTCTGGCTGTGACAGTATGTTCTACTTAGTAAAAACTAGGTACGGGGAAATATAGTTAAGTTGTCTCTATGCTATCACCCATAAATCCCAACAAGTACTCCAATTACTCGAGGTTTGCGATTACACGTTTCCAAGGGAAAAAAAAAAAAAAAGCTTTTATCAAGATTTGTGCCTAATTAAATTTTTTACTAATTTTCCACTCGTTTAATTATATTTTTTCTGTAATAAAAAGACTTAAATAAAGAATTACTATTTCCTAAATTTTCTGTAATAATTTTTGTGCCATTTTATATGGATTTTGTGCCTATAAGAGCATCTCCAACGGTATTGTCTAAAAATGGTTGGCTAAATTGGATAAAATATTGATTATGTAAAATTTGTTGAACCTGTAAGATGTTGTGCTCCAATGGTATATTAGCTATAATGCTGATTATATTGTAAATATAGTATGTTATTATTATTTCAGGTTGTTATAAATGGAATATATTTTTATAAGGTAATAGATCATATAAAATATTACTTACAGACCTCTAGAGGTTGGCCAAATATAGCCAACGAAAATAGATTATCTATAATTTTTGCTAAGGGTAATGTTACATTGGAGTGGATATTTTTTTACAAAATCTTTATAAATTTTATTTATGGCATTATAATTATGATTTTAGCTAAGGGGTTTGCTACATTGGAGATGCTCTAAAGGGGGTGTGTCATATTTTTGAGACTTTTGGGACATTTATTGGTTTTTTGTAATCTGTAACTGACGAATTATGTAATAATTTTTGTGCCATTTTATATGGATTTTGTGCCTCTAAAGGGGGTGTGTCATATTTTTCAGACTTTAGGAACATTTATTGGTTTTTTGTAATCTGTCGTCAATTGACGAATCTGTTATCATTTTAGATGACTTTATAGTAGATCTTTTATGAGAAATCGATATTTTATATGTCTAACCATAGGAGACCCTTTGGTTAGATATAAAAAACTTGTTCAATTTTATTATGTATACTGAGTATAATAATTATTTAATGTGTATTCGATTAATGGTTTTTTGACATAGTTTTATCTGTTGTGTTGATATTTTCAGTTTCTGTGGGTGGAAAGAAGCGTAAAGAGAAGATGAATGAGGGTAGAATTTTGGATTTTAGGGGAATCAACAAGATACCTATTTTGGTGAGGAGAATTAAGAATTGTGAGAAGATGGATGATGGCGGGATTATGGATTACCTATTTTGGTGGGAAGATGTGTGAGAAGATGGACGAAGGCGGAATTATGAATTACCATAGTGGAATAATCAAGCCGAAGAATCAAGAAGTTTATAATCTTTTAATTTTTAGGCTTTTGTAAAATGATGTACTCATTTATTTTAGTAGGACACTCTTTTTTCCCGTTTGGATTTTTTTTAATAGGATTTTGCTCTTGTGGAGTGTTTTAACGAGGCTTTTTTTTTGTGGATATAAAGATGATATTATCTAAACTTCTGGGGAATCTCTTTCTAATGGGTCGTTAAACCCATGGATTGATTAAGCATACCTTTCGGCTAGATAATGAGTTTTTATTATCTCTTCAGATGTATCATCTATTTCTTTTCATGAATGAATTTTATCATTCCCTACAAAAAAAAAAAGATTTGTGCCTAATTTGCTAACAAATCATGATTGAAGGTACATGCTGCTTAATTACAAATTTGTATTGTCTCACAAGAGAAGAACATGAACCAGAGAAATGTATCTTTGTTTAGAATTCAGATAGCTTGTGACAAACCATTAAACATACCAAATAACCAAATACACACTCGGCTGGAATATCCTCAGCCATTTACATATTACATCAAACATTTCATGACTTCATTGTTTACGAATAACAGCATCCATGGGTAGAGTTACTTGTCATTCCCACCAAAGAGATAACCAAGGGAAGAACCACCCCCTGGCGCAGAGTGGACCTTTGTTGATGGCCGATCCTGCATAAGGGAGATAAAATTCAAATCATAATTAACATTGTATATGTGCTGTACCAAACATATAAACATCATTTCATCAAGTAAAAGAAATATGTACGACTCGTCCAGGTTGGGAGTTGCATCTTTATATAACATTTTATTTCAGGATGGGGATTTTCAGTTGATGCGCAAAGGACACAAGTAAATTTTCTTCTCTTCTTGGTATAATATTCATTTACTTCTTCTGAGTTGGCATGAAATAAATAGAAAGCTTGTAAACCAGGACCTACCGTGAGGAAATTGCCCGTGTTCTGACCACTTGTAGCAGTACTATTTATTCCAGCAGGAATTTGCTTACTAACATCAACAGACTTGGGAGCAGTACTAGGTTTGGGTAAATGTTTTACGGCCTGCACATCACTCAGTGAAGCCTCTGCATCTTTTGTGGATGGCTTTGGAGCCTCTCCACTTCCAAACAAGTAATTCAACGAACTCTGACCCCCACCACTGCTGACTCCACGACCCATATATCTGATCTCTTTCTAGATTATTAACTCCAATTCTGTCCATCAGATGATGAAGGCAATGGCAGATTAAATAGGAGTATTAGAATCACTGACAACTCGTTGGAGATATGTTCACTTATAATAAGCAAGAAATACCATAATTAGAATCGATCATGAACTAACAAAGCAAGTACGAATACTCAGCAAGTCATTCTACAAACTTACTAAGAATATTACAGTCACAAGATCCACTACATCAAATCCTGAAGTTTGCAAAACAATTCCTTTTGGGCTCAAAGTTTTCGTAACTAGGACAAGTACAATTTGACCGTAACAATTAACACTACAAGCATCTTTGTCATTCCTACATGACATACACATCGATCAAAATTTCATCAATACATAGCAAATTAATAAACAAAAAAAATACACAATTAGATGCTCAACCAGTTTAAGAACATCAAATTCCTAAGTACATAATTCCGTGAATCACTAAACAAGCTCAACTAAAAAGCAAAAAAAAAAAATACAGATTCCGTGAATTAACTAAACAAGCGCAACTAAAAGCAACAATATACAGCATTGAGTGAAACGCAAAGCTTAGTAGAAACTATTGCTCACTTAGTAGAAACATATAATTTATGGAATCGCTAAACAAGGTCACAAATCATACAAACAAATAAATTAATTAAAATCTACTTATTTTACTACAATCAGCACGCAGAAAAGGTGAAATAAAACATATATAAAAGAAAGAAATTGATGTAAACCTAAAAAGACAATTAAGGAAACTCCACAGTGTATCTGCGGCTAATCCGATTAACAAATTAAAACAGAGATGAAGATAGATAATAGGATGTAAAAAGTAGAGCTAAGAGTGGTTTGGTGAACCTTTTGATTGGGATTGGAGTGGGGATCTAGCAGAGCTCCTGTTCAACTAAAAAGGACACAGAGAAAGGGATGCTGTACTCAACTTGTAGCTTGCACTTCCAAACAGTTTAAAATGCTTAGGGGAATTTTATCGGGGCCGTTAGGGACAAACATTTGTTGCCATAAACGGTAAAAATACATATTTACGACATATTTTTGATATAAAAATAGAGATAACATTTTTTAATGTACCGCACAAAAAACAATCTAATGATCCCCGCCCATTTTTCTCTTTTTTATATGACTCTCGTGTTGGAAATATATACTAAAATAGCAACATAGATGCAGTTATATATCGTATTTAACAAGTCAAGGCCAAGCAAACAATTAACGAAACAAAACATGAAGGTAAAAAATATGCATATCAGTAACTATAAAAACAAAGGAAAGACAGAAGACATACCATTAGCCATAGCTATATCAGTATATCAAACAAATATGTAACACAGCTGAGTCGTCAGGATTTACACGAAAAACCTGACTGCTCTTGAAGAGATAATTGCCCCCACTTACACTGTGTAAGGACTTGACAATATTCTTCCAGGATAAAATAGCTCCGAGTTTAGATGGTCACAGTAACCAGAAAAACTCAACTTCGACTAACACCTCAGTCGCCAGAAAAACCTACGAACTATATATAGAGGGAGGGCAGAGTGTGTAGAGAGAATAACAGAGAATGTATGGTGTGGTCCATAAAAATCAGTAACTTAGCTCTTTATATATAGGAGAGGCTAAGTGTAACTGATGCCACCCAATCAATTTTGTAACTGCCGATTTACATTTAATAAAATGAAACGGCTGATTTAATAAATCAAAACGTCTGATTTAATAAATCGTAACTGTTACATTTATATTTATCCACACATATTTTAATTATACGAATATATATAATATATACATTATCAAATTCTGTTAAGGACTCAACATCAGGAACTGACCAATCAGGATTTTAGTCCGTCAGGATCTGATGTCTGTCCATCAGTATCTGGTACCGTCAGGACTTGAGGTACATCAGTATTTGATCATGCATCAGGATCTGGTAGTACCTTCAGGACTTGAGCCCATCAGTATTAGATGTCTGCCAGTTCCTGATTTATTCCAAGTACTGATCCCGAACGATATGTATATATATATATATATATATATATATATATATATATATATATATATATATATATTTATTCTAATTAAAATATTATTTAAACACAGAAATAAAATCCCTCGCCCAGGTCGCCTCGCGTACGCGAGACGCCGAGACATTCGCCCAAATCGCCCTTCGCTTCGACCCGACCCAACCCGAATCGAGACGAGGCGTGGCGAGGCGGGCAGCGGCGCGCGCGTATGTGTGTGTGCGCGTGGAGCACACAGTAACACCATGCACCATCATACACCTTAGTAGTTGTACACTACCCATGTGTGTGATTCTATATAAAGCCAACAACCCCCTTTATTCATTTCAATGTGGGACAAATACACATTCTCATTTTTCAAGCTCTTTCAAGCTACCAATTTCAACTCTATTTCTCTATGGATTCCACTAAGAAAATTACTTAGACCCATATATGAAAATTTAAGTCCTCATAACAAGGAACAATTTCCAATCGTTAAAATCCGGAATTAACATCAAGAACATAAAATACTTATGCTCTAAAAACTCCATTTTCTAACATCTCGGTCCCTGGCAAACGTATGCCAGATACTTGTTACACAACATAAGGCTTTTTAGTCGTTGGATGGTTGATCCAACGGTCTTGATTTTAAAAAAAAATCTATATCGTATCGTAAAAAGTTTCTGCGGTATGGAGAAATTACAAAAATGGCCCCTGCATTTACACCAAAAATTTACTATTCACCATACTGCAGAAAGTTTCTGCAGTACGAATAAATTACCAAAATGCCCTCCTATTTGGTGTGAATGCAGGGGAGCATTTTGGTAATTTTTCCGTACCGCAGAAACTTTCTGCGATACGATATTAATTTTTTTTAAATCAGGACTGTTGGATCAACCATCCAACGAATAATAAACTGTATCTTGTGTAACACGTCCCTTACAACGATCCGGACCCTTTTTATATTGCCACCTCTAGTTTTTACTTTACCCGAAGCTTTTAAAGACACGGACCGTTGAACCAAATGAGAATCTGGAATGTTTGTTCATTTATTGGATGAAATATTTGAAAACATCAATTGTTTGGAATTTACAAAATTTATATGCTGTAGGCATGGTTCTAAAAATCCCCGATTTAGCCGATTAATCCCCGATTAATCCTCTGTAGGGTAACCAACCGATTCGATTTTTGAAATCCGATTAATCCTGTGAATTTATTTAAAATAATATGTTTAATTGTAAATTAGACTAATATATTAAATATTATTATAATATCCGATTAGTACTCCGATTAATCCTTCCGATTAATCCCCGATTACCCGATTAATCTTAAATCGATATCTCAACCGATTTATACCGATTACCGATTTTTACAACCATGGCTGTAGGTAAAGAGATAGGGCCCTCCTAAGAGTATTTCCAACACTAACAATTTGTTAATTATAATAGTGACATATCAGTGTTTTTAGCTAATAATTATTTTTTTTTTATTTTCCAACCATGCACACGGTTATGTAAATGTTTAGATAATAGGTTTCACATCTTTTATATTTGGCTAATGTCTATGAATTATAGATAATATCTAAAATACACATTATCCACTTATATCATGACACATCATCAATCTCATATAATTTTTTTTATATTTATTAATAAAACTAATTATTTTAAAATATAGCTAACAATTATAACTAACCCCATTGGAGTTTAACTCCTTACAGTTCAGCAAACTTTTAGATAATCATTATATAACTAATGATTTTAGCTATTACAGTTGAAGATGCTCTAAAGGCCCCCAATATTATTATTTGAAGCTAAATGGCTAAAAAACTTGGCCCCAAATATCACTGCAAAACACTGTTAGGTCTAGGGTTTTATTTTTTTTAAAACTAACGCTAATGCGTTTAGCGTCTTTCCGATATATATATTTTTTATATAAAAACGCTATATAATCTAGCGTTGGGAGGGGGAAACGTGATTTTATGTGGTGTTTTTGGGAGAAAACGCCACACTATGTGGCATTTTGGGATTTTTTTAGTTTTTTTTTAATTTAAAATACTGTCCAAAGCTGCTAAGTGGTGGAAGTGTGGTGGAAAAGTAAACAAAATCAAAAAAAGATTTAACGTGAATGGTGCTGACTTGGTCAATTGGTGGAGAAATTTGGGCCTTATTAAAATATTCAATTTTTCATTTAAATTTTTTAAATTTATCTATATTCTTTTAGTGGTTTAACAATTAACTTTTGGGGTTCAACATTTCCATTTTGGATTTTAGAAATATTCAGAACGACGTCTAAACCGTATACGAACTTAGGGTTTAGGGTTGTAAACAACCCTAAACCCTAACTTATGCTGATTTTTAAACGCATTAGCGTTTAAAAATCAGGCCGCTGGATTTAAATTTTTAAATTTAAAAAAAAATACAATTTTATTTAAATTTAGGGGTTTAACAATTAATTTTTGGGGTTCAACGTTTCCATTTTGGGTTTTAAAAATATTCAAAACGACGAATAAACCGTTTACAAACTTTAAAAAAGATAAATTTATATTTTAATTGACCATTTATAAATAAGTTTTTTAATATTTTTTTACAAATATACATTTCGAAGAAAACAAAAAAAAAGACAAAAAAGTTAAAACCCCCAAACGCCACATAAAGTGGCGTTGGGCCTTTGAAAACCAAACATCAATTAACGTTTCTGCCAAAACAATATATTAACTCGCGTTTCAATACAACAAAAAAAAACAAAAAACAAAACCCTTAACGCCAGACGCATTAGCGTTTCCAGAAAAAAAATAAAAAAAATAAAAACACTATATTATACTGTGTTTTGAAGTAATATTTGGGGGCAAGTTTTTAAACTGTGATATTTAGGACCATTTTCTTTCAAATTGTGATGTATAGGGCCAACACCATATTTTTATACCAAAAACTCTTTTTTACACGTATCAGAAAAAATTTCTACGGCGATTTGCTGTAGCAAACATTTATTCCTGATCAGGTTCCTATTTATTTTTATTTTTTATTTTAAAAAAAGGTGTTAATTTAATAATAAAAAACCATACGGCATCTATACCAATGATCGAGTCGAACAAACAGTAAATTGAAATCGCCTGATCTCATGAAAATGTGTTCATATTTTGTTCAATGAGAAAAGATGAGAGGAAAATAGTAAGGGGCCATTTGTTAAATCTGAACAATAATTTCTGAATGATTAAAATTCTGAACGAATGATTAATCTGAATGTTGAACAAGTGATGTCGTTTGTTAAGTTAATTAATTTTTCTGGATGATAAATTTAAGGGCTTGTTTGAGAAATATCTAAAATGAAATATTTTTTCGCAAAAATACTACTGCCTCAGTCCCAACGATTTCTTAACGTTTCAAAATGGGGTGTTTGGCACGCATTTTAAGGTAAATTTTAAGGATAGTTCCATATCTTATTTTTTGAAATTTTCATTTTTGTATAAAAATACAATAATCCTATTTTTTTATACAAAAAAAGAAAATTTTAAAAATAAGTTACAGAACTATCTTTAAACTGTACCTTAAAATGCGTGCCAAAAAATGAGACTAAAGTGTTAAGAATTGGTTGGGACGGAGAGAGTATATTTTTTAAAATTATTTTGCAAAAGTACCGATTTTCAAATTTTTTATTTTTTACAAAAATATCAGTTGCAACTTTGCAATCATATTTATACCTGATATCAACCAAAATCAACAACAAATGCAACTTAAAAAATTTAGTAATTGAAACCATTTTTGGTTGCATAATAAGTTGCTTAACAAGTTGCACAAATGTAACCAAAATCAATTCCAAATGCAACCAAAAGCAATTTCAATTATTTTTCCAGAAAAAACGTAGAAACAAATTGCATTTGGTTGATTTGATTGCAAACCGTATTTTTGCAAATATTTCTAAAAGATAGTAAAATTGGGGACAAAAACTTAGAAAAAAATAGTATTTTTGGTAATTTCTCTAAAATTAATCATTTTTAAATTTATTGATCTATAATTAATTTACTTCACCGATTTATCATACTACTTTATACAGTATTGTATGCATTTAATTTTTTAGATTTACTATCTTAAATTAATTTATGTCTTACTAATCATTTTAATGCTAATCAGTAGAATTAATTTTTTTTTAACTTTCAATAGCATGTGAAAGATGATATGAATTTTTTTAATGAAATTTATGTGAAAAATGCGTGTTAAGCTAGGAAGTCGGATGATGATTAAAATAGTTGCTTAAAAAAAGGAAAAGAAATATCATGTAATAAATTTTGAACCAAAAAGTAAAAATAAATAATATAAAATTGGAGACTGGAGGCTGGTGAAAACTGCCCGGGAATAATTCAGCTAAATTTTTTTGAGTATAACTGGTCCAGAACTCGTCCAGATAAAATTGAGTCGTCCACATGAATAGAATTTGAATCAAACAATATGAATAAGTAAACAACAACTCATCCAGAGTTCAGCTGGATCCGTTCATCCATAAACAAATGGACCCTAACATTGTGTTCCAGAACTTTGTAAAGAAAAGAAAAGAATGGAAAATGACTAATTTTCTCTTCTTCTCAAATCTTTCCGAAATTGAGAAGAAAATTTTGGAGACAAATATAAAGACAATTTCTTCCCTAATCTTTACTTTTCTTTTCTCTTCTTTCTAAAAAAATCATTTTGGAACAAGGTGTGGAAATTACTCATTAATTTTCTTTTCTTTTCTTTCCAATTTTTTTTTTCTGGAACACAGTGTAAGAGCATCTCAAATGAAAAAGAACCCTTAGCTAAAATCACAAATATATTACTATAAATAAATTTTATAGAAATTATGTAAAAAAAAAAAGCATTAGAGCATCTCCAAGGGCGTTAGCTAGAAATGATTGGCTAAATTACATAAAATATTGATTATGTAAAATTTGTCGAACCTGTAAGACATTGTGTTCCGAGGGTATTGACTATAATGATTGACTATATTTTAAAAATGGTATGTTATTAATATTTCAAGTTGTTATTAATGGAATATATAATTTTAATATAGAAATAAGTGATGTGACAATTCACTACAGTCTCTAGAGGTTCGACAAATATAGCCAACATCAAGAGATTATCTATAATTATAGATAACAGTTTTGTCCCGTTGGAGTGTAATTTTTTTTACACATTCTTTATAATTCTTATTTATGTTAATTAATTTTAAAATTTAGCTAAGGGATCTCTCCCATTGGAGATGCTCTTACTCCAATGGAACAGTACTCTTAGCAAAAAATAACATATTATATTTACAATATATACAACATTATAGCCAATATATCATTGGAGCACAATTTCTTACAGGTTCGACAAATTTTACATAATCAATATTTTATCTGATTTAACCAATCATTTTTAGCTAATACCATGGGAGATGCTATAAGGCAATAAAATTACACTCGGTAAGCAAATTCTCTCAGTAAATCGCATATACTAATACTCTACATTTTACTATCATTTATTTTTAGTTTCATTAATATTTATAAATTCATATTTGACCCATTAGAAGGGAGCCATAAAAATATAGATAATTACAATTAAATTAATTACAATAAATAACAGGTTCAATTATTAAAAGATATTAACATGGTTTTTTTAGATGCTAAGTCAAGAAGAAAATTTAACACTTTAACTAATTAAATTTAGGGAAGTTATTTAAATGTAACTTTATACTCCATTTACCCATAATAATTTATTAATATATTGTGACAAGTAAAATTCAAGAAATCCTAAGGGGGTTGGTATTGTATTATGACTTTTAATGACAATTTTTGGGGTAATGACATTTATGGATTTTCTAGACTTTTAACGACTTTTAATGATTCTTGTTGAGTCATTAAAATTTCGAAATACTTTTGATGATTCCTAATGAAATGACTTCTAAAAACTTTCATAGACTTTTTGATAGATTTTGTGGTTTACTATACTAACTACAAAGATCATATATTAGCCTATGCTATGAAATCCTTTAACCTTTTTTCATTGCAATACAATTTCGATTGTGTGTTCTTTGATTAATCCGGCCACAAAAAAATTGAGTACAAGGTATATTTCTTGTTAAATTGAGTATTTATTGCATATTTTTATCTGAGAATTATATATTTATCACTATTCATAGCTAATGATGATGCAGAGCTATGTCATTAGTCATCAATATTTTTATGATGCAAAGTTTTTTTATTGATGTTTTATGTGAATTTATGCAAGCACAAAATTTTTAGAAGCCCATGAATTACTATGATGTTTGATAGATTCTTATTTTACTTTGTGTGTTATGATCTAGTTTTACAAAATTGCAAAAGATGATCTAGTTTTACAAAATTGCAAAAGATCGCACCCTCAATAATACTGTTTACTAAAATGAATATAAATATGGAAATTGAAAACCAAGAAGAGGAAGAAAAAGAGATGGAAGAAGAGGAAGAAAGAGAAGTTCGAAATTATTGACAGTAGAAATTTTAAAGAAATTATTGACAGTAATGAAACAATTTTATTCAAGATGATTTTAATAGAATTATTAGAAGTCATGTCAAATCTTATCAAAAAGCTCATGACTTTTTTTTCAAGGGATGTAGTTATAATTTTTGTTAAAAGTCATTAAAAGTCATTCTCATTAAAAGTCATTGACTTTTTGAATAACACGATACTTTTAACAACTCTTTAAAAGTTGTAATTGAATACCTTAAACTTTTAAAGACTTTTATAAAATCCTGATACAATATCCCTTACTTTTAAAGAGTATTTAAAAGTATTAATTGAATACCCCTAAACTTCTAAAGTCTTTAAAAGTATTTAAAACTCATAATACAATACCACCCCATAAATATGACTTTTCATGCTCCCATAGAAAATTTCATAATTTATTAAGCGAACACAAGGTACCATTTTTTTTTTTTGACAAAAATGGAACAAATTTATTAGCTCACTAACTCCGTCATATTAACAGACTGCTTAATAATACAAAGAAACTTTGTTCAATTGTCGTATACTTTGATAACATTCCTCGATGATCTGACCAAACAGAGATATCATTAGCACTCGACTTCTAATCGCCTGAACAGCTAAGCAATCAGACTCGATGTCCACCTTTGGCTAGCTCTTTTGTTTAACCTTTGGTTATTTATATGACCAATCCTTAATCAATAATAACGGAATTAATATACCCCTCAGACTCGATGTCCACCTTTGGCTAGCTCTTTTGTTTAACCTTTGGTTATTTATATGACCAATCCTTAATCAATAATAACGGAATTAATAAACAGCTAAGCAATCAGACTCGATGTCCACCTTTGGCTAGCTCTTTTGTTTAACCTTTGGTTATTTATATGACCAATCCTTAATCAATAATAACGGAATTAATATACCCCTCAGACTCGATGTCCACCTTTGGCTAGCTCTTTTGTTTAACCTTTGGTTATTTATATGACCAATCCTTAATCAATAATAACGGAATTAATATACCCCCTCCCCTCCCCTCCCCTCCCCTCCCCTCCCCTCCCCTCCCATTTCTTAGGGAAAACAATGTCAACCTCCATAATTGACTAAATAAATTTGTCATTTTAATTCAACTAATTTTGTCTTGGGGAGTTGGGGGTCGTACTATAAGCAGCAATGTAGTATCTGATCTGTATTTTCAGTTTTCCAATCCAAGGGAACATGGAACTTGTTCTAACCCATCTAATTTATGTACTGTTACACTCAAGCTCATATCTTGAGAAAAATGGCACCTACATCTACTAAGTTAACCTCAACCAATTGTCTACTGAGGACTCAGAAACTCGCTTGAAGTTTCCCCTTGTGTTGCAAGTTTTTTCAATCACCAAATTCTCATAGAACGGCATTTTTGTGTCTTCAATAAAGTTGTCCTCTATTAAGCACCAGATACAATACAGGTGCGATGTGTCTTCCTGTAGATATGGAAAGATCCAGCACCAGTTGGTGTTTAGTTGCATGAAGAGTTGGTATCGGTAGAGTGAACCATGAAATCATATTTTCTTTCTGCAGATATGTAGTAATTGTATAGGCACCTGTAGAGCAAAAGCAGTTACCACCACACTCTCCCACCAGGTAAACAAAAGTTGAACACCATCATTTTTGAGTAAGCACAACCAAACAACTTCGACCATTGTATTTTGTCCCTTTCAGTCTTCCTGAAAAGTATATTGTAAGAGAAGACTTAAAAAAATTATAAAACAATTTAGTTAAATGTTCAAATTAGTATAATAAGATATATTGTAGTTCATAATATTATAATACAATATAGAGTTCACTGAAATTGGAACATTTAACCATAATGTAGCTCCAATATCATTTCTCTCCAGTTTCATTCATCCCAACCAAATACAACATAAAGATAAATTATAATCAGCTAAGCAGAATCATCATCTTAGATTATCTCTTACCATAATGGATCGACACCAAACTCTATTCTTGAACCCCAAAGTACTGAGGAGCCAGCTCCGATAACCACAGGGGATCAATTCTAGTAACATTGCGAACATAGCTTTGAGTAGTTTGGACTAATTCTTTGAATATAATGCACTCTGGTTTACTCCTGAATAACACGGAGGATGGGTGGATTTGTGCCATCTGACCACTTCTGTAAACCCTGTGCGTTAAAAATCCATAATAAGCAAAGATGGAAAAGACAGTATTGGAAAAGGAAGAATGTTAACATATTTATAAGACGAGAGACGTTAAATACGTGAAGAGTATGCTTATACTCAAAAGAAAATTGTATGTATAACATGAAAATCAGAGTTCCTCGAAAGTTGAAATGTTGACAAGTATCCTTAAAAATCAAAAGCAAATATCAACAGTAATAGGAATTCAGTCAAGGCAGAGGAATACCTGTAAACGCCATCAGGTTGCTTCAGAGCAGCATTCAAGAAAAAGGATGCAGCAAGACATCTGCGGAACTGAAGCATGTCATCCCCACATGAAGTAACACGAAGACCCATTCGAGTGACATTATCGAGAATTTGACTGCAAACAAAGATTGTAGCGAAACATACAAGCAAAGAAACAATATTAAGTGGGAACCATTATCAAGGCAAATACAGTTTAACAACCACAACCAATTGATATACCAATTTTTAAAGGCACACAAGACATCATAATAAATCCACAGAAATAGAAACTAATATCAACTTTTCAGTTAAAATTTTGAATCAACAAGTCGACTACAGTTGCACCTGTGAATATCCCGAGCATGCTTCAGTGAGCGGCTATTGATAAAATTTTCCTTGCACCAATTCCTCAATTTTTTTTCAGCATTTTCTTTACTATTACTTGCCTTGCTCTTCTCATAGAACTCGTTAGCAGTGCAGTAGACATTAATCAAAGTCAGATGGTCACCCTCTGAACTTGAAAAGCATCTCATTGCTGTACGTGACTGGAAAACAAAGAAAACACATGTAAATGGAATGATAAATAATTCTACCATTCTGCAATTCTGGTTAGCTTTAGTATTAATAGTGACTTTTAGATACATTATACATGCTTAATATTAAGAGAAACATACCTGCTCAAGCTTGTCAGGGGGTGCATAAAAGATGGATTCCACTGAAAGCATAGCAACAGCTATTAACATCTCTTTTAAGCAATTGAACTGACTAGCAAGGAGGATTGCCTTTGAATCCATTGGATCCAATGGTAGCCGGGCCATCTGTTGCCCAACTGGATCCGACAATTTCGCTTCTTCTGTTAAAGCACCTAGCAAGAACAATGTTTCCAGTGATCTTGTGACAGCCTTTCTGTTCAAATGAGTAAGAATAAATAAGAGCTCCTCATTCAGTGTATTAATCAAAGAAAATAAGTGGATTGTTATAAATAAGCTTCTTTGCGTAACAAGTGATCAGTCTTTCATAGCATTTCTTTTCTCGTATGTACATTATTTCTTTATTAAGTAATGTAGCTTGCCATTTTGTCAACGTACATAACAAAAGATAACACAGTTACTCTGGATGTTATTGACAACAATCATGGGAAAAACAAATATAAATAAACACAGAGGATGGCGAAATTTAGGACAGATACACAGAAAAACATAGGGAGCTGTAAAAACCAGGCACTAAAGACAAGAAATTACTTATAATATTAGGATAGGTCTAGCTTCCTGCATTATAGTATTTAAGTGTGTGCTTGAGCCATGTTGACAATGTAGAGAAGTCAACTGGTGTTGACTTTAAATATTATACATCCTATCAGGCTATCAGCAGTATTTTAGAAGGTATATTCATATTAAAAGATGGTACATTCTTTCCTCCAAGACTCCCTCTAAACACTGCTTTCTCTTCTATAACTCAAAAGTTCCTCGCAAACCTATCTTGATTCTCTATTTCTATACTCTGTAAACCAAACTCCTGAAAAATGAGTACGAGGGTGATGGAATAAAATCAAGCCTAGATGATGCACAATAATTAATTAAACATAAAACTTTAATGACAAAGGTACAAAACAGATGATCTTATCTTTCATATAATCAAAATGAAGATGTTATATTTATCTTTTAAAAAAATGAATATATTATAACAGAATATAGCTATAAGTTACTGTAACAAGCACAACAAACACTTTTGAACAAAATAAGCAAATGCACATGATTATACATACTCATCTGGTTTTTCCATGAAGTCAAATCCAAAAATGTCGTCAACGCCTAGAGCTTTAAGCTGCAATATAACATTTGAGAGGTCCAACCTTTTGATCTCTGGTACTGTAGAATCGGGAAGCTTGTCAAATAAACTCTCTTGATAAAGCCGAAAGCATTTCCCAGGTCCTTCACGTCCAGCACGCCCACTGCAATGCATGCATGTTACAGCAAAGAATTAAACACCTGAAAACCACATTCATCTTTGGCTTTTTTTTAGGGATATTACTAACAGTCTTAGTAAAGATAGAAGGAAACTTTTTTACGCATTTATACATGTGAATTAAAGGGAAATGTTTTCAATAAATTATGACAATAGCGATGCTAATTATTGTGTGTTACTTAGAAACAACCCCCCAAACCCACAACTTGTATCCTTTTTCTTTGGCTGACAATCCAGTTATTCAGAACTCGGTTTCCGATTAATGAAGTAAAGATATATATCTACAAGCATGCCACCAATCTTCAAATCTATCAAGTGAAAAACTGATGCCATTTCTAGCCACCGCCACTATATCTAGGTTAATAGAACAGGGGAAAAAAAAGGCTATGCGGCTCTTTTACAATTTACATAAGCCATGACAAGTCATAATCTCCTTCGTCAGATATAGACTCAAAATAGGATGGTCCAGACAGATTTTCAGTTCTAATCTTTTCAACCTTGACCAGGGAAGGGTAACACTGAAGTATGCAAAAGTGCACAGAACAACACCTTTCTAATTTCTGATATAGTAGTAAGATAAAAAAAAAAAAGAATAAAATTGCATTTATTGTGCTAAGCAATATCAATGACTCAATGAGAAATACTGAATTTTAAAAAAACAGTAGTTCCTCTTTTACAAAAATCAGAATCATTCGCACAGTTACATCATGTTCAATGAGATTATGATTCTCAATTGCTGTCCAAAGACATTAGGCAGCACAGTTCTCGTGAAAGCAACCTACCTCCTCTGGTGAGCCTGGGACTTCGAAGTTTCAACAGTTATCAAGGAGTCTATCCCAGATTCAGAAGAGTAACTTCGCACCTTCACCAAACCAGGGTCAATAACATACTTGATTCCAGGTATAGTCACTGAGGTCTCAGCAATATTAGTTGCCAGTATCACCTAAGAAGAGCAGACAAGCTATTAAACACACATGGGCACAAAATAATCCAAGGAAGTGTATTGACAGATTACTTAAAGTGATTCTCCTAAATAGATTTGTAAAGCTTAAATTTCTGGATATTTATTAGCAAAGTTTATGAACATCTCTATTTACAAAGTGCTACACTCAAAATAAAGTCCTAGTACTCGGTAGAAATATCTAGTTACTTACATAGTTTCTCAGTTAAGTTACTTAAGTAGCATTAGTACTCAATGCTATGATTGTTAGAAGAAAGGCTATAATGTAGAATCTCCGTTGGCTCCATTATACTACTATTATACATTTCTTTCGGTGAAGTTACTTATTAGGTAACTAGGGCACTCGCTATCAAATATCAATTTACATACAAACACATTTTGGTATAGATATGATTCAAGCACTTCAATGACTAAACAATTACAAACATAAATATCTATTGTACCTTGCGAAATCCAGATGGAGCAGGCGTGAACACTTTCAACTGCTTTTCTGAGGGAAGAGATGAAAAAATAGGAAAAGTACGTAGGTTTTGGTTGCCTTCAGGTAACTGCCGAATGCGGTTGCGAACAAGCCTCTCGACAGATTCAATCTCTTCTTGGCCAGTCAAGAAGACGAGTATGTCCCCAGGACCCTCCTCCAAATGTATCTGATGAGGTTAGAAAACCAATTAATAAAGAAGTTGTAACGATGACTACCATAGAGGACAGATTATAATGACAAACATTCACAATATATAGATATTGAATTGATTTTGCATTAGAAAAAACAAATATGTTCCTCGCACATTTTTCACAGAGAAAAGAGATGGTTGACATAGAGCACAACAAATCTTCCATCAGCATTCAATATTTTCCAGAGGATGTAATGTCAGACTACATATTCTAAACAAAAGATCAAATCTTCTGATGGATGAACATCTAATCTGGCTGGGATATACAAACAAGGAAGCAGTATGAAATCTGCCTACATGTAAATAATAATCAATCCTAATGACTTTTAATCCAACAGCTTCTTGTCAGATAGTAAACATATGAGTAGAAGAATCCCAAACGATGAAGGATAAATACCTGAAATATAGTAAGTAAAGCTGCATCTACACAATCTGTCTGGGGCTGATAAGTATAGTATATATCCACCGGAAACTGTCGCCCTTGAACATGCACAGCTTTTGCATTATCAAAGAACTCAGAAAAGCCTCGCGCATCCAAACTAGCAGACATGATAATCAACTTCAACGGATTAGAATTCCTCCTTTGGCTCTGCTGGAGATTACCAGCACCTGGACCATTGTCTCCTTTCTTTGCGAGTGTGTTAAAATTGGCCTTCATTACATCAAAATTTAGTTGTTTGTCGACATTTTGTGACCTTGTCCTTTGTACTCTTTTCAGCAATCCAAGAAGGACATCAGTATGAACAGTTCTCTCGTGAGCCTCATCTATGATTATAACTGCATACCTGGAGAGATAAGGGTCCAATAGTGCTTCCCTGAAGCATTGATGACAAGAGTTCAAGATGCAGTCAGCCTAATAATATTATTGTGATGTGTGCCCACACACACAACAACCACACTTATCATTTAATCCATGGTCTATGAATATGTAATAGCTCCAAAAGTAAAGAAGAAATAGGCTTTAAAAATCCATTATACATTATTAGAGCATATAAAAGGGGAAATAATAACAAGAAAAGAAATGCATTGCTATAAGCTCATTGATCCTCACCAATTTCCGCCTAGACTATCTTATGTGTTAAATCAAATCATGGACTGGAGAAATTAGTTCAAGACCACCATATATGTCAAACCCAGTACTTGTTAAAAAAAACCCAGATACTTTTAAACCCAGTAAACTTCAAGATGTACTATCGCTTTACCTATTTACGGAAATATTACCTTAACAGCAGTCCATCGGTCATATATTTGATTTTAGTTGAGTTGGAGGTCACATCCTCAAATCTGATGGCATAACCAACTCGTTGGCCTACCTGACTGCCACATTCCTCCGCTACCCTTTTAGCAACAGTTACTGCCGCAACACGTCTAGGTTGAGTGATCCCAATTAATCCACCATCCCGGCAAAATCCCCCATTAAAAAGATACTGGGGTAACTCTAAGAAAACAAAGTGCTCACATCAGTTTACAAAAATAACAACAAACAGTCACACTAAAGTCACCATCTTTCTAATGTTCTAAATTCGATTCAAGTCAACTAGCATTCGTAATGAGCAAAACTAAACTTACGAGTAGTTTTTCCACTTCCGGTTTCGCCAACAATAATCAATGTATCATTTTTCCTAACCTCCTCCAAAAGCCTCTTTTCAACTACAATTCAAAAGGGCATATACCAAATTCAGCTAAATTCACAACCCAACATAATTACATACAAACATATATAAAAAAGCAGAGATTTTGACATAAACTGAAACTAAAGTAATGCAGATAATTAAAAAAAAGAGAGGAGATGTAAGGATGAAACCTGTAGCAATAGGTAAAGATTTTCTCTGTTGTAAAATCTTTTGCCTCTTGTTCAAAGGGGTATCAGCAACCATTGAGGTAGTAGCAATCCCAACCATAACCTCAAAGCCTAGCTCTTTATGTATTTTGTTTGTCTAACCCTAGACACAACTCCAACTCTTTTTGTTCAGCCGCTCAGTTGGTCTGTTGGAGTCGAAAGAAAGAAATTTTAGATGTTCCTTTTATGAATTAATTAACTATTTTTTAAAGTCAATTAATTAAGAAAAAGTAAAAACTAATTGTATTTTATATTTATTCGTAAATTTATTAATATTATTATATTTTTAAAATCTATCTATACTATATACTATATATATTATAAAAGACGAAACATTGAAAGTTTTGGTATGGTATAGTACAGTACTTACCTTATTTGATTGTTTTACTTTATTATCATTAATTATTTTACTTACTTATTTTTTTTTTTTGAAACAAACAAAAAGCACTTTCATTCATTTGTAATGTCAAACAAAATAGGCTCCACCAAATGGGTAGGAGGAGCTGTAAAAACATGAGAGCAATTAAGCAAACAAGGTAATCTCGCTAATCCATGCGCTACCGTATTTGCATGCTTTCGAATGTGAACCACGCTGATCTGATTATGAGCCCTGATCATCTCCTGACATTGGTCGACCACATGTCCTACCTAGAAATGCACAAAAGGCCCATCGGGCCGGGCTTTGATTGGGTTTTGAAAAGCCCGGACTTTTTGGTCAAAGCCCGGCCCGGGCTTTGACTTCGACCGGGCCGGGCCGGGCCGGGCTTCTGTGAAAAATGTGAGCCCGTTTAGGCCCTCGAAGCGGGCCGCGGTGGGCTTTTTCCGGGCCTGAACCGGGCCGGGCCGGGCCGGGCCGGGCCGGGCCGGGCCTGATCGGGCTTTTTACAGGATCAAATCGGATCGAGATTTTATGTTACATAAGAATGTTCTTTATGTAATAATGGCAGACATGTGTTAAACAATTTATTTTGCCGATACAAATATTACATTTATCGATTTACTTTTTGATTTGATGATATATTAATTGATTACACGTGTACTTAACTTGTTTTCATTCATGTATCGTAATATATGCATATAAATAATCTTATTATTAATAATGAATATGTAAATATATATGTACTTAAATTATTTTTATATTTGTAGGAAGTGTAAATACATAAATATTTATGTAAGTATACTAGAATAATCGAATTTTACCCGGGCTTTTTCAGGCCGAATCGGGCTTTTAGTCGGGCCGGGCCGAAGACCGGGCTTTTTAAAAGACGGGCTAAGACCGGACTTTTGCCGGGCCGGGCCGGGATTTGCCCAAAAATATAGGGACCGTTTAAGGCCCTCGGGCCGGGCTTGACCGGGCCGGGCTTTGACCGGGCTTTGCCGGATCGGGCCGGGCCAGATTCTTGGGCTCGGGCTTTTTGTGCATTTCTAGTCCTACGTCAAGCCTGTACTGCTTCTTCCCAGAAATGGCATTTGCTGTCAAAAGAGAGTTTGTTTCCACAATGATCAGCTGCTTATCTTCCCTTAAAATCGTCCATGATAGAGCCTCTTTGACTCTTATACACTCTGCTTCAAAGACACTATCTGGGCACACCATAGTCATACTCTTCCCTTCAATAAAACTCCCATTGTGATCCCTGATAACCATTCCCACAATAAACTCCCTAGCACCTGGTACCATCGAGGCATCAACATTGATCTTTAAAACCCCTTCTCCAGGTTTTTGCCAACCTCGAGATTTGTTACTAGTAACACCCTTATCGTCTTTCCTAGCCCCTTCATCTACAACTCTAGCTTTTCTCCACTCCTGCACAGTTTTAAAGCTGCCATCCATTGCAACTGTCGATGTTGTGCTCTTATTCTCCCATACTCTCTTGTTTCTCCAGTACCAGATACCCATAGAATCGTACAGACCTTAACCATCTCCTCTGGACTAGCTGTGTCCAGTTTTTGAAGCAACCAATCCTGAGCTGACTCATTGCCACTCATATCTAACTGGAACCCTTTATAACCCCAGCAATTAGAAGCAAAAATACAATCAAAAAACACATGTCGAACGTGCTCATCATCAGCATTATAGAACGGGCAAATAGCAGGTATAGACACACCTTTCCACACTAACCTGCTACGAACAGGTAAATTGTTCCTACAAAATCTCCAAATGAAGACCTTCATCTTATGTGGAACATTCAACCTCCATATTCTCTTCCAACCCCCAGACTAGGAAATAATCGCAGAGCTATTCACATTACTATTCTGCCAAAATTGGTACCCAGTCTTCACATTATATAATCCTTCTTTTGACTGCGACCATGCTATTCTATCACCTGTGAGGCATTGCGGCACATAAGTTGCCAGAATAGCATCAACATCAATATCAGTAAACAACTCTTTAATCTTTCCAACATCCCAAGATTTGGTCCCAGGGTAAAACAACTCAGAAACTTTTTCCCCTCTTCCCTGGTATCTACTATCATTCTCTACACAGAAATCCTTCTTCACTCTCAACCAAGGGTCCTTAGTAGCCACTATATCCTCCCCATCCCCCAACACCCACCTGAACCCAGCCTTTAGCTCTTCCTTAGCTTGCCAAATACTAGACCAAATATAGCTACCACCCACACCCTTTTTCGCTTTCAAAACACTGCAGTCCGAAAAATACCTTGCCTTTAAAACTCGCGAAACTAACATCTCAGGTTTGACAATGCAATTCCAAATATGCTTACTAAGGAGTGCAATATTAAACCCATAGAGATTACGAAAGCCCAGTCCCCCCTTATCTTTTGACAAACTCATAGCTCCCCAATTATGCCATATAATACCTTTCCTTCCTTGAGCTCCCGAATTCCACCAGTACCTGTTAAACAGTCTTTCAATCTCCTGAATCATCACTTTAGGTAACAAGAAACACGTTATACAGTAAGATGGAATAGTTTGACCTGCATTTTTTATAAGCACAATCTTCCCAGCTCTATTAATCGTTTTGGAACTCCAGCTTTGAATTCTTTTACAGACCCTTTCTTTTATGAAACCAAAAACTTTCTTCTTTGACCTCCCCACGAGCGAGGGGAGTCCCAAATAATTGCTCTCGCTGATATCATTATAAACCTCCAAAATTCCTGATATTTATGTCTGTTTATCACGTCTAACATTCGAACTAAACATCACCCCAGACTTTTGAAAATTGACCGACTGCCCTGACAATTCTTCATATTTGGCTAAGATTGCTTTGACCTTACAAGCTTCTTCTCTCGTTGCTTTAAAAAACAGAAAACTGTCATCCGCAAACAATAAGTGGGTGATCTCCGGAGCATTACTACTTACTCGACAACCATGTAATTGACCTCTCTCAGTAGCTTCATCTATCGCATTTGATAGGCCTTCCACACAAAGCAGGAATAAATAAGGAGATAAAGGGTCTCCTTGTCGGAGCCCCCGTTTTGGATAAATAGGACCAACTAACTCCCCATTAACACAGACATTATAAGATACCGTCGTTACACATTTCATGATCCAATCTATCCACTCCTGACAAAAACCCATAACCTGCATTCTTTTCTTCAAATACCCCCAATCAACTCTATCATAAGCTTTACTTATATCCAACTTTAGAGCAACCTCTCCTTCCTTTCCAGTTTTACTTCCCTTCATAAAATGGACTACCTCGAACGCCACTATAACATTGTCTGTAATACATCTCTCAGGAACAAAAGCTGACTGCTTCTCAGTAATGAAGTCATGTAGCACCACCTTCAGCCTGTTCGATAAGACTTTTGCCAATATTTTGTACAGAACATTGCATAACGCAGTAGGTCTTAGATCTTTCATACAACACGCACCTTCCTTCTTTGGAATCAAGACTACGTTAGTACTGTTTAACTCAACTGGAAATGGCTGACCTTTAAGCCAACCTTTGCAGCATTCAAAGACTTCACTGCCCATTACTTTCCAAAAGTTTTGATAAAATGTTGGGTTTAGCCCATCGGGGCCACTAGCTTTATCAGGGTGCATCTGATTCACCGCTGCAGTAAACTCTTCAATAGTTACCTCCGCTGTAAGCATTTGATTTTGGCTACTTGACACAATCCTAGGACTACTGGTCCTATCAGTCGAAGCAGTGCCACCTGATTCCGCAAACACCTTTACAAAATAATCATTTACTATCTCACACATTCCCTCCTTGCTATCTACTCGAGTACCATCCTCTTTTTCCAGAAACGAGATATGGTTTGTCTTCCTTCTCGCTGTTGCATTAGCATGGAAAAATCGCGTTTTCTCATCACCTTCTTTAAGCCAAAATGTCTTTGCTCTCTGTTTCCAGTAAATCTCTTCATGCAGTAACAAGTCATTGAGTTTGTCTCTTTCTAAAAGGTACTGCTTCACCCCTCCATCATCAGTTCTATCCTTCAGCTCGTCAATAACTCGCTTCTGTTGTTTTACTTTCTCCTTAAATTTGTTGAAAAAATTCCGCCCCCATTTTTCCATGTACTTCGAAACAGAAAAAAGTTTAGGAACTAGATTCACCACAGGCAGCTCCTTCCAATGGTTCGAGACATCCTTAATGAACGATTTCTCCTTTAGCCATGTATTCTCAAACTTGAATCTAAAATCTCTCTTAGACCTCGTAGTATGAACAAGATCCAACAAGATGGGGTCATGGTCTGAGACAGAGGTCTTGAACACACTCAACTTACTTAAAGGAAACTTCGTATGCCATTCACTTGTAGCAAACACCCTGTCGATTCTCTCTTGAACCCAAGCATCTGTACCCCTGCTCTTCTCCCACGTAAACAAACCACCATAAAGCTCAGCCTCAATCAATGAACAATCATCTATAGCCTGTCGAAAACCTTCCAACAAAGGTCTCGGATGCTTATGTCTCCCTTTCTTGTCCGACTCATATAGCATATCGTTAAAATCCCCCCAAATACACCATGGTAAGGATGATAGATCAGCCAATCTTCTAATAAGATCCCATGAATTCCTCCTCCTAGTACTTTCCGGATAACCATAAAAACAACTCAACCTCCACGCTTCTAGCCCCCTCTATTTGAAAATAACATCTATATGGTTCTGGGAGTAGTTTGAAACACTGCAATCTACATTGATCCTCCACAGAATTGCAAGACCTCCACTTCTCCCTACTCTGTCCACTGCAAAACATCCAGAAAAACCCAAACTTCCTTTAAGCTCCTCTATCCTACTTCTCATCGAAATTGTTTCAATTAAAAAAAGAACATCGGGTTTACGTTCGCGAACCAAGTCACGAAGAACTCGAACTGACCGAGGGTTCCCCAACCCTCGACAGTTCCAACTTATGCAAATCATTTGGACTGGCTAGCTTGCATAGCAACTTAGCCAAAAAGTTTGAAGAAGATTCAGTGCAATCAAATTTAGAAAGCCCAGAATCTGTTTGTTGTACTGTATTAACCATCTCTGTATCCACCTTATTTTCCAGCCCACATCTTTTCCTTTTCCTCTCCTCTATGTCCAGCCCATCAAGCTCTTCTGTCTCCGGCCCATTATTAAAATTAAATCCTGTATTTCCCTCCACAGACTTATTCAAATATTGATTTGATTTTGAAATCTCCCGAAATCTTGCATCACTAACAGACTCCATCCTACCTTTACCCCTATCCATATCTGATTGAGCAAATTTCGGATTTTTAAACCCCTGATTGTAATCCCTTCCTCTTTTTTCGTTCCAGCTGTCATCCCCTTCATCCCTGAGCCACCTACTCCGACCTTGCGCCGCTGACCTTCTGGGCGGTGCACGGAGCCAAGCCCCCCAATCCCATGACAGTCCTGAACTCTCTCCTTCAAACTTCCTATTACAAAAACGTTCAGTATGAGACAATAACCCACAGATGAAACAAAAGTCACCCAGCTTCTCATATTTACACTGCACCACAAACTCCGTTTTGTCTTTCCGGCAAATCTTTTTCTTTCTTTTCAGTGGCCTTCTGACATCTAACCTGATCCTGATGCGCATATACTCCCGCCAAATGCTTGCATTGTTGCTTGGATCATATTGAACAAAGACACCAAAGAAATTCCCTAGCTGTTTACCAACCTGTTCGGACATAAAACTACTTGGTAAATCGTAAATCTGAATCCAGAACTCAGTTTCATACAATGGCACTTTAAATAGATCTTCTCCCACACCTATAGTATTCACCACCAACATTGCATTATCAAAAGACCACGGGCCGTTCTTAATCACCCAATTCATATCATCTTTGTGATAAAATTGAAACAAAAAAATGCCAGGCTTTAAAGCTTTAATATTTATCCCCATGGCTGGCTTCCAGAGATCCGCTAGCTTGGTACTCATCACACGAGAATTTAAGCTTTTCTCTGTAAGAAAACGCCCAACTAAACACAACTCGAATCTGTTCGCGTCTTCCTCCACATCCCCATAAAAAACAAGCTCTTCTTCCTCCTCGTTTGAAATATCTAATTCAGTCATCAACACGTCAAGATTGTCCACATCTGCCATATCTGAAATGGCCTCTCACAGCTCTTAGAAATACCGGAGAGAAAAATCAACAACTCTCACATTAAGGAGAGACTCAGCATTTTATTTTACTTACTTATTAAAAAACAAAACAAAATTTTTTCTCAAAATATCACACGCAACTATTCCCAACACTTCCCCTAAATAACAACTAATCAACTACTTTTTTCAGCTATTACATTTTCTAACTTTTTTAACTAAAAATATATTCTTTCCAAAAACATGATCGTTCTAATTAATGAAATAACAAATATATTATAATTACTTATAACTAACTAATTACCTTTTCCGTCTAAAAGATAATATATTTTCTATATTTTCTAACTAAAATATCTCATTTTCTTCTAAATAATAACTAATCAATTATCTTTTCACAATATTTACCTTATTTAATTGTTTTACTTTATTACCATTAATTATTTTACTTACTTATTAAAAAACAAAACACAATCTTTTCTCAACATCTCTCCCAACACTTCCCCTAAATAATAACTAACCAACTACCTTTTTTAGCTATTACCTTTTCTTACTTTTACAACTAAAATCTATTTTTTCCAAAAGCTCTCCCAACACTTCCCTAAATAATAACTAATTAATTTTTCAGCTATTACCTTTTCTTACTTTTCTAACTAAAATCTATTTTTTTCAAAAGCTCTCCCAACACTTCCCCTAAATAATAACTAACCAACTACCTTTTTCAGCTATTACCTTTTCTAACTTTTCTAACTAAAATCTATTTTTTTCCAAAAACATGATCGTTCTAATTGAAATAACTAATATATTATAATTACTAATAACTAACTGATTACCTTTTCCAGCTAAAAGGTAATATCTTTTCTATATTTTCTAACTAAAATACCTCATTTTCTTCTGAATAATAATTAACCAGTTATCTTTTTTAGCTATTACCTTTTCTACCTTTACCTTTTCTAACTATAATCTCTTCTTTCCAAAAATATGATCGTTTTAATTAATAAAATAAACTAATAACATTATAATTACTAATAACTAATTGATTATTTTTTCAGCTAAAAGATAATATCTTTTCTAACTAAAATATCTCATTTTCTCCTAAGTAATAACTAACCAATTACCTTTTTCAGCTATTACATTTTCTAACTTTTCTAATTAAAATCTTATTTTTCCAAAAATATAGTCGTTCTAATTAATGAAATAAACTAATAATATTATCGATATCAATATATCAATATATCAATATATATTCCTAATGTCTGCTAGTATTGCATTTTTGAAAATTACTGCTTTTATCCTTCATTTTTTTAATCTTCTTTATTTCTTTGATCCCTTTTTTGTCATTACACAGAAAAATTACTGCTTTTGTCCTTTATTTTTTTAATCTTCTTTATTTCTTTGATGTTCCTTTTTGTCATTACACAGCATTTTGAGCGACCCAATTTATATTGGATCGACACAAATCTAAATCTATACTATTTTTTATCATTACACAACATTTGGATCGACCCAATTGGATTGACCCAAATCTAAATCTCTACTATTATCCTTCATTTTTTTATTAATAATATAATTAATGATAATTAGCCGATTGCCTTTTTCAATTAAAAGATGTTTACTTATAATTTATATGATATTACCTTTTATAAATACCTAAAATATCATATCTTCCAATTAATAATTTCTTTTCTCTCTTATCAGCATTTGGAGCGATCCAATTGGATCAACCCAAATCTAAACCTCTACTATTATTCTTCATTTTTTATTACTAATATAATTAATGATAATTAGCTGATTTCCTTTTTCAATTAAAAGATGTTTACTTATAATTGATGATATTACCTTTTATAAATACCTAAAATATCATATCTTCAAATCAATAATTTTTTTCTCTCTAATTAAAACACGTTGACTTTTAATTTAAAACATAATATTGCAATAATTAATACATACCCAAAAATATGACATCATATCTTCTAACCACTAACAAAATATAATAAAAATTCATATACAACGAAAAATATCCATTAGATTTTTAGTTAAAAATTAGAACTGTTAGATCTAATGATTAAATATATTACATGATTAAATTTATTTACTAAATGCATTAAATGCATACCCAAAAATATGACATCATATCTTCTAACCACTAACAAAATATAATAAAAATTTGTATACAACGAATAATATCAGTTAGATTTTTAGTTAAAATTAGAACTGTTAGATCTATTGATTAATTATGTTACATGATTAAATTTATTTACTAAAATTTTAAGGTTCGAATTCCGTCAACGATACTATAAGTCTATTATCCTTCATTTTCTTAATCTTCTTTATTTCTTTGATGCCCCTTTTTACCATTACACAACATTTGGAGCGACTCAATTTAGATTGGATCGACCCAAATCTAAACATATACTATTTTTTGCCATTACACAACATTTGGAGTAACCCAATTGGATTGACCCAAATCTAAACCTCCACTATTATCCTTTATTTTTTTATCTTCTTTATTTCTTTGATTCTCCTTTTTGTCATTACTCAAATCTATCTCTGTCATTTTTCACCTTCAAGTCCAAGCCGCTCAAATCTTCACACTGCTGGATTTTGACGCATGTTTGCACTTTTCAGATTTGAAAGCTGGGTTTTTCACCAAATTAACATCTCAACCCCCTGAAGTAAGGTTAATTAAGGTATGTGTACTAGACCTCCGTACGGGTCATATATGCTTGGTTCCGGATTTTAGTTTGGCCATAAGAGTTAAGTTTTTATTGATTTCACAGTATTAAAAATTAGACAGGATAATATTTGTTTGGTTTTGATTTTGGTTTGGAATTTAAGAATTAAAGATTTAATGAATTACCCGATGTTATAATAATATACAGGACACCAGAAAGGTACCTTTAAAATATTTGCTTGGCCTTTCAATTTTCGATTTTACATGTCATAATAACAAAGGTAGTTGGAAAAATTACCAGTTAATAACATTGACACCGTACAGACCATGTTATTTGTAAATAATCTTGGGACTCAATTTGATACTTATAGACATTATTTTGTTTTCAAGCAAGTTTATGTTCTTTATGGATTTGTTCAACTTAAGGTTCATGGGGTAGACATGCTACGTACCAGAAGGTCTTATGGAATAACATACTTTTTATCGGATGTCTCCAAAGGGACTATGGAATAGCATACTTAGAAGCTCAGACCCACGTCACAAGCCTCACCCTCTGGGTCAGGCAACATTGCTCTTATTTATGCTCTAAATATCTTCTTTACTCGCGTTCAATTTCACTTCATATATGATTTCATATTTAGCACTTTCACTTGAGCTCCATATTAAAATATAAAAGAACTAACTTTTCCCTTTTTCAGTTTAGTTTGCTTTTTGAGAGAAAATAGGTAGTGGAAAATGTGATTGTTATAATTTGTAGTCATACATTATTTGAAGATAAAAGTGAATAAGTGAGCTTCTTACGGAGACCTGTGTTTTTGGTAAACAGTATTATCCTTCATTTTTTTAATCTTCTTTATTTCTTTAATTAATGCCCCTTTTTGTCATTACACAGCATTTGGAGCGACCAAATTTAGATTGGAACAAAAAATTCTATTATGATATTGTACTTATTTTCAGTAATGTTGTAGTACTACGATTGCACCTCCAGCCTTTCTCTTCTCCTCCAGCTACATAATTTTAAATATTGAAAACAAAATACAATACAAGAAGAAGTTTGCATTTATAAATATAGATTACAAGCAGAGAGAGATGTTTAGTTACACATAGACTACATAGCAACAACATAAGTGATAAAAAGAAAGATGTTAGTTACAGATAGACTACATAGCAGCAACATAAGTGATAAAAAAAGATGGTCCACATGATGATCAAGCTAATGAAGTATTGAAGTAATTAACAAGCCTGAACCACATAAGCAACTTCCATTTTATAGGTATTGTTTATCATAACGTGGGTAATGGGTTTATGTATTCCCATTAATTTTATTTTTGGTCACCCCTCTAAGTTGATCACAAAAAAATTAACAACCCATCAAAGTAAGTAGTTTAAAAATATATTTAAATTCAAATTATTATATTCATTTTAATAAGAACATACTTTTAATATAATAAAGTCAATACAGTAAAAATTCAACAATTTCAGAAAGCGAGAGCCATAGTGAAAGACCTTAATTTGAACATAAACTATAAATCTACTAGAATATTTATATGACATTTTGGCTTGCTTATTTAATTGTATAATTTACTTATTTTTAATAAAAGAATCTATATTAATAATATATATATACACTGTATTTTCATACATGAATTTACTAATACATGAATTTATTTTTAATACTGTATTTTCTATCCTCTATCCATTCATAAAAAAAATTAACAAAAAAAAATTAAAATGAGAACAGTGAGAACACACATATTCGCTACATTTCAAGCTATTTTAAAGGGCCCCGCTAGGGGCATCTTCAAACAAAATTCTTATAATTCTACCCTCTATCCATTCATAAAAAAAATAACAAAAAAAAAAAAATTGCTTGAAATGTGGTCTCATTGTTCTCCAACATTTACATATTATATTAACTATATATGAGTTCTCATAGTTAATAGAATATGTTCTTGATATTATATGAGGTTTAATGTTTGGAGCCATTGGGGGTGAAGGGATTATCATTTCCGTATTTGAATAATGAAGACAATTTATTATTGTTTTCAATTAGAGAACAATATTTGTAAAAATATTTATTACTTTTATTGCAGATTTTGATGGATTAAATAAATTTTCAACATTGTTAAAATAGAATTGTATGCTACTGTTTTATAGAGTAATCAGCACTTTGCACCCCTTATCTTTGGGCGCTTTTTCAATTTGGTCTTAAACTATGTTTCTTGGCAAATTGCACCTCTATGATTTCAAACTCGCTTCAGTTTGCCCCCTTTTGACCAAATTTCGTTCACTTTGACCGCTACTATTAGGATGAGCGAGGGTAAAAATACAAAGAATTATTCAAGAAACAGTCAATTTACCTTTGATTAGCCTAATAGTAGCGGTCAAAGTGGACAAAATTTGATCAAAAGGGTGCAAATTGAAGATATTTTGAAACCATAGAGGTGCAATATGCCAAAAAACATAGTTTGAGATCAAATTGAAAAAATGCCCAAAAATAAAGGGTGCAAAATGCTAATTACTCTTTTTTATATAAATTTTAGCATATCATTATTTTATTAAATACTTATATAACTGTATATAATATCTTTCTAAGAATTAATTATTTATATAATTACATACAATATCTTTTTAAGAAATCAATCAAATTTGTTAAATTTTTGGTATTGTCAATTTAAATTAAATAAGATGTTTTAAGAAATCAATCAAATTTGTTAAATTTTGGATATTATCATTTTAAATTAAATAAGATGCCGTGTACGAAGTACGGGCAAAATGCTAGTATTTACTAATAGCTAACTAATTACCTTTTCCAACTAAAAGGTATTATATTTTTATATTTTTTAACTGAAATATCTCATTTTCAAACTTGATTTTTTTACTTAATTATCCTTACTTAAATCTATACTATATTATAATAACCGATATATTAAAAGTTTGGTTGGTCGACACGGTACCTATTGATTTTACTTAATTACCCTTACCTAATTACATATGAAATTCATTCTAATAACTAATCAATTTTCCTTTTCAGGTTAACCACATTACATTTTCTCTTTTTCAATAACTAATTAATTTTTCTTTCAAGGTAAAACACAATATCTTTTATATTTTATCTAACTAAAATTTCTCCTTTTTAAAAAACTCTACGAGTACCTTTTTCATTTAAAATGTATTATCTTTTCTATATTTTCTAACTAAATTTCCTTATTTTTCTAGAAATATCACGGGCAAATTT
The DNA here is from genome assembly GCA_037693485.1 of Kitagawia praeruptora. Classification (NCBI taxonomy): domain Eukaryota; kingdom Viridiplantae; phylum Streptophyta; class Magnoliopsida; order Apiales; family Apiaceae; genus Kitagawia; species Kitagawia praeruptora. The sequence continues at coordinate 25,347,236 of CM075352.1, read as the reverse complement.
AATTTCTCATTTTCTAAAAACAATATAAACAATTTTATTTAGTTAAATAACATAATCAAATTATAATTACTATAAACTAATCAATTACCTTTTTACCTAAAACATGTTACCTTTATAATATTATCTAACTAAGATCTCTCTTTTTCCAATTATATCACAGACGATTCTATTTAACAAAATAAAATAATCATTTTATAATTACTAATAATTAATCGATTATATTTTTTAACTAAAACCTACCATCTTTTCTATATTTCATAACTAAAATCTCTCTTTTTCTAGAAATATCACGGATAACATTTATATAATTATTATCAAATCATCTCATTTAAAAAATTTAAGCCTCCGAAAATCATGTTTTAAAGAAATTAATTCAAAATAATGAAAAAATTTATTTAAAATTTAAAAAGTCGTGCATCGCACGAGTTTTAATCTAGTAATACTATAATTAGTGTATCCTGTATAAAATAATTAGAAAAGGAGGTCCCGTGGAACGGATAGATATTTAAAGAAACGAAAATTATAAAATTATGAAGAAAAAAAGTAAATAAGTAATACAACTTGAAGTGAAAAAAAAAACTGATTTAAGGATATTTAATCATATTTTAATTATTTTATGGAAATATAGAAATACAAGTAATTAATTCATATGATTACTATAATAATACTTTTACACGTGATATAAAATTAAAATTATAATCAAAATATTTTTGAAAATGTAAAAATGAACATAAACGAAAGATATAAACTATTTAAGGATACTGGGATGGATTGAACTTGGTAGTTTAAAATACTTCCTGTCAAAAAAACATACTTAAAGTTAGATCTTTCATTGCTTCTTGATCATACGGTGATTCTCACGTTTGACAAGTACCAACCAACTGGACTACACCCCCACTGAACAATGTACATGTACCATAGTGCTTGGGGCCAAGGAGCTCAGATATTATAACACTGAGTAATGGAAACTGTCATAAGAGGCCTGGGAATATTATCCTTAACTAGAAGCTTTTCAGAGAGCAGACTATTGAATATTCTTCCAAAGTAGCTCCATATGATTACAAGAGATACAAATGAATTTATGGTTTTTGTTGGATATCCTTGTGACTCTCCAATTCGACACAAACTCTCAATTGCAGTTAAGTTTGAGCCAAATCCACAAGCTGTTGAAATTAGCAAATTTATCATCTCTACACTAAACAGTGCCTGTAAGATTCTTCAGTCTTCTCCTCTTAATGGCTTATTGAGAATATCAGAAAAACGAGATGGCTACTGCCTACTGCCGTTTTTCCTGATCTTGCAGTAGATTGTGCTGGAGTTTTGATCCCCACATCCTTTGGACTAGTGCGAATTCTCTTTTGATTCTAGAGATATAACTTTTCTCAAATGGCTGAGCTAAAAAATTCTAACAAGAAAAAGAATGCGAGTAGCTGCACAACAAAATGATAGCAGAAAGAATTTGCTGGAGGACATGCCTTTTGAACTTACAAAAGGTGACGGTCCTAATGAATGGGTGAACAATCGAGGGAATAGACATGGCAAGAGAGGAGTGAGGACAATAAGTGTGCCGCATTGATTTTCATTCCCCTGCCGGATTTATCAAGCGCAGCTGGAAGACATGGAAGTAATAGCTCCTGCCCTCTCAAGCATATAGTTGTATATCGCAGATCCCCCTAGGAGGAAATACAACAGCCAGACAAGCTTGAAGTGCCCGCTCTGGTCTTTGTATTTTATCAAGATCTTTTTCTGAAGTGTTCCTCATTTAAAAATTGAGAAATTAAACCATTAGATTACTAGTTCACTAGTGCAGTGGCGCAGGTCTCCCCTTGATTTTATGACTCGTATCAAGTTTTGTGGATTCTGATATAAACTTGAGTAGGCAAGATGATTTGTACAAGGCCTGTTCTACAAATTATTGTAGCTTTGAGTTTTGGATCATTGGGAATGTGAGATTATGTGGACTACTAAAATGGCTAGAAAGTGATAAAAAAAACTAACTTTAATTAATTAAGTGTATAGTGCAAAATTTTATACAGCTCGAGCACTGCATTTCTTGAACAAACATTGCGAAAGAGCATCACTTCGATGCATCTTTGTACTTGACTATACACAAAATTGTTGGAAGAATGAGATGCATGATCAAATCCAGTCAAAAAGATTTCTCAGGTTACAACAATAATCGCCTAAAAGCTAAAAAATTGGCTGAAATAACTAAAACCAATGTCAGTTTGGCAACAACAGCCCTACTTCATATGTAAAATTAATGAGTTAAATGCATAATCTATGCTGGAGGAGGTCTAGATCTCCTCAGTATGTGGACAACTTGTCTCATCAGAGGCCTGGTAGTTTTGACCTCAGCTGTACAACCTACTGCTAACTTTAGAATTTCAACAAGATGATTCTGAGGAGCTGCCTCCCACAGACCACTAGTGAAAAACTCCTTTTCCCGACTGCTTTCCAGTAGCATTATAGCCCACGATATGATAGTAAAACCATTTCCATATGAAGAAAAAGAAGGATCCAGACATTTTTTATCAGATAGCAACTCAAGAAGCACTACGCCATAGCTGTAAACATCAGCTTTCTCAGATACACGACAAGTTAAAGCATATTCTGGTGCTACATAACCATAAGTTCCAGCAACACTTGTCGTTGCATGGGTTTCAGAAATTCCCAAAAGCCTCGACAACCCAAAATCAGATAAATAAGCATTATAATCATCATCCAACAATATATTGCTTGGCTTGATGTCACGATGCAGAACTCGTGGATTACATTGGTCATGAAGAAAAGCAAGTGCATTGGCAACATTCAAAGCAATTTTGTGAAGTACTCTCCAGTCTACAGCCCTTTCGGATCGTTTTTGGATATACTGCTCCAGATTACCTCTGGAAAGAAAATTGTATATGAGGAACATCTCTGCTTCACTTGCATGGTAACCGATTAAAGTTATGAGGTTCGGGTGTTTTATCCTTCCAAGGATGCCTACCTCAGCATCAAACTGTGGAATACCTTGGTATCTTTCTAAAGTAAGCCTCTTCACTGCCACTATGGTTCCTGGTGCGACTTCAGCCTTGTAAGTGGCACCAAAACCCCCATTTCCAATGCAATGGATTCCATTAAAATTTCCTGTTGCTTCAACAATATTTTCAAAAGTCAATGGGACCCCTATATCCTTGAAAACTACAACTTCCTTTCTCTCAGAAGATTCTGAAACATGAGCTCTCGTATTTGGAGTCTTTCTTCTAATATAATAGAAAAGGATGACTATACATAAAAGAATACAAACAATAACAGATACGGATATTATGGATGCCAACTCAATAGAACTAAATCCTTTTCTGCTTTTAGAACCACTTACTGCTGGATAGGCCACAGAGTCATTTGTCCCTTCGTCTGGAGGTAAAGCTAAACGAGCTACAGGGAGGAAACGATTTCCAAGAAAGTTGCTACAAATCATTTTCTTACTGCCTAACAAGAACTGTCTAGACAAATTATCAACTGAGATGTAGCATTTGTTGAGTGACGTTATATTTGACAATTTTGTGGGGATATTACCTGACAGTTTATTGCTATCGAGCAATAAAACAGCTAGGTTACCCAGGTTCACTAGACCCTGGGGTATGTCACCAGAAAAAGAGTTCGATGAAAGTTCTAAACATTGGAGAGCAGTTAACTGTGAGAATGTAGAAGGTATGCTTCCATTAAGCTGGTTACCTGCCAAGGATAAATACTTCAGATTCTTCATGGGACTGACATCAACTGGCATCTGACCCTGCAACTTGTTCCAGCTCAAGTCAAGCTTAACAAGTGAATGTAAATATCCAATACTGTGAGGAATTATTCCTGAAATCTGATTCTTGGAGACGTCCAAAACTTTTAGAGATCTGCATGCCACACCAATACCAGATGGAAGTGGACCAGAAAGTCTATTGTTGCTTACATTGATGATCATTCTGAAGAACTCGTTACACTTACCAAATAAGTTCTCATGTAACTGTCCAGTGAGATGATTTTCAGCAGCAAGAAATGCATATTCGATATCTTTGCCTAGACTTCCACGGGTTACTGGAAGCATTGGGACTGAACCGCTGAAGTTATTCTGACTGAAGTCATGAACAACTGGAAAGCCTCTACTTGAAAATGGTAAAGGGATTTCTTGAAGCGTCTTACATGTAAAGGATGACACATACGCAAAGGATGGGCTGGAAGATGCAAGAAGGCCTGAAGTAGAAGATGGTAGACTGCAGGTAATGTTGTGGAAGCTGGGAATAAACCCTGACAATAGGTTTGAACTAATGTCAAACACAGTCATACAGGGAACTCGAAGTTTTTCATCAAGACTCCCACTTATGTTGTTTGTACTCAGATTAAGAAAGTGCAGGTTCTTGCATCCTCCAAATAGCCCATATATTTTCCCCGTAAATAGATTCTGCGCCAGGTTCACCATCTCTAAGTTGTCACAATGTCCCCAATTGCTGGGAAATCTGCCTTTTAAATTTGCACCGGGAGCCCAAATAATCTTTAAATTAGGTAACATTGTAACTTCCTCAGGGATGGAGCCTTCAAAAACATTATACTTTTGGAAAGGGGCATCAGCTAATCCAGATGATTTCTGATCAAACTTACCTGAGAGGACAATAACTGACAAGCTAACACAGTTCCCAAGCATTGCTGGAACATGACCATGAAGCCTGTTTTGTGATACATCCAAAACTTCAAGCTTCGTAAGACCACCAAGTTCAGGAGGAATAACACCCTCAAATGCATTGGAAAACAACAAAAGTGTTCTCAATTGGCCACATTGACCAAATCTGCGAGGAATGCTACCATTTAGATAATTGCCAGCTATATCCATATACTGAAGACTCCCACAATTTTTCAATAGTTCATCCGAAACTGATCCCCTCAACAAATTAAACGACAAACGAAGCACTTTTAACTTCATAAAGTCACCAAAATACTCTGGAATCTGACCCTCTAACTTATTTCTCGCTAAGTTCACAACTTGCAAATCCCCACATTTTGAAAGAGATTTCGGAATCTCCCCACCAATTCTATTAAAACTAAGGTTCAAAACCCTCAACTTCCTAAAACTATCAAAACCACCCGACAAATTCCCAGTAATCAAATTCCCTTCAAGATCAAGTACTTCAATATTCTTCAAACCCCACATTTCACTAGGTAGTTCACCACTAAATTCATTGAATGGAAGCGATAAAACCCTAAGCATAGACAACTTTCCAATAACATAGGGTAATTTCCCAGCTAACTTGCCAATCCTATCAGAACAATTTCTATTAACTCCATATCCATGCAATAAAAATTCCGAAGATTTCGAACAAGAATCATCATAGACATTACCTCCATTACCACCAGGTATCTTCAGCTCCACAACCCTAGAATCTGAATTGCATGTAACTCCAGCCCAGTGACAAAATTTCAAACTTTCAGCTCTCCAGCTTGATAAAATCCCAGATGGGTCAGAAATCAAGTTCTTGAACTCCAATAAAACCACTTTGTCCTGCCCTGAAACTGAAGAAACAGAACACAACAAAAGAATCACATAAATCAAGCTTCCCATTTTCTTGATCATAATTAAAATCAAACTAAAACCCCAGAAAATATAAAAATCTGCAAATTAACAATAAAAAGATGGGGTTTTTTAGTTTCTTGAAATAGTAAAGAAAATGACAAAGAGTTGGGTACTAGGTACTTTAATCTTTATCCTGAAATTTGTAAGTAATATCTAGGCATTTGCGTACTAGACTATGTTTAAGTGTAGTTGTATGTACATTGTACAGTTTCATGTTCTCATTGCGTCTAATACGCGTAGTGTGTTTGCGAGTGTGGTGGGGACCACTGACCCAGTTGGCAGTCAGTCAATGAATGGCAGGATATGTATGCTGTCTATTTCACACATGGCGGCTCTAAATTCGAATTTGTAATACGAAGTCTACTTATTTGGGTGCACTACTGCAACCAATGAACTTCTGCCATGTGGCATAACGGTCAAGATTACAAATTTTTTCTTATACAAAGTTTTGATGGGACAAATTGCACATATTTCGCATACCGGAGTTTCTAAAGTACACAACAGTAGTGCACCTTAAATCATGTCTTTTATTATTATTTTTGATAATATAATCCTATGGATGAAAAGTTTATGTTAAAATAACATTGTATATAAATTTTTATTATATTTAAAATAGTGGAGCATCACTTTTATAATAATACAATTTTCTATATATATTCAACGACACAAATTTATCATAATCTTATTGTTATAAATTTATAGTTTCAAATAATTAAATTACACCAAAATTTGTACATTCACGTATTTTTGTATGAATTTAACATCTGTACGGTTGGATTGTTCAAATAATAATTAATTTATCATATTTTAAATCGCACTAATAGAGAACTTCTCTATTGTGTGCTTTAGATACTCTTTTCACTTCACATATTTCACATCATATATCATATTTTTTAATAAAGTATACCAGTATACCACCCATATAGATTAAAAAAATTCGCATTTATATTCTTGATCCCCTATAACATAAGGTAAAATCATACCAACCGAGTTAGAGATCGTTAGTTGGATTTTTTTTTTTTTTTTTGTCATAAAAAAAGATCTTTAGCGAAAAAATGATCATTTTAAACTTTAAGTTGTCACGGAAATGATAAATTTATATTATAAATGATATTTAAGTGATAAATAAAATTTTACTCTTATTATTTGCATTTCCAATAAAAAAATCCGATTAAATTTGATCTCTCGACTGAATTTGGCAGAGTCATTTTTTTTTTTGACAACCAATAGAACACTTTCATTAAAACGAAGCATCAAGCACAACAGACTCCACCAAATGAGTAGGAGGAGACGTAAAGACATTACAGCAGATAATACTACAAGGCATTTTAGCTAAATCATGAGCTACCTTGGAATTATGATTCGTTTATCAAAGAATTTGACTGGAATGGCTCACTAGAGTTGCATGATTGCATCTGTATAAGCAAGTCAAAGAATGCTTAGGTCAGACACTAAAGTTTAGTCAAAGAAAGAAGAAATTGTATCACAATTGTTACTTGTTACAATAATTTCAAAGCGGTAGGTGGTGAACATTTCGTTGATTGCTTAGCAGATAATTTAAATTATGGAATTCGAAATAAAGCTCAAACTCGCTGAATTAGTTTATGAGTAGAATATGAGAATATTTATACTTAGGTGATAAATACAAATTATAGAAGTACTTAAAATAAGTACTTATTGATACTTAGGTGATAAATAGTACTTAGGTGATATTGGTGCTGGTTGTACTTAAAATAAGTACTTATTGATTTATTTTCGGCTAAAATTTCAGATTTTGATAAATTTTTTATTTAATTTATGTTTAAAATTACATAAATTGCAAAAAAAAATTACTTTTTTCCAGAAAAAACTAAGGCCATGTTTGTTTTAGGGGATTATAATCCTTGGAAAATTACACTATCTTTCTAAAATTTAAAGGATTATAATCCCATGGAAGTATATTGCTATCATCTTTTTGATTCATTTCTATGGGATTATAATACCTTCTTTCACAAGGTATTATAATCCCATGGGAGTGAACTAAAACAATGATCAAAATGTGAATTCATGGGATTATAATCCCTTACGTTTGGGATTTATAAGGTAATAATTTGGGGATTATAATCCCTTGAAACAAACATGGCCTAAGAGTCTTAACTTAATTTTAAAATAAATAACCTTTTTGGAGAATAAACTCCTCCAAACACCCCAACCAAGCACCATGACTCCTTGCTCATACTTAAGACCTCTGTTATAGAAATCGGCCGATTTCTGAAAAATCGCCGATAAATCGGTTAAAAATCGGTCAAAATTTTGGAACCGATTCGGCCGATTTTGCAAAAATCGCCGATAAATCACCGATTTTTCAACCAAATCACCCGATAAATCGTAAATCGGTACCTCAACCGAATAGTTCCGATTTCCGAAATCTGCAACACTGCTTAAGACTTACAATGGACCTGCTGGACTTTTTTTAAGTTCTTATGGACTTATTTTTTGATAAAAATTTCTTATTTTTATAATTTTTTTTATACAAATATTTATTGTATGTTTAAAATTCTATAAATTGAAAAAAAATTAACATTTTTCCGGAAAAAATTAGGAATCTCTAACTTTATCTTAAAATAAGTTGACTTATTATGAAAAGAAATTCTCCCAATCACCTCCTCAAATGTTATACTTTGACTTACAAGTGCTTAAAAAAGTAAACTGATATGTATACACTTTTCGTTATGTTAAGATAAAATTATTGTTCTCGCATATAATCATAATTTGGAATTAAAAATATACATAGAAATAATTTGATTAAAATTCAAATGAAAGAATATGTATCTATAAATCAAAGATGTTCACGTAATTCCCATAAAAAATTAATAAATTGTCAAACACTTGCAAACACAAAATCATAAAAAATTGGAAAACTAGGACCTAAGCCAGAGCCAGAGGATTGACCTTCAGAATTCTGTTATCTGTATACAGTAATAAACACGCAAAGATTCAGAAAAAGAAGACTTCTGTATAATGTTAAAGATAAAAAATTGTTATAAAATAGTGTGTCAAGAATGATGTATCAGTAAGAAGTGTTTTTATTAATTTATATTGATATGAATATAGAAAATTCATTGTATTTAATTAAGTTATAATCAATTAACATGTACTCCCTCCGTATTTAAATAAGTTGCCTGTTTTGACCGGGCACAATCGGGCACACTTGCCAATGCACACTTTTGATCGTTAATATCTTGAATTTCGTATTAGTTTTAAATATAAAAACTTCACTGTATTATAATACTCATAAATACGAATCCAACAAGATCACTCATGACTATATTTGATCCTATAAATTAGACGTAAATTACTAATTTGTCTCTTGTTATGAACAGTCCCGACATTTGAAACGAGCAACTTAAAAAGAGACGGAGGGAGTACCTTTTTGTAAAATATTTTATACCCAATTTGATATCTCTAATATTTTCCTTGCAGAATATCTAATTTTCTCATTGAGAACCACCAGAACCAAGCTAAATGAACAAAATACTTTGAATTAGTTTAGAAATAAAATATAAAACAAATCTACTTTGAGCCTCTGCTACGTACATCTAGAAGAATTTTATGTAGTTAAAACTGCAATTTTTTAATACAAGGTGGTTGGTTGGTTATGTATGAAAAATTCAGTTGGCGTTCAACTATCAAAGTCAACCTACAACAATCGCGGCCTGGCATTTACAGCCACAGCTTGGCCACGTATAACAGAACCTTTGCTAACTTGGCCTTACTCCTAATGGCTGACCATGTACAGAGGCAAAAATCTCAACTAGAACAGGGGAACAATGTCCATCCAGGCTCCAGCCATTTTGTTTTTCAAACATGGAGAGTACTTTCTTAAAAGGGTTGACGCCTACTTCAACTTTCATCATATTGATGGCTATTTACTATCATATATATACAGAATCTGGTATTCTGTCAGGCTAACTGTATGCACTTCCAGATGTGGGATAATCTGCTAGTGCAAGTGCTTATTTAAATCTTATATTATTCGGTCAAATAAAATGCATGCATACAGTACTGGAGAAGTGACGAGCAATTTAAAGATTGATAACAAGTCAGTCCTTGATTTATTTATGATTGAATCATGATCATACATTGTAGATACTTAAGTACGTAATTAAGGATTAATCATCGAATCAATTGTAATGGTTGACATGATATAGATTAAATATGATGACGAGCTAGAAGTTCATCGCCTCTGTGGGGTGGTGGGGGGTGGGATGCTGGGGAGGGGGGAGGGTGTGGAGGCTCCTGGCACTCACAAGTATGCCGAGGCACGTCACAACGAGCAACTTTGTTTATAACTCTGCATACAGGTTGCATATATTGGCAATCAGCATCCTTGTTACATTTTGGAAACGCTTCTGCTCTAGGGACTTTCGACATTTCCATACCTGCATTGCATTACCACAACCACATATCATTATATTATATTCGTCGAATTTTATTATACAAGTCATTAACGTAATGCGTATATATGAATTGAGTGATGAAGACTAACACAAAACAACAAGCAGGAGGATGACAAGGAGGTTCCTTCCCAGCAAACTCTTCTTCATAATGTAGTTTATGGATATATGTTTATGAAATTTATAAATGTATGCAACTTTGCGATGTTTACAACTTGAATATATAACTTTATTTTGCTTATGTGAGGGAGGAGAATGCCAACGTCCTCTTATATACAGGGAGGCTTAACAACTTTTATATATATATATAGAAAGAGTACTATGTACATAGTGTTATCAAATTCAATCAGCCAGCATTACATCAATAGAATTACACAAGAAAGGGGTTATTTTGTTACACTACTTGCAATATCAATAACGAAAACGAAAACTTGTAAAGTCTATAATATGGTAAAATGGCCAAATTCTCAGTTACTGAAATTTTTAGAATGGTTTATGTCAATCACGTCTATTTCTGTTGATGGTAATTATATTTAACTATGTAACATAGACCAAAGTGTTACGAAACTCCTACATTACCTGTAAATGGTTGCGAACCACCAACTAGCTAGTCCATTCAGTTTCTTTGCCAACTGCTCCTTCTGCCTTCTATTGATTGAATGTACTCCCTCCGTCCCTTTTGATTGTTAACATTTCACTTTTTCAAAATTTTCTGGCACGCATTTTAAGGTGCATTTTAAGGATAGTTAAATAACTTTTTTTTAAAATTTTCTTTTTCTGTATAAAAATTTAAACATTAAATTTTTATACAGAAAAAGAAAATTTTAAAAAAAAGTTATTTAACTATCCTTAAAATGCACCTTAAAATGCGTGCCAGAAAGTTTTGAAAAAGTGAAATGTTAACAATCAAAAAGGACGGAGGGAGTATGATTTTTCAGTTAATATCTTGCATTCATTTATGACTTACAAGAACACAGTATACAACTCAAAGTCTTAAGATCGAAATGACAAATGGTGAAAATAATACACTTCCAGATTTATAAAAAATTGGTAATTAGTTTATATATTATCACCAGCATGCACATTGGTGTCTAAAACAAAAAGGAGCTTGGGTATTGCCACAGCAAAAATACAGTCTGCAAGAATATTGCAATATATTCCGCCACATCTCACTAATAACCCATCACAACCATCTTTGGACGAACTAGGCTTAATCGCGGTGCTCATCATCTCTGGTGTTGTAACTATTATTTGCTTATGACAACCACGTCAATACATGTCCATTCCCTGGTCAGTAACTTAGGACTGCCTTTTTCACATGATATTTTGCAGTCATCCACTGTTATGCTCTCTTGCACTGCTTCTACTCTTCCACTTCTCAGAAATGCACCTGCCAAAAATATTATTCATTTCTTTTTAATTTCAAAATTCAACAGGGGATTTATATATTTAAATAATAATTTCCAAGAATTCGCCAAAATTCAAAAAATTAATTATTACTATTATTGTTCGGAAGTAAGATGGGTTCGAGCCTTTAGTCATCGACTCAGAGAGACTAACCAGAAACAGCAAGCAACAAAGCCAGTACCAAAAGGAGGTTAGTCGGGTGCTTCCCCACGTATTATTTAATAAATTCTTGCAGAAAGCAGCTGGTATGCTATGAATTGGAAGTGTGGTAAACAAAAAATATGACATGCCAACACACACACACACACATATAAGTTTTTGTGCAAATTCTTTCTGAGTGAACATAAAGGCAGTGAAATTAAGAGACTTACCAGAGACAGCGAGCAATGGCATTATCACCAAAAGCGACTAAATAGAGAAAATTTACATTTTTACGTAATTTTCGATGGTATTGCTTGGGTAAACTAGAACTGGCCAGATATACTATGAGTCTATGACTTATAGTTTACCAGTTTGTATGCACCATGCACGCATATATAAGAAAAATACGGGAGTCCAGGACATCGCTTGATGGGCAGGCATAGAATCCTAGGTCCACTTAAATTTTTTTTATAATTATTTAAATACCATAATTTTTTTTCACAGAATCCCATAATTTTTATTTGAGAAAAAGGTTCTGGCCCTACATAATATCAAATCAAATCAAATCAAATATCCTTATAATATCTTTTTTCAATGGTATATATAGTGTCAGATGCAAAATATCTAAGACTTTCCAATTCCATGACTTGAATAACAGGTAATTGTTACTAAAAAAATGGTCTACAAAGAAGATTAATGGTTGAACGACTGACCAGTGAAGAAGACAGAGAGCTTGAAGACTTTTTAATATTTGGCCGAGTCAACTTTCTCATCTTTGTTCACTGTGGTACCTGCATCTATGCTTAGGTGATGCGTCCTTCCATATCTAAATCCAGACTCCAACTTCAAGTTGAAACAAATATGTCATTCCAAAAAATTTATGTATCTAAATTCTAGCAAACACAAACAAGATACTTTAACTAAACAGTTTAGCAGGTTATATGAACATGAAAGAAGCTTCCAATTTTCACACAAATGTGATTACTTTACTGGTGGATTGCTAAGATGTTTAACTAAATATCTTGATAATTTGTTTATTATTTGAAAGACACGGGGCTAGTCCAATAAAGGGTGACCTTGACATTAAAGGTTAATATTAATATAAAAATTGTGTGTATTTAATTCTACTATAAAATGAAAAAACCAGACTGAATACAGTTTAATCGACGTCGAGTAAATACAGTCTACCACTGTAGGAACTTCATATAGGCCATCTTTGTTCCACGGCATTATAATTGCTAAATTATTAGCATATACACTCTATTCTTTTTACTATGTTACATCTAAGTTATCCCATGTATTAAATTACAATTAATTTTAATTGGATTATAAATAGCCCTGAAAAATGTACTAAAAACTAACAAAACTAGTCCATGAGAATATAGTAAAGGACTAAATGTAATAAAATAAGTACAAATGTAAATAAATTAAGATTATATTCTTTGCAAACAAACACTGGCTTAGGGAATGAAGGATCAGTTTTGTCAATACTTTCTTTGGATTAGTCTTCTGTCAGTATAAGAAATACTATCATATATACAGAGCTAAGTAGTTTTAATAAATAAACAAGTTCATTAGTGAAAAACATATTAATGAAATAACTTTTATTTGCAAGTAACGATTGGTTGTTTATATTATGCTACAAACAAGGAACTAGATAGTAGCTATAAACCTCCCCTAATTTGAATCTTCAAAACCCTTCTTCCCTGGAGCCGAAATGGAGCAACAGATGTCGCCCTATTAACACCCTGCACCTACACATTACAAACATAATTTATTTCAACCAAACCATATACTCATACTCTTAACTGATAAAAATTGGTGTAAGGTCTAATAGGGATTTGTTTACCTTGGATTGACTTCAGAGAAGAGTGCAATTCAAACTTGCTTTATTTTTGAAGATGAATCGAGCTTATATCCCGAAAAACTAGGGTTTTGAGAAACAAAATGAATCTATAGTTGGAAAGCTTAATCACATTGTAGATGATTTTTCATCTTCCACATATAACCAACTAACACTTTTTAGCTCACTTCGGGTTTAGTTCGACACGCGTTTGATTTCGAAAAATAAGCAAAATGCTACAGATTGTAGATCAAGATACTTTGTTCTAAAATCCAGATCATAAAATGTAGTATGAATTGTTAATATAAAACTTGAGCAATTAAACTATTTTGATAAGATAAAACAAAAAACAAAATTAATAATACATACCCACATATTCCGTATATAGACCACACAGCCAATTCTCCCCTTGTTGCCAGGAAGAAATGCCGCCCTTATAACTAGTACATTACATTTAGCGCCGTGTCCAGTAATGTAAAACACATCAGCTTTTAGTCCTATAAAAACAGATGCCAAAGAGAGGACTGGCCAACCAATTTGATTAGCAACTACTAGGATAGCTGAAGTGAAAAAAATGTAGATTATAAAATTTTGGTTTCAGTTGCATTATGTATTGAGACCAGCCCAATTTCTAAAAGCAATCAGGGCTTCCATTTTCTTATAATTTCTCTTTCTCAACTTGGCAACTTTAAGCTTCTTGTGATTTTCCATGAATGCTTGCTTGTACCTCCATTTGTCAACAAAGATTTTCATCTCTTGAGATTTTTCCACTACTTGCATCACGGCATCAAAGAAGCCACCCTTCACCAGTGTGTACAAGAAAGCATCAACTAGGCTAGTATCAAATTTTAACCTTTGCGGTCCATCAACTGAAACCTTTCTCTTAACCTCATTCCACAACATCAATATGCTGAAGTACTGCTGTGCCGTTGAATACCCATTAATGAGAGATAAATAAGTTTGCTCATTTGGTTCAAATTGGAGAAAGGTCATCCTTCTAAAAGTCCTCCTAGCATCTTCCAGCCGACCAGCTTTACAAAATGAGTGGATAATAGAATTCCAGTCGTGGGTACCAACTTCGATTCGGGGATCCTCAACAACCTCATCTAAGAATGCTGCCATAAGCTCAGGACGATGATTCTCCGTTAGACCAGTCATTATGGTCAAATAACTCCCCATCAAATCATGTGCTCTTCCTTCTCGCATGTCTCTGAAAAGGGAAAAAGCTGACTGAAAATCCTGGCATGACATGGATGCATCTATTAGAGAATCAAAGCTACCACTATCTAGTTGAAGCCCAGAACTACTAATTTCCGTAACCAGTTGCGCAGCTTCAGCCGTTCGCTGCTCTTTGCAGTAAGCCTTTAAGATTGATACATAGACTCCAAGCCCTACAGAACCTCCTTGTGCATTCATTTCATCGAGAATGATATGTGCCCTATCCAATAACCCAAGACTAACACAAGCACTCACGATGCCATATCCGACAGATTGCTCCACTGTGATAGCAGAAGATTCCAACTTTTGAGCTTCAATTATCAAACTTGCTAAATCCTTCATCCCTCCATGCTTGAGAAATCCTTGCACCACCTCACAGTAAGTTTCTTCGGCAAAGTTCGAATCTTTCCCGTTCCCTTCTCTTAAAAATCTAAGAACAGCTTGTGAAACAGATTCCATGTTACCACAGTTCACATACCCACTTATCAAATTACAAAAAAACACTCTCCGATCACTAAAACCAAACCCAGAGACTAAACCCTCTATTTCAGCAATCTTTTTTTCAAGTCCCTTTAGAGCATATACATACGCAAGAAATCCAAAACTAGTTTCATCAGGACGAACTCTAAATACCGACATCGTCTCAACTACATTCTCAGCATCAACAACAGATTCAAGATCACGACAACACCCCTCCAACGCAGCATTACACGCAACCAAATCAGGTGTCATAAAATCCAACTTCTCCTCCTTAGCAATCCTACAATTCTCATTAAAAACCTTCACAAACGCCTTAAAGCTACCATTTTTCCTACTAATATCAATAAGCACATTACTCCACACCTCACAAGGCACAAAATACCTATTCTTAAACATACATTTAACCAACTCAAAAGCCGGGGCAGCAGTATTCGCAACTTTCATCGAATTCAAAAGGGTTTCAACACTTTTACAATCTAACAATCTTGGGTTTTTCTCCAACAAGAATACAATAGAAGCAAAAGCCCTTTTAAGATTATGAGTATCACTAATCAAACACAAATGGGTAATTAAAGAATTAGTGAGAATCTTACTTGGGTATGCAGAACCATTAGTAAGGGCCTTAAACGACTTCCATGCCTCATCTGTATTGTTGGAAAGGAGTGAATTTTTTAGGGTAGATTCAAGAGTGGCTTGAGAATCTTGGCTCAAAATTCGAGAAGGGTTTTGAGAATCTTGGGGTTTTGGTGGGTCTAAAGATGATGGGTCAGGCCTTTTAAGAGCAAAAATTGATGGTTGTAGAAATGAATATAATGTTGGGATTTCAGATGATGAGAATTTTCTTGCTGCAATAAACCCTCTTCTCCACATTTTCTTGCTAAACTTGTTACGGAGTACAACAAACCACGGTTAATACAAGTGTGAGAAATGGACCATTTTATCACAATTTAAAGTTAAAAGGCCCAAAACATCACAACTCAAAATAAAGGTCTTTTCTATCACAGATAAACGTTACAAAAACATGCGTTTGTGGATTTTGAACCGACTGCTTTCATTTTGAGAGTTGGTCTCTTTACACCCACGTGCTCATCATTCCGTGGGACCCAGCAAGTACACATCTTTGTCCACAAACGGAAAGTGAACTTGTGTTGCCCGCATTGGAAACACCAATTTAACAAGCGTTTTTTAGAGACGCAGCATTAAAATGCGTTTATTCAATTCCTTTTGTAATCGGTATGCGATCTTAAAAGATGAAAAAACGCATTTTTTTTAAACGTTTCTTAATAACGCATGTAAATGTTGCGTTTTCATGTTTCATGTGATGTAAAGGGCCATTTCCCAGAATTGTGATATTTTGGGCATTTTTACCCCAAATTGTGATAATAAGGGCCAACACCCTACAAGTGTGTGTATATACTATGGGTCCAGGTACGTTTTATTTAACGATCTGTTTTCCGATGGCCACGATTAAAAAAAAAATCGTTTTTCCGCGCATATTTTACGCGGAGCGTATATCTATCCACAGAAAAAAAAACTGCGGATAAAGCACGGAGCAAGTGATGGTTCCGCGATTATAACCAATTGTAACATGATTTTTATCATTTGGAACCCTAGATTGTGCTTTGATTTGGGAAAGGCTGATTTCAGGTGATCTTGAAGAGAGTTTGTGACTACTTCTCACTTGGGTAAGATTATCTTATTTTTGTTCTTGTGTTTGTTATCATGGATAAGATGTTTGAAAATTTTGTTCCTAGAAAAACTTGTAAGAGAAATGAAAGAGATGATGTATATAATGTTGATGATGTTGTTAAAGTAGGTAGTAGTGGAAGTTTGCCTAAAGATGAAAATTATGTTTCAATAGTTGATGATGATGGTGAAGAGATATTTGTTTGTGAATATTATGGTGAAGATGATTACGTGCATGAAAATAGTGATAAAAATGATGTAGATGTTGATGAAGATGATAATAATATTGTTCCTTACTTGAATCAAACATTTGATAGTTTACAAGCCGCGGAGAATATGTTTAAGGCATATGCCTTGAAAAATGGCTTCGCAATTAAGATTTTCAAGAAACACAAAAACGTGTTAGAAATAAAGAAATATATGCTCGATTATTTTGTTTGTAATTTATTTGGTGAAAATAAGGATAAAAGTAGTGTTAACGATTATGAATGTTTAATGGGTAGTACTAAAGGTAAACGGCGTCGAGATGTTCTTCCTAGATGTGGTTGTAAGGTTAGAATGTATGTGGTGAATAAAAAGAAAACTAGTCATTGGGAGATAACTACACTAGAGTTAGAGCACAATCACGAGGTTGTTACACCTTCTAAAATGAATTTGATTCGAAGGGAGAGACATGTTACCGCGGCACAAAGAAATTTAATGAAAACACTACATTTATCGGGTGTTCTTCCTAGGCAACAAATGTCAATTTTTAGTAATTTGAAAGGTGGAGCACAACATGTTGGTTTTGATGGACAACATGTAAGGAATGTCGTACGTGAGTTCAGGAAGAACAATTTAGATGTTAATGATGCTCAAGCGGGCTTAGACTTGTTGAATCGGTTGAAAGAAGAAAGTGGTGGCAAATTTTTCACTAGAACACTACTTGATGAAGAGCAAAGGTTGAAATGTCTAGTATGGGTTGATCACCGTTCTTTGATGGCATACCAAAATTTTGGTGATGTAGTTGCATTTGATACCACTTACCGAACCAATAGGTATGCAATGCCATTTGTTCCTTTCACCGGGGTAAATCATCACTATCAATCGATTATTTTTGGATTTGCACTAATGAGGGATGAAATCAAAACAAGTTTTGAATGGGTATTAGGTACTTGGCTTGAGGCGGTCCGAAACAAACATCCCTTGATCATCATTACCGATCAAGATCAAGCCATGACCGGGGCTATTGCATCACAACTACCTAACACCACCCATTTGTTGTGTACGTGGCACATTAGTAACAAATTCCCCGAAAAAATTGCAAGTTACTACTCCAAGTACCCGGAAAGTTTCAAGGTTGATTTTAATAATTGCATATACAACTCATTGACCGAAGATGTGTTTGAGGATAGGTGGAAAGCATTGGTTTTGAAGTACAATTTGGAAGATAATACATGGCTACAAGGATTGTACAATTTGAAGCATAAATGGATCAAGACCTTCACTCGAAACACTTTTTCTGCGGGTCAAACCACAACTTCAAGGAGCGAGGGAATGAATGCATTTTTTGATAGCTATGTTAGTTCGTGCACGGGTTTGAAGGAATTTGTTGAAAATGCTCAAAAAGCTTTGGAAAGATAATTTATGCGGGAGAAAGAAGAGGATTATAAGACTCGTCTAACTTATTGTGGGATAAAAATGAAGACCGCTTTGGAGCAACATGGTGCTTCCATATACACCAAAACCATGTTTAAAAAATTTCAAGAGCAATTGATGGAAGCTACAACATACTTCGTGGAGAAAGATAGAGATCGTTCATTGGAATAAGATGAAAATACGTACTACAAATGCTTTAGGCAATTGGTGGATCCCGAGAGAAGAACTACTTATCTTGTTACATTCAACAAAATGGCTCTAAGTGGTAGTTGCAAGTGTAGAATGTATGAATATTTGGGAATTCCGTGTCGACATATTATTGCCGTGTTGACAAAGAAATGTGTTTCCGAAATACCAAAGACCTTTTTGAGAAGACGGTGGACTAAGGATGCTAATAGAATTGATGGTGTGTTGCCTTACCATTTGACCGGAGAAGAAACATCATCCCATGATTTGACTCCTACCGAAAGATTCAATAACATGACTTTACTTACTATGGCTTTTTGTCATAGTAGCATGGCATCAAAGGAGAGTTACGAGTACGCCGTTTCCGTCATTAATCGGGAAACCGAAATTCTTGAAAATATGGGAGTTGATGGAATTGAACACGTAAGGAGTGAAGTTGGCACAAAAACAACTGAAGAAGGTGGTCATGACTTGCATGAACCAATCCTTGATCCCGTTGTCTCACAAACAAAAGGAAGGAAGAAAGAGCATCATTTCAAAAGTCCAATAGAGACACTGCATAAGGCCCCGAGGAAATGCAAACGTTGTAAATTGGAATAGCATGATATTAGAACTTGTCCAAAAGTACAAGAAGATCTTAAAAAGGCTAAAAGTGATCAAAATGTTGAAAATGTTGAAAAAGCTCAAAAAAATGTTGAAAATGTTGAAAAAGCTCAAAGTGGTCAATTGTAATTGTTATAAATCTCTACTTTTCCGTTTTGTCATTTACATTATTGTCAATTGTAATTATCTAACAAAATCATTTTTATTGTCACGTGTAGGTAAAATGGATAGTGGTGATGTGTCGGATGTCTCGCATGTTAGTGATTCACTTTCGTCTTCTTCCGGGGAAGTGAGTCATACATTAGTGATATATCGTACAATGCAGCGGATGAAATATGTCGCAATTTACTAGAATACTATGACATAATGGGGGAACCCCTTGAGCCCCCACCGATTGTTGAGGAGGAGGATAGTGAGTTATATCCTCCGGAGGAAGAGTCTTATAGGTCAAAGAATTGGATCGAAGCATGTCGTTGGATGGCCACCGAAGAAATGATGGAGAGGGTAGCGTATAATGTGGATCCCTACTTTTTTCCCGTCTTGAACTTGGGGAAGGACACCGAAGGCAAGTGGAGGATTTCCGATTGAGATGGTGGACTTCTTGACTACTGTGACAATATTAGTGACATTTACAAATTGAGGCCTCGGGAAGGTTGTACACGTGATCAAATGCGCGTGGCATTTGTGCAGGGATGGGTTTCCCACGTAAAGGATAGTAATCATCCCCGTTGTTGGGCAACATTTTATCTCTATGATGGATCGACGCCTATACATGTCTCCCTTTGGAATGACACCAACACTCACAAAGCCATTAGTAGTGGTGTCATTCGCGAAGGTTGTGTTGTTGTCTTGTACCAAGTTGCCGCGTTTGTCAAGGTGGATGCTCCTCCCGGTACTCCGACTCACCGTTTGTCGGCCGGATTCTCCAATATTTTAGCTATATTTGGTTAGATGATGAAAAATTGTAATTTGGAACCCTTTTGTTGCAATATTTTAGGATTTGAACAATGAAATGTAACTCTTGTTGTCCTTCTATTGGAAGTATTTGGGGCCAAATTTGCATGCCATATTGTAATATTTCAATTTAAGGCCAAATTTTCAATTTTCATTTTTTGGACTAATATAACTTCAAATGGGTATTTTTTGGCCTAAAAGTGGTTTGATATGTCATTTGTGGTGTAACTGAACGAAATTTGATGATAGTAAGGGGGCATTTTTTTTTTTAAAATGCCTGGTCTGTCCGCGGAAAAAAACCGCGGAGCCGTTATGGTCATTTTTCCACTCCGTGGAAAAATAGCGCAGAGCGTTTTTTTGTTGACATATCCTGTTTGTTTTTGTCACTTCCCACCTGTCCAAACCAATTCATCATGCATACAATACTGTCCTTGAAACATTTCCAGGACAGAACAAGAAAAAAAATGGTTAACTATCAAAAAAAAAATGGCATGCAACAGGTCCTTTTGGGCATCCGAAAGTTTCCATGTACGCATCAATCTACTACCACAAAAGCAATGCAAAGTACCCCCGATCATGCCCCTGCCAAACATCCTCACTAACATGATATTGGTTATCGAATATAACGGTATGACTCAAAGGGCCGGGCAAAATCTCATCCAACCTGAAAATTTGAGACAGAAAACCATTAGATGACAGTACTTCACAAATGAGTTATACATAAATGAGTTGCACAACTTAATATCTTGCAAGGCAGAATAGAACACATTATGGTTTAGGTCTGATACATACAAAAAACACGTCCAATCCAAATTCAGAAGCACACTGATATATTACAACCATATACACACAATCTTTACCATATCAAAGCTAGTACAGAATCCGAAATCTTTGAATACCCAGCTCATAAGCACTGCACAATCGTTTCATTTCCTAGGGTTTTAGTGCAGGAGGGTCTTACTAGCTAGGGCTTAAACAAGTTTTGTTAAGAAAAAACAATTTTCTTGTTTCCAATTTGCAAGCACGTCGAATATACAATTGAAACTTGCAGAAAAAGAAACTAAACAGAGTACAATCTGATTTCAATACCCAGAGTACACGTCGAAATTAATGTTTTAAATTTCAATACCCAGATACCAGTTTAGAATTGCTTCAATATATGTTCTGGGTGGTTTGACACCCTTTATTACGATTCTGTAAGGCCAAAATTACTGTAATATATGATTACACTGACGGACAACAACAAAACGAAACAATTCACACCGATCTAATTCAAAAATTCACACACTTACCAACAAAACGAAAATTCGATTTAAACCAATCTGAATTCGAAAAAACAGAACAAAGCAATCCCAATTCGACCCTTCGAATCATACATACAAAAATTGATATACATACATATACGGATACATACACACACTGATATATTCTAATTCGAATAAAAAATCAAACGCCCAAATCGAAACATAAACCCTAACCCTAAACACCCAAATCCATGTAATTACAAATCAAATGCTACAAATTACATACCTGGTCTGCAATTCGACATCGTTCTCTTGGTTAGCCTCTCTCACTCGATTCGTAGGCTTGTTAGCATCTTCCATTCGATTAGCACTCCAAACCTGCCAAATCGCACGTTCAATTGCACACACTATCTCTCTGATTTCGGGTCGAGGAAATGCTATTCGGGTCAAACTGTAGTCACTTATATCTCCAGGTGCTCCGCGTATTTTTTCTGCGGACAAAATTTAAGGGTAAAAAGGTAATTTCTCTCTCCACGGAAAAAACCACGGATAGATATGTGCTACACGGAAAAAAGCGCGGACAAACGTAATATTTTCTTTTTAATCCCGGCCGTTGAAATCTTGATCCGAATTGTTAAATAAGGTATCCCTCATAATTGATTGTCGACCAGGACCCACGATTATAACTCTATACAAAAGTCCTTTTTTAAAAGAAAATAAAAAAAAAATAGGGTACTTTTGTAAGTCTATTTTTTTGGGTAGTGCTAAGTGCAATTCATTTTTACTGAATGCAATTTGTTGAAATTACATCTAAGTCCTTCCATGTATTAAATGCTTGATACTAATGTGAGATTCTGTAGCAGCTTTGATGATTATGGGGTGTGGACATTAATGGAGAAAATGCCCAAAATGCCTAGATTTCAAGCCCCATGGCCCGAAATACTGATCTGCGGGAAGATGGCCTTAATTACCTACGGGATACGCATGTATAAACTGCGTATCCGAAATCACTGTAGCACGTCAGAACTCTCCTCTCCCAGCTTCTCTCTCTCGTCAGCGACTTATGGCGATTTACGGCTACTCCTTCGATCTCTCTCTCAGACAAGTTTCCACATAATCCACGCACCACCACAGGACCACAGACTCCTCTTCTTCCTCATCCCGTGCTCTGTTTCTCTCCTCCGACCCCGTAGAGGCCTGTTTGAACTCGTCGGAAAATGGAATTGAAGAAATAGGGTTCGAATTGGGTGTTTGTAATCGGGAAATAGAAGTGTAATAAACTTGGTATGGACGTGTAGAGCATGAACAGGGGATTCGAATGGTGTATGGTACGTGCTTGGAAAGTGACGGATGAGGGAGAACGATGAAAATGCAATTTCGTCGCCGGAATCGCCGAATCGCCATTGTCGTCGCCTCTGGGAGAGAGAAGAGATGACGTAAGACGCGCATATGGGATATACGTGTCCTATAATACGTGTACTGAGAATGCGTATCCTGAGGCTCTGAAAATATTGTGAGATTCCAACTAACAAAAGACACGTATATGGCACATGCGTGTTCGATACACGCATCTCCCAGATGCGTGTTCCCTCGGTATTTAGGGCCACTCCTCCCGGATATGGGTATTTCGGACCATGAGTTCTGAAATTTAGGCAGAATGGACCATCACCCACATTAATGCAACACAAATTCATATTAAGAACATTTAAGTGATAAAGTCACTGCAAATAAATTATTTTAAGTTTATATTAAATATTAAAATTTTACATAATCATGATTTAAAATTTTAAATTTATATGTCATATCCTAAACAAATTTTTAGATTTAATATTTAATATCATAAATTAATACAATAATATAAAATTGTTCTACTTTCATTAGTACGTATTTTTAATATTCTTA
Organism: Kitagawia praeruptora; assembly: GCA_037693485.1. Lineage (NCBI taxonomy): Eukaryota > Viridiplantae > Streptophyta > Magnoliopsida > Apiales > Apiaceae > Kitagawia > Kitagawia praeruptora. The sequence continues at coordinate 25,323,902 of CM075352.1, read as the reverse complement.
CAATTAAATTTCTATAAATTATTATTACTGACATAAGTGAATTTTATTAATTTATAGAGGTTAACAATTAATCTAAGTTATTATATTGGCATCCTTTTATTGGAACCAATAATATGTATTTAAAATATTAATTTATCGTGGTACCGAATTTAACGAGATTTTATTGTATTTTATCTAGTATATGATTTTATTTTTTATAAAAGGTACTTTAAAAGTATGATTAACTATTTTTAAAACAGAGTGAAAATAGTTTGTATTGAAATATTAATTATAGTAATTATAATAATAAAAATCATTTCTCTACATTAAATAGACGATAAAATTAAAATAATTAATAAATATCAAAATAAATAATGTTACATGAAAAATACTAAAAATGCTAGCAAAACCTCAAACAGTTTGGATGTGGCCTATACTTTTGTTATTATAAAAATTAATCATTTTTATAATTATATATATAGGATAAATATAGTTTCTTTATATAACATTATTATATTTATTATATATTAGAAATATATAATTTTAGATTCATAAAAATATCAAAATATATTTTTAAATTTATGGTTAAAATTTGATTAATTTATTAACCAAATTTAAAATCTGATAATGTAAATGGCATTGTTTTTTTTTCAATCGTTTTATAAGGAATCTTTTATTCAAATTAAAATACTTTATATTTCAATTTAATGTTAATAATTCAACCTCTTAATTTATAATTAAATTACATTACATGTTTTGGTATTTAAAAAAAAAGACAAATGACTTTTTTAAATAATATTGTAATATTAAAACTGAAATACTAAGAATTTTGATCATGGGTCATGGACCAAACTATACATATATTTTTTAATTGAATAAAATTATTTCTATTATAACATAGATAAATTATATGTATATCTATATTAAGTAAAATTTTACATATTATAAGAAAATTATTATATTTAAATATAAATTATTATCAAACTAACTTTCCCAATAAATTTGTTATTACTCAACTTTTATAAATTGAAATTAAATAAGTGAAATATGTACACATAATTTGACTAATAAATATCTAGAATAAGTAAAAACAAAAAAAATATTCTATTGTAGTAATTGGTAAATGGAAAACGTGAATATATTAATGATTACACAGAAAATTAGGTTGGATAAGAGTTTGTGCACGCTATTTGCACAAAAAAAGTAGGAAGGATAATAATGTAATTTCACCAATTTGGATGGAGTAATTTGATTTGCATTTAGCAATCATGATTTTTTTTTTTTTTGAGAGAGAGTTTCAAAACCCAAGGGACTTGACTTGATGGCTATGGAAATGGAAGCTCCATCGAAGATAGTAGTGGAGGAATGGAATGGAACGGCGTCGTCTAAGCTCTCGAAAACAGCTACTATCACAGCTGATTCTTCAACACAGTTTACTATAAGCAGACATGGGTCTCGATTTAATCAGATTTCTAAGAGGTTTATTCAAGCTTTTGTCCCTGAGGTAACTTTTGATCTTTTTAATCCCACCCCTGATAGTTCACTTTATGTGTGTGTGGGTGTGTGTGTCAGGAGAGAGAGAGAGAGTGGGAGAGGGAGGGAGAAGGGGGGGGGGGGGATAGATTTATTGTAATTCCGATTGCATTGTTGAAGGTGACTTGGCTTGATCATGAAACTGGGAAAAAAGAGAGAGGCAATATTGGAGTATAAATGAAATGTTTGTATTCGTGTTTTCGATTTGGGCATGTAATTACTGTTTGCTGACATGTAAATGCAGGGTTTTCCAAGCAGTGTGACACCTGATTATGTGCCTTTTCAAGTTTGGGATTTGTTACAGGTTCTTAAGTTGAAATTGTATTGGTTAATTTGCAATTGAATTGATTTGTTATTCTTGAGTGTCGAAATTCACACTGTATTTGACAGGGTCTTTCGACTTATGTGAGGACAATGCTTTCTACACAAGTAGGTCTATAATCTATATTAAGTGCATCAGTTCATCCCCTTTATTATTTGGAGTTAGTGGATAAGGTTTGGTAAAGGTTATGCTGTATTAATGCTTTAGGCTCTTTTGAGTGCTATTGGAGTTGGTGAAAAAACGGCTACCGTAATTGGGGCCACATTTCAGGTGAATCAGACTATCTACTCGTACTTAGGATACATAGCAACTAGTTTTGATGTCAGCTTGTTATTTACATGGACACAAATTTATGAGTTTCTATAATCTCTCCAGTGGTTTTTAAGGGATTTAAGTGGAATGCTTGGAGGTATCTTATTCACATTCTATCAGGTCTGCTGTTCTGTATTAGTTTATTTTTCGGGCAATATATAGGTGTTTACTGAAAATTTATGTTATATACTTAACGTATATATCCTGAATTGTTTAATGGGCTATAGAGCTTTCCTCCTTTTTAGATTGTTATTGAGTTGAATAGTCCAATCTTTGCTTCATACTAGTTAAGTTGGTTATTTATTTTTCCTACTTGTTCTCTAGGGTTCTAACTTGGACAGCAATGCCAAGATGTGGCGTTTGGTTGCAGATCTCATGAATGACCTTGGTACTAGTCTAACTTCTTGCATGGATATAGATAATATAATAAACGCAGAACCATTATATACATCTCTCTCTCTCTCTCTCTCACACACACATACACACACACACATGCGCATACACACAAACATCAATGCCGCTTTATAGTTCTCAGAGACCGACTCTTTGCAACAGTTTTCATTATCTAAACAATAAATGCCAATTCTATGGAATGATATGGAACCATGGCATTGATGCAGGAATGTTGATGGATCTTGTTTCTCCTCTATTTCCTTCGGCTTTTGTTTTTATAGTCTGCACAGGGAGCTTATCAAGATCATTCAGTAAGTTAATACATTAAGGAGGTTACTGTTGGCTGTGAACATTTTATTGGCTGAAAGGGAATTTTTTCATTTCAAACTTTGAATCCTAAAAATGATCATGCATAATAAATGATTCTAAACCTGACAAGTGACGACCAACCTACCCACGACCCTTTAAATATAAGTGTCATATGATCTACCTCACTGCTGTGGACTGAATAACTGTAGTCATTTGTCCAGCACTGCTGTGAACTGAATAACGATAGTGATATCTTTGACATGGGAAATCGATACGCCATTGTTAAAAAATCTTGAGTTTGCAAGATTCCAACCATTAGTAGACTATAAAATTGTGTCATTAATCTGCATTTATTTCTCCTATAGCTGACCATGTCAGGCGTATTTTTTATCCCCAGTCCTCTCTTAAGTCTTAAGTCCCCTTTCCCTTTTCTTGTCAACATCCACCGCTACCTCATTAAAAAAAAATATTGTTTAAAAAGGTTAGGGTGGAGTTGTGTAGTCTATGATTCCCACTTCTAATCTAATAAGAAGATAATGATCATCTTCGTAATTTCCTTTACTGGTTCATAGTTTTGATATGTTAAATTTTAGCTGGTGTTGCGAGTGGAGCAACTCGGGCTGCTTTAACCCAGCATTTCGCCCTCCAGAATAATGCAGCGGATATATCTGCCAAGGTATGATGTTTCTGTTTGAAAGAGAACTCCATTTGTACCCTCCCTCCCTTCCCCTCTCTCGCTCTCTCTCCCTCCCTTCCCCTCTCTCGCTCTCTCTCCCTCCCTCCCTCCCTTCCCCTCTCTCTCCCCCTCTCCCTCTCCCTCTCCCACCCTCTCTCTCATTCCAATACAATATCTTAATTTTTCTATTGTTACTCTCCTACCTGTATGAGTATTGACAGGAAGGAAGCCAAGAGACGGTTGCGACGATGATTGGGATGGCTTTAGGAATGCTCCTTGCCCACATTACAATGGGACGCCCAATAGCTATTTGGTTTTCATTTTTGTCTCTCACCGTGTTCCATATGTATGGTCAGTACGGTTCAACTTCCAATATTAATATTTTTTATATATGTTTTTATAATTATGTATGCAGATAAAGTCCTAACAGGACATTTAATGTTAGCACAAACTGCAAGCGAGTCCCTCAAGTATGTAAACTGTTTTAACTTCGAATCCAAATTAATATCTATTACCCTTTAGTATTTATAATTTTCACGATTATGTTTCTAACTAAACGTTTCCTATTTTACTTTGTCATAAAAAAATGCATGTTTGGTCCCCTCCAATATAAAAACAAACTTTAACATGCTTATACCTAAATATAAAAGAATTGCTCTATAGCGCACGCTTTTAAATTTCAGAGTCTAAACTGGATTACCTTACCAGTGCTTTCTTAATCATCTACATTCTTACCTGGTACTTTTTTTTTTAATAATATTCCTCTGGCTGTTACAGCAAACTACAAGGCTGTCAGGTGCCTGTCGCTAACTACATTAAATTGTGAAAGAAGCTCAATTCTTCTACTACATTATATGGAGACTGGGCAAAGTTAGTACACTTTCTTCAATTTATAGTTGTCTTTGCTTTTTTTGTTTTTTTCTCCCTAGTCCAGTGTAATAGTCGTTGCCTCATTGGTACTATTATAGATGAATATGCAAATCGATCATTGGTGCCTAAATTCTGATGGTTGCAACTTGCAATGGTCAAATCTGCTTTTAGCATTTCTAGCATTTTAGAACATCAGCATTTTTTTACAATCAGATAGTCCTATATCTCATCTGATTTTGGAGTAAATTGGACATTTTTCTTGCTATTCTTTTTTTGGTACTCTGAAATTTCTCTGTAAACACTGAAATACTTTTTAAATGTTGTTTGGTAATTGGTAGCCTGTACCTTTATAATTAGAGTTCGTTTAATACGGTCTACTTCATACACATGTGCTTTACAACTTCTGTCATACAACACCAAAACATCTACAGTAATAAAAGAGCAATGTGTTTGTATAACATCACTATATATTGTTTTCTTTCAATTAGCTACAAGATATTGAATGAAGCTATGTGAACTGGTTGTCAGTTCTTTCTCCAAAACAGGTATCAATCACAGAGCATGTTTTACCACTATGGATCACCTCGTGGACATCAAGGAAAGCTACCTATTTGTACACGCGGGTATTCTTAGGTGCCAGGATCTCCTCTGTTGATGGCCTTGAATTGTAAGTTTCCAGTTCCTGTCAATTCTGTTCCTTTGATAGAAAGTCTTAGACCTCCAAGATAGATATATGGTACTCTCTCTCTCTCTCTCTCTCTCTCTCTCTCTCTCTCTCTCTCTCTCTCTCTCTCTCTCCTATGGGGATTGTCGCCATTTAATAGTTTCATTAGTAAGCAGTAACCTAAAGTGTATGGACCTGTTGGATTGTGGTTCTGCATGTCACAAATCCTTCCTGTGCCACCTGAAAGCATACCCTTGAAATTAATCCGAGCTGGTTTCTCAGTCAGTATACCATATCAATATTCTTTTTAAGTTGTGTGTATTGGCTTAATAAATGACCTCTTTTTACATAAAACAGGCAAGAGATTATACAAGCAGCTGGGTCTCATTACAAGAATGGTTGGAATTTTATATGTTCTTGTGCATTAATTTACAACCAACAAACTTGGATTATTAAACCTTTCTTTCATGGACTTTCCAGCCAAGTACTTGCTGCATGAAAAGAAAGGATTCATCAGAATATTTATGCATAAAGATTCGACCGCTGGAGATGTCTTGCAGGCTTACATTCATGCACTTGTCATGGCACATCTTGTTGGCAAGAAAGGCTCTGTCCACCTGGAGAGTCAGTCATGGGTGGATAAACACTACAAAGAGTTTTCCTTGAAGGTACCTCATTAATACACATTTGCTGACGCACACATATAACTTTCTTGGGCCTATTGTGCTTTCTGGTTCGTTCATCACCAAAAATACTTCATTCACAGTTTACATCTCTCAACTTAAGCAGTTTTCTTGCTGGAGAATTAAGGGTAAGCAATGTAATTAAAGCCTGGCTGTGTGTTAGATAATGAAACAGGGCGTAGCTAATGACCAACTCCAAAATGCTGCAACTTTCTATCAGTTTCTACTTTAGGACTGAATGGTGAATTTGCTGATAACTTATACATTGGTTTAATAAACAATTTTTGTTGAGTATTAATATTCTAGGATAACTGTAGGCATTAACATGTGGTGAGGGGTCTTTTTCCATTTACAGCTATATTAAATAAATAATAGTAGAAAAGCAAGCTTTAGTGCTGGTAAGAGATATATAAAAGAGTTGCGTAAAGGATTAATATCGAAAAGTATAGAAAATTTGGTTAAACAATTACACGAACCAGTAAACTAATTTGTTTTGCAATGTTTTATCAGATGCTTTTTTCCGGAATACTTCATATACCAGGTTTTTTCACAGTTTACACAACATCAAAATTCAAAAGACATGTCTAGTACAGGGAAAAAATAGAAATTATGTGTCCCGTGTGCAGTAAACCTAAATGCACTTGGTATGAGTCAGATTACGGTATAATCATAAAACATGAAACTATATAATCTTGTAAGTATAGTAAATTTGAAAATTTAATGACGGTATCAAACCTAAATTTATTACTTAGGTTCTAGTGAGACACTTGAGACCTATATAAACTTGAATACTGCATTTCCTTTACTAAAAGTAGCTTATAGCTTGTATAAATTAGATAGATTTTTACGAATCTATCAGATGCTTCTATCATTCACCAAGTGCATTTGTGCTTAAAAATGTATCATATAATTTCCATTTGGGCAGCTACAATCATCAGGCTGGAAATCGGAGCGTCTTTTGACACCATCGATTATATGGAGAGCGAACTGGAGACATGATTCTTTGGATAGAAAGGTTGACTGAAAAAATTGTGCCAAGATATAGTCCAGACTGCAGCTGCAGCCATCTCCAATGAATTAGAAACTGATCAAACAGCTACACAAGAAAGCTGGAGATTCGTAAATCTCATATGCTTATTGTAAGAGTTCATTACAGACAGGAATATACTAGAAGAGAAATAGAAAGTTTTGGAGATGGAGAGGCAGTTTAACTGACTTCACGAAATCTGATGATTGAAGAACAAGGAGTGTAATAAACATTAATTATCAGTAAGAAAAGGAAAATTAGATTCCACTTGAATGCCGATGTATTTGTTAATGCAATCCTTTGTTTGATCATCCTTTCAACTGCCATCAGCTCCTCCAACCCCAATGAATCTTTTTGGACGATCACCCCTTGGCAACCCGTATGTTTGAGCAATGAACTTGAGCTTCAGCCTCACTAGAACCTTCTGTGGCCTTACTATAGAAGTAAGATTAACCAAACATGATTATGTACTTCCTAGGAACTTCCTACGGAAGTCAATTCCTACTGCTAACCAAACAAGCACTAGACATACAAGAAAATTATAATTATCCCTCGCTCTCTCAAGTTAAAATTCAGTGATAAAAGCATGGCATCTATATTAGGCACAAGGCACTAGGACTAATTTAGTTCTTATTCTTTTGGTTTCAAAAATAAAAAAATTTCGCATGAAATTATATCCCATCATCCGTACTCTTTATCTTCTTCATTGTTTTTAAACAATGTGTTTTTGCATAAATTTCCTTTTAAAATTGAACTCTCCTTCAACCTTCAAAAAATAAAAAAACTTAAAAAGTAGGAATGTTTCAATACGCACCATCACTAATTGCATATGAGATGACACAAGTACGTCTTGTTTAATTTGCCAAGATGAAAGAAATACCATTTAGCAACTTTCAAAAACTAAAAATTACAGCATAAATGGTACACATAATTTTTTTATGCTATATATTCTACCTGATCATTCATCTTGTTATTTCATAAGATCTCCGGTACGCTACCTAAGCTAGGGAGGTTAATCTATTTCTCAAGTAAGAACTACTCTTTAACATCAACAATTAGCATCTCCCTGCATCTGTCTTCAGTAACTTTGATGTGCCTTGTTGTTTACCAGAAATCAAATTCGTACTTTCTACGACCAAAGACGCCCCACATGAAGTAACTATCTTCCAACTCTGTCATGAATTTATACACATTATCAGGTGTGTAAAAGCATAAAATACTACTGTATTATTTAAGTACGACAAATTAGGCAGGGATGGGAAAATTATGATTTAAGTTACTAAACTAATTTATCACAATTGGCATATGATAGTATTGCAAAAAATAAAATAGCTTACTCTGAGAATCTGGTGTCAGAATTGTAGACGGATACACCAGCAACTCTCTACCATCGATTTGGGTCCACAACATTAAATCCTTAAGTTCCATGTCTTTTACTAGTCGAGAATAATGCTTTCTTGACCTACAATCAGAAGAAACAATTAAACTGTTGGAACATTCTGCTAGAAGTTTTATGTAATATACAACATCCAAGTCCAAATTTACCTCTCAACATTGGTTGGATAAAAATACAGCGCGATGTCATCCCTGTCCGGGCATGCATCCTGGAAGATTTTTGGATACAAATCACTACGAGGAAACAACTTAAATTGCAGCTTTGAACCGATCTTCTTTGAAAATTCCTTAGCTTTCGGGGAAGCTTTTGCGGATAGATGAGCAATCAATTCTTCACACATCCTTATTTTACCACAGTCAACAACCTCAACGATGCCCCTACAAAGATAAAAATATGCGCATGGCATTCATACTTAATTACAAGTGTATAGCAGAAAACAAGCACAGGCCAGCACAAACACAGAACTTGCAGCATATATGTATATGCAGAATCAGAATTTAGTTTGTTTTGCTTCTGGTCTTTGTTAACAACCCTCAAATTAAGCATATGTGTATGCCTACAATGCTTTGAATTTTTACCAGTTACTTGTGTATTCTCTTTGCAACTTGATCTGCCACAAACCTGGCTTTTGATGTACCTCCTAAATCCTTTATGCTTCCCTTCTTCCCAGATACACAAGAGCTAAGTAAAAGCTCGTTTTGCCTAGCCAAGCATTTGTGTCTAGTCAAGTTTTAGGTGGATCATGATGTAAACAAGCTTTAGGAGCAACTCCAACAGACTTGCTATTTGTGCTCCTAAGCAAAAAAATTAGGAATGAGGGCAAAAAACTTGCTCCAACAATCTCCCAGTGACTCCTTAAATCACTAGGAGGTCCCTCTCATTACTTCATCTCCAACACACTCTTAACAGTCTCTCTAAAATTAATATAAAACTAGCTTATAACCCGTGCAAAGCACGGGTTGCTTTTAATTTTTTGTAATTTGTTTATAGTGTAATATAATATTATAAATATTAATTTTAATATTATAAATATTAATATTAATTTGTTATAGTGTAATTTGTTATTTGTTTAATATGTTTTTTAATATTAAAAAATAGGGTTGAACCAAACTACCAAACTACCAATTATCCCCTAGTTTAATACTATTATAAGCGAAATAGGATATTTTTGGTTGTCGGTTTGGTACTCTTTTGTTACTCATTTTGGTCACTCTTTGATTTGCTTAAATCTCTATTATTTATAATAAAAAAAATGTAAAAAAACACACAAAACACTCTCCTGTTAATAAAATTAAAAAAAAAACACACACACGCCACTCCTCTCGATCAAAACTCTCGGCTAAATCTTTGCTTACCCGGGAATGTTTTTAGGTAGATAAAATATTAATTAAATTTATTTTTAATTGAACTAAAATTATGGCTAAAAAATAGGGTTGAACCAAACTACCAAAATACCAATTATCCCCTAGTTTACTTATTATAGTATAGTATAGATATGGAATCTTAACTACTTAAGACACCTATATTTTTTCACTCCAAAAGCCTCCTTATCTTTGTCTCCTAAATCAATTATTATTATTATTATAAGTATTCACAATATTTGGATATAGAAATGTTATATTAGTTGAGACAAGTGATATATATTAATAAAAAATGATGCAAGGAGAGGAGAGAGAGTCTTAAATATGAGGAGGAAATATTGGCTCTTAAGAATTTAAGGAACACTTGAGAGATTGTTGGAGTTGATTTTTTAGTGCATTTTCCTCAAATTTTGACTTAGGAGTTGATTTAGGAGCTTGCCGGTGATGCTCGTAGCCTCTCCCTTCTCCTAACTTATATTTAATTTAAATATTCAATACAATATTTTTCTCTCTCTATTGTATATTGTACTTTTAGGGATGAAAAACACTTTTAATAATAAAATGGAGTACTGTTGGAGACGAACCTAATTATGTCCCAAGTAACTACGAGTCCGTATTTTATATTATATATAAGAAAAGAACCAAGAGACTCTTGGAGTTGCTCTATAAGGTGTGAGAATTTAACTCAAGTAATACAGGGGAAGCTGAAAAGTTGATACCAAGCTGGATCAGTCTCAAGCAAAGTTGAGCTTGGATATATCAATGCCTTCTAATTATCTTTTAAATCTAAATTTTGTCAAACTAGCTTAAGTACAATATGAATTGTACATAACAAGATGTCAAACTGCTGCCAAGTCGAGTTGGACAAGACAAACTTGAGCTGGACTTGATTATGTAAGCAAGTCACAATTGTTTGATTGCAGTCAACTCATGAAGCGAACTAAAGTCTGGGTAGACATGTTAATGAGCAGCTTGTTCCTTAACAGCCAAACTAAAGTCTGGGTAGATATGTTAACCAGCAGCTTGGTCCCTTGAAGCCCAACAGTAAAACTGTGTTGCCTGAGAGTAAATTTGAATGGTCTGATCAAGCACCCGTGTTTTTCTGAGGAGGATATATGCAGGACATACATGGGCATATATAGACATAACAAAAGTGGTTTCATTAAAGATGACTAACAAAACAAAACTTGAGCTAAGAAATCAACAAAAAAGACATAAATGAGTTGCTTAAATATATACTGCAATATAGAGAGTGCAAAGCATAATGCCCATAGGGTATGCGTTATATACAAAATTCACCTCCACGTAATCTCTTTCACGGGACCACTCTTGTGGCACAGAGTAGGCGAATCACTTTGCTTCCTGCCTTTTGTAATCTTAGTACTGTCATGATTGAACTCAGGCTGAGTTCTGACACCTTCTGCACTCTTAATACTGTCATGATTGAACTCACGTCGAAATCTGAAACCTTCCGCACTCTTACTGCTGTCATGGTTGAACTCAGTTTGAGATTTGACTCCTAATTAATCAAACACGCAGGAATTAGTGTATTGTTTTTAAAGACAGAGTATTCTGTACAACCCATCTAGGAAGCTCTTCAGGAAAAAATTAAGTTCAGTTTAGTAAGTCTGTAGGCCTCAAAACTATATATTATAGGCAAAATGTTATGTATAAAGCTTAGTGAAGAATATCATAAAGACAAAGAGATTTTTAAAAGTTGTTTAGTAAAGGTTATGTTAATTGATCCCATGTTAATATAAAGAGGGGCAGAGACAAATTATACAAAGATTATAAAGAAGTAAGACCTCTCGAATAATTAGGTGAAGCCTTCACAAAAGGCAATGATGAACTTTTTTCTCTGTTGTCTGTGTTGTTTGCTATACTAATTGATGCTTCCAAGACCAGAGAATGTACATTATTTTCATTTCCACGTTCATTACCTGAAGCATGTGACTCTCGTCTACAGATTGAGACTTCAATTCCTGCATAGTGCAAAATATCAACACTATGATCAAGAAAACAATAAAATAAAGAATAGCACAGAATCTGTGATTCAATCAATTATTCAATGTCTAACCATCATGATGGCCTTTTGATGGTTCTGTCGTTTGAAAAGAAAATGATACTCGTTTGTGGGGTCTACCTTCTGATACTTCAGAGGTTGACCTTTTCTTCAATGTAGGTTTTATTGGCGGACAATCGAGAACTCGTTTGCGAGAAGACATTGACTGGTTAACCATGGAAAATGTTTAAGTTTTGAAATTTCAGACTCTATCCGTTTCCAAGCTAGGGCAATGACCTTTGATTCGCTACTATGATATTCCTGACAAAGAGGAAATGAACAATTTTAGAACAAGACGACAACATATATAATGTTGCACAGCAAGAAAGTAATTAGGAGGATAATGTGGTAAACACTAAAATATAAAAGACACGGAACTCATGACTATATAAGAATACAAGGATGCAAAATGTGATTCAATTGCTTTCAAAATCTAATAATTGTTTATAAACAGTCCAGAAGAAATATAAGAAATTTCTCAATTAACAAGATACAAGAGATATGTGACAGCAAAATCTCAGTTCGAAAATCAACATTTGTTAGAACTCAGAACCACACATAAAGTAGTTAAAGATGGCAAACAAATAAGTCAGATTTCTGACACCAAAACTAAAAATCCCAAGTCCTGACATGTGTCGAAGCCAGAAAGATACTGAGACCTGGAATGTACAAACATTAACGGCACATCGGACAAAAACAATTGAATAGTTTAGGCGTTTAGCAAAAAACAAAATGTTAAACAACGGTTCATTTAACAGAACTCACCGAATAGAAAATATTCCTCAGCAGAAGAATTAATAGAGACTTTCATATTCAATTACAACATGATACTCTGTGGTCTGGATGGCTAAAATGATTTGGATATACAATCCACAGAAACAAAATATTTTGATTCATTTCAAATCCTTTTGTGTTCATATAATTTATCATTAACTTGAATTTAATTTCTGCAATCTTCATCCACATTCCATTATAATAATCAGTATACTTTCTGATTTTCTGCATGTTAAAAATCTGCAGAATGCTTTTTTCATGTCATAAATCTGTAGAATGCTCTGCATTTTACATTCTGTTCTCTTCAAATCTGCATTATATGCTTCCTGTATTCTGCATTGAGGTAAGTTGCTATTCTGGACAGAGATGTGAATGTAAAGCAGATTAATTACTGGATACCAACACAAAATTGCACAACAATTGTTAATTTGTTACAACAATGTGGTATACTGGTATGTTTTAAAAACTAGAATTATATATATTATAACTTATAAGTCATATAACTTATTATTATTAATTTGTCGACTAGTGGACCTCCATCGAGTTGACTTCACTTTACTGCCGTGACAAGAATGGCCTACTCTAATCAATATTTTGTCTGTCTTTAACATTATAAGTCCCCCAAAAATATATTTTTATAACTATTTTAGTCCAATTATATAGCCCTCAACTGTCCATTACCGATGGATACTTCCTACAACATGTTTTCAGTTACCAATTTCCAAGATCATGAAATTCAATTCAACAAGAACAATTGACAAAAAGGCAAACATTTTACAATATGTGCACATCTAGGAAACATGGATTCTTCACTTGGGTGAAGAACTATGTGTCCCTTGTCATGTAGTGCAGGGGCGTGCCAGGGTGGGCCACCCAGCTTATCCCCGTATTTTAAAGATGGGAGGAAAGGTAATTTTAATCGGGCTTAAAACTATAATAAATAAAAAGACGGGACTTACATATACGAAGACTTTCCCTAATCGAAGACTTGCCCTAATTGTAAACGAGACGGCTGGTTCAAACTCCCATTTCCCGTCAAAGTCGGCACTTCCGTTCAAGATAATTGAATTACTTTATTTTTTATGTTTAATATTATGTCTTTTAATTATTAAGAATGATGGATGATAGGCTAGGTCCAGTTGGCGCAGCCCAACTGAAACCCAGCCAAAGCAGGCCCAAAATCCACTTTGGCCGACTTTGGGACTAGGCCTATAGCTCCAGCCGACTTTAAGAGTAGGCCCATAACCACTGCCCGAACACGGTACACGGTCTCGGTACATGGTCTCTAAACATATCCAGCTCTCAACAGACAACAAATACAGCAGGCACACATACCAGGCTTCCATACCTGACACAAGCCACCTGACACCAAAGGCTACAGGTCAACTCCTGAGTCCTGACACAGATCCTGAGGAGCATGTGCAAAACATATGCTCATTCCTCTAAAAATACTCCCGAGCATCAAAGAAAAAGGCCTTCACAATTACATACTCACAAGATATATTTATGCTCTCCCTTCTCTGTAACTTTCTCTCTCCGGAACTTTAACTTTGGCCGGAATACTTACTCTCACGCCAGAGGTGTCCCAGGAGATCAAATCTCCATTAGGCATTCCGTTTCAGGTACATTTAAGCACAAGCTCAGCCCCAGCTATCCTAAGCCAGGATTCGGCCCAAGTCCAGAAGGAAAAGCACCAAAGGAGATTTAGAGACTTATCAGTGAACTATTTAATTTAAATAAAATGTAACTCTTGAATTATATGAATAGTATGTATTTATAATATTTGCCGTATATACCTAAATTGTATCCCCCACACCCGAATTCCCATATCCCCGTACCACGCACCCACACCCATTCTGCTTCCTAGGTGCACACTTACTAAATATCTTCTAGTAACGACAATATGTCTGACCAAAGATTACACCCCAAATGCATTACACACACTCATAGCTTCTGTTGGCGGCACATGAGAACAAAAATTGTTAATTGTCATAATTGAAGAAAACGGTTTTTGGAATTAATTATATATATGATTACAAATATATTAAGTATAAGACTAGGCAACAAAACTCTATAGACATATCATCTGCTAGGCGACATATGAAGGAGGATATATGAGATAAGGAATTAAGGACTATCTTAAACATGGAGGTCAATCCTAGGGCTCTTACAACTACTCTCTTGCCTAGCATCCAACATATACCCACATAACGTGCAGAATATATGTCTTTTAAAGTGGTAGTGTTCGAACTTTTTTATTAGGAATATGATTTATACGAAGATTGCTATCGTACTTTGAATCTTAAAACTGCGTTTAATTAAGTTAAAGTAGCAAATTGACATCAGAAATCAAATTTATTCATTACAGGTAAACCCTAGGACCAAGGTACATAATGCAGCATACCTATTCCATCTGCCTTTTAAATTTACCAGTTCCGGCTTCAACATATAAATTCCGCGAACGTATAATTATAAAAACTTTCTCATGGTAAAGATCAAAAGCATATCTTTCAAGAAAATCAATAACCTAATCATTACTAAATACATACTACATATAGCATACCCATGCTGATCATGATTTCCATACATGGCATTCCAACTTATAGCCCAACAGTACACTAAAGAATTCAAAATCAAGAACTCACTAACAATCAAAACAAGAAAAATGGCTTCAAACCCCCACAAGAATTAACTACAAAACAAATCAAAAAAAGAAATGACATACCCAAGAATTCAAAAGGGTCACCAAGAAACTCCAAATCTTGATCAAACAAGTCAAGAACAAATCTTTTCTGTGGATCGCCCGGAGATTTTTTCTTTTATTTTTAGTTTTTTCTAGTTCACTCTCTGGTAATACTTTTGGACTTTAACTGGAAACTAACTTGAGACAAAGTAAAGAAAGTGAAAAGACTTGTAACAAAACAGAGAAATAAAGTAGGGGATATGTCCTTGTTTAATTTAAGAGATAGGAGTAATTAAGAAATCCAACGACTTACATAAATACACACGTTGTGCACACTAAATGCCATATATTTCTCGGGTTCTGTTCATATGTTCTACATTGTAATTTGATCATGGAGTTTGATGTGTGTGTATGTTCTACACATTTTGTTTGCATTTTTATTGTATAGTAAATTTGTAAAACCTTGTTAACACAACTCTTATATAATATAATATTTATAATTATATTTGATCAATTATATTTATATTTTGCAGTACCCCTCTAGTCCATAATATAATACATTATTAAAAAAAATTACTTAATATATTTTAATGATTTTTTTTTGAATAAAACTATTTTAATGGCATCTCTTAAAGAGCCATAATATTTTTCTAACATTCCTAAGAAAAGTTAGATGGATCCATTTACATGAGTTATGTAAGCACTTCTTCGAATTTTAAAAGGAATAAACTAATTAACCTCGCGAATTCTTAATGCTTGAAATCCTTATAAAGTCGAAAATAAATTTTGAAATAAATAAAAGAATTGGTAAGTACGCAATATGTGACTTCCAAGTCATGATTTTATTATGCAAACTCTCTTGTAATACAAGTACCATGCCTAATTTTAATTTAAGAAATATTTTTATTTAAAAAAACAATTGTTAAAAAATATTAAATAAAATTTAGGAATACTTAAGTATCATTGTGGACCAAAAGCTAATAAAATACACTACTCTTTTTGTGTTGAACTATCTTTTATTAATAGAAATAAAGATCGTATTTATATGGGGTGAACATAAATATTTGATGAATTGAATATTTTAGTTTTGATATGGTAATCAAATTTACAATATTCATAATTTAGGTATTTGCTCTCAAAGTTGAAAAAAGACCAAACTACACTACTTTTGTCTAAAAACTGCCCAAAATGCCTATATTAAAGTTCGCCCGTCTTTTTTATCTACAAACTACGCATGATGTTCATGTGTATAGTAGAATATGCATTTAGAAAATGCATTTCGAGGGTTGCGCATCTGTGAATTGCATAATGACGTCAGGTGACATCATTATCTCATAAATCAGTCATCGTCTATGTGGAGCTCAAAATCACCTTCACCATCGCCTTCTTTCGTTCACCACCCTCTAGTAACCTCTACCAAATTTGAGCACATAGAAATGATGACCAGAAATCCCTCTCCCTTTTGCTCTCTTTATTTCTTGATTTTCAGCCCCGCATAGGCGTGTATGGGCTGCTCGGAAAACTAATCGGAAAAAAAGGATCTGTTTTGGGGGTTCGTATTTCGGCAAAAGAAATGAAAATTAAAGGGTATAGGGTGTAGAGCGGGAGAATACAATTCGAATGATGTATGGTATGTTAGTGAAAGAAGCTTGGATGGTGGTGAACAGATTCGTCGAATTTTCGACCAAGAAAAAGCTCCGGCGTGACAGGTTGTAGAAGATGATCAGTAATTGTACGCATCTTCAAGATGCGTATTTCACAATACGCATGTTACAATTGCATTTTAGCTAATTTCACCAGTGCACATTTTCAATTTACACGCTCCACGCATTTGGGAAATGCGTATATTCTCTACGCATGACCTAAATGCGTGTAATCCGTGAGTTTTTGGGTGGATCTTCCCAGGTGCAGGCATTTTGGACAATTGAAATTAAATGGTAGGTATTTTGGTTTTTTACTCCTCAAAGTTTGAACCAATTATTTTATCTGATTTATTTTTGTCGGATCCGAATTTTAGAAAAAAATTACACGGACTACTAAAACCATAACCGATAACTTAGGGTGTCACAAAATAAATTTAAAAAATAAAATATATATTAAAATCTATATTTTTTGTGTTCAAAATGATATTAATATATTAATTAGTCTATGATTGGTAGATAAGAAGTTAATCTATTTTAATGGAATTCACTAAATGCCATACAAATGACACTTATAAAATAATACTGTAATAAATAGTTTGTTCCGAAAGTGGTTTTTTCTTGATACAAATTTAGTGACAATTGATTTATGCAAAATGCACATATATTCTCCTAAAGGTTTCAGTACAGATTCTTTACGATTACAATGATCTTTTCCCAAGCATGTGTAGGTAGTCAGGTATGCTGGTATGGTGTACAAGAATCACATATCACTACTATTAAATCCTGTGTATTTGCAGCTTTTGTACAAATTTTAGGCCTTTGAACCGCTTTGCTCCTGGCTAAAGGTTACTTGAACGTTTATGACCTGAGATAAAAGAGAACCTGGGTGGGTGCTTATTTACGATGCCCGGATGATGCCATGAGAACTGCAACAGCCACAATGAACATAAACAACATGCTCCCAAGCAATATATATGTTCTTCTTGATGATCTTCGATACTCTCCAAACAAAATTACTCCCCAAAATGTGCTCACTAGCGGGAGTGCCTGTAATCAGCATCCATCAGATTCAGAATATTGAAGATCACTTCACTAATGCAAAAACATGGTTTCGAATACAGACACTACTATTGTTTGTTTTTTCTTGTGTTGAGTGATGAATATACCTGGACCGCATCAGCTGCTGCGTATCCAGCAGCTTGACCACCCATGAACTGGAGACCATTCCCAAAACCACACAAGAAACCTGCTAAAAGGGCCCAACCTCTTCCATCCCAATCTGTCAAGTAAGCCTTTAGTGATGATCGAGGTAAATTTAAAACAGGGTGATAGAGGAAGCTGATATTGAGAATTACAGCAACCACGAAACAAGAGACTGAGAACCAGAAAAATGCGGTGTAGACACTTAAGTGAGGGACACCATCTTTTAAGGTGTCCCATTGATCATTGGTTGCAAGGTTGAATGCTGGTGAAAACAGAGAAAAACATACTCCAGCGAAGAAAGTTATGCCCAAACCAATGATGGTGCTCTTCCCAAACACCTGAAATTGTGGTCATAAACTGAAACTACTAGCTATTTAGGACTCTAGAAATGACCGAAAAGTCTAAAACAACAAAAGAACAAATGTATAAACATCACACCGATGAATATATAACATTAGCCAAATGCAATTTGAACTGATGAATTTCTAAATTTGAGGGAACGGGATGTGATGGAATGAAGATTGTTCAAAAACATGCAGCAAATAGGTCAGATTTCCCTCCCCCTCTTCTCCAAGCAAACCTATTATGAGAAATAAATTTATTTCACAAACCTTAATGGACCTTCTATTCTCAAGTTCTATAAGAAAGCCTGCGCTCCCAACTTTTGCTTTATCTGAAGTGGCAATTCCACCCTCCAAGTCTTTTCCAACCAAGTCTCCTTGCATTTCACGGGACACAGGAAGGTTACTCCTGCCAAAAATTATGTCGACGTTATAATTTTGATTTAACTTAAATTACTTCAATAAGTGATAGAAACAAACTGCTGTAAATGAAAGGCTATAAACTAGAAAATTAATAAGCAGCAAAAGTCATTTTTGCTGTAAAACATGGTGGAGAAGAAGCTGCACAAATACGAGAACCTAATCTGTCTGTAACACGATCAGCCTATCAGAAAATGTCAAGGATCCATCTGTAAAATATAAGCATTTAATATCTATCTCATCTAGCATTCTAGCTTAATCATGAACTTTACCTTTCTCTTCTACACTATTCTTGTGTGCTCAGTATGGAAAAAGCACAACAATTTCTTTAAAATTTGAAGTACATGGGACAGAACTATACCGAGATGCATCATTCTTAGAATTTGCAAAATGTCTTAGTTTTGCTTTATCATCCGATGCATTAGATGCATGGACACATGAGCCAAGACAAACAGCAATCAAGAAACATCCAACCCCGGGGAAAAGAATCTCAGCCTTGTTGATTTTGTCATCTAAGAAGTAGTTCATACTTGTACCTGCAACAATCGTGACAGACTAACTGTAAACTTCCATAAATCAATAGCAATATTAAATGCTCTGGATATAATATAGCTAATAAGCCTAGTTCAAATGCAAATAACTGTACCAATTACTACTGTTATGCTTGAAGTGACGACTTCAGTCACGGATAACCCAACAAATGCCCAAGCATACTGTGTAGAGAGGTTTCCAATACTAAGGACCACGCCTCCAGCCATTGCAAACAAAACACTCGGCCAGTTATCCTGCATTAATCACCAGGTGCACTTGAAACTCCAATTCACCACACCAATAAATAAACCATGGTTTCTATAACAAGTCGCAACTCGCGAGAATGTTCTTTCTATGAGCTTTCATGTGAATTTCTGTAACTTACTAATTTCAGACATAATTAGTCACCCAGAGTGTATAGGATCATCTCACCAAATGAAAAGAAGAAACTACATCCTCAACTGCATTACATACATATGTACCTTATTTAATTAATATTTTAAAAATACTTGCAAGAATTTCTTTTGGTGATTCCACTTAACAAATTGAAGGCATCGATCCACCTAGTGATTAAACCTAGAGATAAAATTACTCATGAATTGAGTAATCTAGAAGCTAGAACAGCACATATTCACCTAGTGATTAAACCTAGAGATTCAATTACTCATGAATTGAGTAATCTAGAAGCTAGAACAGCACATATAGGCATAAAACTTATGCTTACGCAAAAATAGCAATGTGGCACATAATAACACTTTAGCTATTACGCATTACTAAAGCCAGACCCTTACAGATTTTACATAAAACTTATGCTTACGCAAAAATAGCAATGTGGCACGTAATAACACTTTAGCTATCAAGCCAGACCCTTACAGATTTTACATAAAACTTATGCTTACGCAAAAATAGCAATGTGGCACATAATAACACTTTAGCTATTACGCATTACTAAAGCCAGACCCTTACAGATTTTACTAACCTGAGAAAGCTGAATCAAGAAATTTGGCTTCTCATCTGTACCTTTGCCAATCTCCCCAAACGTAAAAGCAATGATTACAGCAGCCAACAGATTAGTAATAGTATAGTCAAGGTAAGTGTGCTGAGGCAGACGGCCTCGTCTTTCTAAGAGAGTCAACAGAGCAGGCCAAGTACCCAAGAAGAAGAGTGCAAGCAGCATACATGCTATGGCACCTTCTTTTTTCTCCACCAGATACATATTCAACCGTATAGACTAGCTCCTCTCTGCTGGATGATTAAACAGTCAAGTATTCCAAGAAATCCTAAAAATAAAGAGAAGGGCATAGATGAATTATGCCTTTTAGTGCCTTTTCCACCATAACCTCATTACATATAACTAGATTCCAGAAATACTAATTCATGCAAAACTTCAAGAAACTATTTCGAAAGCAAAACCACAACCACCAAAACTCAAGATTTTGACATTCTATTATATGAAAACGTGCTATATCTGCAAATATTAGTAGCATAACATTACAAGTAAAAAACACCTACCCAGAAAATGATGGGAATCACAATCAGTTAAGAGACCCCATCATGCAAAATTATCCTCAAAGAACTGGGATGTTTATCAATGATTGTGTGTGTACACAGACACAGTATGTATGCAATTGCAGGCTCTACAGTTTAAAAGAAAGAATGAGACAGAGTTGCTGACTTATCTCAACTGCATATTCTTTGTATCTAATGGTTGCCAATCTTCCACGGAATCACTATGTTAGTTTTGTCAGCCCTCGTGTTTTACTTTCTTAAATCTTGAACATCTTTTAATCAAGTAAAGTAGCTAATATTAGTATAATTTTACACGGGACCAATAATTATCAATGGGTAGCTATTGACTAATTCAGCAAGTCAAGACACAAAGAACATGTACTAGTTTCAGTGGGTATGGGCTCTTCTGTGGTCACTTGTTGCTCTGATTTTTTCAATCTTAAAAAACATGAAAAGTCATTGGTGGTTAAATTCAAGACAATGACAATTTATTTGTTTTTATTGAAATTGGAGGTACGAGACAGTATGCAAAAAATTAGCACTTAGAATAGAGTTAGGACTTTTAGTATAGGACAACTACTTATATTTTGAACTTGCAAATATGAGTAGTTCGTATTCATTCGAATTGAACTACATCAGATGCAGTTCTAACGTACAACGTTTGTGCAACTAACCTCTAGAAAAAGTCCCCACGTGAACTGGAAAAACCCAGTAAAAAGGAGGGGCATTCCGAGAATTGAACTCGGGACCTCTCGCACCCTAAGCGAGAATCATACCACTAGACCAAATGCCCGCCCATGTAAATATCTGTCTTGGTTTTTCTATAAACATCCCTATATCTCTTATGGAACATCCCTGTATACCTCTCGCTCTCGCCCATGAAATTATTAAGCACTAACAAAATATCTCACAGATTAACCCCGTCCATGGCTCATGACATACTACAAAACACATTTTGAATAAACATGTAGATTTAACAATAGTACGAGTACTTGACAAATAATAACAGTATTCGTCACATTCACTCTCTCATGTAAAAAGTTTGGTTTCTTCGAATTAGACTGATATCAAGACCTATTGCGCAAGTTATCTCTGACCCAACCTTCCATGCCTTTGAACTAAGCTTACAAGTTTTTTTTTGGTGCAACATCGTGAAAAAAGTTTCCGAGAAGTCTCTGATCGAACACTATAGTTGGTACCTGCAAGCAAAACTCATAAGTATGAACGGAGAGGAATTTTCTTGTCTGACAATTGTTGTTTTCTCTAGGTAAGTGTCATGAATTGGCACTACAAGAAATTTGGCCTTTACCTACTAATTTTAAATGTAGGTAAAAGCACTCTATTTGTAACTAATGACTTTGTATCTACCAATGTATTATTGGTAGCGATTGGTAGGTAAAAGTTGGTAAAGAATGACTATTTACCTACACATGTTACTATTGGTAGATAAAAATTAAAAGGACCCCACTTTATTAACTAATTAATGTTGAGTCATCAGCTGATGTGTTTTTGATTTACGTGGCATTGTGCCAAGTAAGCAATCCATGTGGCACATCAAGAGTGGTCCATGTGGCAACTCCCTGGAGGTACACATGTCATCTCATAAATGATACACTTGGCACCCTACAAGTGGTCCACTCATTATTATATAATTGGTTATCCATTTGGCAGCACAAGAAAGGTTCTCCTGACCAACAATTATGGTATTCAAGTGGTCAGTAAATATTACGGAGTATTAATATTATTGGTAGTTAAACAAACTTTATTTTATTTGCTAAAAAATTATATTAAAATTAAATGAACTGAAAAAAGTTAAAATTATTTTCATAAAGTTGTTAGCCAAAACAGCTGTTACATTAAATTAGTATCTTAATGTACATCATAATTGGTTACACAATATTACAAAAGAATTGATACCTAAATTTTACAAAAGAATTTTAGTAATTCTACACAAGTGAAAACATGTTAATTGGGAAGATTCCGAATTCTTCACTCCTTGGTTGAATGGCAAAAACAAGTCTCCACATTGCATGTATTCACTTCACAATATTGTACAACGGATCCATAAATAAATCAACAAGCCAGTAGTCATTGATTTTCACCGAAACGGAACCGTAACCATCTTCAACTACAAAATAGGTATACAGAAAACAAGTTAACTAAAATTCAAGCATGAAACCAAATAAACGAAAAATAATGCAAGCAACTAAAAAAGGGATATAATTGTTTATCCTCTAGATTTTACTATAAAGGCAATGCTAGACACTCATTGAATTACCTTATAATTCGACATCAAATTAAAATTTTAATTTTGAAATACCAAAAAAAAAAAAGTTAAACAAACCCCTGACATAATTAGAAAAAACAAGTTACCTACTATTTACAACAATACTTTAGCAGTGGAGAGGAATTCTCCATTTACAAATGAAAGAAGCATACGGCAAAAAAAATTATATTCTAAGATCAAATAGGCAATTTATGATTACTAAAATCACAAAATAGAAGTCTGGGATACTACAATATTTGTAGAAAAACAATTTATAATTACTATCGGGAGAAGTGCTTATATAACAGAGATGGATGACAATTAACATATACAAGACATACTATAAAATGAAAAAACAAGATGAAATGATAAATTTTCAAATAACAAGCTTGAATCCAAAACAAAAGGTTAGATCTTGAGAAAGATTTCAACGTCAAAAAAAGCAAAAAAAGAAGAAGATGTACCTTTCAATTATGAGACATGACTATAAGCTAATTGTTGTACATGTAAGCCTAAGTGTCCGATCAAAATTCTGCAATAACAAAACTTTCAACTTAATAAACAGAAAATAAGAACAATAAGACATGAAAGAATTAAGAAAAATATACCTTGTATCTCTGTAGAGGTTTTTACGTTGATATAGTTATATAATAGTATAAGTGGCTCTAACTCTGGAGCTACGCATATAAGTAAATTTTTTGTGTTGTGTGCAAATTTTGAAGTTTGCACGTCCATATCCTCATCTTAACGCATCCGGCTTTTGTGCACGGGAAATACTCGGATCATGCTAAGGCGGGTAATCAAATTTTTAGAACCCGCGTCTAAGGGTGTAATTTTTTCAATCAAAAATGTTAAGCGGGGTTCATTTCCGCCTTTTATTTTGAATTGATTTTGCCAACTAATATTTCCTTTAATATTTTAACCTTTTCAGTGAATATGTTAAATATTGGGAAATAAATTAAAAATTAATATTAATAAATAACCAAAAAAAACTAATATGTTGTTTTGTTATGTTATTTTTTAAATTCCCTACCAAAACTCTGGAAAAAATATTACAAAAGTTTGATATTTTCTAACAAGAAGTTAAATTTAACACTAGGCTAATTACGTGATCATGTTATTAATAGAACTGTTCACGAACCGAGCTGTTCATGAACAAGCTCGAGTTCGACTCGATAAGGGCTCGATGCGACTTGGTTCGTTAAGAACTCAAGCTCGAGTTCGAACACAAAATAGTGTTCGTTAAGAAAACGAGCTCGAGCCAAGCTTTGGCATGTGCGGCTCGATCTTGGCTCGAGATCGGCTCGAACTCGGCTCGTTAAAACTCGAAAAAAATTGCATATATTCTAATTTTTCATAATATTCGCAACATTTTAAATTCAGAATAAAACAAAATGAATAAAATTTCCATTGCCTATAACAAATACTCCCTCTGTCTCTCTCATTGTTTTACACTTACATTCCAAAACTTACTCAAAATAATAAAGTTTTATAATATAAAAAGTAACTATACCAACTACTTTCATTTACTACACTCAATTTATACATTAAATATTGATTGATCTATCACTTTACCCATGTTTCTTACTTTTTTCTATTATTTTATATTTTTTCTTAATCTCCGTGCCCAACTCATTTGTAAAGTTTACTCATCAAGCGAGTACAAGAAGGTACTTCTCGCGTATATTAAAATAAATTTATATTTAAATATTTGATTTATTATTAAAGTTTATATCAATCATCATTATGAAAAATATTTGATTTATTATTAAAGTTAAATTTTAAATTATTTGATTTTTAATGAGTAATGTTAATTTAAATTGTTTGACACTCAACCTCTACCACTTTGAAAAATCTATATTTCAATACATAATTAAGAATTTAAGATAAATTTTTTTATTACATATCCGACATCTTCCCTTTCCTCATTCGACATCGTTTTAAAACTTAATTATAATTCAAGATATAACATATTTATTAATTTTAATAATACATATAAATTATATAAATTTATATAAATTATATAAATTTATATAAATTATATATTTATTTATTTTAATAATCGGTTCGATTCGATTTTAGCCGGTTCGGTTTTGACCTATAACCGGAACCGAAACAGAAAATCTCGATTTTTAAAAATAAAAAATCGCAACCACCGATTTGATTTCAATTCGGTTTTGATCGATTTCAGTTTTAATTCAATTTTTTGCTCACCCATACGTTTAATGTCTACTACGTCCTTACAAAATATCATTAAGAAGTTCTTAAAAACAGAGGAGTCCGTTCAAAAAACAGGGGAGTCCTTCATGCATCCAATTCTTTTAAGCTTTTCGAATGGTGCTTAATATGATTCTTTTTGTTCAATTTTTTCAGCAAAATAACGAGTAAATAGTCAAAAAAAAGGTAATTAATTTACCAATTTTTGCAAATAAACCTATGAACTCTTTTTTTCATATGCAAAAGTGCAAACCCAACAAACGTTGTTATATTATGAATATTTTAACTCTTCCCTCAAAAAAAATAAAATGAATATTTTAACTCTAGTGCAATAAATACGAACTCGAGTTTTTTTTTTTTTGACAAAATACGAACTCGAGTTAGTTGACTTGGAAATACATTCCACATAGGTAAATTAGTACTAAATTATTTAATTAAAAAATAATAAAATTATTATTTTTTTATTAAACAATAAGTTGGTTATCTCTTTAGGCTAATAGCTCTAAAATAACTAAGCTACATAATATTTCATTAAATTAAAAATGTTGTACTAAAATTTTTATTAAACTACATGTATTTTAGAGATATATTATTCCATATTTTAACTTTTATTTAAAAACACTATTATACATTATTTAAATTATATATCAAATAATATTAAACATATTTTTGTTTAAATACCATAAAGAAAAAAAATTAAATTTTCAACTGCTAACTCGTCAACATATATAATAAAAAATTGACAGAATAGAATGTCCCTAATGTATGATACAAAAGGAAGACAATAGCTGGACAAATGACAATCATGTAAAAGAGGGAAAAAAAGAGCTTTACAATAATATAAATAGAATTACGATTTTATTTTTTAAAGATGTAACGGAACAATAAATTATGATATTAGCGTAAAAGTTTGTGAATTCCACGTAGGATGACATTTGACAGTTGAGCATGCATTTAATTTTTCAAAAAAAAAAAATCAGAATTTAATGAGAGGCGAGAGCCTGGCAGTTAAGTTTTCAACGAAAATTGGAAATTTTTTCACGTTTATAAGTAATGCTCTTTTCCTTTAAAAAAAAAAGTAATGCTCTTTTAACTGCAGTCTCCAAGTACTATATAACTCATCACGTATTTGTGTAGTTCACCCACCAATAACTTTTACAAATATCTAGTGGTAAGTAAAAAATAACTTTTACCTACACATGTAAATTGGTAGATAATATATTAGTAGGTAAAAGTCAAATTTCTTGTAGTGTGGAGGGAAATGTCTTATTTAAAGTATCCAGTATAATGTCGTTTTGCTTATAATAAATTAATTAGGTTCGTTAGCTGTCATTGGCTGTTAGTAGTGGAGAGTATCTTTTGTAGTACACGTGTCTGTTTGTTGAATGGTCCCAAATGGTGGCTATATACCACCTAGAGCAGCATTGTACTGATTATGGTGAAAATGAATTAGCATTTTATGTTTTATTGTCTGTTATCTTGTCTCTTACTTTTATTCCCTTGCTTTTAGAAGTAGATCTCAGAGTCCATTTAGTGATAAAGTGGTATCAGTTCTTTGGCTTGTATAATGGGTGATAAAAACAATAATCAGAAGCATGATAAAGCTATCTCTAGTCTGGAGCTTGGTGTGGAGGGTTTAAAGTTAACCATGGAGGAGAACAAGGTCCAGCTGAGCACCATGGATAGTGCCCTGACGAGGTTGTCGGAATCTAACGAAGAAATGAAGCGAAACTTCTCTGAGCTAATGTCATTCTTAAAGAAAGACCCTCAGGAGCGTCTGCTAGAAGGAGATGGTGAAGGCAGTTGCAATCAAACATTTGTGAGATCACCTATTCCAGGTAAAAACCCTATACCCCTTCAAACACCCAGCAGATTTGGTACGATAAATGCTCCTATAGTGTTTGATGATAATGGTAGAATCACATCTGTTACACCCACTGCATCTGTTAACCAAAATGATGTTAGTCTCTATGATCTACACATGAAAAAGAAACACATAGCCACACACCAAGAGGTTTTAAATGGTCAGCATCAATATTACAACCAAAACCCTCAACCAAGGCCATTTACAAACCCATATGTACAAAACACCTCCAACCCTTATCTACAGGTCAAATCTGGGCCCTTGCCTACACCGAATACAAACACTGTATTCCCTACACTTCCACCTTATTCCACCCCAAAACAACCACCTCATACTATGTACACCCCTTTTCAACCAGTGAGCTCCACTTTTGTGACACAAGCCCCACCACAAAATACTAAGGTGGTAACTCCTCATCCTAATCCAATGTGGCAACAACCTGATGGCTCACACCAAAGGGTAACATATAACAACCCTGTTTATAAACCCCCTAAGGTGGATTTTCCCAAGTTTGATGGAAAAGATCCCAGATCATGGATAAGTAAATGTGAAAAATACTTCCAGTTGAACCCCTCATTGGATGCTAGAGCTAGAGTTATTTGTGCAACTCTTTATCTCGAAGGGTGATGCAGATGTATGGTATAGATCCTTGGAAGAAGAAAAACCCTGTTTATTATGGAATGAGTTTGCTGAATTGGTGTGCAATAGATTTTCGAAGGTAGGCTATGAAAACTTGGTAGGACAGTTCAATAAACTGGTGCAGAAAGGTAGAGTGGATGAATACATTTCACAATTTGATGAATTAAGGAGCCATGTCATGACTCAAGAAGGTCACCATAGGGAGTCTTATTACATTGATACTTTTATCAGTGGCTTAAAAGAGGAACTGTCTCAAGCCCTGTACAACAACAAGCCAACTACACTGCAAGAGGCCAGGAATATGGCAAGGGGCAAGAGTATATGCTAGGGGTCCTGGATAAGAGATATAAAAGCAATAACCCCAAGCCCTACACTAGCAACTCAGTCTCTAAGAGTGGGTTCTACATCAGCAAAGGCTCTACAACTCAAGGCCCAAATAAAGGCACAAACAAAGTTGTTGAGAAAAAAAGATTAACTTTGGAGGAATTAAATGATAAGAAGAAGAAGGGCCTTTGTTTTCATTGTGATGAGAAGTTCTTACCAGGGCATGATTGCAAGAAAAAAAAACTGTTTGTCATTATAGGAGAAGAAATTGAGGATCCTACAGGTTGCAATGAAGAGTTGGCTGTTATCTGGGGAGAGGCAGACTCAGATGGAGATACAGAACCTGATGATGATGCTGGTATTTCAATTCATGCTTTTTCTGGATCACAGGGTGGTCACACTATTAAGATACTAGGAAAAATTAAGAACAGACCAGTTAGTATCTTAATAGATAGTGGGTCAACCCACAATTTTATTGCAAAAGGGATTGCTATCCCTAATAATATGTTTATGGTTTGTGTGTGTTTTATTAAATAGCATAAAATACGAAGTCTCAATTAGCAAAAAAAAAAATGAAGTCTCGATTGTCGAAGCATCTTATTCTTGTGCATGCAAACACCAGCCTATCCTTTTAATTTTTTTACTTTTTTTTAAAAAAAAACATTTTCAACTCGATCTCAGAAAAATTATATACAAGTAGTTGGAGTTCAAATAAATTCAGATAATAATGGGGACCGAGTGATCCAAAATAAGTAACTACAATTGTACATATATGTACATACAACTAAGCTTCTACTCAAAGTCTGGTGGGGTTGGCCACGGCCACCAACGGTCATATGGTGCGTTCGCCCCTGCGGATCAGGCTTTTATTCAACCTTTTTTCTAGTTTATATATACTTAATTTTTGTCTTTTTTTACAAAGCTAATATATAAATATACAAAAAAAAGAAAATCTTTACAAAAGAAAAAACCTCTAAAGAGTTACATCCCTGAACTTCTAGAATTTATAATACACAAGAAGAGACACCACAAAATCTAATACTAAAAAATTACTAGCATAATACTTGTTTATATCATAAAACATCACTACAACTCAAGAATTTTTTACTCTTAATCTGCGTTATGATTTAAGTCGGCCGTAAGCCTTATAAATCTTCTCGTATATATATGACCATCTCGAGAAGCACATCCTCTACACTCAATAAGTCTTCCAGAAAGAATTTGTCCTACATATTGTTGATTATTCCTAGTATCATGATCCTTCACATCCCCACTATTTCTAATTTTAATATTCTTGAAATTTATTTAAAAAATTATATATTTTTAGATTTTATCTATAAAAATTGGATTTTTATTCGGATTTCTTAAAAGCCCGGGTTTTTATCCGGGCCGAACCGGGTTTTTTAAAAGCCCAGGTTTTTAATCGGATTTTTCGGGTTTCGGGCCGCGCCAGGCTTGATGAAAAATAGGAAACCCATCTTAGGCCCACGGGCCGGGCCGAATCGGATCAGACTTTTTTTGAGCCAGATTTCTTGAGTTTTTTTTCCGGATCGGACCGAATTTTGGGTTTCAGATTTTTTGAACATCTCCGACGGGACTATAATCAGAAAAATTGTATTTTTGTTGCTCGAGTCAATTACATCAGACAATTTAATATATTATAATTATTTAATCCGTACAATTAAAAAAAAATTGTGCAATAGTTTTGAGTAGTAGTCGAGTTATGTTCGGTATCTGCCTGCAAGATAAATTAATGAAAACTATTGAAAATTGTTACTCCCTCCGTCCCTTATTACTTTTCCCACTTTCCATTTTAGGTAAATCAAAATACATTTCCCATTACTATTTTGGGTCATAACAAATAAATAATATACTCCCACTACTCTTCAAAAAAACACATGCAGTGACCCTTTGTTTGATAGCTGTATACGATTAAACCCCCCCACCCCCACCTACTCCCACTATTAACCTAATCTATATTCTCGCTCGTCTCTGTATTTCTCTATTCTCCGCCACCAAACCCTAATTACTCTATCAAAAACATGAGTTTACGCTCCATATTTGCCGATTCCGATGATGAAACTTGTAATCCAGTTAAGTACGAGTGCTCGGATCCCATCAATAAGTTTAGAACCCATTCAACCCTTTGAAATAGGTTTGCCTCTTTCAAAGCAGGATGTAAAGGGTTTGTGTGGGGTCTAATTAGTCCCCTCTTTATCATTCTGTTTGCTGTACTGTTTGACACTTTAAGCTGGACTGCCAAGTCTCTTATGCATGCTCTGTCCCCCATGCTTATCTCAGTTATTGCATTAGGTTGCAGTTGTATTCTTTTTCTCCCTGAGTTATGACCCTTTGTTGCCATGTTATACGTCTGACTTGCTGCCTTTTGCCTCCTTACAGTGCTCCATATTGTGCTGATTGTTCTTCTTGTAACATTGAACAGCTTGGCCACTTCTTGAATTGCACCATGCTGAAGTTTCCCCTCTATCTGCTTGTTCAAAAGCCACATGACTACTTGCATCCTTGAGTCACAGCTGAGCTTTGCCCTTTTTTGTGATGATGATCATGTATTTCTTCATGTGTGTCCCCTTCTGTCTCTCCATCTGCTGGCTGATTTAAATCAAAAGGGAAACCAGAATCCATTTCTGAACAAATGGGGGCAAAGCAATGATGCAAAGGGTTTTTTTTTGAATTTATAGTTCTCAAAAATTTGTTGTACTTCTGTGTAATTTTCAATTTATGTGTAATTTTGTTGTATATTTAGCACAATCCATGTGATTGTAATGGGAAGATTTGATTGGTTGTTGACTTTCCTACTTGTAATCTGATTGGTGGATATTATTAGTTGTGGATTAGTAGTTTGAAATTTCAAGATTAGGCGCTCATTTCAGTTCTGAATGCATTTCAAACATTTTAGTGGATTGCTTATGATTTAACTAATGATTTCCTTCTTAAAACCTGTGTCATTCAAGAAGTGAGCAAAGTAAATAGAAACAGAGGGAGTAGCAGGTAAATTTTTCATTGTGGCTTCCCTCCCAATTCCCCTGCTCCCCTACCCCTACCCTTAAAGTACTAATGATAACATCTATAGGTCTACTTCAATTTCTTGTCAAACAGACAACATAAATATACACCTTCAGCATATATACACTAGCTTATACACATTTTTTCTACAACTATTGGCTAAGGTCTCTCTCCCTCTCCCTCTCCCTCTCTGTAGGCAGATGAAGAATAGAACAGTTTTCTTAGTTTTTTTATTTATGTGTCATGTAACATTTTATAGATTTTTCTTAGTTGGTTGATTTATGTGTCATGTAACATTTTATAACTTTTCTTTTGTTTTCACGTAGACAGTGGCGAACCAGAATGGGGCTAGGGGTGCGTGAGCCCCCCAACCTCCGAAAAAATAATGTATTTTTTAAAAAATATTCGGTAAATTATAGATGTATTGAAAATTAATTAAAAATATATTGAATTAATTAAAAAAATTTATTAATGATTTGAGAAATGATAAATGTATATCTAAATTCGAAGTGTTTTAGACCTTGTTATCACGAGAGTTCAAAAAATTTAAAATATTTTTACTAATGAACGATATTTTCTGAAATAAATACATTAAATAATTATTAATGATGGGGACGAGTAATTGAATAATAGCAAGATAGTGTATATTAATATATGTATTTATTTATCATCCGTATCTTTTTTAAATAAAAATAGGACAATTGTTGTTAAGTAAAGGTTAGTTGTGTATATTTTAATTATTTAAACATTTATTACCGTTACAAATAATTTGTAATTAATATTTGAGCACCCCTAATTTTTCATCCTGGTTCCGCCACATGGAGGAGAAAGGAAGGACTATAGGCTATAGCAGTGTTCGGAGTGCCGAGTGGAACTAGCATTGACAAAATTCGAACCACGTTGGTACTTTCTCCGGAGATTAAGGTTGTAATATTAAATGGGAAGTGTCTTCTTGTTTTCCCATCTCAAATGGAGTGCAAGAAGGCTCTTATGGATTTTAATGCAAGGAAGTATTGTGTAGATGATAAACAACTCCTTCTTCATTTATGAAGAGAGTGTTGACCATGAGGTAACAACTCCTCTTCATTTGATCTATTGTTTATTTTTTAGTCTTTTTTTAATATGTTGTTTTGTTTTTTTTTTGAATGTAAGTTTTGGGTTGATCGATCCAATGTTTATTTTTTAGTCCGGGGAGACTGATATTGCTACTGTGGCTGCTGTTAACAAGCCTATTGTTGCTGTTGCTGAGCCTCCTACGGTTGTTGATGATCAAATGGTAAAAACTTATTTTCCCATGTTATTGTTTGCTTTTTCGGCTATAAAGACTAAATATAGCCTACTTTATCCACGGTGGGTGATGAGTTGCAACCTTTGTCAATTCAATGGTAGTACAGTATATTTCCTGTACAAAATCCAAGTCCCTATGTGACTGAAGGGGTTAAGTAGTGATCAAAGGCGTGACTTTTTGTGTGGAGTATTTATCAACTTTAAAAAAAGATATTTGTTCCCTCTGTATCTTGATGTTATAGAACTTCTAATGTAGAGAGACCTCTCGTGGTGTATGCATCTTCTAAGAATATTGCAATTGTGGGCACCTTTGTACTAGTTCATATACAAGTTATGTGTTGCAAGAACTTAAACATACATGCTTTTGAAAATAAAATACAACACCCTTTTCACTGAAATCTTTATGCATAAACGAAAAAGTTTGAATGTAACTGTTGCAGTTAGTTATCAGTGAGACCGTCAGTCTCCTAGAATTTGAGCTTTGTGTTATGTAGTGCTGTTTACGGTGGTGGTAGAGAGAGGGCTAAAATTGACACATTGTTGCCTAGCCGCCCTTCGAAAACATTTTGAGTTCTGGCCCTGGTCTTCTGTAATAGTATCCAACATGGGCTTTCTGGACCTTGACACTGATAACCTATACTTGAACTCCCCCGTGTAGAGCCCCTCAGTTTCTTCAAACCAAATTTTCGACCCTTCAACCTCAAATTCAACAGCCCATGATAATACGTACATCATTTTGGAGCCTGATATAGAGCTCAGTTTGGAACCTGCTATCAGCATGTGAATAAACCATCTCACAGATTGAAGACCACCATGTCTCAAATCTGAAAAAAGCATCATCCACACACCCGAAACTTTATCAAGTTTCCCACATGGCCATTCCATCACAGGACAAACCAGAACAATGAAACAATGTTCAAATCTGAAAAAACCTTCTATAATCGAGGAGTCTTCAGCCCATAGTAACTGATAGGAAAACCGGACCGAATCCCATCTCGTGGAGCAGTCCTTCCAGCCAACAATGTTAACACACCCACCATTCTGCGCATCACAAAGGGACCTATCCCAACAGATAAAAATTCTTGAAAAAAGAACAAGAATCATCCTCACATCCATGTCAGAACGCGTAGCCCCTAGAGGCGCTCTGTTCTCTCTCCTAACCTAACAGTTGTCGCAAATTTCATCCAAATCTTACACTTTGTCCATCAGATCTGCATATTCAGCCTTCATAAATCCATCTTCCATCTCAAATCCCCCACCGATACATCAAATTTCTTATTTTATATATATTATCGCTAATAGTTTTGGAAATGAGCCCGAAGAGGGTTTCTTTCTCACCGGAGGTTAGGGTGTTTTACCCTAGTCTTCTTGAGTGTCCGCACGGTGCCCTTTCTACTGAGTTAGTTAAAGGGGAGCAGGTTTCGAAGAAGGTTACTTTCTCGCCGGAAGTCAGGGTTTATTACCCTCGTCTTTCTGCTGAGTCAATTAATGGGGAGCATGAGTTGTCGACTCAGTCCGGTGAGAGGATGCAGCCAACTGGTTGCACGCAGATGGAGACTATTTGTGATAGAGACTTTCTGGGCTTAGAAGGCTATGGGCCTCGTCCAGATCTTGATATGGACTGCACGAGGTCTGGTATTGAGGATCAGACTATGACTGTGGATGTGAGTTCTACAGTGGAGGAGCTCCTTCTAGTCGACATTTTGTCTCAACAAAATGTGAAAGATGATCACCCTAAGATGGAAGGGGAAACCCTTGTGGATTTGGTATGACTTTCTGGCAATGCAGAAAGTCATACCAATTTAGCTATCCAAGATACAACATTCTTGGTATTTTTATCATCTAATGCGTTATCACTTATCACCTAATACTGCTCGCGAAAATAGAGTGGCTACAGCCTACAGCATTCAAAGAACAAACCTGAGGCATATGAATGGTAACTTTATTAGGAAAAAGTTTTGTGAGAAGTTTGGTTGCCTTGGGAACCTCCTTGCCTCTATCATTTAGCCTACCAAAGCTATCCTGCATAATATAGAAGAATATTGTATCTTAAGATTTTACAGCTTAATTTTATTAGTCGAAAGGCTATATGAAAATGTAGTCTAGAAGATTAAGGCATACAAATCTATGTCGACAATAGCAAATATCACAATTACTTGGCAAAATTTTCTTCATATTTTAAAGAATTTCTTGCAAAATAAAGTTTGACGCAGAGAAGTGACTGTTCCTATTATAAAAAATTGTTAATCGCTCATGCTACTATTTAATCACCCACCATAAACTATTAGCAAGTTTCTAAGAAGTTACAAAAGAAAAAACAACATCAGACACAAACTGAGTCACTGAAATTTACTGTTTCCTAATCTTGCTAATCATATATAAAGTTTTGACTTAAACCTTCCCAGTTCCATGGCAAGAGTGTATGAAATAAACTGCATCCTATCAACTCTCAGTTCAGTCGCTTATTCATCATTCCTACAAAATCATTATCAAGTAAAACATAGTCAACAATATTGTGTCAAGATCTATGCAAGAGATAAGAAATGCGGAACTCTCAACCTTAAAGGTAACACTCAATCTCAAAGTTTACACCCAACCTAAGGTCCTGAAATCTGTCTTAAACCTAATCATGTCCCTAAACAATGATTAGTTCTATTTATCACTTCAGATTAAAAAAAAAACGTGGTACTACAAGAAAAAGATTCGAATTTCAAGCAAGTAAAACATGATTGTAATTGAAGTACTCGCCATGGATGATAAAGAATGTTCAAATTCACAAATAATGTGATAATAAGCATCAATATATATAGATACAAAGATGCTTCGATATAGATAATAAGCATCAATCGCCAGCAAGTGAATTATTAGACAGCTTTCATTTACATTAAAGGTTTTATGCCCTGTTCTATTAAGTGCTTTAAAATACAAAGATAAAGTTGAAACTTATTTACAACAGAAGAACTTCACCACGAATGATGAAGAAAGTTTACATCCATAATTTACAACAAGATATAAAGATACTTCAATGATTTTTTTAAGAGCAAGAAAAATATTGAAACAAAATGCTGGAGTTGTAATACAAGTCCACAATAAAAACTAATAGCCATTACCGGGAAAGCCAAATCAAGTAGGGCACTTTGGTTGCTACCATATTTTGTGAAGAGTAAACCACCGGGATTTGACTGCACAAGAATCAATTAGTTCCGACAAACGAAGTTGTATAAGCAACAAATCTGGATATATAGGGGTATAAATTCATGTAAGCACCTTTCCTCTTTATTCACTAAAAAATTATGTCAGAGAACTAATCAAGTTCCCTTGACATGGGTAGAATAAATAGTATAACATAAATTGGTTGTAACTTACCCACTGAAGAATGTCCCTGATCATTACAAAGCCTGCCTGGAGTATTTATTATTAGCCTGGTGAGTAGTGAACCAGTGAGGCAACACTCAATTTCCAGAAAAAAAACTAACCTTTTCCTTACGGTTGTCAGCATGCGTGTGTGATCCAATTACAACAACGTTATCAGGAAGCTTCTCAAGTTTGCTCTTGAATGTTGTATATGATTCCGAATTTCCTACCATGGACTTCTCCGCATCTTTCATGAAGAGATTTCCGGCTCTAACTACTCACAACCTGATTGAAATATAACACAAGCAGTAGACAAGAAGTCATGCCCATAGATCGCAATATATACATATATATTATATTCTTCTTTCTTTTCTTCCTTTTCCCTATATTTATAGTAAAAATTATAAACTATCATCACAAATATATATAAATACACATTCAAACCTAGGAGAACCATTTGTAAACATCTTTTCTAAAAATGTGTGTACTTCTACCAGTTCCTTTAATAATTGCTGGAAACCACAAATTTGGAAAATTGGATACTAGTCCTTTAGATGAAATCAGAATAACAAACAGAATGCGAGTAAGCAATTCTTTACACGCTTTGGGGAAAGACCTGATTATCGGGGTCATGGGCAAACAATATGTTCCTCGATGTCCACAGGAGGATATTCCCCTTGGACTCAATGATCCCACTGAAGAATATAGACTGTCTGAATCTTTAAAAAAGAAGGAAATTGAGGGAGAAGGGAGACCACAAATGCCAATTTAAGCAAGATAGAGGGATCCAATTTCGGGAACAGAGGTCATGGGATTAAGTAACTACTCAGACAACCTGACGACTACTGGCGAAGCGGCTGACTGCAGTCCCTAAGCCCAGCTTGTAGCAAGCCAAAAGGTAGACTTCAGGTTAGTGTTTAAAGATGGAGAATATTACATGCAATATTACATGATTCTGGAAGATAAATAAAAGAATGGTACAGTTGTACTATCATGCGAATCGTAAAATCCAGGAGAAGTTACATAGGATGGCAAATAGGTCAAAAATATTTGTGTTATCATTTCAATTTTCTCGTCCATCTTCCTTGCATAAAACTATATATGTGAGTTGGTTTGGGGCTGAACTGAGTTAACAAATTTGCAGCCTCTAGTTAAAAATTACAGTTCCTTGGTATCTTTCTAAAGTTCAATCTAATCAAGTTCTTTCATAACATAAGAAACAGTTACTATATGTGGATAGGGTTTAGGGATTGTTTATAAATAATATGATGCTAACGGTGAAATTCGGTCAAGCTAAAGCCTCTGAATTTATTTGAAAACCTCTATTTAAGATAGTTTATACAGATCAACTGAAATGAAAGAAACAGAAGCAGTTTTGAACAATTGCTTTTTAAAACTAAAATAGTAAAATATGATAACAATCAACAACCTGCCACAACCACCCCACTAGAATAGAAGTATAGAACCAGTGGAGTATTTCAATTTTTTTTTTATTTAAATTCATTAGATTCCTTGTCTAATCAACTGTACCTTAAAGGAGATGATATGAACTCGGGACCTCTCGCACCCTAAGAGAGAATCATACCATTGGAACAAATGTCACCCATAAAAATATATGTCTTGGTTTTTATATAAACACACCTATATCTCGATGGAGCATCTCCAATAGTTGTCATCTTCTCCGAAATGTAATGTGTTGTTTTGAGCAAATAAAGCTGAGGAGTCTCTAGATCTAATTGCAATAAAGAAGATATGAACAGCAAAACAAAAATACATGATCACTCACAGAGGCAACATGTTAAAGTTAGCAATTATTAAGCACTAACAAAATATCTGTCACAGATTAACCCCATCCATGGCTCATGACATATTACAAAACACATATTGAATAAACATGGAGATCTAACAATAGTACCAAGTACTTAACAAAAAATGACAGTATTCATCACATTCACTCTCTCATGTATAGTTTGGTTTCTTCGAATTAGACTGATATCAAGACCTATTGTGCAAGTTATCTCTGACTTCCATGCCTTTGAACTAAGCTTCCAGGTCTTTTTTTGGTGCTACATCTTGAAAAAAGTTTCCGAGAAGTCTCTGGTCGAACACCATATTTGGTACCTGCAAGCAAAACTCATAAGTATGAACGGAGAGGAATTTTCTTGTCTGACAATAACTGTTTTCTCTAGGTAAGGGAGATGAGGAAGATTCGGAAAGAGAGAAATTAGACCCACCTTGTTGCCAAAGAAAATCTTGGAGTTGTTAGCAATCGCTTCAATGAACTTGAGCTCCAGAAACTGAGGAGTAAGTTTCAACTTGTTCGCCTCTGCTTCTCTCATTGTCCTGTAAATGGAAACATGTTGTAACTGTCACTAAGATTGCTACCACTGTTTATACATGTGTGCCTCCATACTCCTTATTTATAACAAGTGAAAAAATAAAGAAGAAACTCCACTTGTAAAAATCAGCATCTGCCAAACTTTTTTCTCTGGCAAGATACATAGAGTTTGCAATTTCCTCTTCCTTCCTTGCACTATCTTTCTCAGCCAACTTTTGTTCCATCTTGATCAAGCTAACATGTGCATACTTCTCAGCTTCACTTACAGCAATTTTCTTCTGTGTCTCTGCCTCCTTCTCAGCTACTTTTTGTTTCTCCACTGCAATTAAGACCTACATGAAAGCATCTGTCACTGTCACCACCACTGATAGATGCGGACTATATATCGCCCAATATTTATCAGTAAACAAGCCTACCAAAACAGCCCGCTGAATCTTTTACCCCCACCACTAAGAAAAGAGAAAGAACTAGAGGGAAAACATACCCATAAATTATCAAAACCTTAAGACACAAAACATCAATTAGGTGTTGGAGATGAGTACTGTTACTAGGCTGCTACCATATCTAACAATTTTATAAACAATAAAGCAGCACTTTGAAAAAGAAAACGCAAACAAACAGCATTTTAAAGACACTACCAACAGAGACTTTGTTAATTGGCACATGTTGCCCAAATCCTCATAGTTATTTCACTAAAAAGTTAATTTTCGCGTACTGGCACCAATACAGAAGTGTGCCAAACAGCACTCAAGAAATACAAGATAAGTACCTTTGTACGCTCTTCCTCCATCTGTTCGAAATTCCGCCTTATACTGTTTGGGATAGTAGGTTTTGTGACACGCACGCTTATAATTTCAATACCTGGGGCATACTTTGTGCAATCAGCCTGAAGAGCATCTTTCATTTTCTCATCGATCTGAAATTTTTTGAGGTTGTTCAGCCAAAATAAGCAAACTTTCCAATCAAAAGGGAAAATGGCACGTATTGTCTGTATGAGGACAACCATTCCTGATATATAGTTGCTCCTATCATGCATCAAGCATAAATGTCTTTGACAATGAAATTTAACAAGTAAAAAGATACGATAGACGTAGTTATTGTTGCTACAGACAAGTTTTGTCTATTCCTTTGACAATAGGATAATCAAATAATTAAAGACTTCGCTTCCCCTGTGAATCTATGATTGTATTCAATGGTGTAGTAAGTCAAAGGATTCAAGAACAGGGAGCTGGACTTTCAGTTTTCATGGATTTAAATAGACAAAACGACCCCATGAGATTTCGAAGGCAGTGAAAACCTGCCTCAATCTATTAATCTATTATTATCAAAGCTAGAGCTGGTTGTGTAGTTGCTTACCTGATCAAACATATCAATATACACTTGCTGAAGGGAATGTCCACTGCAGAACTGATTAATCTCATGGTGGATCTTGTCATAGATCCATGTGTTGTCATAATCTACACCATAGTTCAGCAGTGTATCATAAACGTAGTCCTTCTTTAGGCGATTAACAACCTGAGGAACACAATTAGTTGCAAATATTAAATTTAAGGCAGTTATCAGATATAAATTATTCCATAGTCTCACTCAAACAATCACCTCTATCTTCTCAAAGTTAGTCATAACACCACCTTTTGTGCCGCAGGGAATATCTCTCACCTGAATATTAAAACCAAAATACAAAAACGCGATTTCAATATTTGCCATCAAAAGCAAAACTGGACGCCAATTTAGGGATTTATTAAAAATGTAATTACCAGATCTGTCTGAAGGGTCACTTGGATGGGCTCAAAGTGGGTTATCATAGGCAACTTCAAATGAAAGCCTATATAATATTATAAAGCCACGTTTAGTTATCTTGTAAAGTCACAACGAAATTAAGTTAACACTCTGGAATATCACATCAAAATAGTATCTGAATAGTAGGATACAATCTGTTTCAACAATGAGACTCGGGTACAAGTCGGGTGATGCCTATTTTCTAACATTATATTCAAGATGGTTAAAATGCTGAATAATACACACAAATTGCACATCCAAAGCACTAAACCAAACCTGGATCAGTAATCGTCTTAAGCAGGGCACCTCCTCTCCAATAAACCCCAACATGACCTTCCGGAACTTGATGCACAATAGATAAGCTACTCGTCAAGTTGGATGCCGACGGAACCACAACCTATATAAATAACACAATGTCAATAAAACCCTAACCTCAATATCAATCCTAAAACCCCAATTCACTCCAAACAACTTGAGAAAATAACGAAACACAACAATACAACTACTAGTCACAAATCACAACAGCATAGCTCAATTTACGATAATCGAACACTTTATAAACAGGAAAAAACTCGAGTCATGTACCGATCACTAACTAGTTATGTTGACTGACCTAATAAAATAATGCCTACATAATTTCTACACAAATATGGCTACAAAATTAACAAGCATCTATGTTAAAGTGATATTAAAAAAAGTTAAAAATTAAAAACCCTAAGTGTACGGAGATATATAAAGGGGGCTAACTAACCAGAGCAACGACGGCGATGAAGGACAAGAGAACA
The DNA here is from genome assembly GCA_037693485.1 of Kitagawia praeruptora. NCBI lineage: Eukaryota > Viridiplantae > Streptophyta > Magnoliopsida > Apiales > Apiaceae > Kitagawia > Kitagawia praeruptora. The sequence goes on along the minus strand of CM075352.1, from coordinate 25,283,334 downwards.
GTTAAAATAGCAGTTAAATCACCGCCGCCTTGTTGTGGTGGTTGGTTGGGTGTTCGCGGTGGCGCCGGAGGTCCGGTTCGTTGTTGCTGAGCCTGATGTCCGTCCATGACCGAGTTACTGAGTCAGTCAATATCACTTTTTTTGAATTATTGTGGAAATATCTATTGCTTAGTGCTTACCCCTCTCCTCCAAGTAGAGGCGTTTATCAAATCGCAAAAATCATGCGTATTGTATTATATTTATATTGTATAGAATGTGGTTTTTTTTTTATGTGTTTGTGGTTTGAAATTTTGATAAATTATTCGATGTGGTATGGATCGTGATTTAAATTGCATGATTCTTATTAAAATATTTGATATATTACATATATTTTAAATATTTCATAAATATATTTTTCCTTGCTAGTTTAGTTTGTTTAGCAGTCTTCGTTTATGCAATAAGTGAAGATGGTAATATTAGGGGACTTCCTTCTAATATATTAGCTTATAACCCGCGTAAAGCACGAATTAATTTTAATGTTTTAAAATTTGTTTATAGTGTAATATAATATTATAAATATTAGTTTTAATCTGATATTGGAAAAATTCGAATCTTACATTTTTATATATAATAATTTTTAGTATTAAATATAAATTAATATGTTGTTAGCAGGAATCGAACCTTAAACCTCTATATATAATAATTTTTAGTATTATTGTATCTAACGGTCATGATCTATTTAAGTTGAAGATTTAATAATTGTGAATGAGGGAATAACCAAAATAAAAAATGAGAGAATAATCAAACTATAAATTATAACCAAACTACAAATATAGGGGCTGTTTGACAAATCTGCCAAGCAACTTATAAGTTACTTATTTCGAAAAAAAATTCGTATTTACATACTTTTTTTTAGAGAAAAATGTGTATCGGGGATTTAATATTCGTTATCTTGCAAAAATAAGTTAATTATTTCAGAAAAAAGTACATATTTCCTAACTTTTTTCCAGAATAAGTAACTTATTTCTAAAAAATAAGATTTCCCAAACGGCCTCATAGTTAAAGATGGTAAATGCTTATTTTTTTGGAATACATAGCTCCTTTTTTGTAGTTATGGGTTGTTATAGGGAGAATATTGTATAACAATATTTTGGAGGTTGCTGGATTAACGGAGCTAAATACGGATATAAAGCTTTTAAAAGAAGAATTAGGGTTAGGGTTTATGTGTGTAAATGTGGCTGAGCTTGATAGGTGATTTCAAGGGTGAAGTGTTTCTCATCCATATCAAGGTGCCTACGTACCCTATTTATAGGGATCAAGCCATACGTAGTTCTTGGGTAGCAAGTTACCTAGCTGGGCTAGGGTTTTAGAGGATAAATCGTAGCCCAAGCCCACTCGTTTAGGGCTGATGTGGCAGTGAGTTGTTGATCCTATCCATGATCCATGATTTATAGAAGGAAATCGATGGTCTCGCATGGACAAGAATATGACCTCACGAGCGAGGCTAACAAAGATGCAGCATAAGCGAGGCATGCGACCTCGAGGGGTCGAGTCATGCGAAGCGAACCCAAATGTAGAGATACTCATGTGACCTCGCGGGATCTAGCCATGAGCCTTCTAACAGAGTGAGATAGCGATCCTGTGTTGATAGCAAGTAGCGATCCCTTGACGGGAGTCATACAAAGCGATCCCTTGTATTTGATAAGAAGCGAGATGGCCCTCTAGTTAGGCTGGGCTGATTCCAATAGTGGGCTTTTAGTGACCCAATCTTCATCTTCGAGGCCCATTGTAGATAATGAACCATTAATTTAGCTAATTAAATCACGATAATTATTATGCCAGATTTGGGCATAACAACTACCCCCGAGTCCATGTTGTCATTGAAAATGCGAGGTGGACTCAAAAAATCCAATGTACCCACTCGCGAAGTGAAACTGTGATTTTATCATGGATACAGCTGTTGGAACCATTGCGACCCCTAACCAAAGGATTTGAAAGGGTTTGACAGTTGTCATGTCTCGAGATGCATGTTGAATGGTTGAGATCTCGACACGTGTTCCATGCCTTTCTCTCTCCTGACGTCTATATATACTCCTGTCATAATCATTTCCTTTTTCATTTTAACAAACACATTACCGAAGTGCTGCCAGTTTGCTCAAGGATCAAAAGCAAGAAATTTCTGAGTTCAACCTTCAGCGATCTCCAAGTTCTTCAGATTTCTTCAACCTTTCTTAAGAAAAGTAAGTCTTCATTTCTTCCTTGATATTGAATATTGTTCATATTCATTTTATTGCATGTTTAGATAACTTTAATTATATGCGATGCGATCTCATTAGACTGCGATCCCATACAGCTAATTTATGCTTGCGACCCGTCTTCGTTTAGTTGAAATAGGAACCCCTTAGCTTAAGAATAACGATCCGATTTTTCCGAATCATGAGCGAAGTGAGAACACATAGAGCCTCTGTTTATTTGTTCTTTTCTCCCTCTGGCCTCCCTTTGTTTTCTTTAAGGGCACACACTGAGTTACTCAATCTCTTTTGCAGATGTCGACTGATAGTTCAAAGACACCTTCTCCTTTTCCAAACGTACAAATTAGCAGCGAGGCTGCTACTAACATCGCAAGAGCAACAAGTACAAGCGAAAGCTCCTTTAAGCTATATTTTGACCCTCTGTGGTCGCATGAAGAATACACCAGGGAAGTGCCCCTAGACAAATGGCGATCTAAGCGTCATTCGAGCTCGCGAGATCAGTCTTTAGACATACTCCCAGCACAGAGCGAGCCCCAACTTGAGAGGACACATGATCAACAAGAGATAGAGGCTCTGAAGAAGAAAGGAGAAGCCTTCAGCTCGCAAGTGGCACATATTCTCGCTAACTTACCTCCAACTAAACCCCTCTCTCCCATAAACATTAGTGACTCTCTAGTAGATTCATTAGGCGATGCCTATTATGACGTCGAAGGAGGTGCAGACAACGAAGCCAATTCTGATGACGATGATTATGAAGAACCATCCTCAGACGATGGTGGTCTCGATGAGGTGTCCAGGGTTGTCAATTTTAAAGATTATGACTACATCCCTGAGGCATCTCCTACACCGTATGTACCAACCCCTCAACCAGAGCTAGAGGGGGTTATATATGTTGATGGCCCTCGCCCTGAAGATATCGAGCCTGGCTCGAAAGTTAAACCAGGCAAGCCTCGCATTCTTGCATGTCGTGATATGTCTTCAACTTTGACAGAGAAGACACTTAGAGAAGGGGTTGAAAGATTTCGTCCTGAGGGAAAAATCATCCTCCCTAAGAAGAGAATGCGATGCTATCGTTTCAACCATAAAGAAAACGGTGGTAGGGTTCCCCGCATGGTGCTAACGATCCCCCTCATGAAGATAGGAGTCTCTTCGCCCCTCCATCCCTTCATTAAAGATGTTTGGGAAACCTACTTCCTCGCCCCCATCCAGATAAGCACAAATGGGTATAGATCCATGATTGCTCTTTATGTTCTCTACCACAAACTCGGATACCCACGCTTAGATGCGAAGACAATGGGTTATTTCCTTCAATTAAAGCGATGTGGAGCCAAAGATTTTGGCTATGTATATTTTTCCATCTGGCCTGAATTCAACAAGAAAGACCTTCTTCCTGGGGCAATAAGTAATGCAGGGTCGTGGAAAGAGCCATTTCTGTATATACACGAGGTCCCCAGGGTGAAGACAAGTTTCAACTACTTGCTTGGTGAGATATCTATTCAAATAGCGAATTTTATTATTTTTTAACTATTCGAAATTAACTCCTTTGGCATCGCAGTTGGCCCAGTTCGCACCGTTCTGAAGGGCGAAGAGAAGTGCCGTGCTGATGAGGTGTTGACTAAATCTACTCCCGCAGAAAGAAATATTCGAACCCTCCTATCCTTAGAAAACCTTATCACATGTGGGTTTCTTAAGGAAGGTGTAGGATCCACTCCTGAAGCGGGGCCTTCTACCGCGAAGCGGTCCTCGCGAAAAAGGAAAATACAAGAAGAGGCCTCGTCTTCTCTCATTGAGATAGTAATTGAGGGTATACCCCCCAATAGCAATTGAGCTTAGGGACCGCATTACTTCTTTTATTTGTGCAACTGTATCATACTTGTCCTCGCATATATTTGATTGAACTGTTTATTAACTTGTTTTTGTCTCACTGTTTAGGTATGTCAAATCAAAGCGGCCCAGTTCCTCCCTTCCTTCAGCCGAAAGGCAAAAAAGGTGCAGCGGCCAAGAAAGATTCAAGTTTAAAAACTCCTCCTACCAAATCCACAGCTCTGTCGAAGGTAGTTAGCGACCTCCCAGTCCAGCCCAACGTTGCTAGCGATGCTGCTCAAAATTCTCCTGACCAAACTCCGTTGAAGAGGCCCAGAGTAGACGGGCAGAAGGATGGACTTGTTCGACCTCCTTCTGGAATTGTTCTCGGGATCGCTGGGCAGCATCTCTTCGCTTCTCTAGGGACCAAATACTCTGAAGAGGCTGAAACCTCCCACTGGTGGAAAGCAGCGACCCCTAAGGAGAATGCGACTGCAATAACAAAGTGCCTAGCCGAAGCCTTCATTCGCCAATCTGCCCATACCAGGGATTTTTTGAGACTGGAGAACAAGGTCAAGGTCCTTGAGTTCCAGAAAGTGGAAGACAAGCGATCCTTGGAGGCAACCTTCAAAAAGCAACTCTCCTACGATACTGCTAACCTCCGCACAGATCTCAAAAATGCTCGCCGGGAAAGGAATGAGTTTGAGAAATCTTTTAAAGATTTGCAGCAATCAAGCGAGGCGACCTTGAAGAAAAAGGAGGAGGAGATCGAGAAGTTGAGGAACGATCTGACTGCCGCTCAAGCTTCCCTGGACAACGCTGAAAACATATTCCTTGCTAAAGGCCAAGTTACCTTTATGAAAGAATTCATCCGAACGATCCCAGACTTTGATTGGGATCAACTTGGGCCTGGGAATGCTGATTTTGCTGAGAATCTAAAGAAGCAGATCGCTGATGAGGATGCGGAGGAGGAGCGCCTCGAAGAAGAGGCTAGGATCGCGGAGCAAGCAAGGCTGGCGGGGGAAGCTACAAAAACCATTCACGATAAGGATGTTCCATAATTTGTTTGCCACCATTAATGTTCTTGAACTAGGGATGCGGGTACCCTTTGAATACCTCGCGAGATGTAACTATATTTTTTGTTGTTGGATAACTCTGATAACTGCAAGTCCTCTGGGATCGCATTGCGACCCATAGTAACTTTTCATCCACGTTTCTAATATAATTGTTTGTGCTTATATGTTAACTGTCTTCATAGCAGCGTCATAATTTTCCATTTGTGTAATTCTTCATGTAGTTTGTCTTCGTTAATTAGATTCCTTTGATTGTAGTAAGTGCGATCTATTCTTGTGAGATCGTCAGGTGCGAACCGTTGGGGTCGCATATGATATTTCCAGATTGTGCTTTTCATAGATTATTGTCTGGAGTAGCCTCGCTTCGTTGTGCTGAGTTAATCCATTAAGATGTAAAATTCTAACAAACAAACAAATGAAATTTGAATGCAAGAATTGAAATTTAAATAAACAATAATGAATGTAAACGGACTCATTTATTGTCATAGTAGGGACGAGGCCCTAAAGTTGATAAGTAGAAATGTCTTCATGTAGTACAAGGTAGGGGCGAGGCCCTAAAATTGATAAGTAGGGACGAGGCCCTAAAGTCATTACATCATAAAAGGGGAGGTGTCTATATGAGCACTACCCCCAATACTTTGTATGAATTTATTCATGCTAAGTAGTAGAAATAGATAGAGGCTACCAGTAATGAAGCTTTTACTGATAGTATTTTCTCAAGTGTTCCGCGTTCCAAGCTCGCGGAATGACTTTGTCTTCCATGTCAGTGAGATAGTATATTCCCTCTGATAGAGTTGCATAGATCTTGTAGGGTCCTTCCCAATTAGTACCAAAAACACCATGACTTGCGACCCTAGTGTTAGGCATAACCCTTCTGAGAACTAGGTCGCCTGTACGTAGGGATCGCACTTTGACCTTCCCATTGTAGTACCTTGCGGTCCGTTGTAGATAAGCTGCGAGGCGTAGCTGAGCCTCGCTTCTAGTTTCCTTAATCATGTCCAGATAGAGTCTATGATTAACTTCGTTAGACTCAGGGTCATAATGTTCCCTTCTAAACGATCCCGAACCAACTTCTACTGGAACCATGGCCTCGCACCCATAGGTAAGGGAAAATGGGGTCTCTCCAGTAGTACTCCTTGGGGTCGTATTATAGGACCACAAGACCCTTGGTAGCTCTTCAGGCCAATTGCCCTTACTTTCTTCCAGCTTCGCCTTCAAAGTATGTTTGATTATTTTGTTGATTGCTTCAGTTTGGCCATTTGTCTGAGGATGACTAACAGCTGAAAAACTTTTCTTGATCCCCAAATTCTCACAGAATTCCTTCATTTCCCTGCTGTCAAATTGTTTCCCGTTATCTGATATGAGTTGATAAGGGATCCCATAGCGACACACAATTGCTCTATACACAAAATCCTTTAGTTTCTTGGCAGTGATTGTTGCAAGTGGCTCAGCCTCGGCCCACTTAGTAAAATAATCCACTGCCACCACCGCATATTTAACTCCCCCTTTAGCCTTAGGTAGTTCTCCAATTAGATCGATCCCCCACATAGCAAAGGGCCATGGGCTCGTGAGCGAAGTGAGTTGGGAGACCGGGGCATTGCTGAAATTAGCGATCCTCTGGCAGGGATCGCACTTCCTTGAGAATTCGAATGCATCCCTTTTAAGTGTGGGCCAAAAGTATCCTTGACGAAGAATCTTCTAAGCTAGCGAACTACCCCCCGAGTGTTTCCCACATATACCTTCATGGACTTCTCTCAGAATATAGTTGCATTCATCGCCATCTACACACCTCAAGAGTGGAGTGTTGAACCCTCTTCGATACAGAACCTCATCATAAATAACATAACGAGCAGCCTGATGTTTGACCTTCCTTGCTTCCTTTTTATCGTGAGGTAGTACCCCATTTTTCACATACTCCCATATAGAGGTCATCCATGTTGGTTCTGAGCTCGCTACTTCCATAATAAACTCTTCAGGGACACTAGGCTTCGTTTGAACTTCCAAGGGTATGACCCCAAGTAAAGTGGCTTCGCGACGTGAGCCCAATTTTGCTAGGGCATCAGCACCTTGATTTTTTGCCCTCCTGATAAATTCCACCTTGACTTGTTTGAATGATTTCATTAATCTTTGCACACATCGCAGATAGAGTTCGATTTGAGGCCCTCTAGCCTGCCATCCGCATCCAATGTGGCCTGTGACCAGCATAGAATCACTGTATGCATTGAGATTTTCAATTTTCATCTCAATTGCAAGTTTGAGACCAATGATTAGGGCCTCGTATTCAGCTGCATTGTTAGATGCTCCAAATGTAAAATGAACTGCGCTTCGTATTCTGCGACCCTCGGGAGTAACAAGCTCGATCCCTGCTCCCGCTCCTTCCTTATTAGAGGCACCATCCACAAAAAGTTCCCACCACGAGGCCGAATTTTGAGTTTTGACCTCGCTACTCGCCTTTTCAGGGATCGGTATGAGAGCCCAAGAACCTTGTTCAACGTAGGGAGGAAATTCAAGTATAAAATCTGCTAGAGCTTGACCCTTTAGAGCACCTCGAGGCTTATATTCGATGTCAAATTGACTCAGTTCCACAGTCCACTTCAAAAGCCTTCATGATGTTTCTGGTTTATGCATCACTTGCCTTAGAGGATAAGATGTGCGAACCTCAATTTTGTGAGCTTGAAAGTATGGCCTTAACTTTCGCGAGGCCAATACTAAGGCATAAGCAAGTTTCTCCATATTAGTGTAGCGAGTCTCTACGTCTATCATTCGTCGACTAACATAGTAGATAGGATACTGAACTTTTTCCTCCTCGCGAACCAAAACAGCACTGATCGCATGCTCTGACACTGCGAGGTACACAATGAGGGTTTCCTCCTCACGGGGCTTGGAGAGTAGAGGTGGCGATCCCAAATGCTCCTTAATTTTCTGAAATGCCTCCTCGCACTGCGGGGTCCATTGAAAATCCTTCCCCACCTTCTTAATTGCCTTGAAGAATTCTTGGCACTTGTCTGATGACTTGGAAACGAACCGATTGAGTGCTGCGATCCTTCCTGTTAAACTCTGAACCTCCTTCACACTTCTTGGGGATCGCATGTCCATTAAAGCCTTTATTTTTGCAGGGTTCGCTTCGATGCCTCTATGGTTGACAATGAACCCTAAGAATTTCTCGGATTCGACCCTGAACACACATTTCTGGGGGTTAAGCTTCATCCTGTATTTTCTCAATATATCAAACATCTCTGCGAGGTGAGTGATGTGATCTCCAGCCTTCTTAGATTTTACCAACATATCATCTGCATACACTTCTATTGTTTTCCCAATTTGTTTCTCGAACATCATATTAACGAGCCGTTGATAGGTGGCCCCAGCATTGAGAAGACCGAAGGGCATCCCTATGTAACAATAGAGACCCCTATCAGTGATGAACGAAGTGTGCTCCTGGTCAGGGCCATACATCGGTATCTGATTGTACCCCGAATAGGCATCCATGAAACTAAGAAGTGCGTGCCCAGCTGTTGAGTCCACCAACTGATCGATCCTCGGTAGTGGGAAACTGTCCTTGGGACAATGTTTGTTGAGGTCGGTAAAATCCACACATGTTCTCCATTTTCCATTGGGCTTTTTCACAAGAACAGGGTTCGCGAGCCAGTCAGGGTAAAAAGATTCCCTAACTAGGCCGACCTCGAGGAGTCTGTCAACTTCTTCTTTGAGTGCCTCGGCTCGTTCACCGCTTATGGGTCGTCTCTTCTGCCTTATTCCTTTTTTGCTTGGATCCAAGTTGAGTTTGTAGCACATAACATTAGGATCAATTCCAATCATATCTTCGTGATACCAGGCGAATACGTCCAAATTGGCTTTCAAAAAACTAACGAGCCTTTCGCGAAGCCCTGGATTAAGTTGCGACCCGACCTTCAGTACCTTGGCCGGATCTTTGGCATCGACTAAGATAGAGATGGTATCCTCTGCGGCCCCGGCTCGATCAACATGTTCTGGGATGCGAGGATCTAGATCAAGTTCAAATTCTCGAGCCGTGCTAGATTCTGCTTCATTTCTCCTCGCGATCCCATTTTGTGGTGGGGGCGACATCGTTTCTGTAGCAGGGACCGCTCCTATATGTCCATACTCATTTATTATTGTGGTCTCTTGAGTTATTCCATTAGGCAGGTCTACCAAGGTTGAAGTTTCCTTGCGAACCCACTTCCCCTGTCGGGCTCGCACTGCAGCTTGTTCTGGGCTCTCCTCATCGTCACTAGCATCTTCAACGATTCCTTCCTGGAGAATTAACACAGGGTGCGAGGCCTCTAACATGAGTGCCCCTGGGATCGGCACCACCTGGATACCCAAGCCTTCAAAGTAATCATCTGGGAGCTCTTCAATTGATATCATATTACATTCCATATTTCCTGGTACAAAGCCACCCCCCTTTTCAGCAGCCTTCAAGGCATTGTTATAACATTCACGAGATTCATGTTGGATTCCTTTCACACAACCAACACCATGAGGAGTGGGAAACTTCATAGAGAGGTGATAGATAGATGTCACCACCCTCATTTCCTTCAGGATGGGCCTTCCCACTATTGCATTGTAAGCAGATGGTTGATCTACTACCATGAAGTCAGCGATCTGCGTGGTGATGCAAGGCTCGTCCCCTAGAGTGATGGGGAGCCGAACGAGGCCTTTAACACTAACAGATGCTCCAGTGAACCCATAAAGATGCCCCACCGTGGGTATTAGATCCTTATCAACATATCCCATCCTCTTGTAGACTTCGTATGTAAGAATATTCACTGCACTTCTATTATCAACAAGGACCCTATAGACATTTTGGGATCCAATGCGAACCCGAACCACAAGTGCATCAGAGTGGGGATGATGAACCCACTTCGCATCTTCCTCAGTGAACATAATGTTTGTGTCTTCACCTTTAAACAACTTTGGAGGTTGTTCTTGTAGATGATGCACATTAGTGAGGGGTCGATCCCTGGCCTCGCGTGCATATCTTTCTCTAGCTTTATTACTTTCCCCCCCAATGTGGGGACCTCCAATGATTACATGTATACTTCCAGCTCGCTCTTCCCTGTCTTTGCGAGGCTCATCTTGCTTCTCATGTGGCACAGCATGATACCCCACCCCTTGTTTACCGGGATTCCCTTGGTGCTTCTTTGCTTCACGAACTGCCCATTCAGTTAATTTTCCATCCCGAATTAATTGATCAATTCGCTACTTAAGTTGCCAACAATTGTTAGTAGCATGCCCCGCTTGTTCATGGAAGGCGTAATACTTGCTAGTGTCCGCAGTTCCCTTTGAACCCATTGGTGTGGGTCGTTTGAACATTCCTTTGTCCGCGTTGACAGCATAAATGTGTTCAATCGGAGCAACCAGAGGGACGAACCTGTCTTCATTTCTAGCAAAGCGATCTCGAGGTGGGGATCGCCTCAAGGGATCGCGTTCTCTCCTTTTTGGGCTGGGGCTTCGGCTTCGATCCCGTCTTTGCCTTGGACTTCTGGAGTCTTTTCTTTTTACTCCTCTATTTCTACTCCAACTGCTACTCCTTTCATTATTCCTTTTTAGATCTTCCAGTGATTTCTCGACGCGCTTGAAGGGCTCAACGACCCTATGTAACTCCGAAAGTGTGACAGGGGTTTGCTCTTGTAGTTTCTCCCAGAATTTAGTTCCTTCCCTTACCCCTGCAATCAAGAAATTTTTTACAGCCTCGTCATTAGCGCCTCGCACACAAGGTACTTCAGCATTGAACCTCTTGAAGTAGTCGTGCAAAGTCTCTCCTTCCTTCTGCTTTATATTTGCCAGTGTGGACACAGGGGGTGCATAGAGCATTGAAGATTGAAATTGTTTAATAAATATGTCCACGAACTGTTCCCAAGAATCTATGACAATTAGGGATCCCAGCTTCGAGAACCATTGCTGGGCACTTCCTCTTAGCGAAGCTGCGAACAACCTACACCTCACCAATTGTGACACTTGATACACTTCCATCTCATTGTTGAAACGTATAACGAACTCAGCTGGATCAGTCTCCCCATTATAGGTCATGTCAGAATGATGACCTCGAAATACTGCAGGCAATGGAGCAGTGCGGATCTCATGAGTGAAAGGTGAGGAGGAACCCATATTGCTAAAAATCCCCTTCTCGTTGTTCATCTCATCCAATGCTTTTTTCAACTCTTCTAACTTATAATCCCCAATCCTGGCCTCTTTGTCTCCATCTTTCTTTCCTCCAGTACTTGCATGATGAGATTGATTCTTTTTTGGGGCACTAGACTCTTCTTGATCATTCCTGCGATCCTTATTTTTAGGGTCTTCCTCGCGATGCCGTGATCGTTCACGCTCTCGATTGAAAGGGGGTCTGTCCTCGCGATGATGGGACCGCTCACGCTCTCTGCAAGGAGAGGGGGGTCTGTCAACGCGACGAGGTGACCGCTCACGATCTTTTCGAGGAGATAAGGGTTGATGAGAGCCCTTACTCTTATTTTTAGATCCTCCATCTTTGTTACTTTTGAGCTTTACCAACTTGAGACGGAGATCATGCTCACTGAGTTTCTTTCCAACTCGGTCAAAGACACTGACGGACCGTCCTTCTGATGAGGCGGGCTTCGCTTTCGATCCCTCCTTATCAATAGTTGCTACATCCTCTTCCCAATCGGGGTTCGTCCGATCCGTCACCACATCATCAAAATCCTCAATTAGCTTCTTGGCAGGACCCTTGCTACTTTCTGCTTGGTGAGTTCGATCCCCTGTCCTTGTATTCCTTTTGAAGCCCCTAGAACTGTGCCTCTTCTCCATCTTGGCCATCTTTTCTCTTACCTTGATCATTTGGTCACCAAGGCCTTTCAAAAATGTCATGACTTCGCCAGGTAAGGCCACCTGTTGAACGACAGGGGGCTGTTCGCTATTTTCTCTACGCAAGTGTACGCAGTCCAAAAGCAAATATAGGGAAATAAGGATCGTTCCTACGAAGACTCGGTTATTTAAGTAAATATGTCTATTCAACAATGTTTGGTTAATATTAGAAGCATAAACGAACTAAAATGGTTTATTTGTAGATAACAATTAACTAATGAAGTAACGACTAATTTGTTTAAAATAATATGATAGAGGCATGGGGTCCTAATTTCATGAATGTTTTAGCTCTATTAACTATCAAGAATTAATGTGTTACAATTGTTAAGAATGCTAGCGGGAACACGAAACTAATATGAGCCATCTTTCAATTAACTCACACCATTCCAAATAAACATCCACAAAAGAGATAGAAGTTATAAGGGCATTAATTATATCCAATACACTATATGTCTATGTGAATGAGTGATACAATCAATTTAATCACAAGTTCCGCAATTAACTACATAGGGGAATAACGTTCTTTCGAAACTATAATCCGAAATGCGGGGAAGCCGACATACCTATGCTAGCATGGCAAGCCCTAAATCTCTAAATCCACTTTCGCAATCATTAAAGATTTGGCACAATAGATGTTAGCTATTCACCTATATTCAATTAAAACAACCATGCAAGGCAATCTTATATAAAAATTGTAAACACAAATTATCTATCAAATCAACATGAGCATTAACAATTCATTACATTAGAACCCCATAAAAGTGTTTAGTTCATAATTAAACTAGGTACCTTTATGGAATTAAATAAAATCATGGCAGAAAATTTCATAAATTAAATATAAAATTACAAGATTAAAAATAAAAATAATTAGAATTAAAATAGCTTTCGAAAATTCAGTTTTTACAATTAATTAAAAGCAATAGAAACCGATTAAAACAAAACTACGGACAAAAAGCAAATTAAAGGACAAGTATTATATATATATAAAAGCAACGGACAAATAAAGTAAAGGCAACTAACCTGTCAATTTGCTGAAGACTGTCGGCAAGGAGGCTGCACGCACTCACCTGGCCCGCGCGTGGACCACACGCGCACACTCTCCCCACTCGCGCGTGGAGCGCACGCGCCAGTAATGGCTGTTGATTTGCTGCGCGTGAAGCGCCACTTCCTCCTTCTGGGTCTGTTGCTATGTCTTGTAAGTTGTAGTAATATAGTTTCTTCCGAATAAAACAAGACCCTACTAATAATTCCCTTAATTCTTTAACCAAAATATAATTTTATACTAATTTTATAAAAATTTAAAATGTATAAAATAAAATAAAATTACAGAAATTCGAAGTATATAAATTAACTGATTTGCAGAAAATTTTAAGTATATAAAATATAACAAAATTCTAGAGAATTAAAATGTATAAAATGATCTGTTTATAAAAAGAATTTGCTGAATTTAGATACAAGAGTTTTTGTTCAGAGAGAGAATGATTGATTGTTTCTTCCCTGGGTAATCTCTTTTCGTTCAATTGATTTCCTACACCTATTTATAATACATCCAGCAACACACCTACTACATAACACAAAGTCAGATGATTAAAAAGTCTACTGCCTAATTCTAACAACTCTCCAAGAAAATTTCACACGCTTCCAGCAACTTGCAATTCTTCTCCACGCGGTAGTTGAATTTTAATAAGCAGTTCCGTAGAAATGCTTTTTAACCCGCACAGCTTATAATCTTTAATTAATAAATAATTATTTTAATCCAGAAATTATAAAAATAAATATCTAATATTATTAGATATTTATAAATATAATTTTCTAAATTAATAAAATTATTTAATAATATAAATAAATCTTTATTGTCTAAGCTGCTGTCTCTGGTCGTCTGGAAGCGGACTCCTTTTGCTTAACAGAAAATATATCAATTCCAACCGGGGTTCCAGCTTTAAGAAAATATCACTTTCCATAATTTTGTGATAATTCTTATTTCTTCATTGCTCGTCTAGATGCAAGTTACGGTCTCTTGAGGCTCTAAAACCGGACTTCTTTTGCTTAGAAAAAAATATAACAATTCCAACCGGGATTCCTGCTTTAAGAATATATCACTCAGAACATCTTTATGATAATTCCTTTTCCTCGTAGCCAGTCCATCTGAGCCAGAAATCCAGCGTCTTTTAACCTTTTATCGCCAGGATACCTGAAGCTGTGAGTTCTGCACTACAAAGACTTGAAACAACATAAAACTAATTAAAAGACACAAAATACTTAAGGATAAACCACCAATTTAGGTCTATTTAGCGCATAATAAGTGGATATAAAATCCACTTATCAGGGGCGTTTTATCCTTCTCAAAATCATCCTCGATCCCCATGTTACGCGCTTCGCCTTCTACTGTGTCCTTCTGGGGATCATCCTTATTTCTTCTATGCGATCCCGGTGTTCCCCCTTCACCATTTCTCTTCTTGTGCGATTTAGTCATCGTTCTCCCAATTAATGACTAGCCCCTCCTTCTAGCGCCAAATGTTATAGGGAGAATATTGTATAACAATATTTTGGAGGTTGTTTGATTAACGGAGCTAAATACGGATATAAAGCTTTTAAAAGAAGAATTAGGGTTAGGGTTTATGTGTGTAAATGTGGCTGAGCTTGATAGGTGATTTCAAGGGTGAAGTGTTTCTCATCCATATCAAGGTGCCAACGTACCCTATTTATAGGGATCAAGCCATACGTAGTTCTTGGGTAGCAAGTTACCTAGCTGAGCTAGGGTTTTAGAGGATAAATCGTAGCCCAAGCCCACTCGTTTAGGGCTGATGTGGCAGTGAGTTGTTGATCCTATCCATGATCCATGATTTATAGAAGGAAACCGATGGTCTCGCATGGACAAGAATATGACCTCACAAGCGAGGCTAACAAAGATGCAGCATAAGCGAGGCATGCGACCTCGAGGGGTCGAGTCATGCGAAGCGAACCCAAATGTAGAGATACTCATGTGACCTCGCGGGATCTAGCCATGAGCCTTCTAACAGAGTGAGATAGCGATCCTGTGTTGATAGCAAGTAGCGATCCCTTGACGGGAGTCATACAAAGCGATCCCTTGTATTTGATAAGAAGCGAGATGGCCCTCTAGTTAGGCTGGGCTGATTCCAATAGTGGGCTTTTAGTGACCCAATCTTCATCTTCGAGGCCCATTGTAGATAATGAACCATTAATTTAGCTAATTAAATCACGATAATTATTATGCCATATTTGGGCATAACATGGGTCTCGCTCACATATTTGTTAAAGTAAATTTTTATTTATAAAATTTATCTGTCTATACTATATTATAATAAACGAAATGGGTTAAATTTTTAGTTTGGTTAACCTTTTTTTGGTTATCCTCATTTTTTGTTATCCCTCACTCACCACCGTTAGATCATCAATTCAAGAAACAAATCATGATTTTTGATATAACAATACTAAAAGTGAAGGTTCGATTCCCGCCAACAACATATTAATTTATATTTAATATAAAAAATTATTATATACAAAGACGTAAGGTTCGAATTCTTCCAATAACATATTAAAATTAATATTTACAATATTATATTATATTATATTATAAACAAATTAAGAAAAAAATTAAAAAAAAAATTCGTGTTTTGCACGGACTAAAAGCTAGTATTTATAAAATATTTAAATTTAATTAATTTTTTAAAAAAATTTATCAACTGTATTTAGACCAATAAAAATTAAATATGATTATGTCGGAAGCCCATGAGTGTTTTGACAAATACTATAAAAATTATTAAAATACTAATAAGAGGGCAACTACGCGGAACTTTCCCCGAACCCTTGTCGACACTTTTTTTTACCTCTACATATGTTGAATGATTAGTCTAATCTTGCTACATTATTAATTACTATTCCCTCCGTTTCATAATAAGTTTCCTCTTTTTAAAAACATGTTTGCCAATGCACACTTTTGATCGTTAATATCTTGAATTTCGTATTAGTACTAAATATAAAAACTTCATTGTATTAAAGTACTCATAAATACGGATCCAACAAGATCACTCATGACTATATTTTGTCATATAAATTATGTGTAAATTAGTAGTCAATCGCTTATAATGAATAGTAACAAAAGTCAAAATGAAAGACTTATTAAGGCACGGAGGGAGTATGAATTAATAAATTTAAGTGCGGATAAGCATGCTTTATTGCTTTGTAGTAGTACAACTACTTTATGAATTGGAAACTACAGTCAAGGAATCAAGCATTCGTATTTTCTTTTAGAGATTGTTTAATGCGGAGTAATCAATATATTCTTAATGTCTCCTAGTATTGCATTTTAAAAATTACTACTTTTACCCTTCATTTTTTTAATCTTCTTTATTTCTTTGATGTCCTTTTTTGTCATTTCACAGGAAAAGTACAGCTTTTATCCTTTATGTTTTTAATATTCTTTATTTCTTTGATGTCCCTTTTTGTCATTACACAATATTAAGAGCGACCCAATTTAGATTGGATCGACCCAAATCTCCTTTATTAATCAATTTTTCTTTTTCAGGTTAAACAAATTTTTCAATAACTAAATAATTTACTTCTTAGGTAAAATACAGTATCTTTTACATTTTATCTAACTAAAATTTCTCCATTTTTAAAAACTACGATCAATTTTATATATTAAAATAACATAATTATATTATAATTAGTATTAAATAATTAATTACCTTTTTGAGCCAAAATACGTTACCTTTTCTATTTTCTTTAACTAAAATCTCTCTTTTTCCAATTGTATCATCGACGGTTACCTTTTTCAAACACGTTACCTTTTTTCTCTTCTCTTACGAAAATCTCTCTTTTTCCAATTATATCACGGGCGATTCTATTTAATAAAAATAAAATAATAATATTATAGTACTAATAATTAACTGATTATCTTTTCAACTAAAACGTATCATCTTTTATATTTTTTCTAATTAAATTCCCTTTTTTTCTAGAAATTTCAGGGGCAACATTAATTTCTCATTTTCTAAAAACTATGAGCAATTTTATTTAGTAAAATAACATAATTAAATTATAATTACTATAAACTAATCAAATACTTTTTTCACATAAATTATGTCATCTTTTTAATTTTCACGTTACCTTTATATTTTTTAAAACTAAAATCTCTATTTTTCTGATTTTATCACGGGTGGTTCTATTTAATACAACAAACTAATAATATTATAATATTCATAATTAACCGATTGCATTTTTTATCTAAAACGTATCAATTTCTATTTAGTGAAATAAAATAATAATTATATAAAAACTAATAATTAGCCGATTACCCTTTTCAAGTAAAACCTATAATTTTTTCTATATTTTCTAACTAAAATCCCTCATTTTTTAGAAATATCACGGAGAACATTTATATAATTATTATCAAATCACATATAAAAATTTAAGGCTCCCAACTTTATATTTTAAAAAAATTAACTTAAATTAATGAAAAATTCATATAATATTAAAAAAAAAAAATCGTGCATCGCACGTGTTTTAAACTTGTATAATAAAAATTCGTATACAACGAATAATATCCGTTAGATTTTTAGTTAAAAATTAGAACTGTTATATACTTATATAAAGGAGAAACGAGGGGAGGTAAAGTGGCGCCGGTCAAATAGCTCGGTTCTATTTTGTTATATTTCTCAAATTTTTGAATTAATAATTCCAATGATTAAAAAAAATCTCAATTCCATTTTAAAACTTTACTAATAGAGGAAACTAAATATATAGTTTCATTATTTTTACCTATAAAATCTTTACTAATGAAGTAAAGTAAATATCTAAATTGCATTTTAAATTTTTACTAATCGAGTAAACTAAATATACAATTTCAATATCCTTACCTTTAAAATTGCATTTTGAAACATTGAAAGTTTGGTCGGTCGGTTAGTTGGTTGGTTGGTCGGTCGGTACCTATTTTTTTTACTTAATTACCCTTACTTAATTATAAATAAAATTTTTCCTAATAACTGATCAATTTATGTTTTCAAGTAAAACATATTAAAATAATCAATTTCCTTCTAAAATACGTTACATTTTCTATTTTCTTTAGCTAAAATCTCTTTTTTCCAATTAAATGATGCCCTTACTTAATTATAAATAAACAATTTCCCAATAACTAATCAATTTTCTTTTTCAAGTAAAACATATTAAAATAATCAATTTTTTTTAAAAAAATGTTACCTTTTCTATTTCCTTTAGCTAAAATCTATAGTTTTCCAATTATATGGCGTCGGTCGGTTGGTTGGTTGGTTGGTCGGTACCTATTGTTTTTACTTAATTACCCTTACTTAAATATATATAAAATTTCTCCTAATAACTAATCAATTACTGTTTTCAAGTAAAACATATTAAAATAATCAATTTCTCTAAATTGTATTTTAAATTTTTACTAATCGAGAAAACTAAATATACAACTCAATTGCATTTTAAATTTTATTAATAGTGGAAATTAAATATCACTAACAAAATATAATAAAAATTCGTATACAACGAATAATATCCGTTAGATTTTTAGTTAAAAATTAGAACTATTATATAAATATATAAAGGAGATCTGAGGGGATCTAAACCTCTACTATTATCCTTCATTTTTTTATTAATAATATTATTAATGATAATTAGCCGATTGCCTTTTTCAATTAAAAGATGTTTACTTATAATTGATATGATATTACCTTTTATAAATACCTAAAATATCATATCTTCCAATCAATAATTTTTTTCTCTCTAATCAACATTTGGAGCGATCCAATTGGATCAACCCAAATCTAAACCTCTACTATTATCCTTCATTTTTTTATTAATAATATAATTAATGATAATTAGTTGATTGTCTTTTTCAATTAAAAGATGTTTACTTATAATTGATGATATTACATTTTATAAATACCTAAAATATCATATCTTCCGATCAATAATTTTTTTCTATTAATTAAAACACGTTGACTTTTAATTTAAAACATAATATTGCAATAATTAATACATACCCAAAAATATGACTTCATATCTTCTAACCACTAACAAAATATAACAAAAATTCGTATATAACGGATAATATCCGTTAGATTTTTAGTTAAAAATTAGAACTGTTAGATTCAATGATTAAATATATTACATGATTAAATTTATTTACTAATTGCATACCCAAAAATATGACATCATATTTTCTAACCACTAACAAAATATAATAAAAATTCGTATACAACGAATAATATCCGTTAGAATTTTATTTAAAATTAGAACTGTTAGATCTAATGATTAAATATGTTACATGATTAAATTTATTTACTAAAATTTCAAGGTTCGAATTTTTTCAACGATATTATTATCCTTCATTTTCTTAATCTTCTTTATTTCTTTGATGCCCCTTTTTACCATTACACAGCATTTAGAGCGACCCAAATTAGATTGGATCGACCCAAATCTAAACATATACTATTTTTTGTCATTACACAACATTTGGAGTAACTCAATTGGATCGACCCAAATCTAAACCTCTACTATAGTATTATCCTTTATTTTTTTATCTTTCTTTATTTCTTTGATTCTCCGTTTTGTCATTACTCAAATCTATCTCTATCATTTTTCACCTTCAAGTCCATGCCGCTCAAATCTTCACACTGCTGGATTTTGATGCATGTTTGCACTTTTCAGATTTGAAAGCTGGGTTTTTCACCAAATTAACATCTCAACCCCCTGAAGTAGGGTTAAGGTATGTGTACTAGACCTCCGTACGGGTCATATATATTTGGTTCCAGTTTTCAGTTTGGCCATAAGAGTTATGCTTTTATTGATTTCACAATATTAAAAATTAGACAGGATAATATTTGTTTGGTTTTGATTTTGGTTTAGAATTTAAGAATTAAAGTTTTAATGAATTACCCAATGTTATAATAATATACAGGACACCAGAAAGGTACCTTTAAAATATTTGCTAGGCCTTTCAATTTTTAATTTTACATGTCGTAATAACAAAGGTAGTTGGAAAGATTACCAGTTAATAACATTGACACAGTACAGACCATGTTATTTGTAAATAATCTTGGGACTCAGTTTGATACTTATAGACATTATTTTGTTTTCAAGCAAGTTTATGTTCTTTATGGATTTGTTCAACTTAATGTTCATGGGGTAGACATGCTACGTACCAGAAGGTCTTATGGAATAACATACTTTTTATCGGATGTCTCCGAAGGGACTATGGAATATCATACTTAGAAGCTCAGACCCACGTCACAAGCCTCGCCCTCTGGGTCAGGTAACATTGCTCTTATTCATGCTCTAAATATCTTCTTTACTCGCGTTCAATTTCACTTCATATATGATCTCATATTTAGCACTTTCACGTGAGCTCCATATTAAAATATAAAAGCACTAACTTTTCCCTTTTTCAGTTTATTTGGCTTTTTGAGAGAGAATAGGTAATGGAAAATGTGATTGTTATAATTTGTAATCATACATTATTTGAAGATAAAAGTGAATATGTGAGCTTCTTACGGAGACCTGTGCTTTTGGTAAACAGTATTATCCTTCATTTTTTTAATCTTCTTTATTTATTTAATGCCCCCTTTTGTCATTACACAGCATTTGGAGCAACCCAATTTGGATTGGAACAAAAAATTTTAATATGATATTGTACTTATTTTCAGTAATGTTGTAGTACTACGATTGTACCTCCAGCCTTTCTCTTCTCCTCCAGCTACATAATTTTAAATATTGAAAACAAAATACAATACAAGAAGAAGTTTGCATTTATAAATATAAATTACAAGCAGAGAGAGATGTTTAGTTAAAGATAGACTACATAGCAACAACATAAGTGATAAAAAGAAAGATGTTAGTTACAGATAGACTACATAGCAGCAACATAAGTGATAAAAAGAAAGATGGTCCACATAATGATCAAGCTAATGAAGTATTGAAGTAATTAACAAGCCTGAACCACATAAGCAACTTCCATTTTATAGGTATTGTTTATCATAACGTGGGTATGGGTTTATGTATTCCAATTAATTTAATTTTTGGTTACCCCTCTAAGTTGATCACAAAAAAATTAACAAACCATCAAAATAAGTAGTTTAAAAATATATTCAAATTATTATATTCATTTCAATAAGAACATTACTTTTAATATAATAAAGTCAGCCATGGTGAAAGACCTTAATTTGAACATAAACAATAAATCTACTAGAATATTTATCTGATATTTTGGCTTGCTTATTTAATTGTATAATTTACTTATTTTTAATAAAAGAATCTATATTAATAATATATATACACTGTTTTTTCATACATGAATTTACTAATACAGTCACGCTCTGGTGAGAATGAGAACACACATATTCACTACATTTCAAGCTATTTTAAAGGGCCCCGCTAGGGGCATCTTCACCAAAAAAAGTCATATAATTCTACCCTCTATCCATTCATAAAAAAATTAACAAAAAAAGAATTAAAATGAGAACAGTGAGAACACACATATTCGCTACATTTCAAACTATTTTAAAGGGCCCCGCTAGGGGCATCTTCACACAAAAGTCTTATAATTTTACCCTCTATCCATTCATAAAAAAATTTAACAAAAAAAATTAAAAATTGCTTGAAATGTGATCTCATTGTTCTCCAACATTTACACATTATATTAATAATGAGGTCTCATAGTTAATATAACATGTTCTTGATATTATATGAGGTTTAATGTTTTGGAGCCATTTAATGTTTTGGAGTCATTGGGGGTGAAGGAATTATCATTTCCGCATTTGAATAATGAAGACAATTTATTATTGTTTTCAATTAGAGAACAATATTTGTAAAAATATTTATTATTTTTATTGCAGATTTTGATGGATTAAATAAATTTTCAACATTGTTAAAATAGAATTGTATGCTACTTTTTTATATAAATTTTAGCATATCATTATTTTATTAAATACTTATATAATTGTATATAATATCTTGCTAAGAATTGATTATTTATATAATTGCATACAATATCTTTTTAAGAATCAATAAAATTTGTTAAATTTTTGGTATTGTCAATTTAAATTAAGTAAGATGTTTTAAGAAATCAATCAAATTTGTTAAATTTTTGGTATTTCGAGTATCATTTTAAATTAAATAAGAAGCCGTGTACGAAGTACGGGCAAAATGCTAGTTGTTGTAATGTTCTCAACTCGTAAGGCTGCTTGCTTAGTAGAGTAGTAGTACTTTTTTAGTCCATAGGTCAAAAGTTCTTTGAACCACAATCATTCTGTTTCCAAAAAGAAAAACATCCTAACAATAACATAGTGTTCTAAAAAGCGCTAAGCGGTTCTAGGCGGCGAGACAATCTTCAAACGCTTAAGCGGCTAGGCGGGGATTTAAACGGATTTCAATGCGGACCAATTAAGCGGATTATATAATATATATTTAATTATTTATATACATAAGTATATATATATATTTAATAATTATATAAAATCGGGGAATAAACGGCTAACATAAAATCGAAACGGTTGGGGGACATTCGACGCTTAAGCGGCTAAGCGGCCTTGTTTTAGAACAAGGCAAATAACACACCCTTGTTTGATTTTTAAAGTATTTTGCTAGTTGAAAATTGAAACTTATACAGACACATAGTCCACAAAATTAAAATCACATTAAGAATAAGCTAGATACTGAAAATATTAGAGTTAATTGCATATTACACCCTCAAACTATTAACCAAAAGCAATATTGTACCTGAACTTTGAGAAAAACAATTTACACCCCATAACTTAAACCCACGTTTTCATAAAGCATCCCTTTGTCTATTTTCCAGCCTTGTTATTAAAATTGGTAGGGGTAAAATTGGAAATTCAGAAGAATGTTTAAATTTACTAATTTTAGAATTTCAAATTTTCTATTAATAACTCGAATTTTGAAATGTATTTAGTAAAAAAGATTTAAAAAAATTTACTAATATTAACTACTTTTTTTTTAAGAAACTAATATTAACCGTTAAATAGTGATGTTATACTTTTTCTTAAATTTTAACAATAGTTTTAATATTTATTTATATTCAAACTTTTAAATACGAAATTTGCTTCATGCAAAATTTTTAAAATTTTTTAAGGTTATGATTATGTTAGTGTACATTAAAAGAAAAATTCTTTTGAATATAAATTTCTTAACATAGACTTTTAATGTAAAAATATTTATTGATAATTTTTTAATTAATTTAAAAATGCCATTATTAAAAAAATTTAAAATTTATGAAGAAATTCCGATTATACCCTCATTTATTTTAACTATAATTGTCAACTTTAATGAAAATTGGTCAGGGGGTGCATACTGCTTTCATGTTTGAAGTTATGGGTAGAAAACTGTTTTTTCCAAAGTTATGGTACAATATTGTTTTTGAATGATAGTTTGGGGGTGCAAAACGCAATTAACTCAAAATATTAAGAAATACCAACTCTCATTAGATGTACAAATGGAATGAATCTGAAAGAAAGTGATCAGATTCTTAAGTCAAATAACATATAGCTACTGGGAAATCTAATACCATCCGTTGAGTAGAGGAACAAATAAGAATGGGCATGTTGAGTGTCAATACTCTCGAGGAGAGATACCTCTCCCCTAACCAAGTTCCGCAATAATGCCAAACAGGTGAACATCGAAGAAGCTAAACTAACTTCCCTCATTCTTGTTTCGGAGCTCCAAAATAAAAGAAGCTCGAAAACAAGAGTGTTAGTGTTATAGAGTAAAACATGTTCGTGCTTCGATGAAGGCTTGCCGTTCCACTGTTGTCTGGATTAGAGTTGCTCATGCCACCAGTTGGACCAAGTCCCAAGAATGGGCTAGTTCCTGGATTTGTAGTTGACGGTGTTCCTGTACTTGTGTTTCCCATGCCTGGCGGTGTGCTGGTGCTTGGCATTCCTGTGCTAGGTGTGCCTGTGCCCGGAGTTCCAGTTCCAGGTGTACCCATACCGGGGGTGCCGGTGCCTGGTGTACCAGTGCTCGGGGTTCCCGTGCCTGGTGGTGTTCCAGTGCTTGGGGTGCCCATGCCAGGTGTGCCAGTGCCAGGGGTGCCCATTCCAGGTGAGCCAGTGCCTGGGGGGGTGGTCGGGGTTCCTCCACTGCCATACAAATACGATTATTATAAATAATTAACACTTTAAAGTATGTGAGAACTAAAGAAGTTGTCCATTGACACTACGGTCGTAAAATTAAAGTTACTTGGAGAGGAACATGTTGAGTTTTAGTTATAGTTTTATTCCCCTGAAGGGAATAACATGTACTATTTATATGTAGACATCCCAGCCATAAACTATGCTATCAGGAAGGGCATCAACTGCGAATTATAGAGAGTATTTGATTAGGATAATTTCAATGACAGGAACCTACAATGGAAAAGAGTACTCGAGAAATACAATGCCAACGATTGAACATACTCTGTCATTCTAACATATTCTTTTACGCAAAGGGTGTCCCCTTTATGATCATAAATTGAACTCTTTAATAATCAAAGAAAATCACATGATAATTATTTGGTTGCTCAACAGAAAACCAAATCTGCCACTGGTAGTATTATACCAAAAATAAAGGGAGGTGGGCACATGAACAAAAATAACATTGGCCATTCATAGAAGGGAATGGGGAATGGTGACAAATAAGAATATGCACATCACTAGTCAAGGCCAGTGGAATATTGATCCATTTCCTAAATCCATGCTGAGAAAAACTTTAAAGTAACAAATCAAAAGGAATGCAAATAGCAAACGTACCTAGTCAAGATATACAAAATTAGAACTACCAAACTTTATCTCTTAATAAGGCATGATTCATGAATGAATATACATGATCACCCTGGCCTCATAGATAAACTACATATAAAATCAAGAATCCTCGGATAGATTCACGCAACTTGATTACATCTTACAGCATTAAACTTCATTACCATATTATAAAGGGTCTAGAATCTACACATCATTCTTATCTGAATTACAGTATATACCAAACAATCAAACCACAAATTTTAAAGCTGGAAGAAAACAAGATGACATTAAGTCAGGAAGTAAAAAATTACACACCTTCCACTTGAAGGATAAGCACATCCGTTAGTGTTTGCTGTAAAACATCATAAACCAAAAAAAAACACAAAATTAAGCTTACAATCTAAAGAACAAATGTAAAATAAAATATAACCGAGAAAAAAAATGTTGCATACCTGGTGGACTTGAACTAGTAATTGCAGTGCCTGAGAAATCACAGCTCCCAGTAGCTCCACCCTTCTTCTGAAAATAACTGTTGACAGCATAGTTACAATGATCTTTGACAGTGTTTGGGTTGAAACAAGAACCACCTTGATTAATTGCTGAACAATCAGCTCCAGCTCCACAAGCATAATTTATATTCTTTTGCAACACTGAGTCACTCAACCCATCTTTACACAAACAATAACTAGCTCCACCTGTTAAGTAAACATAAAAAATATTACAAAAAATATCAAACAACACAAGGATTTCTTGGCCTAGCGGTATCTCCCTCCCTTTACGGGATGTCGAGGGTTCGAACAACACAAGCAGCTAAGAAATCAGGTGCAAACATTAATATTTGTGTGTGAAAAACTTACTGGAGTGACCAGCCATTGCAAGAATGAACAGTGAGCCAAGTAAAAGAAGAGCCATTTTTGAGAAACTGTGAGAAAAGAATGATACTTGTGGCCGTTTGTGACTGAGAAAAGAAAAAGTTGGTGTGAAAATGGAGATGCATACACAGAAGATCTAGTGATAGCTGTGTCAATCCCAAGGGGTCTTAGTAAAACTTAAAAGCATGTAAAAAGAGAGATTGAGATATTTAAAGACAGGGTGGGAGCAGGGGGGAGCTTTATAGATTGCTTTAGTCGTGAAATGACAAATCTTGTTTGTACTATGTGTCACGTGTCCCTTTGCTTTTATTAAACGGTCCAATAATCACATGCATCGTCAGTGGTAACTCCATCAGCTCCGATTCCATGTGGGGTACCACCACTTCTACACAATAGTTGTATTCAAGTACGGCAGAACAATAATTTAAGTAAGGGCACGACCGACCGCATTCCGCGATGGGGCTACTCCTAATTTGACATGTCCTTACTTAAAGGCCGAGCCCCATTACAATATATGTCTAGTCCATTACATTACACCAGCCTGGGCCTAGAATGTATATATTGTGCAATATTAATTTCTTTTGTAAATGTGAACCGTTCCACAAAACTCAAAATATTTCTCATTCTTAATATTTCATAGAGCATATATCATTTTTATCTTATATATAGGTCATTGTTTTATGAAAAATCATCTTATATGTAAAATCGTAAACAATCATTAATTTTTGATTCTGTAGTAGAATTAAAATTCTAATTTTTTGATTTTATAGAAAAAAAGATAATTTTTTTTGTTCTATAATAAAAAATGATCAATTTTCTGATTTTGTGATACAACCAAACATTTAATTCTTTTTAAAAAAAAATTAATTTCTTTACGTTTTTAAAAAAATTGTCTGCTGACGTGGCAGTGATGATGTGGTATGTCACGTCATCAGTGATGCCGGTGATGTCGTGATACTGTCACGTCAGCATTGATGACGTGGCAGTGGTGATGTGATGACGGGCAAATTCTTACTTTTTTGGAAAAAATAAAAGAAAATAATTGATTCTACAATAACATAAAAAATGATTCTCTACGATTATTTACGTAAAATGGTTCTCTCTGCTGTAATGTATTATTCGTGTTATAACAAATAATTGTGTGTCATATTTCTCATCGAATTTATTTACTTTGATTACTTTACCACATAATAATGCTATGATCCCCTAATTTTGAATTACTTTAACCTCATATGTGATTTTATGATCATTAGGATTTTTATGCTATAAATAAATATAACGTATCTAATCTATACTATTATATAAAAGCCGAAACATTAAAAGTTTGGTTGGTTGGTTGGTTGGTACCTATTGATTTTACTTATTTACCCTTACTTAATTACATATAAAATCTTTTTTTATATTTTATGTAACTAATTTTTTTTCTTTACTAATCAATTTCCTTTTTCAGGTTAAACATGTTACCTTTAAAATTTTTGCTTTAAAATTTTTGCTTTGCTAATCAATTTCATTTTTCAGGTTAAACATGTTACCTTTTCTTTTCTTTTTAATAACTAAGCAGTTTCCTTTTTCAGGTAAAATATAATATCTTCTATATGTTGTCTAACTAAAAAGCATATTATAATTACTATTAACTAATTAATTAATTTTTTCATTCAAATTATCTTTTCTCTTTTCTCTAACTAAAATATCTCTGTTTCCAATTATATCACGGGTTACCATTTAAAAATCTTCTTTTATATTTTATTTAACTAAAATTTAATCAATTTACTTTTTCAGGTTAAACATGTTACCTTTTCTTTTCTTTTTAATAACTAAGCAGTTTCCTTTTTCAGGTAAAATATAATATATTATATATGTTATCTAACTAAAAAGAATATTATAATTACTATTAACTAATTAATTATTTTTTTCATTCAAATTATCTTTTATCTTTTCTCTAACTAAAATATCTCTTTTTCCAATTATATCACAGGTTACCATTTAAAAATAATCTTTTATATTTTATTTAACTAAAATTTTACTTTACTAATCAATCCACTTTTTCATGTTAAACATGTTACCTTTTTTTTAATAACTAAGCAGTTTCCTTTTTCAGGTAAAATATAATATCTTTTATATTTTATCTAATTAAAAAACAAATTATATTTACTGTTAACTAATAAATTAATTTTTTATCTTTTCTCTTTTCTCTAACTAAATTATTTTTTTTCCAATTATATCACGGGTTACCTTTTTCAGCCAAAACAAGTTACCTTTTTTATTTTCTCTAACTAAAACCTCTCTTTTTCAAATTATGATTCTATTTAATAAAAATAAAATCATAATATTATAATGTTATTAATTAACCGATTACCTTTTTAGCTAAAAATGTATCATTTTTTCTATTTTTTCTAATTAAATTCCTTTTTTAAAAAATATAATGGGTAACATTAATTTCTCATTTTCTAAAAATATTACCAGCAATTTTATTTAGTAAAATAGCAATTAAATTATAATTACTATAAAGTATAAACTAATCAATTACCATTTTCACCTAAAGTATGTCACCTTTTAATTTTCACGTTACCTTTTTCTATTTTTTCAAACTAAAATTTCTCTTTTTCCAATTATATCATGGACGGCTCTATTTAATAAAATTAAATAATAATATTATAATACTAATATTAACGATTATCCTTTTTAGCTAAAACGTATCATCTTTTTCCTATATTATCTAACTAAAATTCCTCTTTAGAAATATCACGAGCAACATTAATTTCTCCTTTTCTAAAAACATTACGAGCAATTTTATTTTGTAAAATAACATAATTAAATTATAATTACTGTAAATTAATCAATTACCCTTTTCACCTAAAATATATTACCTTTTTAATTTTCTCTAACTAAATTATCTCTTTTTCCAATTATATCACGGGCATTCTATTTAATAAAACAAAATAATAATTTTATAATTACTAATAAATAACTTATTACCTTTTCAACTAAAACCTATCGCATTTTCTATATTTTTTAACTAAAATAATTCCTTTTAAAGAAATTTCATGGATAACATTTATATAATTATGATCATCATCTCATTTAAATATTTAAGCCTCCAAAATTCATATTTAAAAAAAGTTAATAATTTTTTTTTATAATATTAAAAAAATTCCGTGCATCGCACGGGTTTTAAGCTAGTATTTGTTAATACTTAGTTAAATAGAATTTATTTATCTAGTTAGTATAAATTTACTATCGTAATACAAGTAGAATTCATTTTAAATCACATTCTCTACCAATTATAAAAATCGCTTCTCTATTCTGAATTTTAAGAATACATTTTCAATTCTAACTTAATTATATACTCCCTCCGTCCCGTCGAATTGTTAACATTTCAAAATAGGATGTCTAGCACACATTTTTAGCACACATTTTAAGGTGGATTTTAAAGATAGTTCCATAACTTATTATTATTATTTTTTTGTATAACAATAGAACAATCCTATCTTTATATAAAAAAAAGTTATGAAACTATCCTTAAAATTCACCTTAAAATGCGTGTCAGAAAGTAACAAAAAAAGTGTTAAGAATTGAATGGGACGGAGGGAGTAATATATTCATAATCATGTCTTCTCCCCTCTCCCTTTACTTTTGAATATTTTCTAATTCGAAATATATTAATAAAAAATTCGTTGGGAAGTTAGTATAAAGAAAATGGTTGGAGATATTCATCTACTAGATTTTTAAGAATCAATAATTTATACTCCTCTGTCCCATTCATTTCTATACGTTTCTTTTCAAGTGTCCGACACACATTTAAGGTGCATAACTAGTATAGTTCCATAACTTATTTTCAAAATTTTCTTGTATAAAAATAGGACTGTTCTATTTTTATACAAAAAAAAAGAAAATTATATAATATATAATTCATATACCCCGTCCCCAATATATACAATTCATATACAATTCATTGGGTTGGAGGGTGTACTTTTTATAAACAGTGAACTAAGAGCATTTCGAAAAGACTCTTGATTTTTAAGTTGAGATTTGAGAGGAAAAAGAAATATTCTTAATGTCGAAATTAATATATGGAATAACTTAATGTCGAGGACGGATTCTTTTTTATTTTCTAAACATAAAATTTGTCTCTCATAAATAAATTAGATCAGAAAAAAAATCCAACTTTGCTGCCGAATATAACTCTTTGTTTACGTCGAAATGTCGGATAGGCAATACTTATATCTTAGTTCTAGATGAGATAGGCAAGTTTTCCTTTATAAATGGGTCGTTCATCCTTGGCTTTATACTCTGTCTCACTCTAAAGTTGTAACACGTTCATCATAATCAAGGCGTGTTCCTCTATTATGGGTGCAGAAAATCTTTTTAATTATCATCTGACAGATATAGTGCAGAGGCTTGAATATTTGGAAGATCTTAAAAAGTTTTTCTATAGTATGTAAAGTATGGAATTTTGTAGCTTCTGAATGGATGAATGGATGGAAAAAGAGAAGACATGGCTGCCCACCAGAAATCCTTGGTTGTTACTTGCATAAGACACGAGAACTGATTTAAATGCAGTTGTAGTTGGTAGTCTTGAAGCTTATAACAAGGATGTTAGTCACAGAGGCATGCCTGTATACATCTAATAACAAGCCTAATTGTTTGTAATGCTTTGCATTACTTACATGACCTCTTAACTGAGGGAACCTCTAGTTGTAGAGTTTCTGTTTGTATTGTACTTGTAGTAGGCATCAAATCCTAGTTGTGTAACTGTACTTATAGAGTCTAGAATAATGCTTGAAAGAAGTTCCAAGGTTCATGCCTCAAGCAAGAAGATAAAGACTGTCAAATAATCACAGTTGGGATTTGAAGAAATGAAGAATTTGCCTAAGTACCAATTCGAGAAGTATATTTGTCTATTCGAGAAGTCCATCATTCGAGAAGTCAGGGATTCGATATCTCAAGACACTATTCGATATCTCTGAATATACTGTTCGATATCTCATTCGATATCTCAGAGATTCGATATGTCTATGTACTCTATTCGAGAACTCAGGAAGTCAACAAGTCAAAGTAGTATTCGAGTTCTCAAGGAGTCAACAAGTCAAAGTTCCATTCGATATCAATGACTCAGAAAGCTATTCGATATCTCGAGGATTCGATAAGTCAAATGTTCTATTCGACAACTCAAGGAATCCTGATGGAAAAGAGCTATTCGAGAAGTGGTTCGATATGATGTTTGAGAGATTTCACAAGCTAGTTACAGAGTTGCAGATGAATGGCAAGGTTTACAGTACCAAGGAGTTAAACATGAAGTTTCTACTATCCTCACCAAACCATCTAGAGCAAAGGGTCATTTCTCTAAGGGAAAGAGATTTGAACAAAGTTACATATGATGTGCTCTATGGAGTTTTAAAAACTCATGAGCTTGAGTTGCTTCAGAAAAGGGCTATCCAAGCCAATCAAGGCAGAATGGTAAACACATCATGTGCCTTGATTGTCAACAAATCTATTCAAGACCTAGAAGCATCTACAAGTCAGTTAAGGATAGAGGAGGTAGTAGAAGAGGAAGAAACTGAACCTGAGGTAAGTGAACCTGTTGAGGAGAAGGAGGAAGAAGAGTTTTACACTCTTGAAGAACTAGATGGGATGGAAAATACTTCATATGCTTTCATGGCCAGAAAATTTCCAAACATCAGATTCAAAAGGAATCAACCCTTCAAACCCAAAACCCAAAACCCAAAACCATTCATTCAACAAAAGCAAGGCACCTGTGAAACCAAACAAGAATAAGTTTAAAACCAGCCATGTGGATAGGTCATCTGTAAGGTGCTATAGATGCAATGACCTAGGGCATTTTGCCAGTGAATGCAAGAAGCCTAAAAAGAAGGATAGAGATTATCTTGAGCTTGAAGCTAAGTATGAGGCCCTTCTGAAAAAGCGGACACAAGGTAAGGCTTACATAGCTGAAGGGAAGTGCTGGGATGATTCTGACAGTGATGGAGAGGAGCAAGAATTCTGCAATTATGCCTTGATGGCCAATTCCAAGGATGATCCATCTCCATCTGATTCTCAGGTACCATCTCTCACTACTATAGATATGTCTGTTTCAGAGTATAAATGCATGATTGAACAACTATCTGTTGAAATGTTTAACATTCATACTAGTATGACTGCTGCTAATGAAGAGATTGCTAAACTGTCTACTAGAAATGAAATGTTAACCAAAAAGAATGAGGAACTTGAGCTAACTGCTATGCAAATAGAAAACCTTAAGAAAGAAGTTGAATATCTGCAGAATAAGGTTTTGTGTGCTAGTCAGGTTGAAAAGGCTCTTAGGGATGAATTAGCTGAAAATGAATTCAAACTAAAAACTTTCAAGAAATCATCTGGTCTAGTAAAATCCTACTGTAAGAAAATTGAAGCAAAACCCAAGGCTACTATTGGACTTGATTATGACACTCTTAAACAGAGAAAAGGCTATGCTGTCATTGAAGATGACACAGTTGTTCATGAGGAAGTGCCTCACATTTTGAAAAAGATTGAAAATCCAATTTTTAAGGAACCAACATTTGAAATTGATGAGGATGCCTTACTCATCAAACAAATGTTGAATGATGAGGATGAGGCACAATCAAATGAACAACAAGCATCATCCAAGAGTGAGCGTGTCAAGTCAAAAGACAAGGAGCCAGTAGTTGATAGGCCAAGACCTAAGAAGTTTGTTAAGTTTGTTCCAGCTGGGAAGAGTGAATCAGAAAAGAAAGTGACTAAGAAGAAACAGAACAGAAATGGCAAGTTAGGGATTAACAAGGATAACAACTATGCTTATATGCCTAATGCCCCTAGGAAAACTTGTCAGAACTGTTTCAGTACCAATCATTTAACTCATGCATGCAAGAAACCTGTTGGTAGTGTGTCCAAACCTTTCTATGATTGTTCTGTGCCTCTAAGACATAGAGATGCTCCGTTTTGTGATAAATTTGACTGTATGCCATGCAACATGAATGTGATGACTAGCTGTTTCAATTTGAGAAGGCAATTCATTGATGGTTGTATCAGTAACAATTCTCACACACACTACACAAGGTCAAAGTCTTCAAGTCCTCCTAAAGCTAGGAAGGTACCTCTGTCACCCAAGTCTGAAACTTCAGGTTCTAAGACTTCTAACAGTGACAAGAAGACTAACACCAAGAAAGTTGATAAGCATGTTGTTAATGATAAAACTATTTCTAAGTCACATGGACCCAAACTTGTATGGGTACCAAAGGAAAAGTAATACCATTATGTTTGCAGGGCAAAGAAAGTGAAAAGAAGGTCATGTGAATTTTGGACAGTGGATGCTCAAATCATATGACTGGTGATATGGCCCTGCTATCACAGTATGAGGAAAAGGCTGGCCCAATGGTTGCTTTTGGAGATGACAGCATGGGTAACACATTGGGATATGGCAAGTTAAAAGTTGGTAATGTCATCATTGAAGATGTAGCACTAGTCAAGGGGCTCAAGCATAATCTGCTAAGTGTTGGTCAGTTTACTGATAGGGGATTCAAGGTGGATTTTGACAAAGATGAATGTTTGATCACCCACAAGAAGACTGGTGATTTTGCTCTATTTGGAGTAAGAAAGGGAAGCCTGTTTGTAGCCAATATGGACTCTGCAAACAAGGACAAAATTTGTTGCTTTTACTCAAAAGCATCAAATGAAGATTGTTGGCTGTGGCACAAGAAACTATCACACCTGAACTTCAAAGCCATTAATTCTCTAGTCAAAAGAGAGTTAGTGAGAGGCATGCCAACACTTGAATTCTGTCAAGAAGGAGTGTGTGAGGCTTGTCAAAAAGGAAAAATGAAAAGATCAAGCCACAAGTCAAAGACAGTGACATCAATAACCAAGCCTCTACAACTCATTCACATGGATTTGTTTGGGCCTGTCAATATTATGTCACTAGGAAGAAAGAAGTATGCCTTGGTGATGGTTGATGACTTTACAAGGTATACATGGGTGGAATTTCTGGCATCAAAAGATGAGGCTCCACAAGTAATCATTGAGCACATAAAGAAAGTTGACAAGGAAGCAAAGGCCAACAATGCAAGTGTGACTGCATTAAGAAGTGACAATAGAACAGAGTTTAGAAATGCCATACTTGAAGCATTCTGTAAAGAGAATGGCATTTCTCAGCAATTCTCAGCTCCAAGGACTCCACAACAAAATGGAGTTGTTGAGAGGAAGAATAGAACTCTAATTGAGGCTGCCAGAACAATGTTACTTGATGCAAAGATGCCTACATGTTTTTGGGCTGAGGCTGTAAGCACTGCATGCTATATCCAGAACAGAACTCTCATCAACAAAAACACTGGAAAGACACCTTACAATTTGATGACTGGAAAGAAGCCTACTCTAAAGTATGTTCATACTTTTGGAAGCAAATGCTTTGTATTAAAGGACAATTCAGAATATGTTGGCAAGTTTGATGCAAAGGCATTTGAAGGAATTTTTCTTGGCTACTCTATGGAAAGAATTGCATACAAGGTTTATGTCATCAGTCAAAAGAAAGTTATGGAAAGCACAGATGTGACATTTGATTACAGCAAACTACCTGGACTAGAAGAAACCAATGATGAAGATAAAGATCCATTGAAGTTTGATAATCTAGATGATTCTGATGAAGAGACTGAAACTGAAGTTGAAATTTGAGTTCAACAAACTTAAGTGAATGATGATACAAGAGAAGAATTTGTGCCAATCGATAGTGAAGAAACAAGCATCCAAGTCACACCTGTGAGTAGTGGCAACCTCACAGGGGGAGGAAATGAGAATGACCATGATGTGGATGATGAAGCAACATCAAGAATGAGAAATCAGGCTGAGCACTCAAGGAAATGGGATAGATCACACACTGCAGAGCAAATCATTGGAGATCCTAATGCAGGAGTGAGGACTAGGAGAGCAACTCAGAATGAGTGCCTCTATGGCTGTTTTCTATCACAAGTTGAGCCTAAGAGACTTGATGATGCACTGTTGGATCCAGATTTGAACAAAATGGGAACTTGTGCCTGCACCAAAGAACAGAACCATTGTTGGAACAAAATGGGTTCTAAAGAATAAGATGGATGAAGATGTAATAGTAAGAAACAAAGCAAGGTTGGTTGCAAAAGGATACTCTCAACAGGAAGGCATTGTTTATGATGAGACATTTGCCCCTATTGCTAGATTGGAAGCCATCAGAATATTCCTGGCATTTGCTGCTCATTCAAGCTTTAAAGTTTTTCAAATGGATGTCAAGAGTGCATTTCTGAATGGAGAGTTGGAAGAAGAAGTTTATGTGCAACAACCACCTGGCTTTGAGGATCCACACTTCCCATTATTTGTCTACAGATTGCTTAAGGCATTGTATGGACTTAAGCAGGCTCCAAGGGCATGGTATGATACTCTATCACAATTTCTTCTTGAAAATCAATTCACTAGAGGCACATTGGACAAAACACTGTTTTACAAGAAACATGGTGATGATATTATCTTAGTTCAGATCTATGTGGATGATATCATATTTGGTTCTACTAATGAGAAGCTGTGTGAAAAGTTCTCTAAGCTCATGCAGAGCAGATATGAGATGAGTATGATGGGAGAGTTGACATTCTTTCTTGGGTTGCAAGTCAGTCAAAGGAAGGATGGTATCTTTATCAGTCAGACCAAATACATCAAGAATCTATTGAAGAAGTTTGACTTGGAAGATTGCTCACCTGCAAAGACACCCATGGCCACTGCAACTAAATTGGATGAAGATGCTAAAGGCAAGAAAGTAGATATCTCAGTCTACAGAGGCATGGTTGGTTCTCTGCTCTACCTCACTGCAAGTAGGCCAGACATCATGTTTGCTACATGTTTATGTGCTAGATTTCAATCAAATGCAAAGGAATCACATTTGATTGCAATAAAAAGGATCTTTAGATATTTGAAGGGCACTCCAAACTTGGGTTTATGGTATCCTAAGGACACAGGGTTCAATCTGGTTGGTTATTCTGATGCTGATTATGCTGGATGCAGAGTGGATAGAAAAAACACCTCAGGTAGCTGCCAGTTTCTTGGACAAAGGTTAGTCTCTTGGTATAGCAAGAAACAACAATCTGTGTCAACTTCTACAGCTGAGGCTGAATACATAGCTGCTGGAAGTTGCTGTGCTCAAGTGCTTTGGATTAGAAATCAACTTAGAGATTATGAACTTGTGTTGGAAAGAATTCCAATCATGTGTGACAACACAAGTGCAATCTCTATAGTTGCAAATCCTGTCAATCATTCTAGGACAAAGCACATTGACATCAGATATCATTTCATAAGGGAACATGCAACTAATGGAACCATTGAGTTGCATTATGTTTCTACAGACAAACAACTAGCTGATATATTCACTAAGCCATTAGATGAAGCCACCTTCACAAGGTTGGTTAGTGAGATTGGAATGATGAATTCTTCAGATTCTGGCTAAGTGAATACAGCATCTAGATTGTTGCAGCAGTAAACACTTACTTTATCTAAATTTTCAATATTTTTGGAGTAAGTGTTGGCTGAAATATGATTTATAAATATTTCAAATCTGTTGCATATGTTGGAAAATCATATTTTTGCTAACTTGAAATTTCTATGAAATTTTGAGAAAATCACTATTTAATTTGCTAGAATATTCTTCAATGAATATGGCTGGTCAATTTTAAAAGATAGTGAAAATCAATTTTTATGAGTGATGGGTATAGTTCGATAAGTCAAACTTCTCGAATGATTCACTATTCGACATCTCTAACAAGTCTCATTAGAGTACTCTTGAGTTCTCGAATAGAGCCTTTCTGAGATATCGAATAGAGATATTCTTGACTTCTCGAATATGGTAACTGAGTTCTCGAATAACTGAGTTCTCGAACACTATATTTGAGTTCTCGAATCATTTGTAAAGGCTGAATTCTCGCTGAATTTTAACCAATTTTGGACTTTTGTCTAAAAGTTTAATTCACTCATAAAAACACATTTTATTTAATTTAGAATTATTTCTGAGTTAGATAACTGCCAGCTGTGAGTTACTATCTGCTTGAGTTATCGATTAAGCCTTTCTTGACTTCTCGAATAGTTGTTTTCTACTTCTCGAATGCCTGACTTATCGATACAAAACATACTTCTAATCGACAATTCAAGTACTTCATACTTATACAATTCTACATCTATTCGATTCATTTCATTCGATTTCTCAAGCATCTACACTCTCTAAACCTCTGAAACCCTAACTGCGAAAAGCCAAATTTCTTCTTCAACCTTCAATTTCTTTCTTCTCCTCCATACAAATGGCAACAGTAAAGTTCAACACCAACTTCATTGCCCTAACTAGTGATGTGGAATCACCCAACGCCAATTTCAAGTGCTTTGTGAAATGGATGGCTGAGTCATACATCAATGATGCACTCTCTACCAACCCAACTCTCTATCTAGATATCCTGGAACAGTTTTGGGGCACTGCTACTGTGGAGGTTGTAGCCCTGGAAAACGCAATCACTTCATATATCATCTACTGCAAGATTCAGGATCAGGAAATCACTATCACTACTGCAGACATGAATCAAGCACTGGGCCTACAACAAGAGTCATTTGACAGACTGGCCACGAATGCAGAGTTAGAGGAATTCTTTGAGTTCATCAACTACTCAGATGGGATCAATCTTGGCAAGCTGAACAGAAAGAATCTGAGAAAGGAGTGGAGCTATATGTTTGCAACTCTTCTTCAAGTCTTCACTGCCAGGAAATCAAGCTTTGATCAAATCAGTGCACCTGTGCAGTAAATTGGCTATGCATTGGCCTATGGAAAGAAGATAGATGTTGGCCAAATCATCCTACAAGAACTATATGGGAGACTTGGTAAGAACACAACCAAGAGAGGTACTGATATTTTCTTCCCTCGCTTTATTCAATCTGTACTTAATTTTAAAAATGCTCAATTGATTGAATTGCCTGGGATAGATAAAAATAGAATAGGCTATCCTAAATCCATGACCAAACTCATTTTTGGTAATTTGGAGACTAGGAATGATGTGGATGTAAGACTTAACATAACTCCCCATATGGAGAGTTTGTTTAGAACTTACCCCCACAACATGCCAACATTTGATGCAAAATCTCAGTTAGCTAAGCCCAATCAAGTGGAACAAAATGCTAACCCAGGGCTTGCTAACCAACCCTCTCAACCAAACACTTTACCACACAATGAGCCAACTGCATCATCCTCTCAAAAGGGTGATGTCAGTAAAAAGAAGAGAAAGGAAGTAATGACTGCACCATTAAATATACTATCTGAAGCTGCATTGGCTGTGGAATTAGGTATAGGGAGTGAGGAACCTGAGTCACCCTTACTAAAGCCAAAGAAGAAGAAAACTAAGACCACCTCTTCAGTCACACAAATGGCTGAAGTTGTAAAATCAGGGGCACACAGCTCACTAGGTGTACCCTCTCAACAGGGTGCACCTATAGAATCAAGCATCCTCCCCAATGCACCTTCTTGTACTGAGTCAGCACATGGGAGTGATAAGGCTGGCACTACACTGAGTGGAGAGCACATCACACTTGAAACTCCCTCTATCTCTCAGGGGGAGTTGCCAAAATCTACTCTACAACACACTTCTCTTCCAGAATCTTCATCTCAAATTTCTTTGGAGCCTGTAATTCAAGAAATTGAAGAGCAAGGCATTGATCACCAAGAATCCTTTTCCCTTGGTGAGCCAATGGACTCAAGTGACTTAGTGCATGACACTTTGCTCACCACCCAGGACCCACATTTAGATGGTGAGGGAATGCATGCTGGG
Source organism: Kitagawia praeruptora (assembly GCA_037693485.1). Lineage (NCBI taxonomy): Eukaryota > Viridiplantae > Streptophyta > Magnoliopsida > Apiales > Apiaceae > Kitagawia > Kitagawia praeruptora. The sequence goes on along the minus strand of CM075352.1, from coordinate 25,244,906 downwards.
GCATCTCCTGATGACACCATCACAAACACAGAGGTTCCACTAGTTGTAACTAGAGACTCTGTGCCTGTGTCAACTATTGGTGTAACTCATCCCACTTCTGTGGAGACACCAGTAGTAGTGTCAATTCATCCGGTTGCAGAAGTTGCATCTGTAACTGAGGAGTCTAGCTTGCCTAGCTCTAGCTCTAACTTGGCTCAGGCCACCCTGTCAGAATGGCTGAGACCTGTGCAACATGACAGTGTCTTGGGATCATCAACTGTTCCACCACTATTGACGGATGAAGCACTTCACTGCTTAAATGTGGAACAACTTGATGAGATCCCTAAAATAGCTCAACATCTCCTCACAGCCAATTTACCAAATACTGACTATGAAGCCATCTTGCTCTGTCACAAAGAAGATGTTGAAAGACAACAAGAAAAGATAGCAGATGAGGCTGAGAGAGATGGGAATGTAGATGCATGGATGAGCACTACAAAGGATTGCACCCTGGCTGAGGCTCTGCAATACTTGAGAGAAGAATATGTGACTGCTCTTGGCTCAAATGCTAAAACTCTCTCACCTACTGAAGTCTATGAAGTCATGAATAAGGTCCACAAGGGAAGTCTAAAGGCCCTTCACTATCTTGGGAAAGGGATGAAAAATGAACTAGCCAATATCTGCAGAGATATATCTAAAGAAGTGAGTGAACTCAAAAGTAAATTCATTAAAGACTTCCCTCCTCTAGCATCCACACTCAGAGAGATAAGAGAATGCAAAAAGACCTGCACTTCTGTGGACCATGAGCTACCCTCCTTGAAGGATAGTCTCTCAAAGCTCACAAGTGAAATGGCCACTCTCTCCAATCAAACTCAGGATGCCAATGCCCTTCTGAAAGTTATGTGGCAGAATCAATATGGAGATAAGGTCATTTCTGAGGTACCTGTGCACAACATGAGTAAATATGAAGTGGAAAGGCTCCAGAAACAATCACTCTCATCTTTTAGAGCTGAACACCTCAATCACTCACTGGAGAAATTGGAAAAGGAAGTGTCTGCACAACAAGCCTTCAATGCTGAGCTAAAAGAATCTGTCCATCTGCTGAATGAAAAGTTGAACACTCAATCAACTGCTCATGCTAATGTTCTTCTCACTCAACAACAGATGCTGACTGCTATGATGAAGCATATGGGCCTCCCTCTACTTGAAGACTCTTCAACTCCAAAGGCTCCTACTATAGCCTCTGTGTCTGACAACAAGCCTAAGGGGGAGAAGAGGACATCAAGGAACTCAAAATCTAAGGGGGAGCCTCAGACAAAGGGGGAGACTAAGGGGGAGAAACCTAAGGAGAAATCTATAACCAATATGCCAGGAAAAGGTAAAACAAAGGTTGATGAGCCCCCATCTCTGTCTGAGAAACCTAAGCCAGCATCCAAGGATGACAAGCTGAAGAAAGTGGCTGTAGATGAAGTTGCCAAGGAAGAATATGAATTTGACATCCCTGACATTGCTAAACAATCCCTTCAAGCTGAACCTTCAGAATTCAAAAATGTGCTTACTCAAAGAGTATGTCAAGAAACTGCAAACTCCAGACTATACCATGACATAGCCTTTCTGAAGCATCTACAAGAGTTAAGGAAAAGAGCCAACTTCCACTACTTTGACTACATCAAGCTTCTTGTGCAAGATGTGTTTCTAGTCACTGTAATGAGAAGAGAAATTGTGCAAACCAATCCCCATGCCATCATTCTTTCTAATGAAAGAGAAGTCTTAGTTCACACTGCCAAGAACCTTTTCCACATCCACATTGAAGCCTTTCAAATTCTATCTAGCTCTGAACTTGGAACATTCATCAAGAAGATAGAAAGGAATAACTCACCAGACAATGATATGCTCAAGGAGATTCTCACCAAGTGCATGAAATCTCAACTGCCTTAAGTGATTCCTCAGCCTCATTGTATTCTATATGAAAAGGGTCAAGACATTGTTGCATTCAGATTTAGCCAACATTTAAAGGCAAACAACATGTCCACCATAAAGTTTCTGGCTGGGGTTCTACATTCAAGGAGTGGAAAATCTGAATCTGAAAAGGAGGCTCTCAACATTCTGGTGAAGTTTATCAACTCTCAATCAGACATCAAGCCTATTGCTCAAGGTGGAAAGTCAAATCAAGACAAGGATGATCATGATAAAAGTGGAAGCAGGGGTGGAGATCAAGGGAGATACAAGGGCAGTGATGACAAGAAGAAAAGGGATGATAAAAGCAGAAAGAAGAATGATGACAAGGGTGGAGAAAAGGTCTATGAAAAGAGGAGTGGAAAACAGCAAGCCATGAACATTACTAATGACACTCCTACCACAACACAAGGCTCAATGTCTAGGGTGGATGTCACTAGTAATGATTCATCAAAATCTACACCTCTGGCCTCTGCAAGTGTTTTACTACATCAAGAAGAGAAATGGATTCAAGTCAAGAAACCATATGTATGTTTCAAAAAGCAAACTGCTAATGGAACACTACTATGGTCAGCCAACAAAGGTTAGAAGTTTATGCCAAACAATCGAGTAAAAAAGTTTAAGCTCAAGCATGCTGCTAGGAGAGTAAAGCCATCCAGGTCAAGGGCCCTAACAATCATTCCAGGATTGAAACTCCAACCACTTGATGAAAACTTTGATATAGACCAACTACAATTCCTAAGAGCTCAGAGAATCTACCATGTTGGCATTGTTGATGATTGCCTAGAAGTCAAATATACTGATGGGAGAGAGGAGAAATTCAGACAAGGGCAGTGTCAAAGGTATGCCAAGATGGATGACATAGAAAGGATGATTGCACTGTTGGATGCTAATGACAAAGTGGAAAGGGTTTGGAAACTGGAGCTAGCCGCTTTTGTAAAGATGAAAAGAGATCATGGTGAAGCAATAAGGAAGGGGTGCCTTGAAAAATGGTTAGAAAGAGAGAAAGAACTTGATAAACTGGAGATTGAAGCAGATAAGCTAAGGGTCAAGGGATTGTGTAGAGTTCAGTTTGATCCCTATATGGTGAAGTATAGGATGAGAAATGGAGACAATGTCAATATCATAATGAATCTACTCAGTCACTATCCTGCCAACATTCTAAAGCCAGTACTTGAAGATTTCAAAAACTCTATTCTACTCGAAGAACTGGATGCTATGGCAGAAATCATAAGAGCTATGGATGAGAATGCAAGGAGGGAGAAGGAAAGAAAATAGAAAGCATATGATGATTTACAGGCCAAGGCAATGGAGATGGAATCAAATGAGAATGGCTAGTATTTCATCATACCGTAAGATTATTTATCTTGTAACTTCATTCATGTGCTCAATCAATCTACATACCTGTACTTTTAAAGTTTTATCTTTATGTATGTTAGGCTTGTTATCAGACATGAAATTGTGACTAAGGGTCTTACTCACAATTTGGGGGAGATTGTTAGTCACAGAGGCATGCCTGTATACATCTAATAACAAGCCTAATTGTTTGTAATGCTTTACATTACTTACATGACCTCTTAACTGAGGGAACCTCTAGTTGTAGAGTTTCTGTTTGTATTGTACTTGTAGTAGGCATCAAATCCTAGTTGTGTAACTGTACTTATAGAGTCTAGAATAATGCTTGAAAGAAGTTCCAAGGTTCATGCCTCAAGCAAGAAGATAAAGACTGTCAAATAATCACAGTTGGGATTTGAAGAAATGAAGAATTTGCCTAAGTACCAATTCGAGAAGTATATTTGTCTATTCGAGAAGTCCAGCATTCGAGAAGTTAGGGATTCGATATCTCTGAATATACTATTCGATATCTCATTCGATATCTCAGAGATTCGATATGTCTATGTACTCTATTCGAGAACTCAGGAAGTCAACAAGTCAAAGTAGTATTCGAGTTCTCAAGGAGTCAACAAGTCAAAGTTCCATTCGATATCTCAAGGACTCAGAAAGCTATTCGATATCTCAATGATTCGATAAGTCAAATGTACTATTCGATAACTCAGGGAATCCTGATGGAAAAGAGCTATTCGAGAAGTGGTTCGATATGTCAATATAACAGTGTTCGAGAACTCAGAGTTATCGATCAAGTCAATTCCAGTTCTCGAATCACTTACTTAGTCACTTCTCGAATACATTCTTGGAGACAAAATACTGAAGAAATTGTACAAGTCAGAAACCTGCAACAAGCCAATGCACTTTATGGACCACAATCTGTAACGTGCTCTGGAAAGCCTACAAGGAAGCTTGGAGAGATATAGAAAAGACAAGGGGCTAAAGAAGTGGATCTGAACAGGCTTTGCAAAGTCAAATCTGTAACCGTTTGGACACTTACTCAAAAAGGATAGACAGACTAGAAAGTAATTTGTTCAGCTACCTTATTTGTAGTAAGTAGGGTGTATCCATGTTCTATAAGGATACAGCCTCACTTCCTTAGTCAAGAGAACTTAGTAACTTTGTGAGTCAAGTTTTTCATACACTGTAAGCTGTATCTCTCTGAGAAAAACGAAGCTGAGAATACTATCATTTGTATTCACAAATTGTAGCAACCTTTATCTAATAATACATTAGATTAAAGTGATATTGTGTTTTGTGTTATTCTTTATCCGCACCTTCAATCTTGCACACACAAACACTCTTGCTACATAGACTCGAAGAAGAAAAGTTCAAGAATCCATTCGCCCCCCCCTCTGTATTCTTTTATCGTATTCAATACTCAACAAAGGACTATGAGGATGACAATGACGAGGAAGACGAGGAAGACGAGGAGGGAGACGATGATGAGGGGAAGACTAGAAATTTAATATGCACCTATGATGAACAAATGAAAAGAGAAGTTGATTGTACAATCACTAGTATTAGTGATCTGTTTAAAAATATTAGTGGTTTTCGTGGTTTGTTCAGTCTTAAAACACGAAAAACATATGATTCGACAAACTAATTTTACGAACAAATAAAGGATGTTTAGTAATATTGGGTAGAGATTTGGAGATCAATATTTTGCATCCATTATTGAGGTACCAAATTCCAATTCCTCATATGCTCACATTCCCTTCTCAATATAATTATGATGATGATTTCTTCCCGCAACAAGTCTACAACATGTTTATCATTAAAGTTGTCATGTCTTCAACAATACCGACGAAGAGTGCTTTTAAACATCAGGATACTAGTCATATTCCCATAGTGATGGCTATCTACGGAGAACACAGAATTTTGGGTTTTGCTAGATTAGGAGATAAGTGTTGGCAAAATGTCGAAATCTCATCCCGCGTATTCGAAGATATTGTTTATCACAAGGAAGTGTTTTACGGAATTGATTGTCATGGGTCAGTATTTTTATGCGACATTGAAAAAGAGCAAAAGGGAAAAATAATTACATCATTTTTCATTGAAAAGGAAGACATGGTCCAAAGTTACCTGATTGAATCATTGTCTAGATCTCATCTTTGGCTAGTATTGCGCTCTAGGAGTGGAGAGTATTTTAAAACAGGTCCTGAACCATTTGTTCCGGGAGAGCTGAGGTATTATACAAGTAATTTTATAGTATTCAAGTTGGAAGTACAGTTAAACCTCAATAAATGAATATTCGATAAACGAATAACCTCATCAAATTAATAATTTTTTCCGGTCCCGACATAATACAGACGGTGTATTTTTGACCTCGATAAATGAATAATCTCGATTAATGAATAAAATTTCCGAGTCCCGAGCGTATTCATTTATCGAGGTTTAACTGTACAATACTCTAATGATGATCCAACATGTCATTGGACACAAGTGAAAGACTTGGGAGATGGGGCGTTATTTATCGGCTGATACCATGTACTGCATTACTTGTTGGACCATCGCAGTTACAGCCTGTTTCAACTGACCGCAACGCTTTGATAACAAAACAATCTGATCATTCAAAGTCTTCCACGCCTTCGCATCGAAACACAACTGCAAAATCTCCGTCACGCCTTAGGTTTCTATGGGGATAATGAGAAGATTGGTGATGAGAATGATGGAATTTTTTTAGGTATGATTGACATGCTAGGTGAGTTTGATCCAGTTATGTAGGAGCATATTCAGCGCATCCATGGTAAGGAAATTCATTATCATTTTCTCAATCACAAAATTCAAAATGAATTAATTCAGATGCTATCTAATGAGCTAAAATCTATGATAATTAGAAAGATTCAAGTTGTAAAATATATATTATGCAACGGTATCAATTTCTTATTTTTTCTATGCTTCTTTGTATATTATTGTTGGGGCACAATTTTTTTTTTATGCTTGGAGTTTTATAAATCTCAGGGCCGGCCCTGAGTACTCCTATACCGATAATTTTCAAGCTGTAACTTGTTTAATATGAAATAGACATCTATAAAATACTAACAACTATTGTAAAATACAATCACAAATCGGGAATTCATGGCAAATAAGTCGAGCAGTAACAACCAACTTTGTAGAATATACATCATCATTTGCTTCGATAAATCCTAGTAAATGATCATATTACTAGGTAGGATATGTATCAAGAACTAACACTGTAACACATATAAAGAAACAACAAATTCAAGATTGAAAGACAAAAATAAGAGAACATATATTATCTCTAGTCTTTACTCTTTAGAGAGATATTTATATAGCAAACTCCCTGTATATATAGCTATTCAAGAAACAATGTTTAAGCCTGGATCAAGAAAAGACAGGTAACTTAAAGATGTAAATTGAGTTTCTTGGAGTATATACGTACACAAATTGAGAGAGAGAAAGAGAGAGAGGTCCTGGCGGTCTGTCAAAACAGTTGGAGTTTGCCTCGCCAACTTTTATTTCAAAGTGGTGTTACAAAATAAATTTTATCATTTACATTATTAGCAAAAAAATTTTCTTCCTAATATTTTTACAAGTAATATTTCACGAATTGATCCTAGATATTGTATTTTATAATTGTTATAGTTTTTATATAGTGTAGGTGTAACATCCCGCACATTTTCGGAATGCTAGTTCAAGCCAAAAGTAAAATACAAAAATTTTATCTCAAAATTGTTAACGGAAAACTATTACAATTCTATTAAACGTTCAGTCACATAAAATCCGCACTTTTTCGGAATGCTAGTTCGAGCTAAAAGTAAAATACAAAAAATTAATCTAAAAAATTTTAACAGAAAACTATTACAATTCTATTACAAGTTGAGTCACATAAAATAGAAGCGCAACCACCCAAAATATTGGACATGATCTACATTAAAAAAAACCAACTAACAAGCTCCTTGTAAATCCAACGAACCAAACATAACCTGAAATATTAAAAGAGTGAGCTAAAAAGCCCAGCAAACAAACTAACCAAACAAACCAGCTAATCAAATCCAATAAATAAAGTATAGTATAAAACGATAATAATTTTCAGAAATTCAAACTTACGAAACGATAACTTTTTAACCACTAGTCTAACTAAGGTCACTACAAACCGGTGACACGGTCCAGAATTTCAGAAGTCATTATAAACCGGTGACGCGGTCCAGAATTTAGTATTGTGTCCCTCACTAAGGTATCAGAAATTGCACCTAAGTGCGCCCTAGAGAGGTATCAGAATTTAGTTCCGGAACTTAGCTCAAATACTAAGGGGTTCAGAACATAGACTCAACTGGGGTCGCAAAGCTTGTATATTCTTATAAAATCTAAAATCATACTTGTTGGGATTTATGGGTGATAGCATCGAGACAACTTAACTATATTTCCCTGTACTTAGTTTTTACTAAGTTGAACATACTGTCACAGCCAGAGTATGTCTTCGTATTCGAATAATTGCTGTCATGTAATAAATGTATGATTTGGGAGAAGTTCATATGTTTGTTCAAGCCTCAAGGAATGCATCCAGAACACAGCAAGAATAAAAGTTACTGTCATGTCCCTGACAGTAATGTAGCTTTGTCGTGACTTTGCAACATTTGACAGCAACATTGGCCGAAGCAAGAGACATTAACATTCTCACACTTGACAGCAAGTCTGGAGCTCCGACAGCAACATTGGCGGGAGCTAGTACTGTCAACCTCTGAATATTCCTTTGACAGCAGACTCTGCGGTTAAGGTTACTGTCACCTTGAATTATTTGAATTGGGTATTTTCTCATTCAAAGCCCGTGACAGGTTACATGTTCAAGAAACAGATTTGCTGCAACACACTATCGTTTGTAGCAGACCTGCAAGACTACGACAGAAGCTTAAGAGATTCACAAGACAAGGCTGGTCAATTCAAGGAGCATGTGATATCCACATCTACTAGAATTGTATTAGCTAGAAATAGAAAGAATCTAGGTTGCTTTACTTATAAGGTTTATCCTGTCGGTATAGCAATTAGGGAAAGTCACATAGGTGTGCAAATTGTAATAAGCTGCCACTTGAAAACGACAGCAGCTCAACACCCCATGCGATAGGGACAACAGAGTATCTTAGTCTACTTAGATACATCTTAGATTCTTTTCTATTCATGTACGCACACGAAGCAATCTGTATCTCTTGAGATATCGAAGCTGGAGAAACTCTCTCCAGGTTGTAGCAACATTTCACACAAAATAAATAAAACATTTATTTTGTGAGAAATCTTGTTTCACTTATTGCTTGCATACATCTACTGATAATCTATAATCATTATTTTCGTTGTTGATTTAAAGATTCGATTTTATTAATATTGCATTCAACCCCCCCTTCTGCAATACTCCGGGACCAACAACTGGTATCAGAGCGTACAGATTGATACACAAATCTGAAGATCATGACGAGTATTCAGAAGTCAAGTGGAATCAAGATTCCAGTCTTTGATAAAGAGAACTACAATTTCTGGAAAAGAAAGATCTTGTTATTTATCAAAGCTGCCCATCCATTGTATTTGGGAATTCTTGAGAATGGCCCCTTCATTCCTCAGAAGGAAGTAGCTGCTGCTACTGTGAATGATGAAGTCATTCCAGCCCATTGGGTTGCAAAGAAGCCTTCAGAGTACACAGAGTCCGAAAAGGAGAAAGTAGTCTTGGATGACTATTTACAACTCATCTTGCTCGACTCACTTACATTAGACAAAGCCATGTGTGGTAATGTAATGGGATGAAAATCTGTAAAAGAAATGTGGAGCAAGATAGAGCTGCTGTGTGAAGGAAGTGAAGAAGTTCGCGAGAACCAAAGACAAATTCTTGTATCACAATATGAAGCCTTCTTGGCGAAACCAGGCGAAGAACTTACACACATGTTTGAGAGGTTCAGTAAGCTAATAGCCGAGTTGCAAATTCATGGAAATTTCTATGATAGAAAAGAGATTAACATCAAATTTCTGCTCACTCTCCCTGAGCACCTTGAGCACAAAGTCACAACCATAAGAGAGGGAAGAAACTTGAGTGATGTCTCTCTTGAAACTCTCTATGGTGTGCTCAAATCATACGAACTCGAGCTTTTTCAAAAGAGATCTATTCAAACTGGAACCAAAGGAAAGTTGGCAAATATGTCAGGAGCCCTCATAGCTCATGAGCCACAAGTAGCTTGTCCAAATGAACCATCACAAAGTTCACAACCAACAAAGTTACCATCTTTGAAGATTGAAGAAGTGTTGGATGACGCGAAGAAGGTGGTTCTGCAGTTGAAAGATGTTGAAGATGAAGATTTCTACACAGTAGAAGAGATTGAAAGCATGGATAATCCAACCAAGGCTTATATGGCTAAGAGATTCAAGAATATCAAGTTCAGAAGGGACAAGTCATATAAGCCACAGGGTCAATCATCTAAATTCAACAAGGGAAGTTTTTCAAAACCCACTGGTGGAGCCACAAGAGGAGGATACAAGACAGGGTTGGTGGATAGGTCGAAGTTCAGATGTTACAACTGCAATGAGCTAGGTCATTTTGCTATTTAGTGTAGAAGACCAAGACAGAATCAAGGAAAGGGATCTGGAAATCAGTTTAAGAGGAATCAAGGGAAAGCCTATGTGGCTGAAGGAAAATGCTGGGATGATTCTGAAGATGAAGAAGAAGAGGAATTTGTGAACTTAGCCCTCATGGTTAAATCTGATGAAGAAGCTTCAAGTTCATCAAATCAGGTACCATCTCTAGTCTTACTTGATATGTCTAAAACTGAGTATAAGCATACCATTGAGGATTTAAGTGCTGAGATGTTTAACATTCATGTTAGTTTATCTGCTGCTCATGAAAAAATTGCTAAGTTAACTAAACAGAATGAAACTCTCAAATCTGAAAATGAAATGTTGTTGCTAAGAACCAATCCCCTAGATTCATTAGCTCAAGAGAATGCTAGATTGAAGAATGATATTATCTGTGCTAAGGAAATAGAAGATGTTCTCAGGAGTCAAATTGTAGAAAACGAGTTTAAACTCAAAGCTTTTAGAAACTCTTCTAGGTTAGTCCAGGAATATCATGATAATCACACTGAGAATCAAAAGGTAGGAATAGGTTTCGAGTATGGTAGAAGGCATGGAAAGGCAATTGTTCTTGATAATAGTGATGCTGTCAGACCTCAAATTCTCAAAAGAGTTAACAATCCGATTTTCAAAAATCTTCAAGCTGATTTTGATGAAACCTCCTTGTTCATCAAACAAGAGCTACTTGATGAAGATGAGTGCATTGACAACACACTGAGCAAAGGAAAAGATACTGTCAAGTTCCCCATGACAGAAACTCTACCAAGCAATCAGACAGAATGTTCTAAAGTAGCTGACAACAAGGATGAGACAGAAACTTCAAAAGATACTGTCAAGAGAGAACCCAAGACAGCAACTTTCAAACCTGCTGTCACGACAGAGGCAAAGAAAGGTATTGTCAAGGGTGGCTCGACGGCAACTTCAGAACATACTGTCAAAGCAAATGCCTACAATCCTAAGAATAGGAATGGTAAGTTAGGGATTGATAAGAAGAATGGATATAGTCATGTTAAGGATGCCCCTAGGAAGCTTTGCAATAATTGTGGATCATCTCATCATTTAACATTTGTTTGTAAGAAACCCAAACAGGATAAGGTTAATGCGTCCAATGTTAGTGGTAACTTACATAGAACCCCCATTATGCAAAGAAATATGGATGTCTGTAATAACATTGACTGTATGCCATGAAAAATTGTTGTTATGAGTACTTGCTTCAATCTACCTATTATGTCTACTGAAAGATGCTCCTATTTAGAAACTGCTGAGACTTCTGTGCCTGCCTATGTTGGTAAAAAGGCAGCTTCCACCAAGAGAAAGACTAAGTCTAACTCTAGAACCAAGTGGACAGTAAAAGAAGTCAGACAGGAGGATTCTAGTGTCGATTTAAATGTGAAACATAATGATATGAACAATGATGTTGTAACTGCAGGACCCAACAGAGTTTATGTACCAGATGCAAATTAAAATCATCTGTTTTGCAGGGCAAGAAATAGAAGCAGGTCATGTGGATCATCGACAGTGGATGCTCCAGGCACATGACTGGTGATATAGCCCTGCTATCACATTTTGTGGAGAAAGCCGACCCAATCATAACTTTTGGAGATAACAACAAAGGTTACAATGTGGGATATGGCTGTTTAGAAATTGGAAATGTTGTCATTGAAGATATTGCTCTTGTTGATGGATTGAAGCACAACCTACTCAGTGTCAGTTAGTTCAGTGACATGGGATTCAAGGTTGATTTTGATATGATGGTTTGTGATATCTATCACAAGAAAGATCGAAGCCTCTCTTTGAAAGGAGTCAGGAAAGGAAGCTTGTTTGTTGCAGATTTAAACTCTGTCAATAAAGACAAGGCTTACTGTTTTTACAGTAAAGCATCTGTTAGGCCGAATACACAATGATAATCAAGAGTATATGAAAGAATAATAAGTAACACGTGTATATTCACTTAAAACTGTTTGTATTCGAACTCCTCTCTTAGTGATGTAAATTATCACAGAGAGCAGCTTAGGTTACAATGAATGATAACTTCGTTGTTCGATACCCTTTTAGGGTTAACCTAACTGTATTTATAAGACATACATCTACGGTACAATCATAAATTGATACTCCTATAATTAAGATATACAATTGATAATTGATTCTCCTATAAATTAGCTATACAATTGATATCAATTACGATTGCTACACGTTTCCTTAGTCAACACAATCTCTTTGACAGCTATCCAATCTTCAAAGATATTGCTTCCATAATTATCTTCAAGTATTCTTCAAAGACTGTTGACAAGTAAACGCTTCCGCCAAACAGAGTTTAACAAACTCTATTGCGCTTCCATCCGTCAGTGTTTAACCAAACTCTGACCGCTTTCAGCTAAACTCTGATTATTCACTGTTACACTTAAACACTGGAATCATTAACATTAATTATATTTAACAATTTCCCCCAACTTGTTCATTACCAATAATGTACAAGTTAATAGCAATAATTGATGATGTCAAAACAAAACAAATAAATACAATGTTTAACAAGTGATCAGAGTTTACATTTCTACTTAACAAAAATTACAGAAAATAAGAAATACTTATAGACCATTATCTATCTAATTTCTTGAACATCTGGTGTTGTTCTCAGATAGTCTATAAGCAATCTCCTCTATGCATTTTCAAGCTCCCTTTGCATAATCTCTTTAATCTCTCTCAATTGAGGATCACTCTCATCAGTCTGATAGATAGCAGATCTCAGATCATTAATTTTGTTTCTCCTCATATCATTTCCCAGTCGAATGAATTGTGCTTTTTCTGATTCTGAATTAAAATCCAACATAGTAATCCCCAGATCTGTCCTCAACTTTGCACTGTTCTTCTGCATTTCAACAAGATTTCCATGATAGTCTCTGTACTTAGGAACATACACACCTTTGTATTTTAAACCTCTAGTTGCCAAATTATGAAGCATTTTATTCCTTAACACATTTGCAGCTCATTGAGTCCTTTGATTTCTTACTCTGAAAAGATACAGAACATATTCCAGCTCCTCATAAAACTTCAGATCTAAATCAAATTCTCCAATTTTGTATACAGTTCCATCAGCCATGAAGTACAAGAGAAAATCTCGTTCTAAACTCTTTTGATGAACTAACTAAACTGACTCCAGTCTGTCCAAACTTTCTTGAGTAACACCTATACCTGGAACAGCCAGTGATGATGGATCTAAAGGACTGGTATTTGTTCTTTTCTCTTTGTGTGAACCCAAACCAGCTTTATCACCTCCAATTTTTCCATCTTGAGTTCTCCCATGTACAAAAGTACCTCTAGTATCTTCAATATTCAGAGTTTGTTCAATAACTGATGTTTTTCCAAAAACTGATTGTAATGGAGCAGACAAAGAATTTTGCACAACTTTTGTAGCAACAGAGATTGTACTTTTCTTCTTAGAAACTCTTTCTTCTTCAACAGCTTTTCCTTTTAGCTTCAACTTAGCTTCTGCTTCTGTTGGTTTTCTTCTTGAATAAGATAAGCTCTGACTAGCACCAACATTCTCTTTAATAAAGATGCCTTTAAGAACAGGCTTATAAACTTCCACTGTTTTCTTCACTTTGCCTGATTTCAAAGCCTTCTGATATTCTTTTTGTAAGTTCTTCTCTTCAGCTTGAATATCTGCAAGTGTAACTCCTTCCTCATTTTCTTCAAGAAACACTTTCACAGCTAGTTCCTCATCATTATGTGGATTTTCAGAGAATTTTAAATTCTTGATCTTTGAAGTACTCTGACCATCAGTGTTTGTTCCACCAGACTTTGCAATTGCCTATTTTCCAGAATGAGCAATTGACTTCCCAGATCTCAATCGCCTACCTTGATCATCAGCATCATCCTTTTTAGTCAGAGTTTGAGATTGCTTGCAACTGGATTTAGCAACTCTCTCCCCCTTTTTGACATCATTAGGAATCAGAATGGAGGTAATCAATTCCAGTGAAGAAGAAATGGAATCAATTTTATCAGACATTACAGACTGATTTTGTTCAACCTTTCCCAGCCTCTCAAAAAGAATTTCTTGAGCTTTAGTAAATTTTTGACTCCTGAGCTTAGATTCTCTCTCCATAGTCATGTCTCGAATCTGAATCTCAGTTTTTAAATCAGTGATTTCCTTTTGAGTATCATCAAATCTCCCATCCAGAGTTTTGACTTGAACCACTGTGGCCTTTAAACAGGAAAGAAGCTCTGGATTGGAAATTTTCTTAGCAGTTTGTTGCACAAACTTTGCTGCTCTCCCTCTAGGAAAAATACAATCTTTCTTGTACCAATTTTCAGAGAATTTAGCAAGAAACTCCGCTTCAACTTCATGCGCATTAGAGGGCTGAGAGAATGGTGCATGCTTTGCATCAGTTTGCACGGGGGAACTTTGAGAAGAATCAGATTCTGCACTCTCTTCAGCTTCAACATGAGCACTTTCTTCATTATCAGTATCTTTTTCAGCAGCATCATGTGCACTTTCTTTAATGTCAACATTTACACCAGGAGCATGTGCAATGCCATCTTGCTCAGTGATAGTATTCTCAGCAAAAACTTCTTCAACATTCTCTGCAATCTCTTTCTCAACATCAGCAGACTTTGCTATCTCAATATTCTCTACAACCACATGCTCAGAGATAGGGGTGGAAAACGGATAATACGGATACGGATACAGCTATATCCGAATCCGGATCCGTTTTTTAAAACCGTATCCGTATCCGTATCCGAATCCGAGAATATTCGAAAAAATCTTATCCGTATCCGAATCCGGCATATATTATCCGGATACGGATAATATCCGGATCCGAATCCGTTTTACAAAACCCTTTACAAAATAACCCAAAAGAAATCGGAGATGTGAAGGGAGAGGGGGACGGCTGCTGTTGAAGAACGGAGGTGGTGAATGGAGGAGGTGTGGTGGCGCGGGCGAGAAGGTGTGGTGTGCAGGAGGTGTTGCAGTTTGGTAGTCGGAGTGAAGGTGAGAAGAAAGGGGTGAACGGAGGTAGTTGGCGATGGTTTGCAGCTGTGTTGGAGACGACGGAGGATGACAGTGAAGCAGGAGGGGTGAATTGATTGTGGTGAAGGAGACGGATGTGGTCACGAGATCATATACAAAAAAGTTGACTTACTAATCTTTGATTAATCTACTGGTATTAGGAAGCTTTTAATTTAAAAATGTAGTAAAGCTAACTAAAGATTGAACTGATCATGAACCACCATAATTATGAAAAATTAAATATTACAACATATTTAAAGTGTAATTCACTTCGAGTGAAACTATGATTATGTACAACTTTTGGGTCCACCATAAACTTTTGCTAACATATTTTTGGTGGTATCAATTTTATATTGAGATATTTTTTTAAATATAACATTTCTACATTCTGAAAAATATATAAAATATATATAATAAAAATAGTAAAAACATTCTGAAAAATATATATTAAAAATATAATCCAAAAAATATATATTAAAAATATATTATATATAATTACTTTCGGATACGGATATTTTCGGATACGGATGTACCTATATCCATATTCGTATCCTAAACTCTCGGATTCAGATACGGATAATATCCGGTTCACTCCGGATACGGATAATATCTGCTTTTTTCCGGATACGAATACAGATATTTCGGACGGATATCGGATTTTTCGGATTTTTTTTCCAGCTCTACTCAGAGATTACATCCTTAGCCTGATCAACTTCTTCACCTTCTTCAATAATATGATGAGCATCAGAGAGTAACTCAGTGTGAGTTGCAACTGTCTCATCAAGAACCAAAGTGGGTTGATCAGCTACACCTGTGGCTTCATAATTGATAAGTGGTGAAGATAGAGGAACTTCAAAATCATCAGAGATTGGCATGAATGTTTCAACAAACTCATCCATTTGAGCAAAACCACCTCTAATTTCTGTAGAAATCTGTGCATCCTCAGTTACTTTGATAGTTTCTTGTGCAATAGGTACCTCAATAGCAGGTATTTCCTGAGAAACTACCTCTGGAGCTTCAACATCCATTTCTTCATCAGAATCAGAGATTACCAATTTCCTTCTTTTATGAGTCTGCACCTCAACAGCTACCTCTTCTCCATCAGAGGTTGACTCTTCCTCTATATCAACAATTGATGGGGATGGAGACCTATTCGCTCTCTCCTTTTTCTCTTTTCTGGCCCTCTTAGCCCTTGCAGAGCTATGCCTAGAATTAAGAGCAGTATGCTTGGTTCTTCCCCCACGTTTGGATTTGGATGGTTGTTGGTCAGGTTGAGGTTGAGTAGGAGGCTGAGGTTGTGATTGAGGTTCAGTGTTTAGTGGTTCAGTGTCTAGTGTAGTTTTAGGTTGAGTGAAAGAAGGTTTAGGTTGTGTTGTAGTTGAAGTTTGAGCAGTGTTTGTAGGTATGGATGACTGTGGTACAGGTTGTTGTGGTTCTTGTGGTTGGAGAAGATGGTTTTGAAGTGCCAGGGGTAAGAACAAATTAGGTAAATGATCCTTTTGTGCATCCTTACTAGTCATGTCAGAGAAAATTCTTTTGGTGACTCGAAAAGGTTGAATTATATCCTCAACAGCAATAGGAACATTAGGAACACAAGCAGAGAATAATAATTGACAAAATCGAGCATAATAAACAGTTGTAGGAGACTCTAACAACCTTTTCCCCAAATTCATTAGTACAAGTCTACCAAAATCAAAATTACCTCCATAAAGAAGAGCATATCCAATTTGAATACTATCAGTAGGAATAACATCCCAATTTGTGGTTTTCTTAGCAAACGCCCTTGTTATGCAGTCGAAAAAGAAATTCCATTCTTTTCGTAGAGCTGGCCTCTCCACTTGACCAATTCGTTCCAGAGATCCCATATACCCAATTCTTTGCAGCATCTGTTTTAGATTATCCTCACCAATAATGCTATATGAGTTGTGTGTTTCAAACCCCAGCACCTCGCTGACAGTAGTTGGAGTGATAACAAACTCATTGTCTTCATATGTGAAAATAATTGATGGAGTTCCAGACTCTCCACCATCATCATAAGCAGAGTTTTTCCAGAAAGAAGCGATTTGAGAACCAGAGAGTGTTGATGGTTCAACTAGAGCTTTTCCGATCTCTGAATCACCCAAGAAGTTTTGAATCATATGAAACGCTTCAGGAACCTTCTCAGTGTTCAAAGGTGCTGCATAATTGTTAGTAACGAAGAGTAATCCATGAATGTTAAAAGATTTGGTGGCCATTAGAAAGAAGTTGAGATGAAAAGATGCGAGAAAATAGTATGTATGCAAAGTGTTTGTGAAAAAGCGTGAGTGAAAGACCAGAGAGACTTTGTGTAGATGAGTAGAAAGTAAATATGAACGGTTAAGAAAAGTGATAAGGTTAATAATTAAAAATTAAAAACCAATCATTTTACTAAATAAAACATGCTACAGTCTCTTGGTTAATGTGTGAGTGGGACATGTGTTGCATAGACAGCGGAACAGATATGCATGCACAGTAACTATAGCAAATTATTACTGCTACTATCTCGCCTATTCTCAAAACACTCTTACACTACAGTACCCACGTACAGTTGGCACTCATTAATTCCAAATTTCAAAAACTCTCAAAACCCATCTATGTAATATGTCTGAAATAAAATATACCTTAGAGTATTAGACAAAAATTCATCAGCGTTTGTCAATTCTCCATCTTTATTTCCATAATCTTCTCAAAAACTGCATAGTGGTGAGTGTGTGTATATAGCAGAGTTTACCGACTTCCATTTTTAGAGCATCTAATATTTTATAAAATCCATAAAATAAATCAGTAAGTACTGGTTGCACAAACTCTCATAGTAAACACTGATTGTCTGATGAACACTAAACTCTGTAGTAACACGTCATGATATACAAAAACTTCTAAACCCCATTTATAACCAATCTAATAATATATATATATATAACTCCAGTAATCAGAGGTTGGACCTAGTCACCAAAAATCCTATAATTTTAGCCCTTATCTTTTTGATAAGTTCCTGGGTCATCCTAGTCTTTGACTAGTCACCAAAAATTAAAGAATTTTAGCCCTTACTGAGTACTAGCAAGTTCCTGGGTCATCCTAGTCTTTTGACTAGTCACCAAAAATTAAAGAATTTTAGCCCTTACTACTAGTAAGTTCCTGGGTCGTCCTAGATACAACATAATCTCAAAGGAGTTGTAAATAGCCTATATTTAACTACTGTTGGGGTGAACAAAAAAAACAATATCAGAGTTTAACTAACAGAGTTAAGGGGTCATCAGTCATTAGACATTAGTCATGAGAGGCAATGCACACAGTATATACAGACTCAGAGTTTAGGATAAATAAACTAAGAGATGCTATAAATATGAAACAGTATCATGCTGTGTTAGATTTCTGCACAGTCTAAGATTAGATCACAAAAACTTAGAAGGATTCATGATTAATGACTGAGAATCATGCTTCACACATATTTCTTCATCGGTGTTTATATTCAGACAATAACATTATCAGAGTTTATGAGAGTTTATCCAATATTCCAACAGAGCGACCTACTGAGTATCAACAGTGTCTAACCACATAAAGGTATACAAATCATAGAACACATGATCACAAAAACATGAAAAGCATATTATTATGAAAAACAAATTTTGAGTTTAACCAGTATCTCTAGTCAAAACTAGAGATCATCCCTAGCTCATTTACCAGTCTTGTAAACATAGCTTCACTCAATGGCTTAGTGAAAATGTTTGCAAGCTGTTGTTCAGTAGACACAAAATGAAGTTCAATGTTCCCTTCTTCCACATGTTCTCTGATAAAGTGATACCTTATGCTGATGTGCTTTGTCATAGAATGATGTACTGGATTACCTGTCATGGCAATAGCACTTTGATTATCATAGTAAATAGGAATTTTACTGTACCTCAATCCATAATCCAGTAATTGATTCTTCATCCAGAGAATCTGTGCACAACAGCTCCCAACTGCAATATATTTCGCCTCAGCTATAAATGTAGAAATCGATTTTTGTTTCTTGCTGTACCAAGAAACCAGTTTGTCATCTAGAAATTGACAGCTTCCACTGGTGCTTTTTCTATCTATCTTACAGCCTGCAAAATCTGCATCAGAGTATCCAAGTAACTTGAAATCTGATTCTCTTGGATACCACAGCCCCAAAGTAATAGTCCCTTTGAGATACTTGAAAATTCTCTTTACTGTTGATATATGTGGTTCTCTAGGGTCTGCCTGAAACCTTGCACAAAGACAGGTTGCATACATGATATCAGGTCTACTTGCTGTCAGATAAAGAAGAGACCCTATCATGCCTCTGTAATTTGTCATATCTACTGATACTCCTGTATCTTTGTCCAATTTTGTTGTTGTTGCCATGGGAGTTGTTGCAGATGAACAGTCAAGCATGCCAAATTTCTTGAGAAGATTTCTGGTATATTTTGCTTGATTTATGAAAATTCCATCATATGTTTGCTTCACTTGTAAGCCTAGAAAATAACTAAGCTCTCCCATCATGCTCATTTGATACCTGGACTGCATGAGCTTGGCAAATTTCTTACAGAGTTTGTCATTAGTAGACCCAAAAATTATGTCATCTACATATATCTGAACTAAAAGCAGATCACTTCCAGAGTTAAAATAAAACAAAGTTTTATCAATTGCACCTCTGTTAAATCCATTCTCTAAAAGAAATTGAGCAAGTGTTTCATACCATGCTCTTGGTGCCTGCTTAAGTCCATAAAGTGCCTTGTCCATCCTGTAGACATAATCTGGATATTTGGGATCCACAAAACCTGGTGGTTGTTCAACAAACACCTCTTCTTCAAGCTTTCCATTCAGAAAAGCACTTTTCACATCCATCTGAAATACTCTGAATTTCTTGTGAGAAGCATATGCTAGAAAAATTCTTATTGCTTCCAATCTTGCAACTGGAGCAAAAGTTTCATCATAGTCTATTCCTTCCTGCTGTGAATAGCCTTTTGCTACAAGCCTTGCCTTGTTTCTAGTAATAACTCCATCACTGTCAGTTTTATTTCTGAAAACCCATTTTGTACCAACAATAGATCTATATTTGGGTCTTGGCACAAGAGTCCAAACTTCATTTCTTTCAAATTCATTCAACTCTTCCTGCATTGCTGTTATCCAGTCAGCATCTTGAAGAGCTTCTTCTACCTTTTTTGGTTCAATTTTAGACAAAAATGCATTGAACAGACATTCACTTGCAGTAGCACTTCTTGTCCTTACTCTTGGATCTGGATCACCAATAATGAAATCAGGAGTATGTGATTTTGTTCATTTCCTAGCAGAAGGCAAATGGCTTCTTTCACCATGTGATCCTCCCCCTTGATCCATGCTTTCCTGATTTTGTTGTTGACTTTCTTCATTCTTTGAGGCTCCCCCTGAATTTGACTGCTCAGAGTTATAATTTGAATTCTCAGATTTTGAGTCATCAGAGTTTGATTCAGATTTTTCAGTTGACTCACTATCAGTGTTTGAGTCATCATTTTGATCATGCTCCCCCTCAACTGGTTCATCTCTTAGATTGGGCTGAGGAATTTCTTCAATATTTACCAGTAGAGGATCAGAGTCTGCTTCAACAGAGTCTGTCAGATCAGTTTCATCAGAGTTTACTTCAACAGAGATTAAATCTTCATTTTCAAAGTGCAGTTGATCATGTTCATCTACATCTTCAAGTCCAGTTATTTTCTTGTCATCAAATGACACATGAATAGACTCCATAACAACCTTGGTTCTCAGATTATAAACTCTGAATGCCTTAGTTGACAGTGGATAGCCAACAAAAATTCCTTCATCAGCTTTTAATTCAAATTTTGTCAACTATTCAGGATGAGTTTTCAGCACAAAGCACTTGTACCCAAAAATATGAAAATATTTCAGGTTTGGCTTCTTTTCTCTCACCATTTCATATGGTGTTTTTCCATGCTTGTTGATCAGAGTGGCATTCTGAGTAAAACAAGCAGTCTGAACAACTTCTGCCCAGAAATAGGTTGGCAGCTTTGCTTCTTCAAGCATAGTTCTGGCAGCTTCTATCAAGGTTCTGTTCTTTCTTTCGACGACACCATTTTGCTGTGGTGTACCAGGTGCAGAAAACTCTTGCTTAACACCTCTGTTTTTGCAAAATTCTTCCATTGTTGCATTTCTGAATTCAGTTCCATTATCACTTCTTATTATCTTGACTTTGTGTTTTGATCCTTTGTCCAGTTGCTTTACATGCTCCATCAGAGTTAATGCAGTTTCATCCTTCTTTGCTAGAAAATATACCCATGTATATCTGGTATATTCATCAACAATGACTAAAGCATATTTCTTTCTTCCAATAGACATCACATTTACTGGTCCAAAAAGATCAACATGTAGAAGATGATAAGGATCAATAATTGAAGATTCAGTCTTGCTCTTGAAAGATGACTTCCTTTGTTTGGCCTTTTGACAGGAATCACATAGGCCATCAACATGTAATAATGATTTTGGGAGCCCTCTAACAAGATTCTTTCTAATCAACTCATTAATGTTGTTCAGATTCAAATGTGAGAGTTTCTTATGCCACTTCCAACTCTCTTCACTGGACATTCTTGTTGACAGGCACACTGCTTTGCCATCAGAGTTTGTTGACAACATTATTTTATAGATGTTATTGTGCCTATTTCCAACTAGAACAACCTTTCCTGTAGATTTACTGATGATTTTACAATATTCAGGCTGAAAATCTACATGATATCCTCTGTCACAGATTTGACTCACAGATAGCAGATCATGCTTGAGTCCTGGAACCAGCGCTACATTTGTGATGATGACACTTCCAAGATTGATATTGCCATATCCCAGAGTATGTCCTATGTTGCCATCTCCATAGGAAACTTTTGGGCCAGCCTTCTCCACATACTCTGATAGCAGGGCTTTATTTCCAGTCATGTGTCCTGAACATCCACTGTCCACGACTAGGGTACTTTCCCTGGTGCCCTGTAATCACAAACATTTACCGAGGATTGTTTTAAGGATCCAGACTTGCTTGGATCCTTTGGCTTTCTTAACTTTGTTAGCTTTTGCAGCGGAATTCACATTATCAGAGTTTAAGCTAACTTTATCAGAGTTTACACTTGCAGAATTAACCTTAACCCATTTCAAATTTGGCTTGGGTTCATAGTAATTATGATAAATAGCATGATAATCTCTGCAAGTATAAATAGAATGCCAAGTACTTCCACAATGTTTGCATAATGTCTGTGGTCTAGTTCTAACATTAACTTTTTTTACTTCAGCCTTAGAAGGTAAAGAATTAATGTTTTTGTTCTTCCTGCAAAAACTAGCAAGATGGTTAGTACTACCACAGTTATGACATGTCTTTCTTGGAGCAAAAGTAGCAAGCATTGGATAATTACCCTTAGAAATGCCAACTTTACCATTTCTATTATTCCTAGACATTTTCTGTTTCTTAGCAGATTTTAACTCCTTTATCTTATGCTTGAGTTGTTTATCTGTCATTAAACCAATATTAACCTGTTTAACACTAGTTTTTACTGGTTCTCTTTTAACAGCTTATTTTCCACCTTCAAACCTAGGTTCACTTATTCCATTAACAAATGTTCCAAATTTCTTAGGTGGGAGTGGTGGTCTAATCTTGATTGTAACGACCCGAAAAATTACGTGTAATTTATTATATCAAAATATATTTTTAATTGATTTTATTGTGTGTTAGTTTATTTTTAATGCATTTAAATGCGTTATGATTTTTATAAAATAGGAAAATTATTCCGTACGTGTTATGTGACTTCTGTGTATCATAGAATATTTTATTTTATTTTTCCGAAATTTTTATATTTTTAGAATACAGTTATTTCGCATTTTAATTTTCGGACCCAACCCCTATATTGAATTCGAGGCCCTGTTTTTCATAAAATTATTTTCAGATAATAATGGGATGTTCAAAAATGTATTATTTTGTAATTTTTGTAATATCCGTAATTTTTGGAGAATTTTGGCATTTATATCATATTTGTTTAAAAATAAATTTTTTACATTTTTATCCAATAAAAAATTATTTTTAAGGCTTAATGATTTTAATTAGGGGTTAAAAATATTTTTGGGGTATTAATTTTCGATTAATATATATAGGAATCAGAATTATTTTTATTTATTAAAAATTCATAAAAATCAGATTTTATATAAATTAATAAATATGAAAAAATATTTTCTCTCTCCTGTTCTTGAGGATTAAATCTGAATTTGAAGGTGTTATTGATATCTGATTTTGGTGTTCTTATACTCAAATCGAAGCTCTTGACATCTAGTTTCATAATCTACAATCATTTTTCGTGTTGGGTAAATTTCTGATTTTATATGAATTTTCTTTTGAATCTGCAAAATTAGGGTTCTTCATGAAATTTGGGGTTTTTTGATTCTTTGATTTTCCGGTTGAATTGATTGTTTGTATAGCTTCATATTGATTCCAGGAGTTCAATTCAATGTTCAATTTCATCGTTATATTGCTAGTTTGGTTAATTCGAATTCTAGGGTTCTTGAGTCAAATTAGGGTTTTTTGATTGAGTGATTTTCCGGTTGTTTTGATGATTCCAATAGCTTTATATGATCATTTGGAGTCGATTTATGTGGTCAATTTTATCATTATAATGCTGGATTGTGATATTCAAGTTTATTAGTTTTAACCGAAACTTTGAATCAATTTTCCATCTTATTTGTTGATTGGTTGTAAGATTGGTTGACATGGGTAGTTTGTAAATGTTCTAAGCTTTGATTTAAGACCAAGAACGCAAGATTTGGATATCGATTTTGTCAAAAACGATTTTTTGGCCGGATAATTCTTTAAACTCGCCGGAATTATCTATATTTTGATCGGATTTTAAGATTGGTTAACTGGTTAGTGTAATGGTTGGTATGGTTATAATCAGCAGCTGGTTTAGAGTAAGTTTCGTATATAAATCGTAGCGAAAGGAGCGTTTTTATGGTCGCCGGAAGTTCGCCGGAATCTGGGTCAGTCGTCGGGATCTGGGGAGCTGCCATTAAAGTTGATGAATGTTCTTGGAGTATTCATACGATGAATGTGTGAAGATGGTGATGAATAGTACCATTTGATCTTCAAAATCTTAAAACAATTTTCTGAAATATGTTTTTGGGTCAAATTTTTATAAAATTTTTCTAAACTTCATAATTCTTTTATGTATTATTATTTTAATTTCTAAAAATTTAATTAAATTATTTAATTAGTTAATTAATTTTAAATAATAATTTAATTATTATTTTTTTTGAAATAATAATAATTTAATTATTTAATTAATTGATTAATTCATTTTAATTGATTAATTATATTAATTACGTAGTAATTATTATTTAAATATATAATTGACTTAATTGAATTTAAATCTTTTTATGATAAAAGATTTATTATTTCTATAAGTTGATTAATAAATAATTAATTTGAATAATCAATTAATTTAATTATTATTTGAATTATTCTTATTAATTGCGTATTAATTAAACCGTTTATCCGTTTTCAACGAGAAAAGTATTCCTGGAATCAGAAAAATGACCCGGTTCTTATAAAAATAGTTTTAAGTTAAAATTCAAATTTTAAATTTTGGTCGACTTTTTACCAAACCTTTTTATTGAGTCGGTTATATCCGGTAATTAGGGTTTTGACCCGTTTTCTGTTTTAAAAATATTGGATAAAGTCTTTTTATGATCTGATCAACGTGCTATGTGATTATGTGAATTGTGTGTTATTATTCTTTGATTATCTGTTAGTGATTTATAAATACTCTATGAAGAATTTGAGTGCTCTTTTATTTGTGAATCGTATCTGCTATGTGTTGATGGATTAAGTGACAGGTATATAGGCATTTAATTCGAGCATTAATGGTTAAGTACTGATTTAGGTTTGTCAATGGAGATAAGTAGATGTCTAATAAAGGAGGTTGGAGGTAGATGCAATATTCTTTGTGGGTTATAAAGAAGGTTGGAGATGGAGGTATTATTTGTGGAATTGCTGGTTTACTTGTGAGGTGTTTTAACATCGGGAAAACGTCTATGTTCAAAGGGGACATTTCCAATTATTTTCTTCTGGCAGAGATATTGGTAAGCATGGTTAATACGTTCGAATTGAGTTTATAAGCGTTTACAAAATGTCAGAATTGTCGTCCAGAGGCTGATGTACCAGCTTATGTTTGACTATAGAAGTAGACGCGCGGGCTCGATGTCGACGGATCAGACTCGTGGCAACCGCTAAAGCGTAAACCAAGGCATGATTAAAGCAGAGGACATGATGACGTAAGATAGAAGAAGAAGGTAGACGGGTTACCTCGACTTTACGCAACAGCTAAGGACCAGAGGCAAGTATTTTCTTGATCATCCTAAACACTTTTTATTTTCTGTTTCATTTATTCATATCATGACAAATAGTTATTGTTCAGAGCTATTTGTGGTTCTTAAATATTTTTGTGCAAACACAGTTGCTTGATATTGGTACCCTTGATGTGGGGGAATTGTTTAATATAAACTCTTCATATCCTTATTATCGTAGTAAATAATATGGATGTGAACTGTATGTGAAACTAAGCATTTCCTGTTGAATTCGGAAATTGCTCTATTGGATTGGAAAATGGTAAAGCGTAGGAGGCCACGTTGAGTAGTTGGTCCATCTATATTTAAGGAGGATATGATAACCATTCCATCTTCCTATAGGCTAACATTACTTGCCTATTTTGGTACCCTCAAGAAATCCGAATTATAGCACGGGTATCGTAACGTACCAGTGACTATAAAGGGTCCCATTGCTTATGAACCTGATCAGGGGGCAATGGTGTTATGTCTTTATTTATTTTGGTACCCTCAAGAAATCCGAATTATAGCACGGGTATCGTAACGTACCAGTGACTATAAAGGGTCCCATTGCTTATGAACCTGATCAGGGGGCAATGGTGTTATGTCTTTATTTATTTTGGTACCCTCAAGAAATCCGAATTATAACACGGGTATCGTAACGTACCGGTGATTATAAAGGGTCCCATTGCTTATGAACCTGATCAGGGGGCAATGGTGTTTCAGTTATATATATCCAATCCATATCGCCCGAATGGCTATTATATATTGTGAATTGGCAGATGATTCATTTTTATGACATGCCAAATGATTTCAGTTATGATTTGAATTATATCACAGTTGTTGATTCAGTTTTCTCTAGAAATTGTTTTACGTTTCAGTTGATTTTTATGCCCCACTTATCCTGGTTTTATATCAAAATTTTATACGCTTGCTGAGCATTTCTTTCGCTCATACTTGCTGTTGTAAATTCTAACATTTTAGTAAGGTAGTTTGGCGAGACTTATCCGCTCAGTTCAGAAAGAGAAGAAGCGTGATGCTATTTCGAAGATGACTTGGCTCAGGATCTCTGGATTTAGTGTAAGATCTATTTATATATTTGAGTTATAGGCCCTGTTTGGCAATTAGCTGATAGCTGTTAGCTGATAGCGGATTGAATTAGCTGTTTTGAATAAAAGTGTTTGGTAAATAGCTTTTTGAATAACTTTTTATGACACATAGCAAATCTCTAATTGAAAAAGCTCCTAAAATGAGCTTTTTCAAAATTAGCTTTTTGATCCCAAACCTTTAACTCAAATCTCTAACAACCAAACACTCACATTAGAGGTTTCATTTGGTCAAACCTCTAATTTACCCCCAAACCTCTAATTTTATCCCAAACCTCTAACTTCCAAACACCCCCATAATATTTATTAGTATTATGTACTGGTCTAGTTGGCCTGGTGTTATGCAAAATTTCACGCAAGCGCACGTAGTCACAAGTAATATATGATTAAATCAAGTTCGTTCCCACAGAGATCTAGAATGGTGTTCAATTCAGTAAATATGCCTATGCAACAATGTATGGTTTTAACTCACTGCTAAGAAAAATAACAAATTTAAAATTGATTAACTAAATTAAACTAAAGTGCAAATTATAAAACTAAGAATTAAACAATTAACGAGAATTAAAATCGAATTACTTATATGAGAATAAACATGGAATCCTAGTTTCATCATCTACTTCACTTAGAGTTGCAGCCTTTAATTAAAACATGCGATGGGTTTGATATCTGATCGGATAACACGAAAAGAGTAAAAGTTACCTCTCGGTATACTAGTACCAATCTACACATACATCCACAAAAGAGATAGAAGATGAATAGGCACCTATTATGTTTAGACCCTATATCTCTATAGAATTTGAAAACATAAAGGTTGAAGCACAAGTTATCCACTTAGATCACATAGGGCAGTATAAGTATTTTCATCTCACACCACGAATCATATTGATAAACAACTATGAACCTATGCTAGCATGACAAGTTCTAAATCTCAAGATCCACTCTCGCTTCACAAAAGATTAACAATTCAATTTAGATGTTAGCTACGCATCCAAAAGCATTAAGATTAACCATACGAGGATATCAAGAATTCACCACACATAAATCTTTAAGGCATGCAAACTACTAAGCTACATAGATAAATCCACTAGGATCCCATGACAACGATTAGTTCATAAATAAACCTTTCGTCACCATGGGATTTGATGAAAACATGGTAAATAACAAAATATGAATAAAAGAAGTAATTATATTAATAAACAAGAGTTTGAGAAAACAAATCTATAATCCAAAGTAACACAAAGGATGAAGTAGATCTAGATCCGTTGCTTGTCACGAGCGTTGAACCCTTCTCTCCTTTTCTCCCTTGCAGATCTAAGCTATGTTACAAATATTAAAACTATGATAATGTGTATATCTA
The DNA here is from genome assembly GCA_037693485.1 of Kitagawia praeruptora. Classification (NCBI taxonomy): domain Eukaryota; kingdom Viridiplantae; phylum Streptophyta; class Magnoliopsida; order Apiales; family Apiaceae; genus Kitagawia; species Kitagawia praeruptora. The sequence continues at coordinate 25,217,185 of CM075352.1, read as the reverse complement.
TATTACAATGGTAGGATGTGTTTTTATAGGCTCTATATTTCTTGCCCAGCAAGAATTTATCTTCTATTACAATTAGAATTTAATTAAGGTGCTAAAACCTGCCCGGAATATAATTAGAACTTGAAAAGGGCAAAACAGGAATTTCCCAACCTTCTTTAACTAGAACAGGCGCGCGATTTTAATCAACATATTACTTGCACGTGCTTCCTATCCCAGGTTGTAGAAAATCTCTCAAGCTTCGCGTGGGCAGTAAGATCGCTGAAAACGGACTTACAGAACTCCAGATATGGCCAAAACAGTGTAAGCTGCGCAGCCTTCCCAGAAAATCCGAATTTTAATCAATTAATTCCCAAAAAATTATAGAAGCATCCACCTTAATCAACATTCTCGTAAACCTGCACAACTAAGCACAACACATCAAAACTACAAGAAACTTGAGTCCAAGACAATCAATTTAAGCCGATTTAGAATGTTCCAAGTGGATATAAATCCACTTATCACACCCCCAAACTTAAACCGATGCTTGTCCTCAAGCATAAACAATTACAACTAACTAACTAACTAGTACCACTTCCGTAGGTGATCACGGTTGCATTTGGCATATGCAACAAGCCCTTTAAACCCCTAGGCAGCCCTAGTGGACGAGTAAGGTCTCGTGAGGGCCTATAGCGAATGTACCCACAAAATCCATTTAACCTAATGCAATGCAATGCATGAATGCAACTAATATGAAAATGCAATTAATCTAGTCTAAAATCCTACCATACCTTCAAATCCTCTCATGCCATATCAACTTAAGAATCAAAGTAAATACGCAATGTCTTGGTATCAAAAGTGCAAGTATTCACATAGTCTACTCAATGAACATGCATAAGTTCTCACAAGTCCATCTCAAGTGTAAGAATAAGTTAGTAAACATGCTAAGCCTACAAGAGCACATCTTTGAGACAACACTCGGGATCTCATACGCAAGAACAAGCAAACACTCATAATCCCCTCACAAAAGAATATTCACTCAAGAACAAGGGTAAGTGTATCACTCAATTCCAACAAAATCATAAACATGCTTGACATTTGGTATCAATCTAACTCTTAACACAACATACATCAATGACGATAATCAAAAGGTCTTTAATTGGGTTGTAACGGGGCTAGGGACAAGGTATGTCAAATAAGCCAAAACAGGTGAAGTGTCAAAAGCTAGTAAGTACCATAATAAATCATACACAACACCCTATTTTCCCCCACATAATTTTACTATTACAAACACTCGACTAGTCGACTGAAATAGGATCACAACAAACACAAACATGCTCTCATAATATTTTTTTTTCTTTTTTTTCTTTCATCTTTTTTTTTCTTTTTTTTTCTTTTTTTTTTCGAGAGCTAAATATAACACAAACAATAATATAAACAATAACAATGATCCCATGAATTTATTACACATGCCGACTATCAAGTAAACAATCAAACCCAAATTTCAATATTTCCCCCAAAAGTAAGACCAACAATAAACCCCTCCTTGCACACCTTATTACTCCCTTAAGCACTCTACTAGCCTTTGACAATGCGGGTTCAAATTAATGTAAGGCCAATCCAAGAAAAAGGTCTAGGCAAGTAATGTGGTATGTCACCGAAAAAATAGGATTAGCTCAACGATTTAACTAATTGATCATGTAAACATGGTGTGGTAATATGGGAAAATATGCGGTTATTCCTAAATGCCTTTATCATTTTAATCGTCAAATAATGTCATGCATTTCAAGAAAGACCTCAAACAACTGCTAGCAATGCAACAATCCGTGAACACTCAAGCAAACGAATAAATTGCAAATATGCAATATGCAATAAGGCTCAAAATCTCACTTGGTGGAAAAACATACTCAATCCAAAGCAAAAATCTCTCTAACGCACCTACTTGTATTCAAAGCATGCAAACTAAATCATCTTGCACATATTCATGTCCTTCTAATCACTTACAACATTCAATAAGTCTACTAGATTCAACTTACTAGTGTATGTGTGTGCACAAGAACAAAGCATATCACTTCTCAATCAAAAGCGTCAACAACACAAAATTCCTATCAAGCATGGGTGCAAATGCAAACTATTATGAACTCACATGATATACGAAAATAAAACAGAATGTCCTATATGAAACAAACGTAGATAACACGAACATAAATGCATAATTTACTACTACTAATATGCAAAACATGAAATCCTACATGAACACATAATACAACATCTACTAATCCCTCAAACCAACACCCCCGAACTTAACATATTCAATGTCCGCATTGAATGGAAGTAAATACAAGAGATAGTAGAAACATACCTGCAATGCCGAAGCATACCCAACAATATTTTTCTCGCAAAAATCCCCTTTCCTTAGCAACTGGCCTCAAAACAACCGATTAAATTTAACCTCCGCCGTCGAAAATGAAAATTTCCCAACATTAGCACTACCTCTCCCATGCTTACGAGCCATTAGAATCAAAACCCAACTCATAAGAAGCTCCACCAAAAATTACCAAGCAATATCACACCAAAAATAGCCCAATATTCCAAGAATAATACAACATCCCAATTTACAAGAACACAAATTCGTAAGAACAATAAAATTTGTGAGAAGAAATAAACCCACTACGAATTGGAGAGGTGAACTTGCAATTAATTCCTCTTTAGAATTGAATTTTTAGAGATTTAAATAAAATAGAAGAGGAATTGGATTTGTATGGCTAGGTGTGTATATATATAAGATGATGGATAGATGAAATTTAAAAATTTAGAGTGTAGAAGAGATTTGGAGAGGTTAAGATTTGATGTAGGATAGATATAAGAGTTTAGAATTGAAGAAATTTGAGTTAGGATTGAATTTGCACTTTAGTTTAATTTAGTTAATCAATTTTAAATTTGTTATTTTTCTTAGCAGTGAGTTAAAACCATACATTGTTGCATAGGCATATTTACTGAATTGAACACCATTCTAGATCTCTGTGGGAACGAACTTGATTTAATCATATATTACTTGTGACTACGTGCGCTTGCGTGAAATTTTGCATAACAAGTTTTTGGCGCCGCTGCCGGGGAAAAATTTGTAGGCAAAAACATTAATTTTCGGGAAAAACTTGGCAGAAAGGGGGTATAACGCAGCTTCGAACTGCGTTACAGGGTCTTTCACGCGGTACAGCGCTGTTGCGCGGGTCCGTCCTGCGTGACTGGGGGCTCCTACGCGGGCTGGGCGCCTGATGCGCAGGCTCCTTCTGCGTTACATGGCGCTTGATGCGCTGTTCTGGCGCCTGATGCGCGGGATGCTTCTGCTTTACTCGTGTATTATTTTTTTTTTTTTTTTTGAACAAATTTTTTTTTTCCCTATACTAATACATGGGTTGCCTCCCACCAAGCGCTTCTTTAACGTCAATAGCTTGACGTTACTTCCTCAACTCATGGCGGTTTCAAAAGAATAACCGAACCATCTTCAACAGACAAACCATTCATTCGAATGGTGACATCTTGGTTGCTCGCTTTCCACAAATCACTTCCATCAGATTTCCACCTGATTTTACTACCCAACGGCCAAATCTTTTTCTTTTTCTTCTTCACACCTCTAATGTGCTTCTCCAACTCAACCGGCTGAACAAAAATTTCTTCTTTATCATCTGCTTTCCACCTTCGCAACACGTAATCATGTCCCTCCTCAAAAATCACTAGCTCATTATTCAAAAGGACATACCTCAAATGTGGTGGAAGTTTGCCAAGCTTTACTTTCGAAAGATCACGAACCGAAGAATCGTCAATGGAATCACTGATCGGATGCTTTAGCACATGCATGTCAGATTTTTCACTCAATAACTGATCAAACTTCTTTCTCTGACCCGTATCAACTATTTCCACACTACAACACTCTTCATCCTCTGTTGGAAATTTCATGGCCTTGAACACATTAAAGGTAACACTCTGATCTTGCACCCTCATTGTAAGCTCTCCTTTTTGCACATCAATCAAATTCTTTCCTGTAGCCAAGAACGGTCTTCCCAAGATTATGGGAATCTTCTTATCTTCTTCGTAATCCAAGATAACAAAATCAGCTGGAAATATGAGCTTATCAACCTTTACCAAGACGTCCTCCACTATACCCCTCGGATACGTGATAGATCGATCAGCCAACTGCAAAGAGATGTTAGTTGGCTTTGGCTCTGGTAGACCAAGTTGCTTAAAAACAGACAATGGCATGAGATTAATACTAGCTCCCAAATCACATAAACACTTGTTAAAAGAAAGGTTGCCAATAGTGCATGGAATAGTGAAACTTCCCGGATCTTTAAGCTTAGGTGGCAACTTCTGCTGCAGAACGGCACTACACTCCTCCGTCAATGCCACTGTTTCAAATTCTTCCAACCTTCTTTTCCTTGACAAAATATCCTTCATGAACCTTGCATATCTTGGCATCTGCTCCAACGCTTCAACAAAAGGAATGTTAATGGACAGTTTCTTGTAGACATCCATAAATTTCTGAAACTGTTTCTCTTGACTTTTCTTCAAACGTCCAGGAAATGGAGGAGGTGGATATATCTGAGTATCCTTTGTAGATTGATCCAGAGTAGACTTTTCAACATGTTTCTTGCTCTTCTCACCATCAAGCTGATCAGCCACTAAGTCAAATTTCTCAATTTCTGGCACTGCAGATTTTTCAACCTGCTGATTCTGAACATCTTCATCTTCTTCAGTTGCTAATTTAGGATCACTTGTGACTTTTCCAGATCTCAAAGTAACTGCATTGACCTGTTCTTTGTTGTCCCTCCTACCTGGATTTGCTTCCGTATCACTAGGAAGAGTTCCTTGTGGCCTACCACCTAAGGCACTTGCAATCTGTCCTATCTGAGTTTCTAAGAGCTTCTGACCAGCTTGTAAGTTCTTTAACGCTATCCACATCTCATCAGATTTTTCATTAGAAGATTGCCCCGCATGAGCCTGGGGCTGTTGCTGCTGAAATCCCGGAGGTTGATATGGTGTCCTTGGAGCATAAGGCTGCTGATAACCTTGATTGAATGGCTTTGCTTGCTGACCTTGAAATTGCTGATAGGGCTGCTGATAAGGTTGTTGAGCACCTTGATTGTTGCTCCAGCTGAAATTGGGATGATTCCTGTTGTTAGGATGATAATTGGCTGGAACTGGTGCAGCGGGTCTCTGGAAATTACTCACGAACTGTGCTGATTCAGAAGAGATAGCACACTGATTCGTCTCATGTGCGCCCGCACATAACTCACAAACACTAGCAACCTGCTGAACTCCATAATTAGCAAGAGAATCCACCTTCATAGCAAGAGCTTTCAACTGAGCTGTAATCATTGCAGCTGTATCTACTTCAAAAATTCCTGCTGCCTTGCCTTGAGATAGCCTTTGGGTTGGATTTTGATATTCATTAGCAGCCATCATCTCTATAAGATCATAAGCTTCATCATAGCTCTTTTCCCACAGAGCTCCACCTGATGCTGCATCTAGCAAAGGCCTAGACTGTGCTCCCAACCCATTGTAGAACCCATTAATAACCATCCAATCAGGCATGCCATGATGAGGACACTTGCGTAGCATCTCCTTGTAGCGTTCCCAAGCCTCACACAAGGTCTCGCCAGAATGCTGTTGGAATTGAGTCAACTGGTTCCTTAATGCTGCAGTTTTCGCCATAGGGAAGAATTTAGTAAGGAACTTCTGAGCAAGATCTTCCCATGTAGTAATGGAACCAGGTGGCAAAGAGTGTAGCCAGCTCTTAGCCTTATCCCTCAGAGAGAATGGGAAAAGCCTCAACCTGATAGCATCATCCGTCACACCATTACATTTGAAAGTGTCGCAGATTTCGATAAAGTCCCGAACATGCATGTTGGCATCCTCCGTAGAAGCACCCCCAAACTGGACTGAATTCTGCACCATCTGAATTGTGCCAGACTTGATCTCAAAATTGTTCGCTGCAATAGCTGGCCTAATAATGCTAGACTGGATATCATTGAGTTTCGGCTGAGAATACTCCCTCAAAGCCTTAGCTGCTGCTGCAGCGTCACCCATCTCTATAGTAGTCTCAGTTTCCTCTTTCTTATTATCCACAACAAGATCGTCTTCCGCCAGTTCTTCCAAACGAGCTTGTAAGCGAGTTCGCATACAAACTTAAGTACCTGAAACACCACGAATCAAACAAACTACGTAAGAATCCGAGTCAGTGAACGCTAACGACCACCGATGACAAGCACATAAACTAAAATAAAAACACCGATGATCCCCGGCAGCGGCGCCAAAAACTTGTTATGCAAAATTTCACACAAGCGCACGTAGTCACAAGTAATATATGATTAAATCAAGTTCGTTCCCACAGAGATCTAGAATGGTGTTCAATTCAGTAAATATGCCTATGCAACAATGTATGGTTTTAACTCACTGCTAAGAAAAATAACAAATTTAAAATTGATTAACTAAATTAAACTAAAGTGCAAATTATAAAACTAAGAATTAAACAATTAACGAGAATTAAAATCGAATTACTTATATGAGAATAAACATGGAATCCTAGTTTCATCATCTACTTCACTTAGAGTTGCAGCCTTTAATTAAAACATGCGATGGGTTTGATATCTGATCGGATAACACGAAAAGAGTAAAAGTTACCTCTCGGTATACTAGTACCAATCTACACATACATCCACAAAAGAGATAGAAGATGAATAGGCACCTATTATGTTTAGACCCTATATCTCTATAGAATTTGAAAACATAAAGGTTGAAGCACAAGTTATCCACTTAGATCACATAGGGCAGTATAAGTATTTTCATCTCACACCACGAATCATATTAATAAACAACTATGAACCTATGCTAGCATGGCAAGTTCTAAATCTCAAGATCCACTCTCGCTTCACAAAAGATTAACAATTCAATTTAGATGTTAGCTACGCATCCAAAAGCATTAAGATTAACCATACGAGGATATCAAGAATTCACCACACATAAATCTTTAAGGCATGCAAACTACTAAGCTACATAGATAAATCCACTAGGATCCCATGACAACGATTAGTTCATAAATAAACCTTTCGTCACCATGGGATTTGATGAAAACATGGTAAATAACAAAATATGAATAAAAGAAGTAATTATATTAATAAACAAGAGTTTGAGAAAACAAATCTATAATCCAAAGTAACACAAAGGATGAAGTAGATCTAGATCCGTTGCTTGTCACGAGCGTTGAACCCTTCTCTCCTTTTCTCCCTTGCAGATCTAAGCTAGGTTACAAATATTAAAACTATGATAATGTGTATATCTATATTACAATGGTAGGATGTGTTTTTATAGGCTCTATATTTCTTGCCCAGCAAGAATTTATCTTCTATTACAATTAGAATTTAATTAAGGTACTAAAACCTGCCCGGAATATAATTAGAACTTGAAAAGGGCAAAACAGGAATTTCCCAGCCTTCTTTAACTAGAACAGGCGCGCGATTTTAATCAACATATTACTTGCACGTGCTTCCTATCCCAGGTTGTAGAAAATCTCTCAAGCTTCGCGTGGGCAGTAAGATCGCTGAAAACGGACTTACAGAACTCCAGATATGGCCAAAACAGTGTAAGCTGCGCAGCCTTCCCAGAAAATCCGAATTTTAATCAATTAATTCCCAAAAAATTATAGAAGCATCCACCTTAATCAACATTCTCGTAAACCCGCACAACTAAGCACAACACATCAAAACTACAAGAAACTTGAGTCCAAGACAATCAATTTAAGCCGATTTAGAATGTTCCAAGTGGATATAAATCCACTTATCACCTGGCGTACTTCTTATCGAAGTTACACCAGTGATTTAAGATTTGATCAAAGAGAATGTTGGGAATGAATGTTTTTTTATCTAATGGAATTTGGATTCTTGTTTCTAGCCCTATAACCTTAAAAGATCTTGGTATATTTGGGGTCACAGATGTTATATTTCCAGTGTTGGATAATCAAGTGAATGATTATTATTAAACAGATGTTTTATTTTGAGGATTTTCGCGTGACGACCAAATCTTCTGACCCCGGATTTGGGGGGTGTCACATTGATTTTATTCTGAAACCTAAGTTCATCTTCCTCAGAATAACCTAGACCAACAGTGTTAGATTGAAAAACCTCTTGAGTGTCTTTTCCAGAATCAGTCCAAGTTTTAATTATGTGATTTGCCTTTTCCAACTCAGATTCTAGTTGCTTATATTTTCCTAACAAATCCTGTTCTAGATAGACAACATCATCTCTTTCTTTATGAACTTTTTGCATGTTTTCAAGTTTCTCTTCAACAATTTTATTTCTCTCTTTAAGTTCAGAATTCTCAGATTTGATTCTCTCATTTTCTAAAGTCTGATCCCTATAACTGATATGCAAAGCCTTAAGATAAATTCTTAATTCAGTTATATTATCAGTATTATAGGTAGTCAGAGGTACCTTGTTTTCAGAATCAGAAGGAGTCTCACTGGTTGCCATGAGAGCATAGTTAATTTCCTCATCTGAGTCTGAAGTGTCTGCCCAATCTCTACCTTTGGTGAAAAGTGCCTTCTCAGTTTTACCTTTCTTGCACTCAGGAGCATAGTGACCCATCTCCTTACACTTATAGCATTGAATCTCAGACTTATCCTTCTTCCCAGATTTAGTCTCCTTTCTCTCAGATTTCCTGAAACTCTTTCTGTCAGAAGTTGAATCTCTAGAGAACCTTTTTCCCTTCTTAAAGTTCTTGAAACCCATCTTCTTGAAAGTCTTCACCATCAAGACAGCCATCTTCCTCATTTCCTCTTCATCCTCAGAATCAGATGAATCATCAGTGTTTGAATCATCATCAGAAATTGATGATTCACTTTCAGACTGTATGACCAAAGCTTTTCCTTTAGTTTTCTTCCTTGATGCTTCCTTCTTCAAAGGTTTCTCCTCAGCCTTTAGAGCAACAGATTTTGCCTTTTTATTTGATCTTTTGCTTCTCTGCTCCATTTCCAACTCATGAGTTTTGAGCAGCCCATAGATTTCATCAATCTCAGTATCAGCAAGATCATAGTTATCTCTTATGGTGGTTGTTTTTACATCCCACTTTTCAGGTAGAGAAAGAAGAAACTTGAGATTTGAGTCTTCTAGATCATACTCTTTGTTTACCAATGACAAATCATTGAGCAGTTTACAGAATCTGTCAAATGTTTCTGTCATGGTTTCTTCAGATTTAGCCTCAAAGTGCTCATACTCCTGTGTGAGTATGTTTCTTCTATTCTTCTTGATAGCAGCAGTTCCTTGACATCTAACCTCAAGGGCATCCTAGATCTCTTTTGCAGTGGTTCAATTAATCACTTTGTTAGACATAACATTGTCTAAGGCACTATGAAGTAGATGCCTAACCTTTGCATCCTTTGCAATAAATGATAGATCTTCAGGAGTCATATCTTTCTTCTCATTTGGAACTGTTTTAGCCTCTTGTCCAGCAGTAGCAACAAATAACTTAGTAGGTTTATGAGGACCTTCATAAATCCTGTCAAGATATTCTGGATCTGTAGCCTCCAGAAACATAGTCATCTTAACCTTCCAGATTGCATAGTCTACTGGCCTTAGAATAGGAACCCTAATGGTTTCATAACGACTCACAGTAATAGGAGCCTTCTCAGAACCTGTTGGAGGAGGAATCTCTGCCATTGATTATCTTTGTGTTTGGATCTTAAACTGTATTAAAGTAACAGATTGGCTCTGATACCACTTGTTAGGCCGAATACACAATGATAATCAAGAGTATACGAAAGAATAATAAGTAACACGTGTATATTCACTTAAAACTGTTTGTATTCGAACTCCTCTCTCAGTGATGTAAATTATCACAGAGAGCTGCTTAGGTTATAATGAATGATAACTTCGTTGTTCGATACCCTTTTAGGGTTAACCTAACTGTATTTATAAGACATACAGCTAAGGTACAATCATAAATTGATACTCCTATAATTAAGCTATACAATTGATAATTGATTCTCCTATAAATTAGCTATACAATTGATATCAATTACGATTGCTACACGTTTCCTTAGTCAACACAATCTCTTTGACAGCTATCCAATCTTCAAAGATATTGCTTCCATAATTATCTTCAAGTATTCTTCAAAGACTGTTGACAAGTAAACGCTTCCGCCAGACAGAGTTTAACAAACTCTGTTGCGCTTCCATCCGTTAGTGTGTAACCAAACTCTGACCGCTTTCAGCTAAACTCTGATTATTCACTGTTACATTTAAACACTGGAATCATTAACATCAATTATATTTAACAGCATCAGTTGGTGAAAGCATGCTTTGGCACAAGAAGCTCTCACATCTCAATTTCAAGAATATGAATATTCTGATGAAGAAGGATTTAGTGAGAGGACTACCTCAACACGAATTCTGTCAAGAAGGACTATGTGAGGATTATCAAATGGGCAAATTGAAAAGATCTGTGCATAAATCAAAGCAAGTGAATACCAACAGTGAGCCACTCAAATTAATTCACATGGATTTGTTTGGTCCAGTAAATGTTCAATCTCTTGCAAGGAAGAGATATGCCCTGGTAATGGTGGATGACTACTCAAGGTACACTTGGGTGAAGTTTTTAGAGACAAAGGACGAAGCTGCTCAAGAAATCATTGATCACATAAGAGTTCTTGAAAGAACCCCCAATGCTCAAGTTCAATATCTGAGAAGTGACAATGGTACCGAGTTCGGAAATGCCACACTAGGAAACTTCTGCAAAGAAGAGGGCATTGTCCAATAATTCTCCACTGCCAGGACACCACAACAAAATGGAGTTGTAGAAAGGAAGAACAGAACTCTCATCCAAGCTGCGAGAACTATGTTGAATGATTCTAAATTACCAACATACTTCTGGGCAGAAGCTATTAATACGGCTTGTTACACACAGAATAGAACCTTGATCAACAAGACTCATGGAAACACTCCTTACTATCTGTTAACAGGAAAGAAACCTACTATCAAGTATTTTCATGTATTTGGAAGTAAGTGTTTCATGATGATTGACAACCATGAAAGAAAAGGAAAGTTCGATGCTAAAGCTTATGAAGGCATTTTCATGGGATATGGTTTGGAGAGGACTGCCTACAGAGTCTATGTCATTGATCACAAAGTCATTGAAGAAAGTGTGAATGTCACATTTGATGAAACCAAATTCCCAGGACTGCAAGAGGATGGTCAAATGGAGCCTCTTAGATTTGAAAATCAAGGGTATTTGGAAGAAGAAGAAATTGTTGCTGATGAACCTACCGGTACTCAGGATGTTGACTTTGAAAGAAATGCTGTCAATACCAATGCTGCTACTCAAACTCCAGCTCAATCTCAAACTATATCAGCCAATCATCAGAATGAGAATGATTCTGGAGACGTTGAAGAACATGAAGGAGAAAACATCAATGGTGGAGAGTCAACACCTCAAAGAGGAAATGATGAAGCAGATCAAGAAAGAAGCTTGCCCAGAACCACTAAGTGGAACAGAGATCACACTAGCAATCTAATCATTGGTGATCCCACTACTGGTATAAGGACGAGAAGAAATATTTCTGCTGACAGCATGTTTTCATGTTTTCTATCTCAAACTGAGCCAAAGTCAATTGATGAAGCATTGTTGGATTCAGATTGGGTGATAACTATGCAAGAAGAGCTAAATTAATTTGAGAGAAACAATGTATGAAAGCTGGTCCCTAGACCCAAAGGGAAGTCAGTAGTTGACACAAAGTGGGTTTTCAGAAACAAGTTGGATGAAAGTGGAAATGTGACAAGAAACAAGGCAAGGCTAGTAGCTAAAGGTTACTGTCAACAAGAAGGATTCGATTATGATGAAACATTTGGCCCTGTTGCCAGACTTGAAGCTATTCGGATATTCTTAGCCTATGCTGTACACTGTAACTTCAAAGTGTTCCAAATGGATGTCAAAAGTGCCTTTCTTAATGGAGAATTAGAAGAGGAAGTGTATGTCAAACAGCAACCTGGATTTGAGGATGCTGAGTTGTATGACTTTGTCTACAAGCTGTTCAAAGCACTTTATGGATTGAAGCAAGCCTCTCGAGCTTGGTATGAAACTCTATCTACTTTTCTCATTGAGAATCAATTTACAAGAGGTGTAGTGGATAAGACACTATTCTACAAGAACCATGGCAAGGACATCATTCTGGTTCAGATTTATGTTGATGACATAATCTTTGGTTCTACAAATGAGAAGCTGTGTGAAAAGTTCTCATCTCTTATGAAGAGCAAGTATGAGATGAGCATGATGGGATAACTATCATTTTTCCTAGGTCTACAAGTTCATCAAAAGGATGATGGTATCTTTATAAGCCAATCGAAATATGTCAAGGAACTTCTAAAAAAGTTCAACATGGAAGATGCATCACCTGCCAAGACACCTATCTCTACTGCAACCAAGCTGGATTTGGATCCTAAAGGAAAGAAAGTGGATTCTAGTACCTATAGAGGCATGGTGGGATCGTTGCTATACTTAACTGCTAGCAGACCAGACATCATGTTTGCTACATGTCTCTGTGCAAGGTTTCAAGCTGATCCAAAAGAATCACACTTACTAGCAATCAAGAGAATCTTTATATATCTCAAAGGCACTCCAAACCTAGGCCTTTGGTATCCTAAAGATACTGGATTTGACTTGGTTGGTTATTCGGATTCAGACTATGCTGGATGCAAGATTGACAGGAAAAGTACAACAGGAAGCTGTCAATTTCTGGGTGGAAGATTAGTGTCATGGTTTAGCAAGAAGCAGCATTCTGTATCTACTTCAACTGCAGAAGCTGAATATATCGTAGCTGGAAGTTGCTGTGCTCAAATTCTTTGGATGAAAAATCAGCTAATGGATTATGGTTTGGAGTTGTCCAATATTCCTATTTATTGTGATAACACTAGTGCCATAGCTATCTCAGACAATCCAGTTCAACACTCCAGGACAAAGCACATTGATATCAGACATCATTTCCTAAGAGAGCATGTTGAAAGGGGAACTGTGAAGCTGATTTATGTTCCAACAGAAAAGCAACTTGCAGATATTTTTACGAAGCCACTAGATGAAGCAACCTTCAACAGGTTGGTAAGTGAATTGGAAATGCTAAATCTGGTATGTTAACTTACTAGTTTTTACATTTTCAATGTGGTTAAAATTGCAGCTCGTGACCTTAACTTTCAATGTTACTGTCATGAGAAGTTACTATCCTATGTGCTACTTGTTTATTTGACAGCATGTTTGCTATGACTATGCTAAATTCAAATCACATGCCTGTTTTAATTTCTGTAATGAGTAGTCACGTGACATCAACTTATTTCATACACCTGCTTAGTGATAAGTACCTGTGTCATTTGATATGACTACGGGTATTTGTCAGTCTTTTTAATTTAAAAGTTAAATTACTTCATTAAAAAGAGGCAGTTGGGAGCTATAGAGTCACTTACTGTGTTATAAATAAGACCAAAGCTAAACCCTTTGTTCTCACTTAACACCCTAAGAACTCTAGAGTCCAATATGAGCAAGAGGAAAACAGAAGACATGTCATCGTCATCGACGCCAGGAGCAAGCGGAGGAGTGAAGCCAGAGCCTCCTAGTCTCAAGAAGGAGATGGAGATAGCTACTATTAATGAGCAGCTTAATCTCTGGGTAGATAAGTTTCATACTTATCTCGAAGAAGAGGGGATCTCCGATCAAAAGGAGATGGATAAGATCGTGGAAAGGCTGCTGCTAGAAGCTTTTCCAAACTTAAAATAATTTCCAGTTCTTAAGAACTTCGTGTATTGTTTTAAGTTTTTATTTAATGAAATGACCGTTTTATCTTCTTGGTTTTCTTGCATGTCATTCATTATTGTCATCTCATTCTATCTATCTTCGAATAGTTATTAAGTTGATTGTTTGTGTGTATGGATGTTTGTGAATGTGTGCTAAAACCAACAAATATGTGCCTAAAACGATTAAAATGCTATTTGGTAATTTTCGCTTAAGCAATAGGCAAAGTCGATTAAAATTCATGACATAAATTATTTCCGCCTAAGTTGCTGTCAATAAGTGAAGATGCTGTCACGAAGTGCCTTGAAAGCAAGTTTCTTAGATGACACAATTGAAAAAGTCTCTGTCATGAAATTTAAAGGAAATTGTATAAATTGCTTAATGGTGACAGTATGTTCTTGCAACGATATTACTATCAAGCAAAACTTGCTGTCATCCTCTCAAAATAACTAATGAATTTGTTACAGCGCACAGGTTACTATCAAGATTAGTGGACCGAATTAATTGGGATTTTACCTCCTCGATTTACAGCCACTAAAAAGTAACTATCCACGACTCCACGTGACTGATTAATGGGCTAAGACACAGTTACTTTCCCTTTCTTAGTAAGACATTTGCTATTTTCATGTAAGCAACTGTCAAACACACAAACACACAACTTTCAACAAAACCTCTCTCTCTCTCAAAAGCAAAAATCTCTCTCCGAAGCTCAAAGCAAGAAATGACACCCAAACAATCCTCTTCTCAAGCAAACTTTGCTGGTATTCTCACTGCTGGAGATGCTGGTGAAGGATATAAATGAGTCGTATCCTTTATCAACAAGTCATATCTGGGTCATGCTATAATATCTACACCATCCTTAAACCTGGAAAGACTTGAAGAATTCTGGAACACTGCCTATGTTCCAGGAGGTGCAGGTAAAGACACAATACAATGCAAAATCAAAGGAATCACCTGCATCCTCACAATCAAAGGCATCAACGAAGCTTTGGGAACTGGACTACAAACTAAAGAATCATACAAGGAACTTGTAAGTGATGAAACCCTAAAGAAGTTTTTCTTGAAAATTGGGTATTCTGGTCCTGTTCTTGAAGAGGGTACATCGAAATGGTACTCGACTGGTGAAATGGACAGAAAGCATTTGAGAAAAGAATGGAGCATGATTTTTGATGTCATGGTGAAGGTTTTCTCAACCAAAACCTCTGGATGGAATGGAATTCCCTCCTATATCAAGAAACTTGCTCACTCTCTTGTCCATGGATACAAAGTGGATGTAGGAAAGTTGCTTATGAGTCAACTCAAGTCAACTCTAAGCAGGAAGGTACATGTTTATCCTCGCTTTCTTACTATGTGTTTGAATTCATTATGTGGTATTGATGATAATGCATTTCTCTATAGAATGCAATGTTTTGAAAAGAAATACACACACATCACTCAATTCACAAAATTCAAATGCACATATTCCACTCTGTTTCACCAAGCACATGGCTGATCAAGAGCCTCATCTTGACGTAGCACTACCCTCTGGGTATGTTGTCTTCTCCCTTGAGAATGAAGCTCAATTAGACCCAAATCAGTTAACCCACATTCTACTGCATACATTCGTATCAGATCCTCTAAACAACCAAAGACCACAAAAACAACTCTGCAAGAATCCAAGAAAAGACCCTTGGAAACTGGTATTGGTAGTAGTTCTGAGAATGTTGAGGGAGTAACTGCACATGACGCAGCAAATAAGGATGTTAGTGAAAGTGAACCCACAGTGGTTCCTCTTGAGCCTAAGAAGAAGAGAGCTAAGAGGGCCAAAGCCACTGTTAGCCACCCAATAGTCTCACAAAAGGCTGTGGAGAGTAAAAGGGAATCAAACACATCCCTAGGTGCCTCTTCTCAACAAGAAGTATCTATTGAAGCTGGCCTGTCTCCCAAGGCATCCTGTAAAGAGTCAACACATCCTCATGTACTCACTCATAAGGAGCCTACACTTGCAAAAATGCACACAGAGATAGGGCACAATGAGGGTCATGAAACTTCTACTCTTGATGTTCCACAAGTTAACCCCGTGGAACATCCAAAAATCTCTTCTAAACCATCACCTTCTTTATTCTCTAATCCATCAATTGTTTCTTCTCAACAACCTAGAGAAGGGGACAGTCCAATCCCTTCAGGTTTTGATCATCCATCTCAAGTCATGGATGAGCCCCCATCAAGTGGTCCACAAGAACCCATTTCTCAAAGTGAAATGGACACCACTCACTCAAACACTGAGCTAGATCAAGATGGTACTCTGCCAGAAAATGAAACAGCCAACATCTTGGTCGAACTCCAAAGAGCAACTGACCTTCCGGAAGTTGCTGTCACAGCCTCAGTTGCTGTCAAAGGCACCACAAAAGTTGTTGTCAACCCACCTGTGGACAGTAACATTTTGGGTAAAGATGTTGTCGCCTCTACACAGCTTGATAATGATACTGTCATTGTTGAAGATGCTTCAGATGATGATCAACTTACTATCTCTGCTTTGAAGGTACAATCTAAACTTTCTACTTCTTCAACTAAAAATGCCAAGTACTGCTCATACCCATGCATCTAGGATGAGTGAGGGAGTGAAAAGAAAAAGAGAGATAAAAGAAAAGAGAGGTGAGCATAAAAATGAGAGGCAGCCAAATGAGCTGGCAAAAGGTGAGGGACTTGAGCATGTCCAGAGTGCACTTGAGGGAACCCCACACACAAAGGCACTAGGCCTTGAGAGTCATTCTGTGAGGAGTAAAGAGATCACTCAGAAAAACAATGAGTGTGTGAGAAACCCCACAACCTCCTTGCCCTAGTCTCTTCCTTTATATCCAAAAAGGCTGAGAACTGGTGGTCCTTCTAAACAAGCTGAATCAAGGTTGAAATCCCTTGAGGGCATATGTGCATCCATGGAAGCTAAACTTGATGCTCTGTCCACTATGATAGCTACTGGTTTTGCTGATATTCAACAAATTCTTCACTCGTTCTCTGCCATCCTTAGTGCTGCCAACTCAACTAAGGGGGAGTAAGTGGTAGATCAGAATGAGGGTGAGGGAGAGAAAGTGGTGAATGAGGGTGAGGGAGAGAAAGTGGTAGATCAGAATAAAGCAAACCTGGTAGAGAAGGAGAAACAAGGTGAAGCTGCAAGTGAGGGGGAGCCTACATGTGAGGGGGAACAAGTTTTGGAAGAAAAAGAGGGAGATGAAAGTGAGGGGGAGCAAGAGAAAGAAGAAAGAAACTTTGGTGAAGAACTGAAGGCAACAGGAGATGGTGAATTGTTTGAAGCAGAAATAGATGGTGAGGCAGTATTGTTATCCAAGGAAGTGGTGGAGCAATTAAAGGGGACTCAAAAGTCTAAAAGAACAGTATTGCCTCCACTGAAAATCAATGAGCCAAATCCTGAGGAAGTCGAAGCTCCATTCCAGAAGTTGCAGAAGGAATGGAGAGAAAAAGAAATTCAAAATGCTCAGGGTAAAGGCAAAGGCAAAATGCCTGAGTATATGGACATATCTGCTGGCATATCTACTGGAACTACTTAGTCAGATGGAAGTGAATACGCCCTTGAAGATGCAGAATTGATGATGGTTGATCACATAGAGAGTACTTTGAACAACAAAGATGAAGATTTCAGTAAGTTGGTGGATGAATCAATTAGTGAAGCAGGGGGAGCTTTTACAAAATTGACATCAACACTGAAGAGCAACATCTCAAAAATATTAATTCGCAATAAGATTTAGTAAATACGATTTTTTTCTTGTGACAAATGCCTACGATGTTTAAGTCTTGAGGTCTGTGTGACTACCAGCATAGTAGTTACTAGTTAACTGAATAGCCACTAATGGAATGCTGATTGTTTACTGATAGCCAGTAGGGAAAAATGTGCACCTGATGCCTTTACCTCTGCTAAATTAATTGAAGGCAACAAATATTAATCTCATTCTTCATCTATTGCAGCAGGCGGATGATGAGGAGATTGAAATACTGAACCGAGACACAGATTTCTGCCTTCCACAGAGTTTCTTTGTTAAGGAAGAACCTTGAATTCTATCAAGCTGGTTGGCGGTATATAACTGAAGCAGAGAAGAAACATGATATTTTATTTATCTTTGCATACATTGTGGTCATGTCAAACCCTAGTTCAATTTAAATTTTGCAGTATTTGTTGCAGTATCTCATTTTCTCAGGCAGTTGGCCTTTGCTACTATAGTTTCTGGATGTAGAATAAAATATACAGTGAGAAGTGATGAGACATTCCATGTATATGTTTATTTTCTTTTAACTTAATGTTTGTGTATGTTCTTAATTAAGCCAATGTAGTTAACATTTATAGTTTATTGCAAAGGAAGGTGAGTGTGCTGTGTCTGCTCCTGACCTAGGATATGTGGCGTACTATATAAAAAATAATGGACATGAAAGTAAAATTTAATCTATGCATTGCTACGCAAGGCACGAAATATCTTTTGAAAGGTGCCCAGAAGTAGATGTCTCATAAAAGATCAGTTGCAAAGCACAGGGTTCATTATACTAGTTTAAATTTAGCTAGATTTTACAGAGCTTTGTTTTGCAGCAAGTACTTAACTTCCTCGTATCCTCTTCTGATTTGACTCTTTTAGAAGTAACTGTACATAACATACATGGCTACATTTTCTCCATAAGAAAAGGTAGCTGCTACAAATTAATAGAGCAGAATGTTATGATCATTTTGAACCACACAACATAGGTAAATACAAGAGAAACGACATTATAAGTAGAGCTGAGACAATTATATCTAAATCACTGGTAGAACATGAAGTGGCTATGAAGCAGTGATATAATTATAAAGCAGAATCAACAGCATAAGCAAATTGAGAGAATGAATAATCTAATCCTGAACTGATGTGTGATCCCATTTATAATGATTTCATTGCAAGATGCCTATAGAATATCATGCAATCCCTTCGACACGAAGGACACTTTGGAGTGCCACTGTGGAGGTTCTTGCATTAATTCTGCAGATAAAAAGTGTTAAGCGATTAAAACAAATGGCGGGGATTGTTAAGCATATGATTGGGACAAATAAAGGCAGATATTCACCTCAGTAGTTTCAGGTTTAGATTCAGATTTAGATTCTTCTCCTTTGACATTGTTGTCATCACCTGCATTTAGTGTATGTTGCAACATTAGCTTCCCTTTTAAGTGGGATGAGTTGCAGATGAAATTTTGATACTCTAAGCTTTCACTTTTGGCATAGACGTGACAAATATGAGCACTACTCGTTAATGCAGAACCATAACTCTATTACATATCAAGTTTGTTAGGATAAACCTGAATATCCACCAAACCCTTGCATATATGTACAGAGAGAGAAAGGGACGGAGGGAGGGAGAGAGCGAGAGAGAGAGATTTTGATGAAATATAATTATAGTACCTCCATCCTCAGGCAAATCAGAGGTCCACAAAGTGAGATTGTCTCTTAACAGTTGCATAATTAAAGTGCTGTCCTTGTAGGATTCTTCGCTCAAGGTGTCCAGCTCTGCAATTGCCTCATCAAAAGCTTGTTTAGCTAGATGGCAAGCCCTAACATTAGCAACCAATACAACTAAATTTCAGTTCAAAGGAAAAACATGAATCAAAGAGGTTTGGGGGATCTGCTTAGAGAGAGAGAGAACTGTTTTTCAAATGAAAATGAAACCTTTCAGGGGAATTCATTATCTCGTAGTAGAAGACAGAAAAGTTCAGAGCAAGCCCTAGACGGATTGGGTGGGTTGAAGGGAGTTCTTTATTGGCAGTTTCGGAAGCAGCCTAGTCAAATGACGTAAGAAAAGATCAAATCATTGTAAAGAGTTCTGCATAGGTATGTTGATTAATCACCAAACCATGTCTTAGATCAATAAAGATAAACATGCCTCGTAGCCTTTCATAGAATTTTCAGAGCATTCTTTCTTTTCCTGGTCAGTCTTGAACTCAGCAAGATATCTGTAGTAGTCACCTTTCCTGTATTGATGCAACCCATGAAGCAATAGAGCCAAGTTAAAGTTGAAGAAAAAATAGTGTTCAGAGACATGAAGCAACAGTAAATCAAATATTAGACCACTGCTTGCATGATCATCAATATATAAAAATCAAATTAACTTTCAAAACAAAAAGCAAATGCTCAGACATTCAAACCACTGGCATGATATCAGGATGGATATGAACTTCTCAGCATCAAATCAATATACAAGCGCTCCATTAAATCGATCTGTCAGTATCTTTTTTCACATTAATAATACGTCCTTTCTTATAGACAAAGAAAGTTGGTCTTGGACTTAATTTAGCAACTTAGAACCGAGGCAGTATAATTGTGTGTGACAGAGTAGACCATAGTAGTGATCTGAACAGAAACTTAATTTAACATGACAAGCAGCAAGGCTTCGACAGACTAAAACACAAAAGGACTGTGAGTATTTATACCTTAATGATAACATGACTTACATCTTGTAGTAAAAGACAGTAGCTTCTCCAGAGGCAGAAGAGGGAATCAGATTCTTGTCAATAATAGAAAGAATGTCATTGCAAATATTGGAGAGCTCATCCTCTACCTTCTGGCGGTATCCCTTAATTAATTTAACATTTTGCTCATTTCCCTTAGACTCTTCCTTCTGCTCAATGGATGACATTATGCGCCAAGAAGCTCTTCGGGCACCAATAACATTTTTGTACCCAACTGAAAGCAGGTTTCTCTCCTCAACAGTGAGCTCAACATCAAGCTTCGCAACTTTTTTCATACAGTCCACCATTTCTATATATAATCAACAAGATTTTCTTAGATTTGCAATCTAATTAGTCTACACTGATAACATCACTAACCTACACTTACAACCAAAAAGTGCACTACTTATCCAAGGAATAGTCCATAAGCATGAGAATTGACAATGCGAGTTAGTTTGTTACCAAACCATTATTGTCAATGACATTTGATACGACCAAATTATTGACAGTCTGAGAATGAACTTTAACAACCAGATCTAAGCGAATCAAGCTTTTCAAGAAAAGAACAAAATAAAATCACCAGATACTAAACAAGCTAAGGAATGATGCTTAAGATTACTTTTTTCGGCTAAATGGCCTAAGAAGAATAATTCACCAGAGTCTTCAGGCACACACATTGCACACGAGAATGTTAAACAATGAAGACGACATAAATTTATGCATACATTCACACAGACAAAAATTGTACAAAAATATTACCTTCATAGCGTTCAGCTTGCTCAGCAAGCTTAGCCATGTAAACATGAGTATCTCGATCCTTGTCCGACGACATATTTCAGAACGATTATAGAACAGGAAAATAATGTAAAAGTAAAAAAAGAACAATGTAGATAAAATCAGGAAGAAGAACAAGAAGGAAAATGAATGATGGAATAAGAAGAAAATGCGTGAGAAATGGGTGGGAGTTTGATTAATGCCATTGGAACTGATATACTATTTTACGATCAGAGTAGTGCTAGGTACCCCAAATTGGTACCCAAAAAATGCTCCCAAATGATGTGGCATTGATGAGTTGGATGTATGGAAAATTTTAATTGGTGGGATTTATATGGCCCTGGCGGGCCCATTGTAATTATAACCATTCAGATAATGACATGTGTATTTTGGGAAAAAATTTGGGTACCAATTTGGGGTACCTAGCATTTTCCTTACGATAAATACTTAACATGAATCGAGCAACTTAAGGATGACCCGATCTGTACCGTTGGATCTCCATGCTTTGTTTCACCAGTATTACCGGGCAAATCGTGATCTCTGTTCGCTTAAGATGGAGTAATTATTAATTCTCATATTAAATTTTAAATATTTTTTATAAAGATATCTTAGAGTGTCCAAATTAAAAAAAAAAAATCTTTTAAATTTGGATCCTCTAAAATAAAACGGATTCAACCCAAAACTCGATAAATTTTTTTGAATAAATTTAAATTTGGATTTGTTAATAAATCATAAAAATATTTAGATTGGGTTTTACAAAATTGAGTCGAACACAACCCTTTGCCTTTCCCTATATAAGACGGGATCGTTTTCTATTTTTTGAAAACCCTATTCTTTCTTTCCAGTCCCAGCCCCCTCCTGAAATTCATATTCTCTTTTCTCCTCGACTCATCTGAGATTATAGAAAAGGGAGGAGACCAAAGAAATCAACTATGGACAAGATATCTGTGGAATTAATCCACAAAATTTTCATAAGGATACCTATAAAATCACTTTTGAAAGCCAGGTGTGTTTCGAAATCATGGTGCAAAATCATCGATAATCCGATTTTCACCCACTTGCAATATAATTGTGGTGAAGTTGAGAAAAACACACTGCTTTTGACAACTTCAGTCCTATCATGGCCAAAAAGCCCAACCTCGTTTTATGCAGCAGTATGCAGCGACGATGAAGAAAACAGGATGATACGTGCAGCAACCGTTCCCATGGTGAAGTTTCACACTGGTAGTCCTTATGGTTCTTGTAACGGGTTGCTGTACTTTGCAGATGACGAAGGAAAGATTGTAGTGTCGAATCCTCTTAGAAGTCAGTTTACTATTCTTCCACCGACACCCGTTAAGAAGTACGGTTGGGAATCATATTACTCTGCAATCGGCTTAGGCTTTGATAGTTCGACCAAGACTTTCAAAATGGTTTTTACTAATTATCAAACAGGATCTACTAATTATCAAACAGGATCTACTCAATTTACAGTAGTCCACACTTTAGGGACGACATCCTGGAGAGAAGTGCCCACTGTTCCGGCTTTTTATTGTGGCAGAATTGATGATCAGTCTGTCTATGTTCATGGGTTTTTGCATTGGATGATTTATCCTTCTTCACAGATAAAGAATGGTCGAGGACGGATTCTGGCGTTTGATGTTAGCAAGGAGACGTTTAAAGTAGTTCCTCATCCCAAACTTAGTTTCGAGAAACACATGGACAGGTACTTCAGGATATTAGATTTTAAAGGAAATTTGGGTATGTTTGATTTCTCTCATGGTACAAAATTTGATTTATGGGTTATGGATTATGAGAAAAAATCATGGAGCAAAGAGTATACTATCGACATTACTATTGTCGGCAAGATTCATGTTGATATTACTAAGGTTAAAGGTCTTTGGAAACAGGATGAAATTTTGTTTGAGTTTTTTAAACAAGATTATAAACGTCGAAATTTTGTGAGGTATTGGAGTTACAGTATGAGGACAGGTAACATAAAAGAGTGTGAAGACCAGAGTTCTGTTGAAGCACAAGTTTTTAGTCTCAAGGGGAGCCTGATTTCCGTCCCTGGCGCCATGGAAGTTTCTTAGTCGGATTTTACGGGTAGATTATCATTTAAATTTAAAATCTGGTATCAGTTGGTTTCTAATGATTTCCTTTTATCTTCAACTCATACTCTTTGTCACTGAAAGTATGTAATGAACAATGTTTATCTTAATTCTAATTTAGCTGTGTGTTTCTATTGCTTTTCCTAATTTATGTTATACTGGTATAACGTTCAAGGGGCCTGATTCCCGTCTCTGGTGCAACCGAGGTTTCTTAGTGGGATTGTATGGGTAGTTAATGTTAGAAACCGTTTCACCCAAAACCTTAAGGTGTTGGGGAAGGCCCTTTTAAGGATCTTATACTCATTTATATTTAACATTCCCCCTCACTCGCAAGCCCACTATTCTCGCAAGCCCACTATGGGGTAACAGCCCACTATGGGGTAAGAGTGGTCACTAGGAGCCCATATTTGGAGCAATACCTTAGTGCCAAATTAAATTGAGAATATTGGGGGTGGTGGGGTTCGAACTTGAGACCTCCACAAACACCAGAGCTCTGATACCATGTTAGAAACCGTTTCACCCAAAACCTTAAGGTGTTGGGGAAGGCCCTTTTAAGGATCTTATACTCATTTATATTTAACAGTTAATAATTTATATTCAAGATCTTGTATCAGTTTAATTCTATTGATTTTCTTTTTTGCTCAACTTATACTCTGTCGCTGAGACTAGGTAAAGAACACTGTTTATCTAATTTCTAATTCTAACTATGTGTTTCAATTGCTTCTCCTAGCAACATTTTTGTCCACAAAGATAATTGGATATAGAACAACACCTTCTGGATCGAATACTAATACACCCCGACACTTAGCATGAGCCATTCTCTTGATTTATTGTATTTTAAAGGCTTAACACCTCTTATTAGATGAATTTGTTAGGTTGTCCCTTCTGTTTAAGACTGCCAATCGCAACCAGATCTTTTAAACTCATCCCAAAAGCACAACTCCACGATCAATTTCAACACAAACATTTTCATAAACAACACTACAACCAATTTTGTGAAAGTCACTTGTTTCAAGTTAAGGTTGGAGATCGGAAAACTACAAGAACAGAAAATTCACAAGTAGTGTATAAATATATATATTTGTATTCAATAATAGCATATTAACATATCTACAAAGAATTGTTATCCTAATCCTATGAACAAGGTCATGCTATAGGTGAGATTTAAAAATCATCAGTCATCCATACTTATTTTCACGTTCTTAACGATCTAGCTCTACTACATACTGTGTCACTCTCGTTGGTTAAGTATGTAATAGCCACTAGGCTTGCTCTTGAGTGAGTTGGGAAGATGTCATTCAGTGTAGGGATGACAAAAAAAATCGATCCGACGGATACCCGATCCAATTCGACCAGATTTGATCTTACCGAATCCGATTTTTTGGATTTGGATTTGGATTTGATTTTTAAACCCGAAAGAGTTTGGATTTGGATATTAGCCATATCCAACCCGATCCAAACCCGAAACCTGAAAATCCGATCCAAACCCGAAACCCGAAAAAAATCCGATATATATATATATATAGTTGGGTTCAGTGGAGACCATGTTTTTTTGGAGTCCACTTTTGTTCTGCATACATTCATCAGCATTTTACATTGCATTTAATAATTTTCTACGATCATCACCAAGATTAGTTAGGGTTTTTTCAACAATATCGTCAAAATCCATTACAAATATACATTATATTGCCCACAATGACAAAATATTGAATTTGCAGAACAAATTTTATATTGCAGAACCAAGTGTTCAATAAAAAAATTCTAAAAATTAATTCAAGATATGTTTAGGCGTGTTTCGAAGCAGTTTACGATCATGTTCAGCAGGAAAACGTTTTTACATTGGTAAAACATTGTTAAATGTGGATGAATATATGCAGAACAAAGGTGGACTCCAGGACTCCACAAAAAACATGGTCTCCACTGAACTTTGTTCTATATATATATATATATATATATATATATATATATATATATATATATATATATATATATATATATATATATATCACTACTAGAAAAACTGCCTTAGACATCGCTTATTAGCCGATGTCTTTTAAAAATCCAAGCGATGTCTTTGCATGCGATGTAAAAAGCAGGGGCCTTAAACATCGCTTTTTAGCCGATGTCTATTATGAACTTTAACATCGGTCCCAGAAGCACACTGATGTTAAAAGCCAACATAGACATCAGTGTATAACCGATGTGAAAGGTAAATGGCGAACTGATGTTAAAAGCCAACATAGACATTGCTTTTTATATTTGTTTTATATATACTGATGTCTACACATTTACATGTTCTATATACACAAAAAATAGCAAAAACAAACCAAGACAATCTAATATAAATAACCAAAACCCAATTATATTACCAAACCAATCAAGTACAACACGGCGAAACCAATACTACATTATCAAATTCATCCCTACTACATTCTGATACCAAAAGACATAACGAAAGTACTAAAACAAAATAACTAGCTAGTGTCATAAACATAAGTCTAGCACTCGTAGCTCTTTTTTAACATTGGATGTAGCTTGGAACTTCTTTTTTTGCAGAAGGGGATGCCTTGTTTCTGTATGAACCAACCAGCCCTCTTAGACATTAAACGGCTTCTATACTCTCTATGACCGAGCCAATTTGCTTCACCTGTGAGCAAAGAAGTGAAAGAAAAATAGAAAAATAGAAGATTGCGGTGTTATTGATAGTATTTGCTCGAGGCCTACAACAATAGATAAAGCAAGAAAATTTCATGTATTCTATTTCATTTCTCTGTGTATAGTAGTTTATCCATGTACAATACAGAAATGGGGGTAATCATGAATTAAAAATTGCCTTTAACATATATCATCTTTATTTCAACAAGTATGATGTCTTAAAAGCTCCCCTATTCTGTTGATGGTCGCCTCAAATAATAATGTAAGCTATTAGCAAGAACATGCCAGTTTCATATAGTTATGTAAGCATGTAAAGATTATATTCTTGAAACATTATCCATGATCATATTAGCAGATTTAGTTAATTGAACGTATGTTTAAACAAATAACATTATAAGATCTTTTACCTGTTGAAGAGGTTTGATGAGGGGTTTGTTTCTGTAGTTGACATGAAATGTTGCCTTGGCCAACAAACCCTGAATTAAAATGGAAGACATCTGTGAAAAGAGCACAACAGCCAAAATGCAAATGCGTAAACTAGATAACAGGAGCAGGATATTACCTCTGTATCAAACTCTCCTGATACAACATTAACATTAATGTTAGTGATGATCCTCACAAGGTCCACAAGTAAACCAGGGCGATCTACTGTCTCAACATATAGCAAGCTGCAAAATTATGGAAATTTTCTGTGTTCTTCTCTCATCATTGTTCAAGTACACTGATATGCATGACAAACCAAACCTTAATGTCAACCTTAAGAATATAAGTCGAGCTTACTTGGGAATTATGGGATGGTTAATTCCCATTACACTAAGAGGTATGTACGATATAGTACAGGCAAATACCTTCGTTCAGGGCCATCGTCCTTAACTCTGATGCGAGTTGCAATATCAATATCAACCTGAATGTTACAATAGAAAAAGCATAATATACATAAAAAATATGAATACATCTCATCCGGAAATATGAATATAGAATTTTAGATAGGCAGAAATGTGGGGTTTTGAATTAAATTTGGTTAGTTGGATCTTGAAAGCATTTAATCTTATTGAATTATTGTCAATATAAGTATACTGGCCTTTTAAATCTAAGCAAGGTCATACACGTATGCTTCTTCTAGAATTCAATATAATTTGTCATTGCATATCATTATCTGTAAGTTGTAGACATGCAATCCTTTTGCTAATTATTATACGACATCCCACAGTGAAATGTACTTCTAATTCTAGAACTATGTGCATGCTTCTGGTACCTGTTCACTTGATGGCAAAACTCCGAAGGCAGCACTCATTGCTAATTGCCCAATGGATTCCTGTAATGAGTATTGAATATATCTAAACTTAAACACGATAGAAGTTAATCGCATACGAGATTCTACTTTTGTTCATAAAAAAGTCTAATTGTTGTTAAATTTAGAATCTAAATGAAATTTTATGTAAGATTCTGTGGTGTTCTTTCTTGTAAATGTATAACTAGTCATGCTTCGACAGATATAAAATCAGAGTTTCGACTTTAGATATAAGAGGTCTGCTTCAGCAATTCCAGTTGTCCATTACAAACCAACGATTAAAAACTGATATAATCATTTAATACTTGAAATCACTTTTCTCATATCAAGTTTATGACTGAAAGCTACAAATATACAGTTCAAGAACCAGACCTTAGGAAAGGTTCATAAGCTGCACTTTCAACAGAATTGTCATGGAATAATCTGGCACGTGCAGGGTTTTCTGCAAATAGCATAAACTGAGATTATAAAATCTTTTATGTACTAAATCTAAAATTAGTATTCACCACATTTACCTGCTAGCATTTCATCAATCAAAGTCAGAACATATACATTATCAATGAGACTGCCAAGAAGCAAGGTCCCATTGTAGTCCACTTTCTCAAAATTTAATGGACCTGCAGTTAAACTTTATACATTATCAATGAGACTGCCAAGAAGCGATATCAGCTAATTGAATAACTTGAACAAAATCTATAAATAATATATGAGATTATAGACTAGTGTGGCCAATTAATTCCATATGTGGAGTAATTTAGAGAAAACAGAGTGATTGATGTAAGTTTGTGAGAAAAAAATATTCAAAATTTATGTTCCTTCATCTTATGTTCTTAATCTCTTCTACTTCAAATTTAAATCATAATTTTAATCTATTAATTTCTGCCTCATTCCATTAATTCCCAACCAGACAACGCACTGATAGGATCTGGAACTTGACTAATATGAAAAAAAGAGCTCAACTCGCAGAACAATAAAATCTAATAACAGAAATTACAACTATTATAGGCATACCTATTTCGTAAGAAAGAGCAAAGAAGGAAGAACAGCCAGGGCCTCCTAAAAGCCAAATAATAAGAGGGTCCTTACTTGGATTTCTCTCGGACTTAACAAAATAATAGAACAACTGCACATCTTCATTTTCATCCATCCCCACATACCTAACAATACAAACACCTCTCAAACAAGCATATTACCCAAACAAGAGAGCAATTACCCAAACAAGCATATTACCCAAACAAAAGAGCAATTAACACAAATAAAATTAGGGTTTTAAGTTTAAAAAAACCCCAAATTAAAATTAATCCCAAGTAATTCGAGATTACATACACATTCAAGCTTAGCCACTTACCAAATCAACCATGCGAGCTTTAAATAATGAGCTTCGAGTAGTGAATTGAACAAAAATCGAGCTTCGAAGATTCCGGTTGCATAGCTTCAAGATTCCGGTTACGAGCTTTGGAGATTTCGGTTATGAGCATCGAGTGTGAGCCTTCGAGCTGTGAGATCCCGGATCTGTGAGTATCGCGAGAACGAGAGAGAGAGCTGTGAGAGATTTATGGTTCTGAGAGAGAGAGAGAGAGAGAGAGAGAGGGGTTAGTCGCGAGAGAGAGACGAGAGATTTTGTTTTTATGATTTTGATTTTGTCTTAAAATTGATAAGGGGAGGGGGGGAATTGATTTTGTGTAATTGCTGGGAGGGGGAACAAAAATTGGCTAAGGCGGGCTAATAATTTTGTGCAGGGGGAAAACAAATTATTATAAGGGGGAAAATTTGAGGGGCGCGTAAATTATTTTTAAAAGGGTTTAGACATCACTTACTTAATTTATTGATGTCCTGCAAATTTCATTTTTTTTAAAAGAAGGTATTAGACATCGCTTTCCTTATTGACTGATGTAAAGTTTCTAAAAAGACATCACTTTCTTAACAAGTGATGT
This sequence comes from Kitagawia praeruptora, assembly GCA_037693485.1. NCBI lineage: Eukaryota > Viridiplantae > Streptophyta > Magnoliopsida > Apiales > Apiaceae > Kitagawia > Kitagawia praeruptora. The sequence continues at coordinate 25,188,185 of CM075352.1, read as the reverse complement.
AAAAAACTGTTTTAACATCAGTGATTTTTCCGATTGATGTCTAATGTGCGATGTCTTTTGCTGTTTTTCTAGTAGTGTATATATATATGGAGTAAGGATCTAGGGAAAACCTCGTTTAATGGAAAACTTAGAAAACTAAATCGAAATATAGCATATATGGTATGCAAACTAATCGTTGGGAGATGAAGAAAAATGTGGTGAGATTAGATTTAAAAAAAATATCACCGATTGACGGGAAAAATCAAATTAAAAATAGAGGGGATTAGGTGTGATTCCGTGTGTGAGGGTGTATTTGATTAGTGTGTGGGTGCCCCTGGCGGGGCCATTGATCTTAATACATCTAATGGCTAGGATTAGTACCTTAGTTTTCTTCAAAAAATAAGTTCTATTTTGAGCACTTGCCTATATGTATGTATGTATATATATATATATATATATATATATATTATAATTTATTCCTTAAAAATAAATACACGTTACTTAGTTACACTAGGCCCAGCCCATTTACACTAAACCTAATCACTAATACTCAATACTCACGAATTTAGGAGCTACTGCTAGTCTACACTTTGTCTCTGTATTTTCATTTTTATGTCCCTGGATATTTAGAGTGGTGTAACTTGGACTTATTTATTTTTATGTCTCTGCAATCTAAATATTTATTTATAATTGTAATTTTTATGAAATTTAGCTTTAAAAAAATATTACTACTTATTTACAAGAATTCAAAATTCGGGTTTGGATAAACCCGAACCCGATCCAAACCCGATGGATCGGGTTTGGATTTTGAATTTCCAAATCCAATTGGATTTGGATCGGGTTTGGATTTGGATTAAAAATTCGGGTTTGGATTTGAATATCACAGATATCCAACCCGATTCAACCCGTTACCTTCCCTAATTCAGTGCAAGGAAGGGTGTCGTTGTAATTATTTGTGTCACGTGTTTAGTTATTAGCAGTAAACTATTAATGGATTCTGGATTCAAACTGAAGATAGAGGGCTTGAGGATACTCCCTCCGTCCCGGCCAATTCTTTACATGGGGATTGGGCACGGTGACCAAGGATAGTGGGTGTAATATTGTTAAAATAAATGAAGTAGTGGGTATAATAGTGATTTTATTGTTAAAATAAGTGAAGTAGTGGGTGTAATAGTGTAAAGTGTTGAAAAAGTTAAGTGAAGTAGTGGATATAGTAATGTATTTTATTATTAAAAGTTACTATTTTTGGTAATGTAAAGAATTGGTGGGACGTCCCAAAAAGGAAATTGTAAAGAAATGGATGGGACAGAAGGAGTATTAATTATCATTTGAATGGCTTGTCTCTTTAGACGGCTGATCACTGATGTACATATATTAATTTTTTGCCCAAGTTGAGGTGTATCTTTCATCATTTTCACGGAAATGAACATACGGGCCGAAAATTGAGACCTGCTTCCAGATGTTAGGAATCTGCCCGATTTCCTGCGAATGCGGAAACGATTTGGTAAATATCTGTGCTTAGATCCCACAAATATACGTGATAGTAATGAAGCAACAAACCAACAATACAGTAAAAGAGACAAGAGATTTAACGTGGTTCGGCCCAGCCTACATCCACAAGAACAACAACTTCACACTAGAAAGAGATTACAATATTCGGGTATCCGCCCCCTTGAATTTCATACAAAAATTCAGCCCTACAATACCTATTATGTATATCCCCAACTCACTGAAGTGTTTATCTCAAAACCTCCCCCTATCACTGTTTCCCGACAATCTTTCCTTCTCTCCCTCTCCCAACCCGGACAGTGCCACACAACCTGATAGAAAGACCCCTGCAGCGGGACCACCTCCGATGGCTGCAGTCAAACCCAAGTACCCTAAGGAATAGTTTAGGCACGAGGACCTTCTATCCCGACACTTCCTGAAAGCGGGCTAAACCGGCTCTCCTACTAGACGGACTATCTAGCAGCTATAGAGAGAGAAGAGAGAATTTTGGTGTAATGTTACTAATGAAGGGGGAGGGGTATATATAAGAGGAAATATGTAGTAGGTGGGGAGGGGTTGGTGAAAGAAGAGTTGGTGAAAGAAAAACAGTCGGCTGTTGCCTAACAATCTCCCCCTCTTTCCAAACTCATAGCTCTTCACTTGCAATCCATACATGCACCCTGTTGACACAACTCCAACTTTTCCTTGATCCGTATCATCCCTACGACAAAACTCCCCCCGAGTCCAAGACTCCAAACTATACCCTAGTTTGCACATTCATTCTCGAATGCCCACTTGCTATACACACAAGTGTACCATTGACCTCTATTTGTCCAACTACATACATGTGAAGCAATCTGTTGTATACACACATACTCACTTGATTCACGTCGGCCAATCCCATATGTAGTCCATCACACACGCAAGTGTGACCATCACACACACAAGTGTGACCATCGATCTTTTATTTACTCCCCAACTGCATATCAAACAAATCAATGTGTTGCATGGTTCACTGCTCACTTGATTCGTGTTGATCGATGCCCATATGCAGCTGCAACACACCAACTACTCGTTGATGTCGTGGAAGCCCTTCGACCAAGCATCCATCCTAGCAGTCTTTGCACCATCGTCTAGACTGGAAGGCAATACAACCGCAACAGTATCCTTCAAGTCAATCTTCCCTCGTGCACGAGATAACCAGATTTTCGAAGTTCCAGTACGTTCTGGCCACGTTCTAATCAGACGATATATTCCCCCACGTAGCTCTCCCTTCATCCGAACCACACGGCCTCTTTTGATATTCATAGCTCCCCCTACTACAGAGCATCTGTAGCCTTCTGAAGCTAATCGACCGATAGATATTAGATTCTTCCTCAGCTTAGGCACATATCTTACCCCGTTCAAGCTGCGAACTATTCCATCGAACATTTTGATTTTCACAATTCCAATCCCCTTGATCTTACAAGTAGATCCATCAGCCAAAGAAACTGTTTCATTGTATCTTGGAATTTGTCAAAATGCCCCCTCTCGAAACATACATGTTAAGATGACCCTGAGTCTAATATCCATTCTCCTGGAGAACTAGTACCTCGATTGAAGACGGTGCAAACATCTTCACAATCGAGAGTAACCACAGCCAATGATGCATCTGGATCCTTCTTATTAAGCGGACAATTCGGCCTAATATGACCCCATTCCTTGCAACCAAAGCACTGCATGCCCTTTTCACTGTATCTGGATTTACCCCTGCTATTGGTAGATCCTCTCACAGCACCCCTTCCTCTATTATTTTGACTACGCAAAGCAAAAACTGTCATTCCGTCCTTGTCACCATCCTGGTTCTTCCTTCCAGCATTTGACAAAAGTGTTGACTGAACCTCCTCCATTTTTAACGTGTCATTTCCGTACAAAGTGGTTGTGACCAAATGATCGAATGACTCCGGAAGCGAAGTAAGAAGAATAAGGGCCTTATCTTATTCCTCCAATTTTACATCAACCTTTTCAAGTTGATCAACAATACCATTAAACACATTCATGTGCTCAATAACATTGCCTTGAGATGCCATCTTCAGCTTGTATAACTCGCGCTTCAGATTTAACTTTGTAGTCAAGTTCTTCCCAAGATACAATGTCTCCAACTTTGACCATAATTCCTTCGGCGTGCTTTCGTCAACAACATTATTGATAATGTTATCAGCAATGCATAGCCTGATGGTACTCATGCATTGCGACTCAGCATCCTCCCAATCTTCATCGCTCATCTTTGTTGGTTTTCCCTCCTTCCCCTTCAAAGACCTTGCTAGCTTCTGTTGGGTTAGGATATACTTTACCCTTCTCTGCCAAAGAGTAAAACTTCCTTTACCATCATATAGAGTCACCTTGAATCCTCCAATACTTGCCATGATATCCGTTTACACACACAAACCAATCCAAACAACTAAATCAATTGGCCAGGTAAGTGTAAGAAACAATGGGAGCACTTCCGTCAAAACGGCGCCAAATTAGACAACCACTTTTCTTAACGACTTTCCTTCGGCACCAATAATTTAGACACAACTAGCTCTGATGCCAACTGTTAGGAATCTGCCCGATTCCCTGCGAATGCGGAAGCGATTTGGTAAATATGTGTGCTTAGATCCCACAAATATATGTGATAGTAATGAAGCAACAAACCAACAATACAATAAAAGAGACAAGAGATTTAACGTGGTTCGACCCAGCCTACATCCACAAGAGCAACAACTTCACACTAGATAAAAGAGATTACAATATCCGGGTATCCGGCCCCTTGAATTTCATACAAAAATTCAGCCCTACAATACCTATTATGTATATCATGTTGAAATCTAAATGTAAACACATTGTTAAAGTCACCATAGTTGGCTAGCTCATGTTCACAAAGTCAGCATAGTTGGCTAGCTACCTTAGGAACAGATTCTTTTACACACTTTGTTCTTCTATAAATTAGGAATTACTCATGTAATATCATTAAGCTAAATATTTCAAAGCAATACAAGAGTTCTTTGTTTGTCTCTTAAATTTATTTTTTTTACATGAGTAAGAACTAATATATAGAGATTACAAAGCACAAAAAGTCTATGGTTGTTCAACAACCATACTCACCAACCATACTAACCAACCATAGTGACATCATTGCTTAGGTGAGTATGATGTGCTTAGGTGATTATGATGTATATGTTTTAACACAGATATTCAGCTAAAATATTGATTGGCATTTAGTGAGCCGCACACAAACTCAGAAAGGTATGATGTTGCTATCCATTTTTTAGGATGATGTTCTATTCTTCAACTATTCAGCATGGCAGGAAACTCTGCGATGAAATATTATCTTGTTGGACGTTGGTCACAATGTACTTCTTGCTCATGCAACTGGCACGGATGTTTACAGGGATAATTACAAAATTTACACCGTACCGCAGAAACTTTCCGCGGTACGGGATAATTACAAAAATACCCCCTGTTTTCAAATTAAAAATCTACTGTTCACCGTACCGCAAAAACTTTCTGCAATACGTGAACAGTAAGGGCATTTTTGTAATTTCTCCATACCGCGGAAAGTTTCTGTGGTACGGTGTAATTTTTTTAAATCAGGACCGTTGGATCGTTGATCCAACGATCCAGAAGCCATATGTTGTGAAACAGTTCCCTAGCAAATGTTTGTTAGGGAACGGACCCCTATTGTAAATGCATACTGTTGCTGCATATGTTTGGCAAATAGTTTAGGGGGTGTTTGGGGAAACTTTTTTCCAGAATAAGTCAACTTATTTTAAGACAAAGTTAGAGATTCCTAACTTTTTTCTGAAAAAAATTAACTTATTTTGAAACTTATAGAATCTCAAACATACATTAAATACTTGTATAATTTTTTTTTTATCAAAATATGAAATTTTTACCCGAAAATAAGTCCATAAGTACTTAAAAAAATGTGAGGCAAACACCCCCTTTTAGTTATACTAGCTTATAGCCCTTAGGCACGGGTTATTTTAAATACTTTTAAAATTATATAATCTATTATATATCTAATACACCAACATGGGGTTTTCCTGAGCAAATTAATTCCTAGGCTCGGTTCCTCCGAACCTCACTCCGAACCTAATTCCAATTATTTGTAAAAAATATTGTTATATAGAGGATTCGAACCCATGACCTTGGGAACTAATTTCACTACCATAACCAATTGATTTATCTTAACATTTGAGTCTATATTAAAAATCATTAACTACATACATAAATATTTGTATAATGTATAATCCCAATAATTATACATACATAAACACATACATACATACATACGTACATAATTATTAATTATATACATGCATACACGCATACATACATACATACATACATTACATACATAATTATTAATTATACATACACATACATAAATAATTATACATGCATATATACATACACACATACATACATGCATACATACATACATACATACATACGTACATAATTATTAATTATACGTGCATACCTACTATATACATACATACATACATACATTTATGTTGTACAATCTATTAATATTTCATTATTTGTAATATATTAATTGTTGTATAATTAATATGCATATTTATATATACATACACATGTACAAACATAAATACATACATATTTAAATTTACGTGGATACATAATAATATACTATAATATTATATACATACATACATACTATATAACATGCATACATACATACATACATACATACAAACATACATACATATATACATACATACATACATACGTACATACATACATACATATATACATACAACATAACTATTAATTATACATGCATACGTACATACATACATACATGCATGCATGCATACATACATACATATAATGTATACATACATTTATGTTGTATAATCTATTAATATTTCATTATTTGTAATCTATTAATTATTGTATATTTAATATGCATATTTAAACATACATACATACATATACTATAATATTATATACATATATACATACATACTATATAGCATACATACATACATACATACATACATACATACATACATTTTTGTTGTGTAATCTATTAATATTTCATTATTTGTAATATATTAATTACTGTATAATTAATATTCATATTTATACATACATACACTTGTACAAACATAAATACATATATAAATTTATGTGGATATGTTATAATTACTATAATATTCACTAATCACTAACATATACCATATCTTATTAATCATTTTAGATCTATTGTAATTATTTACGAATTAAATATTATAAAAAATATCCCAATACAAAAAAAGAACCTTCATCCGTATATAAGTATAATAGAAACTTGTATTAACATTAACTATCATAAAACTCTTCAATCACATCTTTAATACGTAAACGCACAAAACAATATAACACACACACACACACATATAAATGGGTGGTTCCATGAGCAAATTTATTCATATAAAAAGTCATATTTACCCCCTACTAATTATATCTATGTTATATTTCCGGGGGTATTGCAACACCAACATATTTATTACATAATAATAACTCATATGGACTAATATGTATTTATTATTATGTAATTAATATTTGTATGTATCTCTGTATCCATCCATGTTAACTCTATATATTTATATTTCGAAGTACGGTTTTGATTATATCATTGACCAATTTATTAAATATAGTTCAAGTTTTTTTGAAGAAAACAAAACATAGCGTAAAATATAAAATAGATTTAATTTAACCAGAATTATAATTTGCATGTCACGATCGGGTATTGCATAAATTCTATTTACTCATAACAATTGTTGCGAAAATATCAACAATTCAATCCTACGTGATTACGCATAATACATAAATATTTGTAATCTAGAGCATGCCCGTGCCTTGCACGGGCTACGAAGCTAGTTAAACAAAATAGAGTATAATAATTTATTATGGATATAATTTAACTTTGTAATATTAATTACTAAATTATTAGTAATAATAATAATTATTTAATAAATGATATCTATTGTTTAAAATTAATAATATAAAATCTTTTTTTTGCCGAAAAATAAAGTAGATTTCATTTAATAGAAACAAAAACAATCGGGACAAACCCCCGACTGCCGATACAACCAGGTTGGAAAAAAAATAACAGAATAAAATAATTAGCTGATTTGTTTCCTGATCGTTTAACACACAAAATTTAAGAATTCTTGAAGCTAAAAATGAAATAGAAGACATCCTAAACGATCCAAATTGCACTAATATCCCTGAAAAAAGCGATATCACAATTGATCGTATCACATAAAAAACCGTTGTTAGCCCATTGTTCAGAAGCCCCAATTACATAAAAATTGAGGTTAGAGGAACGACACCCCAACTATCTACATGCCGGATACCAACTATAGACATGCCGAAAGAGGAAACCCTCAAAGGCTGAACAATCTTTGGTTGTGAATGGTGAGCTCTTGAAATAATCATCATCGTCCCAGCATCGATGCGGGCATTCCAGATCCCCAAAGACATCAACGAAATCATTCTCAACAGATCCAACACCTAACAAAATCAAACATAATTAATCAAAAACATAATAAACACCCCAAGAGGAGAGACAAACAACCACTCCAAAAGGAGAGACACACGAACACCCAAAAAATTGGGTTTTATTAAAAAAATCAATGAAAGAAAGAAACAGGGAAAAAGGCCTCCGACCGACCGGTGGAGGAGCCACCACCGGAGGGTGACTAAAGGACAACAATAAAGTAAGCGGCTACAACCAGATCTGGAGAGAGAGTTTTGTTAGGGTCTCAGTTAATGAATAATATAAAATCTTAATGTAAATTTGTTGTCGACGGAATTCGAAACTTGGATGTTTAGAAGAGGGATTTAAATATAGAATATTCTTTATTATTAGATCTAACAGTTATCATCTATTTAATTACTAAATATCTAACGGTCACTATTCTTTTAAATTGTTTAACCAAATTATATCCTAATTTGCTTATTATATATTTGTATAGACTAGCTTATAACCCGTGCAAAGCACGTGTTGCTTTAAAAATTTTAGAACTTTTTTATAGTTGCACTAGTTATTTTAATTTTTTTTAATTTGTTTATAGTGTAGTAAAGAATTTGAATTTGCGCATAATAATTTTTATTAAATGTAAATTAATATGTACGTTGTTAGCGGGAATCGAACCTTAAACCTCTGTATATAACAACTTTTGATATTGTTTTATTTAATGATCATGATCTATTTGAGTTAAAGATCTAACGGTTATGAATTGTTTGGTTAACCAAACTATAAATTACAAAAAATCTCTAGTTTGCTTATAATAATATAGTATAGATATAGATTTGAGTTGTACCACTTTATGTAATTGTCTAATAGAAATTTCAATTAATAGTTTAGTATGTAATAGCCACTAGGCGGTTAATTTTATTAATTTAACTAGCTAGGTGATAACCGGTGCTAAATATGGTCCCGGAATAATTAAATTTATTTTATTATTTAATATAAAAATCAAAGTTTAGAAGATAAATTAATATTTCATAGAATTATTTTCTTCCAAAAATATACATCATAGAATTATAAAAATACAATTAAAAAAGTTTAAAAGAATTACATTATTTATGTTACTTAGTAGGTTATAATTGTTGATACTATATCATGACTTGGGTATTTTATATCATGGATCGTCAGCAACCCATATTTTATACCATATATGGATCGTCAGCAGCCCATATTATATATCATGCATCGTCAGTAGCCCATGAATATATTTGGATCTCAAGGATACATCGTCAGCAGCCCATAAATGTATTTGGGACTCAAGGACTCCCGCCAATGACTAAGGCGGTGGCAATCAGCAGAAGGATCTAGAATCCTAAAAAAATAACTTGCCGGCAACGCATAAAGATAACTTGTCGCCAACGCGTAAAGATAACTTGTCGCCAACGCATCATAGATGGGTTGGGCCTAATACAAATCATAACCAAAATTAAATAGAACTACGTGGACTTGATCCCTATAAATAGGGTGCGTAGGCACCTTGATGAGGGACCGAAAATCATTACTGATTGACATACTCTCAACAGCAGTCCCAAAAACCCCAAAACCCTAGTTGTGTTCTTATTATTAATACCTTTTCTTCTTATATTCTCTATCCGAATACTCGATACAAATTTAATATTGAAGTTTAGTCCTTGACAAAAATTGGCTTCAACATTTGGCACCATCTGTGGGACACGTTTAGAGTAAAAGGAAGAAAAATTCAATGGCTCGCCAAATAACTTACCAGACTCCTCTTCGTACTTTCAATCCATTCGACAACTTTATCGTCGGTGAAACTTCTCAACAGGTCGGATCCACCATCAACCAAATCGTCATTGACAACGATGATCGCGAAGTTCATCTGAACAGAGATTCTCATGAAGGTCACCATCAACAAAACGAACAACGACCTCCAGTCAAAGATACTGTTAGAAAATGGAGGTTTTAGAGCATAATGATTTTATGTTCTTGATGTTAATTCCGGATTTTAACGATTGGAAATTGTTCCTAGATATGGGAACTTAAATTTTCATACATGGGTCTAAGTAATTTTCTTGGTGAAACCCATAGAGAAATGGAGTTGAAGTTAGTAGCTTGAATAAGCTTGAAATGAGAATGTGTATTTGTCCCACATTGAAATAAATAAAGGGGGTTGTTGGCTTTATATAGAATCACACACATGGGTAGTGTACAACTACTAAGGTGTATGATGGTGCATGGTGTTACTGTGTGCTCCACGCGCATACACACACGCGCGCGCCGCCGCCGCCCGCCTCGCCACGTCACGTCTCGACTCGACTCGGGTCGGGTCGGGTCGGCTCGGTCGAAGGGCGATTTGGGCGAATGTATCGGCGTCTCGCGTACGCGAGGCGACCTGGGCGAGGAATTTTATTGCATGGATTATTGATTTATTTTAATATTATAAACATGCTGTCAAGAGTTGGATTGAAAGTCCTGTAAACTCTCGAGAGCTAGACTGTGCTGTCATAACAAGGTTGCTGTCAGGAAGGTGAAAACTTGCTGTCAAAAACAAGGTTGTTGTCAAGAAGGTAAAACTTGCTGTCAAAAACAAGGTTGCTATCAGAAAGTAAACATACTGTCAGGAACAAGGTTGCTGTCAGAAAGTAAACATACTGTCAAGTTCAAACTGATGACAGTTACTTTAAAGGTACTGTCGGGTCTTGTTGACAGTAACTTCTGCGTGGTTTTGACAGCAGAGTCTGAGCGTTTATTCTATTAATGAGAAATCATGGATGGGTCAAATATAATGTAACAGTTACGATTTAATTAATATAAATCAGCCGTTTTATATTATTAAATCAGCCGTTTTGCTATATTAATTGTAAATCAGCAGTTACAATATTAATTGGGTGGCATCAGTTACGTTTGGCCTCTCCTATAAAAAGAGAGCTAAGCTACTGATTGTTTATATACTGAATATACAGACCACACCCTACATTCTCTTCATTTCTCTATACTCTCTGTTATCCTCCTGCTATAGTTCTTTTACTTAAGGTTTTTCGGCGAACTGAGGTGCTAGTCGAAGTTGGGTTATCTGGTTGCTGTGATCATATAACTCGGAGCTGTTTTATCCTGGAAGAATATTGCCAGCATCCTGACACAGTGTAAGTGGGGGCAATTATCTCTTCAAGAACAGTCAGGACTTCTTGCAAATCCTGACGACTCAGCTATTTTCATTCTTGTTTGATATACTGATATAGCTATGGCTACTGGTATGTCTTCTGTCTTTCCTTTGTTCTTTCAGTTACTGATATGCATGTGTTATACCTTCGTGTTTTGTTTCGTTAATTGTTTGCTTGGCCTTGGCTTGTTAAATACGATATATAACTGCCTCTATGTTGCTATTTTAGTCATTATTTCCAACATTCTTGAAGAGATAATTTGTTATATAGTATTTAGCATAATGGTTAACGAGAGTGAAATTCCTGCTAGTGGTAGTTCGGTTGCATCTGCTGGAGTCATTGATTGGACCACTTAAAGTTTTCCACAACCGGTTGAATTAACTGGCTTGCCAGAAAAATTCAATGGGGGCGTTGGCTTTTCTCGTTGGCAGAAAAGGATGAAATTGTGGTTGACTGTAAAGGGTCTATGGCCTGTCGTGGAATATGAGAAGCCGGTTCTAGATCAAGAGAAGGCTGAATCAGTTAAGGGTTTTGCGAAGTGGGCTGAGAAGGATGGGGTTGCTAGGGCAACAATTCTGGGTGCTCTAACCAACACATTGTTTGATGTGTACTCCTCTGATGCCTACACCGCAAAACTCTTATGGGAGAAGCTGGACCAGACACATAATACTGACTCACAAGGTCTGGAAAAGTATTCTGTGGCTAGGTTCCTTGATTTCAAGCTGGTGGACAATAAGTCCATGACTGAGCAAGTGCATGAATTCGAGATGATAGTGCATGCTTTGAAGGAGTCTGGAATGGACCTCCCCGAAAAGTTTAAGGTGATGAGTGTGATTGAAAAGCTTCCAAAGTCTTGGGAAGAGTTCTCTCTCTCCCTGAAAAGACAGAAAGGAGAGATCACCTGGACCACCTTATGCTGGACATCTCGGTGCAAGAACAACATAAGTCCAAACAGGGACATGTGATGCCAACTGAGCATGGAAGTTCGAAGGTAAATGTAGCAACTGTAGGACAGAAAAGGAAGGCTGTCTCTAAGAAGGGTAATAGTAATAAACCTAGGAATGACAAGGATAAGACCAAGAAACCAAAGGCAAACAAACCATGTTGGTCTTGTGGGCAGTTTGGGCACTGGAGTAAGGACTGCCCTACAAAGAAAGAAAAGAAAGCCGAGGCGGTAGCTCAAGCGAATGCTGTGCTTGGAACCTCAACTGGGCCTGTAGCGAACATGGTTGTTGGTGAGGCTTTGGCTTCTGAAACCAATGAAGACCGGTATGTTACCTACAACCCTGTACTATTTTCCACTTATCTGTCAAATGAATGGTTGATTGATACTGGAGCTAATGTGCATATTTGTGCTGACATTAGTTTATTTGTATCTTATCAACAGAGTCATAGCTTGACAGTGACGATGGGGAACGCAAGTGCTGCTCAAGTACATTGAATAGGAAACGTGGACTTGAAGTTTCCTTCGGGTCGTGTTCTATCCCTGACGAGAGTGCATCATGTTCCTGACATGCATAGAAATATAATAAGTGGTAGCTGTTTAGTAGCTAATGGCTTTGAAGTCTCTCTCAAATGTAATAAAGTAGTTCTTACTCATACTGGTACATTTTTTGGCAAGGGTTACTTGTCAAATGGTTTGTTTGTAATAAATGCTGAGCCCATTTTGGGTGCTTTAAATAAGATTACTCTTTCTGTTAACTATGTTGAATCTTCAGATTTATGGCATGCTAGACTTGGTCACTTAAATTTTGGTGCTCTTAAAAATATGATGAACTTAGAGTTGATTCCAAGACATACCATAGAAAAGAATTCTAATGTGTCTGCTAAACAAATAAGGAAACCTTTTCATAATATTGTTAGGGATTCAGACTTGTTAGATTTAGTACACACTGATATTTGTGAATTTGGTGGTGTGTTGACTAAGGACCATTTTAGATACTTCATTACCTTTATAGATGATAGTAGTAGATACTGTTATGTTTATTTACTTAGACATAAGGATGAAGAACTTAGTAAATTCATTATATATAAAACTGAAGTAGAAAAACAAACTAGTAAGGTACTTAAACGGTTGAGATCTGATAGAGGTGGTGAGTATACGAGTAACGCTTTTAATGAATTTTGTGCAAACAATGGTATAGTTCATGAAGTTACCCCACCATACACACCTGAGTCTAATGGGGTTGCTGAGCAAAAGAACAGAACATTTAAAGATATGATTAATAGTATGCTTATTAATTCTGGGTTGCCTAAATACATGTGGGGAGAAGCTTTGAATACGGCTTGCCATATTCTGAATAGAGTTCCTCTGAAACACATGGATAAGACACCCTATGAGTTATGGAAGAGCAAGAAGACTAGTCTTAAGTATCTTCGTGTGTGGGGGTGCCTTGCTAAGGTACTTGTCCCTGAACACAAGAGAAAGAAACTAGGTCCGAAGACTGTTGATTGTATCTTTCTAGGCTATCTTGAGACCACTACAGCTATGAGATTTTTAGTATTAAAATCTGACATAGATGGTATAGTGGCAAACACGATAGTTGAGTTTCGTGATGCTACATTCTTTGAGGATGTTTACCCTATGAAGACTGGTATGCCTCAAAATACTTCTACTGAAGATCCTACTCACACATCAAGTTCTATTCCTGATAATGTGGAAAAGATGACAAATGTGGGAGTGGAACCTAGTAGTAGCTCTACTCCTAAGGAGGTAGAGGAACCACGAAGGAGTAAGCGTGCAAAGGTGGTCAAGGATTTTGGAAGTGATTTTATCACTTACAATGTCGAGGACGAACCTTTAACTTTCCGACAAGCTATGGATTCTTCAGAGTCTAGGCATTGGAAGGGCGCCATAAAGAGTGAAATTGACTCTATTGTTTCTAACGGAACATGGGAGTTAGTTGATCTCCCTCCTGGGTGTTCTACTATCGGGTGCAGATGTATCTTTAAAAGGAAGTTGAACCCTGACGGCTCAATAGATAAGTACAAAGCTAGACTGGTAGCTAAGGGTTTTAAGCAAAAGGAGGGCATTGATTACTTTGACACATACTCTCCAGTAGCTAGAATGACAACAATCTGAATGCTTGTAGCATTGGCTTCTGTACATGGTCTTATAATCCATCAAATGGATGTAAAGACAGCTTTTCTTCATGGTGAACTTGAAGAAGAGATTTATATGGATCAGCCTGAGGGATTTGTTGCATCTGGTAACGAAAGGAAAGTATGTAAGTTGATCAAATCCATCTATGGCTTGAAACAAGCTCTAGGGATTGGCATAAAAAGTTTGATGAAACTATAGTGCCGTTCAGTTATGATATTAGTGATAGTGACAAGTGTGTCTACACCAAAGTTAAAGGTAGTGAGTGTGTCATCTTGTGCCTATATGTAGATGACATATTACTGTTTGGAACCAATATTGAGATTATTAACGAGACAAAAGCTTTCTTGAAAAGGCATTTTGAAATGAAGGATATGGGTGAGGCTAGTGTAATTCTTGGTCTCAAGCTGACACAGTCAGCTGAGGGAATAACTTTATCGCAGTCTCATTATATAGAGAAATCTATACTTGAGAAATATGGTTATTCACAGTGTAGAATCGCTAGCTAGTACACCCTATGATCCTAAAGTTGCCATTGTTAAGAATACGTCAGGAGTACCTGTGTCTCAGTTAAGGTATTCTCAGATTATAGGGAGTTTGCAGTATCTTGCTAACTGTACTAGACCAGATATTTAATACTCTGTGTCTAAGTTGGCTAGATATACAAGCTGTCCTAACAAAACTCATTGGGATGCTCTTGATAGAGTACTTAGATATCTGAAAGGCACAATGTACCTTAGTTTACACTATAGGAGATTTCCTGGTGTGCTTGAAGGGTACAGTGATGCAAGTTGGATAGCTAAGAAGTCTGGTTCCAATGGAGTGACTAGATACGTGTTCACCTTAGCAGGTGGAGCAATATCCTGGAAGTCGACCAAACAGACTATAGTAACTCGGTCTACATTTGAGGCTGAGTTATGTGCACTTGATGCCACGGGGACGGAGGCTGAATGGTTACATGGACTTATGTCCACGATACCTGTAGTAAGCAGATCGCTTCCTGCGTTTGCTATTCATTGTGATAGTAAAACAACAATCGATAAGATTAGCAGTGAAAAGTATAATGCTAAAACAAAGAGGCACATCCAAGTTAGACTAAAGTCTATTAGGGGTTTAGTGTCTGATAGGATTATTGTTGTAGAGTTCATAGGAACTCAGAATAATATAGCTGATCCTTTAACTAAAGGATTGGAACCTGCAGTGGTCCTTAAGTCAAGGTTGGGGATGGGGCTGTCAACCCATCATAGTTCATCATCAGTGGGAACCCAATACACATGAGAGGAGATCCCTTGAAGTGTATTCAATGTGGTAATAACAAGCTGTAAGGATGAATTGGTAGTACCTTTGCTACATAGATGATACTGTTTGTATCTGAGTCTATCCCCTGAAAACCTAGAAGGTACTGATACTGCTAGATAGCAAGAGTTATTATAACTCTGAATGGGGTCAAGTCATTCGACGAGATGGTAGCAGTACATCTCTGGAGATGCCCAGCTAAGCAAATGTAATTGTGTGGTCGCAATTAGAGGAAAGGGTTATTCCTTGAAGCATTCGACGAACAGGATCGAGACAAGACCACTAATGTCTCAAAGCCGTAGATTGGCACCATAGCCTTTGACTTGTCGTCGTCTATGGAACATGGTTACACCAAACGGATTAAGATTCAAGGTGAAACATTCCATCTGAATCCGGTAATCATTGAAGTAGGGGACTTAGGAGGGTTCAAACCCGGAAGGGTACCAACTCTGAAAACCGAGTCATGATGAGAAACCTGAAGCATTTCTGTATGGATTTGTGGGGGATTGTTAGAAAATGGAGGTTTTAGAGCATAATGATTTTATGTTCTTGATGTTAATTCCGGATTTTAACGATTGGAAATTGTTCCTAGATATGGGAACTTAAATTTTCATATATGAGTCTAAGTAATTTTCTTGGTGAAACCCATAGAGAAATGGAGTTGAAGTTAGTAGCTTGAATAAGCTTGAAATGAGAATGTGTATTTGTCCCACATTGAAATAAATAAAGGGGGTTGTTGGCTTTATATAGAATCACACACATGGGTAGTGTACAACTACTAAGGTGTATGATGGTGCATGGTGTTACTGTGTGCTCCACGCGCACACACACGCGCGCGCGCTGCCGCCGCCCGCCTCGCCACGTCACGTCTCGACTCGACTCGGGTCGGGTCGGGTCAGGTCGGGTCGGTCGAAGGGCGATTTGGGCGAATGTCTCGGCGTCTCGCGTACGCGAGGCGACCTGGGCGAGGAATTTTATTGCATGGATTATTGATTTATTTTAATATTATAAACATGCTGTCAAGAGTTGGATTGAAAGTCCTGTAAACTCTCGAGAGCTAGACTGTGCTGTCATAACAAGGTTGCTGTCAGGAAGGTGAAAACTTGCTGTCAAAAACAAGGTTGTTGTCAGGAAGGTAAAACTTGCTGTCAAAAACAAGGTTGCTGTCAGAAAGTAAACATACTGTCAGGAACAAGGTTGCTGTCAGAAAGTAAACATACTGTCAAGTTCAAACTGATAACAGTTACTTTAAAGGTACTGTCGGGTCTTGTTGACAGTAACTTCTGCGTGGTTTTGACAGCAGAGTCTGAGCGTTTATTCTATTAATGAGAAATCATGGATGGGTCAAATATAATGTAACAGTTACGATTTAATTAATATAAATCAGCCGTTTTATATTATTAAATCAGCCGTTTTGCTATATTAATTGTAAATCAGCAGTTACAATATTAATTTGGTGGCATCAGTTACGTTTGGCCTCTCCTATAAATAGAGAGCTAAGCTACTGATTGTATATATACTGAATATACAGACCACACCCTACATTCTCTTCATTTCTCTATACTCTCTGTTATCCTCCTGCTATAGTTCTTTTACTTAAGGTTTTTCGGCGAACTGAGGTGCTAGTCGAAGTTGGGTTATCTGGTTGCTGTGATCATATAACTCGGAGCTGTTTTATCCTGGAAGAATATTGCCAGCATCCTGACACAGTGTAAGTGGGGGCAATTATCTCTTCAAGAACAGTCAGGACTTCTTGCAAATCCTGACGACTCAGCTGTTTTCATTCTTGTTTGATATACTGATATATCTATGGCTACTGGTATGTCTTCTGTCTTTCCTTTGTTCTTTCAGTTACTGATATGCATGTGTTATACCTTCGTGTTTTGTTTCGTTAATTGTTTGCTTGGCCTTGGCTTGTTAAATACGATATATAACTGCCTCTATGTTGCTGTTTTAGTCATTATTTCCAACAGATACAAGAACTATCCTCTTGGCATTAAGAGGCAGATCCAATACTCAGGAAAGAGGAGAAAGCACACCCCTAAGAGGAAGAGATCTAGAAGGAGATTTCAATCATGTGTCCGATGACGCAGATCGTGAAGGATCACTTGTAAGAAGGAACGAAGCTCCTAGACTTCGTGATGAAGATATTCAAAGGAGGATGAGAGGGCTTGATGATCGTGAAAAAGAACTCGTTGATGAACTTCATCGCCTTAATCAAAATCTTAGCAGAGGAACACCACCACGTGGTCGATCACCCCATCGTTAGTCATCTTTAGGGGAACGATCACCAAGAAGGAGAAGATCCAGATCAAGGGATCGGCATAATCATAGTGCACCCAGAGGATCCCCACCCCGAGGAAATACTCCACCTCATGATGATGGACGTAGGAACAATAACACAGGAAATAACGGAGGGTATGGAGGTGGACGTGGTAATAATGGCACTATCACCCGAATCGTCATCGACAACGATGGTCGCAAAGTCCTTTTAGGCAGAGCTTCTCATGAGAGTCATCATCATCAAGATGGACAATGACCTTTTATTAGAGATGCAATAAATATCATCATGTCGATAAGAGACCAATCCAACACTTAAAAGATAAATAAAAAGAACTACCCAATAAACATCGGTGACTTCAACATAACTTAGGTGGAGGAACATCCTCACTTGATTGGTCACATCATCATCGACGATCGCGTTCAAGAGAACGATCACCAAAGAGAAGAAGATCTAGAACGAGGGATCAACATCGTCATAGAGCATCCGACGGATCATTTGGATGGTCACCACTTCATGAAGACACTTCACCCCGTTATTATTATGATTATGGAAATAATAGTAAAGGAAACAAGGGAAGCCTTGGTTGTAGACGTGGAAATCGAGAAAACAAGCATAATGGTGGTTATGAAGATGATGAAGACTATTACCATCGTCGGCATAATAATTATGACAAGAAGGATAATGATGATGATCATATGGGTATTTTAACAACCAACAGGATGAAGAAACTCTTTTGCAAGAAAGACTGGAAAAGTTGGAAAGGAAGATCCGGCAAACTCATGCCCAACTAGGAAAGACAATACAAAATTTTGAGTATCCTACGTAATCTCGAAAGATGTTATGCCAATCAACAGATTATCATCGTCATCGTCAGGCAGGTTTAAATTTTATTGTTATGATAGAACTTAGTGGTTTAATTTTGTTATGAATAAAAGCCATTGGGGACTAAAATATTATTGAACCGATATAAGTGTGTCAATGAGGGCTACATGGGGACGAAGAATTTGTTTCGATCTTTGATTTGTGACTCATCATCAAACACTTGGGCATCAAATTTTGAAGAAATATCATGGACCTTGTCAAGCCAGAAAAACTTTACAAGTAGATCTTTATCATCCTAACTTCTTCATCATCAGGATGACAAGCAAGTAGAGGACATAAATCGATCTATCCCAAACATTAATTTACTCTTCATCAATATGTGTAATTCATGTAGGGATGAGAAATAAATTTGCAACAATGATTACTTGGCATCAATGAATTTGTGGAAGTCCTTAATCAGTGATGCATCGTCAGACACCTGAAGAAGAGAAATAATTGATCAATATTGGACTTGTGATCTCTTCACGTTCACACAGAACAACCAATCAAGCCCTGGACTTATGATCAATCGACGATCACATGGGGGCAACAAATTGACTATCCCAGACCAGTGATTCATAATTCTTTCTGAAGAGTGAATTACTTGAGGGCTAGATATTAATCCAACCCAAACAAGTGTTCAACGACGGTCACTTGGGGGCAACGAATTCGTTTTAGTCTTGGACTAGTGACTCATCGTCAAACACTTGGGGGGCAAATCAAATTCTTATCCTAGACTTGTGACCAATCAACGATCATTTGGGGACAACAAATAGACTAGGTCTCAGACTTGTGATCTATTGATGATCACTTGGGGGCCATAAATTATTCCAATATCCTAGACTTATGATCTGTCGACACTCACATGGGGATACAATATATATCCGTCCTAGACTAGTGACAAACCACTTCTTTGATGAAGTAATGAGTCACTTGGGGGCAGAGGATATATCAAATCAGATATACGCTTCAGTGCGAAGCTATGGTGGTTCGACCGAGATGAGAAAGTGGTCATCTACAGTTTTTTAGATTTAACAATTTATAGATCACAGAGTATATATCACATTGCGCAATCCGGATCGAATATGGTCTTCAGGATTGGAAGCGCAAGCTGGACCGAAAAATTGCGTTTATGCTATGATGGTTCGGCAAAACAATATACAATGGGTAAGATGTCTTGACGAAGACTAAAGTGTACCCCAAGCTAACATACTTGAGTTTTATCATCAACGACAAGGAAAAATTTATATCTTCATGCTATTGAGGAAGCAAATGACACATTTAATTCATGTAGCGATATTCTATTTGCTGGTGAATTAAACCACTCGACGATGAAGCAGTTATTATCAAGATGTCACATGTACTAGGTAAATACTGTACCATATTGCAACAAATATCTAAATATTTATCAATACTGCTTCTATGGATCAGCATCACCATTCTCGACACTGGTGGCTGAAGTACAACTGCAACTTCTATGATTACATCAACGACAACAACATGCTTCATCTCAGTCTAACATCAAGCCATTCAGTTTGAGAAGTTCCTGATGCTTCGGCAACAACTTATTCCTCTATGTGTCAGCATGAAACTAGTTTTGGCTATTATATTTCTTGCCAAAGAAGAAATAATATACTACGTACTACAGTTGTCGCATGATTGACAAATGTTAAAGTAGTAAAAAGTCAATCAACCCAGGACGGAGGATTATTTCAGAGTCATTGTCATAACATAAAATTTTATTTGATAATCAAATAAACCATTACTGCCAAAGCACTTCAAGTAATCTTTGGCACGAGAAATGATGACTTTATCATCAACATGATGGAGTACCATGATAGTGAACGAAGCATCAACATGATGCCAATGATGAATTTGTTACTGAATGATGTACATTGTCATGAGATGCATGAATGGAGGTCAAAGTCTTAATTTGATAGTCATCGGCATGAAGCCATGTTCTATTAGTAACCTTGTCGCCGATAACTTCATATCACCTGAACTACAGCAAGCTAATACATTGATGTCAATGGGCATATGAAGACTTAATATTATCTTATATATTGCCGAAGGACTACAAAAATAAGAATTTTATGAAAAATATTTTCATAAAATTCTGGGGACTTGTTGATACTATATCATGACTTGGATATTTTATATCATGCATCGTCAACAACCCATATTTTATACCATATATGGATCATCAGCAGCCCATATTATATATCATGCATCGTCAGTAGCCCATGAATATATTTGGATCTCAAGGATACATCGCCAGCATGCCATAAATGTATTTGGGCCTCAAGGACTCCCGCCAATGACTAAGGCGGTGACAATCAGCAGAAGGATCTAGAATCCTGAAAAAATAACTTGCCGCCAACGCATAAAGATAACTTGTCGCCAACGCGTAAAGATAACTTGTCGCCAATGCATCATAGATGGATTGGGCCTAATACAAATCATAACCAAAATTGAATAGAACTACGTGGACTTGATCCCTATAAATAGGGTACGTAGGCACCTTGATGAGGGACCGAAAATCATTATTGATTGACATACTCTCAAGAGCAGTCCCAAAAACCCCAAAACCCTAGTTGTGTTCTTATTATTAATATCTTTTCTTCTTATATTCTCTATCCGAATACCCGATACAAATTTAATATTGAAGTTTAGTCTTTGACGAAAATTGGCTTCAACAATAATAAAAAAATTGTAATTGCAACAATATTTCAAAAAAATTGGGAGATACAAATCTGGGACTAAAATCAAATTTGGTACCAAAATATCATTAATAATTATAAAATTATAAATGAATTACATTATCTAGGCTACTCAATAGTTTATAATAAACGAATTTTAATTATAACAATGTTTCAAAAAAATTGGGAGTTTCAAATGTAGGGCTGAAATCAAATATGGTTCTGAAGTACCATTAATACCGGATATTGTTTGTTAATGAATATTTTTTATTTATTATTTATTTAAGTTTAATTTAAGAAAATCACGAAAAAACAACATACAAGCTAATTTGTGCAACTCAATATGATTAGAATAAAAAATTGTAATTACATGAGAATTCTGACAATTTTGTTATCTTATAAAAAATAATATAAAATTCTAAGAAAAATAGAAGTTTAGAACTGAAATCAAATTTCGTACTGAATTACCCCGTTAAAAAGGGGGCTTCACCTAGTAATAAAATTCTAACAATTTTATTATTTTTTAAAAAAAATAATATAAAATTCTAGAGAAAATAGAAATCTAGTGGTGGAATCAAATTTAGCATAGAAGTGCCATTAAAAATGGGGATTTCGTTTATTAATAAAGGTTATAAATTTTTAATTTTATTTAAAAATAATATAAAATTCTAGGAGGAATAGAAATTTAGGGGTGAAATAAAAAAAAAAAATGAAAACAAATTTGGTACCGAAATATTAAAGTGAAGAGAGGGAGAGAATTGAGAAGTGCGTTGAAAGGAGGAATAAAATACGAGAGGATAGGAAAAAAGCAGGGCATATTAAATTAATATGTGTAAAAAGACAATGATACCCCCATTTGTTTTGACGGGATTAACTTTACTTAACGGAAAAGATTAAAGTGTAACGAAATAACAGCTTCAGTATTGCATATGCTCGATTTTAAAGTATGGTATTGCAAGTGATGTCACGACCTAAGTACATGTACACAAATTGCACTTTACTCTAAATTTTATGGAAAATGCTAGAGTTACATAAAGTTTTACAAAAACTTTCATAAAATGGTAAATGTCTCAATGTGATTGGTTATAAATTTATAATTCAATGGACCCCTACATTCACATTAATATAACATTGGGATCCAACTAATTATATAAATTTTTCTGTGCACTCAAATTTTATTATCTAAAATCAATCATGCACAGACAATAGAATCGGTAATTCCGTATACAGTATATATAGACTCGAGATTAGTTGAGACCGTCATTGATTGCTTTTTATTTACTGAAAACCCTTTTTTTTTCACCGCCGCTCTTCATCTGATCAAATCCATCTTTCGTTTTTTCCTCATCTCATAGGAGACATGAAAAAAGGGAGGAAAGCAAATAAATCAATTATGGATGAATTATCTGGGGATTTAATCATCAAAATCTTTATAAGGATACCTATAAAATCACTTTTGAAAGTGAGGTGTGTTTCAAAGTCATGGTGCAAAATCATTGATGATCCGTTTTTCACTCACATGCAGTATGATTGTGGTGAGGTTGAGCCAAAAAAACTGCTTCTAGGAACCTCTAACTACTTGTCAGGGACTACAACTTTGTACGCAGCAGCAGCATATGACAATAAAGAGGCAATGTTGATACAGGCAGCTACAATTCCGATGGTAACGTTTCGAGCGAGCGGAATTCGTGGTTCTTGCAATGGGTTGCTGTACTTTGCAGGTCACTACACAGGAACAGGAAGAATTGTGGTCTCAAATCCTCTTCGAAGTCAGTTCACGGTTCTGCCTCCGACTCCCATTAAGATGTACTATTGTTGGGGATCAGATTGCACTGCTATGGGATTAGGTTTCGATAGTTCAACCAAGACTTTCAAAATGGTTTGTACCAATAAAAAACCAGAATCTAGTCACTTTACACTTGTCCACACTTTAGGGACGACGTCCTGGAGAGAAGTACCAAGTGTTCCTACTTATTATTGTGGCAGAATTGATGATCAGTCTGTCTATGTTCATGGGTTTTTGCATTGGATGATTGATCATTTACAGATAAAGAATCGAGGGCGGATACTGGCGTTTGATGTTAGCAAGGAGACATTTGAAGTAGTTCCTCATCCCAAACTTAGTTTCAAGAAAGACAGTGACACGTACTACAGGATAATAGATTTTAAAGGAAATTTAGCTATGTTTGATCTCTCTCATGGTACAAAATTTGATTTATGGGTTATGGATTATGAGAAAAAATCCTGGAGCAAAGAGTATACTATCGACATTACTATTGTTGGCAAGATTAATGTTGATACTACTAACGTTAAAGGTCTTTGGAAACAGGATGAAATTTTGTTTCACTTTTATCAACAAGATTATAGTCGTCGAAATTTTGTTAGGTATTTTAGTTACAGTATGAGGACAGGTAACATAAAAGAGTGTGAAGACCAAAGTTCTAAAGCAGAAGTTTATAGTCTCAAGGGGAGCTTGATTTCCGTCCCTGGCGCTATGGAATGTTTCAACACAAACATTGTCATAACATAATTACAACCAGTTTCTAGATTGGAAAACAATGCAACAGGAAATGGTCATGCTATAGGTGAGATTTAAAAAGCATTACATATAATCGCACTTGAGTTTACCTTCTTGATGATCTATCTCTACTACGTACTGTATCACTTTCTTATGTTAAAGTAACAGACAATAGGCTTGCTCTTAAGTTAGTTGGGACTTGGGAAGATGTCATTCAGTGTAAGGAATGGTGTCATTGTAATTATATGTATCAAACGTGTTTAATTATTAGCAGTAAACTATTAGTGGATACTGGATTCAAACTGAAGATAGCATTGCAGGAAAGGTAATTGATTTTTGTAATGCTGATGTATAGCATTCAAGGGGAGCCTGATTCCCTTCCCTGGTGCTACGGAAGATTCTTAGTGTGATTGTATGGGTAGTTTATAATTTATATTCAAGATCTTGTATCAGTTTATTTCTATTGATTTTCTTTTTTGCTCAACTCATACTCTGTCGCTGAGAGCAAGTATACAACACTGTATCTAATTTCTAATTCTAACTATGTGTTTCAATTGCTTCTCCTAGGAACATTTTTGTCCTCGAAGATGATTGGATATAGAACAACACCTTGGTGTTAAGATCTTCTGAATCGAATACTATTATTTCAACACCCTGACACTTAGCATGAGCCATTCTCTTGATATATTGTATTTTAAGGGCTTAATTGACCTTCAAAACACCTCTGATTAGATGAATGTGTTAGGTTGTCCCTTCTGTTTGCTGAAGATCCATTCTGTATTTTCAGTACCAAGACTCCCAATCGCAACCAGATCTTCTAAATTCTATTGAGCAGCAAAGAAGTTATAAACTCATCCCAAAAGCACAACTCCAAGATCAATTTCAACACAAACATTTTCATAAACAACACTACAACCAATTTTGTGAAAGTCACTTGTTTCAAGTTATAGGTTGGAGATCGGAAAACTACAAGAACAGAAAATTCACAAGTAGTGTGTATATATATTTTTGTATTCAATAATAGCATATTAACATATCTATAAAGAATTATTATCCTAATCCAATGAACAAGGTCATGCTATAGGTGAGATTTAAAAAGCATCAGTCATCCATACTTATTTTCACGTTCTTAACGATCTAGCTCTACTACATACTGTGTCACTCTCGTAGGTTAAGTATGTAATAGCCACTAGGCTTGCTCTTGAGTGAGTTGGGAAGATGTCATTCAGTGCAAGGAAGGGTGTCGTCGTAATTATTTGTGTCACGTGTTTAGTTATTAGCAGTAAACTATTAATGGATTCTGGATTCAAACTGAAGATAGAGGGCTTGAGGATTTTAATTATCACTTGAATGGCTTGTCTCTTTAGACGGCTGATCACTGATGTACATATATGTTAGAATTATACGTATAATCTTGGTCCCCATGAGCAATGGTTGGAAGAGGTCTCGAGTTTGAATCCGTCCACCCTCAATTTCCTCAAAAATTATTATAAACACGAAGGCAAATTATTGCCACAAGAATGGGAGCCCGCGATTTACTCTTCGATTCAAAAATGGATTTTCAATTGAGTGGGAGTGTTAGAATATATTAAGTGATCATGTTAAGCACTTCTCCTAATTTAACATTGGCTTTAAAAAAACTGTTAACAATTAATTTTTTGCCCAAGTTGGGGTGTATCTTTCATCATTTTCACGGAAATGAACATACGGGCCGAAAACTGAGACCTGCTTCCAGATATTCAGCTAAAACATTGATTGGCATTTAGTGAGCCGCACACAAACTCAGAAAGGTATGATGTTGCTATCCATTTTTTAGGATGATGTTCCATTCTTCTTTAACTATTCTGCAGGGCAGGAAACTCTGCGATGAAATCTTATATAGTTGGACGTTGGTCACAATGTACTTCTTGCTCATGCAACTGGCACGGATGTTTACAGGGACAAAAAGAACACAATGTAGACAATTAATACATACTACAAACCACAATGATATTGTAATTGCATACTGTAATCTATATAAAAGTTTCATGTCTTCCCTCCTAGCTACCATTATTTCCTTTTGATTTCTCACCTTCCATTCAATTCCATTCACCATAATCAAACACACATAAGGCTTAAACTAACCTTTGAAGCACCTGTTTAAAGATGAACGTGTTGGGTTGTTCCTTTTCTAAGCAATTCTGTATCACACGTTCAATGTAAGTCACACTCTTGAACTTTTCTAGTTAAACTTTAGAATCCAATGTTGTTGCTTTTTCCACACTATATTCAACCTAAGAAGGATAGGAATGTACACGTACCGGTTCAAAACATTACCAGCAGCTACACATATAGTGATGTAGATTTTCCCTTGCATATATGAAATGTATAACTAAATCAGTATGTATATGAAATGTTCAAAACATTACCAGCTATATAAAATGTATAACTAAATCGGTATACAATTTGGAAGGATTGCAGCTATGTGAAAGGATACTTTGCGTGGTTTCTCTTTTAGATATGGGAACTTGCAGCTATATACAGTTCTAAAATTATAACTGGGAGTTATATTTCCTACTTCAATAACAAAGCTAAAGAAGTAACAATTGCCTCCATATCAAAAGAGAAATAACTGCAACATTGGAACCATGTTTGTTGATTCTAAAGTTAAACTAGAAGAGTTCAAGAGTCTGACTTACATTGAACGTGTGATACTTTGCGTCGTTTCTCTTTTAGATATGGGAACTTGCAGCTATATACAGTTCAAAAATTATAACTGGGAGTTATATTTCCTACTTCAATAACAAAGCTAAAGAAGTAACAATTGCCTCCATATCAAAAGAAAATTAAGGTGTAAAATATGCAAATAACCCTACGCGAGACAAACAATGGATGCTATCTCAGTGCTTGAGATTTAATTTCTTTTAAAATAAAGTAAAGCAGTTGTCCAAATCTTGATCCATCTTAAACCGAGGCAAGCACCAGAGCATGCCACAAAAACAAAAACAAAAAAAAAACAAAAAAACAAAAAAAAACTTGGCCATTTGGATATTGATATAATATGTTATACAACACAAACATATTCATTACTGAATTTCAAAGATGATATAGATCCAGAAGCAGGAAATTAAGATTCACGAAAGACATAAGTAATTAGTACATTCAACACTGCCTGCATTACTAGACACCCTTAAAAGGTTTAAACATAGGTATCAATCAACGACTTCCTCATCTCGTCCACAATGCTGCTAGGTTGGGATTCTCGCAGCTTAAAGACACTTTCGATAACTGATAATTCTGTAGCTGTAGTGTCCGATCCACAGAAAGCAGTCCAGTCATTGACAGTCAACCCAGCTGCTACCACTTCACTACCACGGTTTACTGTTCCTGCAACCAAAGGAACCTGGAGCAGAGTGGAAAGTTCATCCAAATCTTCAATAGATGTATGAGGATGGACCTGTTCCAACATCAGTACTTAATTAATAAAGATACACACAATCAAAAAAGGTCACAGTTACGAAGACTGTTCAGAAGTTTCGTCAAATATTATTCAAAAAAAATTACTTACCAAGCCACCTCTATTTGAGAAGGTACAATAGCTACCCACAAGAATGTTACCAGCAATTGTCTGCCTGAAAACTTCTACACCAAGGACATCAGCAATCAACTCCTCTGTTTCCTGGTTTACGCAAAAGAACACAGCACTAAGCACTTTATTCATTAATCATTACACAACACCATGTTTTTTAAGGCATCCAGAATATTGGCGATAACTATATTTGAATTAGTTGGCCTCAAATCTATATAAATAACATAACACAGAAAACCATATGGTCTGAATCCAATACGAATTTTGATGCCTCAGTTACAAACAAGCTAGATTATCTTTTACCACTATCAGTCTATCACACAAACCTAATGACCTCAAAACCGACTTAAACCTCCCCTCAGGCCCTTGTCAAAAACTAACACAACATAAAAAAAAATTGCAAATCGCCCTCGGCAAAAACTAACACAACATAAAAAAATGCAAATCTGGAGGTCCCTCAAGAGTCAAGACCACGAACAGTCAAGAACCTATGTTTTTCAATGAAGGAAAAATAATGGAGATATATTTTAAGGTAACTCTAGTTTTTCCTCAGCTAACCTAAGGCTGGTTCGCCTATGGCATACTGCTTCACTTGGACATGTGATAAGTCCACCATGTATTTAAAACAAATTCTACAAATCTCTAGACAATTTAAATGTAGAAATGTGTTTCAGCTAAACCAGAAGAATAACATGAAATATTTTTTTACTCAACCAAACTACAACTATTATTAGATTATACAATATTCAACATGCGAGGAAAATCACACATATAACAGAGATTCTTCGAGCTTACTCTGTCAAGATCAGTGTGGGTAAGTGCAACATGATCATTGCATGCTATGCAATTCCCTAGGGCTGACAACCTCTCATCAACACGCTGAACAACTACCTGATCCGGAAGACTGTTCCTCAAATGTTGAAGTTCTTTAAAAAGGAAAAAAGAAATTAGTAACATGACAAATAAATAAAAATGTAATCATTTCATTCCAAGACCCTAGCAACATTTGTGAAATAACAAGATCAAATTCATAGTCAGCCCCTGAATCAACTGAAATAAATCATGAATGTATTTAACAAAATACCACTATAAAATTCTTTTACTTTAGACCAAAAGCGGCAAGAGATTAATATAATAGTTTTAATGAAAAACAGGTCTCTAATATAATTTGGAAGAATATGCAGATTCAAATATGACACCACATTTCTGCTTTCACATTTTATAGCAGGGAGTAACCACCATTCATACATGTGCTAATTTGGAAAAGACTACATGAAAGCTGCATGACTCATTCTGTCCCTCAACTGGATTTAATATAATCAGCTAACAAAAGCTGTAAGACCAGTCATTTACACCAATACACACAAAGACATCCTGTGATGAATACAACCACTTGTTTGTAACTGATAAAGTACCACGTTTCAACAACTACAATGATGAATTTTTTTGCATAAAAGAATGTGACTCGATTGGAATTAAATAGTAAACACACTCCTCATCTACAGGACAAAACAAAGAAATCTATTGGTACAACCACAGCCTTACCTTGGTCAGTTGTAGTGTGAGGCAAGAGGAGACCATTTTTGTTACCTGTAAAAAAACAAAGCAAGCAATTAAACACACAAGATAAACTAGACAAACTATTTTAAATATCAGACGAAAATAACATTCATATCCCTCACCAGCACAAAGCCTTCCAATAATTCGAGTCCCACCAATAGATGTTTTAACAACCGGAATCACACCAGCCAACTCAGACTCGAACACACTACATAACGAAACATTCACAAGTCATATATCATAATAATAAAGTAAGATGACATACACATACCGACATATAGGCAAAACAGAACTGCCTCACCTCGAGGTTGTAAAATCACGGAAAATCAAAACTCATAAAAGTAACTAACAGCAATTGATTAATAAACCAATACACAAAAAAGCGGAACAAAAAAATACAACAAATGATACAAAATACAAAACCTGTAGAAGTTCTCAGAACCTCCAATAGCAACCAAACAGTAGGCATTGGTCAATTTGGAAAAAACCCCAATCTCACATGAATTCTCAAATTGAAGTCCTATCAATACAAAGCCATTCATCATCATAAAACAATTAATAAAAACAATTTCATACACTCAAAATCCATTAAAATATATATATATAGACACACAATATCATGAACAAATTAAAAAAACTTACGGGTCGCCATGATGAGATGAAACTCAGAGATCAAACAGATACGAAGGCCTGTAATATAACAAATCGTAAAAAAAAACACAAATTAAACGAGTTTATATTTAGAGATAATAATTAACGATGTAGCATATATGAAACTGGAAGCTCTAATTACAAAATTAAATTAGCAAGGAGAGAGAGAGGAGAGAGAGAGAGAGAGAGAGAGAGAGAGAGAGGGGGGGGGGAGGGAGAGAAATACCTGCGCTGCGAGAAAGAGATGGACGAGGGAGAGAGATATGGGGAGAGTTTAAAATTAGGGTTTTAGAAAACAAAGGAGAGAAGAGGGGAGAGGGCTTAAATAAAAAGCAAGGGTGTGTTTGGGAGTACTTGAATTGAAAATAGAGGCGTCTGTTTGTGTACTTCGACAAAGCTTAAATATATAAACCGGATGGGTCGGGTTTAAGATTTTTGTACGTGCCCATCAAGCAAAAATAAGAGGACCACGAAGTCGTGGGACCTTCAAACAATCTGAGCTGTTCGTGTATATATTAGAGTTGGATTTATTTGGTAAACACACTCGTTTTAATTTTGTTTCAAAACTGAATTTGAACAAGGGCTTGCTTTTCCTGAGGTTACCTCAGATAAATTTCCTGAGTTAATTAAAAAAAACAATTGAACAAGGGCTTGCTTTTCCTGAGGTTACCTCAGATAAATTTCCTGAGTTAATTAAAAAAAACAATACAAAAATAAGGTTATTTTTGTAAATACAAAAGATTATGTTAAGTTATTACAAAATTGCCCCTGCGGGGCCAATTATTTTATAAGGATTATCTCAGGTAAGTTCCTGAGTAACCTCAGGAACATTATTCTCTTTGAACAAAATAATCTGTTTGTGTAAAATTTGAGTTTTAAAACTAATTTTGTCCATTACAAAAAAAAAATGATATCCAAATAAAATATCTTTAATTTTGTCCTTATTTGATCCGGGTTCGGTGCGTTCGAATTGAACGAAGAATTAATATAACATTATTTCAATTATACCGGTCCAAGCATCTTATTTCTTATTTTATATATAATAGAGCAACAAGGATATAATTTGAGCCAATAATTCCCTTGTAAAATTACAGTTATACCCTTACAAGTTATAAAATTACATGAAATGCCATTCTTTTATTTAAATGAAAAAAATGAGTTTTTGTGGTGAATTGAACCTAGAACCTCCTTTACACAAGTTATCCTACCGACCACTGTGCTACATTTAGTTTTGAGTTAAAAACCTTTTACATAAACCCGACATCTCCATTATCTTATTTTTACTATTATTTTAATTTTTGAGTAAAAATAATGGTGATTCGCATTATTTTAAAAATATTATATTTTAGGTTTCATAATATGGTACACGATCTATATATCACTATATATTAAACCACAATACAAGTGCAAAAAAGTGTCATTTTAATGGTTGTGAACTTACGATAATATCCCTATATGTTAAAAAATTATAAAAGCACCATCACTTTAATATTTATGCAAAAAATATATGAAATTATGTTAGTGTTGGGAATCAACCCTCTCGTAATTTCGGAGTATAATTCTATGCGACTTATATCTTGATGAGATATTTAAAGAAATAAATATTAAGGAGCGTACTAATTTTATCTGGAAAGTATTGTATGACGAGTATTATTCACATCGATGATATGTCTTTTTATCATTGTTCTAAAAGAAATTGTGTTATAGCCTATACAATATATTTATATGATACAAAACATCCTATTTTTAGTGTTCGTATGATCTATACATAAATAAAATAATACATAAATTAAAATACTGACATTATAATATGTATGAACATAAAAGGTGCAATTATATTCAAAAATATCTTTAAATCGTAAAACTATACATAATTTATAACAATTGCTAGAGGAAGGCCCGTGCCTCGCACGGGTTATTACGCTAGTTAGTATTCTAACCCCTTATATTTACTTTGTCAAAAAAATATTCTTATTGTTTTTTTCCTCTATAAATGTTTAAAATTAAAGGAAAATACAAAAAATTAAGAATAGCTTCGCTCGAGTGATATTAATTTAACTCATGGATAGGCGAGTTTGAATATAAAATTATGTATAGGTTAAAAAAAAATTGACTCGACTTCACACTATTAATTTCCTCGAGTCAAGTTCACTTATCAAAAATCAACTTCAACTAATCTGTATTATTAAACTAAAATTTAAATATTAAAAATATGATTTTCATTTTTCAATTTTTGATCCTTTATTCAAATTCATAAATAATAAAATATATATTTAATAATAACTAGTCCATTGCCTTTTCCTAAACAATTTATGGACAAAACTAAAAGTACCAATTATAATATTCATTCTTTTTAATAAATATTAAAATGGGTGAAAGTCCTAAATAGAGTTGTAAACGAACCGAGCTCGGACGAACTTTTAACGAATTCGGACAAATTCTTAGCGAACCGAACAATGTTCGGTAAGGTTATCGGACACTTTTTCTTGTCCAAACTCGAGTTCGGTATTGATCCGAACCGAACACGAACTGTTCACGAACATACCGAACCGAACACGAACAGTTCGGTAATTATGTATATGATAATAATTTGAAAAATTAAAAAAAAAGAAAAAAAATTGTAAATATTATTGTTTTTATTGAACGAACCGACCTCGAACCGAACTCGGACAAACTCGAACGAACTCTTAACGAACTCGGACGAAATCCTAAAGAACCGAACAATGTTCGGTAAGCTTATCGGACACTTTTTCTTGTCCGAACTCGAGTTCGGTAAGCTTATTGGATGAGCTAACCGAACTCGAACTCGAACCGAACCGGACGTGCTTACCGAACAGTCCGGTTCATTTACAGCTCTAGTCCTAAATAATCAAAATTAAATAGAAATAGCCCAAAATATTGAAAAACAGAACAGCGGTCCTTTTTATCGACTTAATACGCTATTGCGTGCACCGTGTCCTGTGGCACGCTATCGCGTGCTCCATATGTCCAGGATATGCCTCACCGTGCAACGTGATATACCCAGGATACGCCTCACCGTACAACGTGATATACCCAGGATACACCGATCCGTGTTGCGTGTCTAGCAATACGCGTCTCCAAGATGCGTATCCACGTCAGCTGACGTCATCAACAGAGCGATGACTGAAGCGACGAAGAGGCGATTTAATGCCGATTTTTGTGAATTACGTCCAAGCTTCGTTTCACCCTCATCAGTCATTTTCCCATTACATGATATATACCATTCGAATCATCGTTTCAAGCTCTACAAGCATATACCACTTTTATTACATTTCTAATGCAAGATTATAAACGCCCAATTCGAACCTTAGTTTTTCGATTGAATCCCAATGAGCTTCTACGCCCCCGCGAGGCCATAAACTAAGAGATAATATTAAGAAGAAAGAGGAAGTAGAAAGGAGAGGAGATGGGGGTGCTGTGTTGTAATATTGGTGGCCGGAGAATGGGTGTTGAGGGAGAGAGAAAACAGAAGCGACGGAGAGATGAAGCTAAGGAGAGTCTGTGCTGCTACAGTACCGTGGGATACTGAACATTCAAATGTGTATCCCGTGGATAATACGGAAGACGAGATTTCGTATCCCGTTGGTAAAAAAATGCCAAATTCCCGCTTTTCAGTTTTTGGGCAAAATATCTCCAAAAATTAATATTTTCGTACTTTTTTCTATTAAAATTGCCAATTATACTATTTAATAAATAATAACAAAAATATATATTTAATGATAGCTAACTAATTGCTTTTTTTTAATTAAAACACGTCAACTTTTAATTAAAACTTATCATCATATTCTTATATATAATAAGAGTAAAAGGGATATTATACAGATTTTTTGGTAGTATGATAGTATGCTCTTTAATTGATCAAAATATTACGTACAATTGGATCTTAATATAGATAGATGAGAACCGTTATATCTAATATCAAAAAAATTATTTGATTAATTGTAAGAATATATTTACTAAAAAGTAAATTTAAATAATCGTTTTCTAAATTGAACAAAAATTTCAATGTAAAAACCAGTTGAATATTAAAAAAGATAGATGAGAATCGTTAGATCTGATATTAAAAATTTATTTGATCGATAGTAGGATTATATTAAATACTAAAAAGTAAATAATAATAATTAAATCAAATATAAGTAGTTTTTTTAATTGAATAAAATTATTAATGTAAAAATTCGTAAATTTCTTTTCTCTTCAGTTTCTCGGTAGTTTTAGCTGAATAATAATTGTTAAACAATCACTAAATTAAAGATGATTTCATGAGTTTTGTGTGAGCCATAAAATAGTCAAAAACTAAGTTTTAAATTTAAAAATAATGTAAAAAATAATAAATTGACTATATAAAGTCTAATAAATAATACTACCTCCGTCCCATCCATTTCTTTACATGTTTTCAACACTTTTTGGCACGCATTTTAAGGTGCATATAAAGTATAGTTCCATAACTTATTTTTAAAATTTTCTTTTTTTAAATAAAAATTTAAACATTAAATTTTTATTTAGAAGAAAAAAAATTAAAAATCGATTAAGGAACTATACATTACAAGAGCCTTAAAATTCGTGCCGAGTCCCCGTCCCCCAATGTAAAGAACCTGGTGGGACGGAGGGAGTTATAATATTTTTATATATTCTCTTAAAGCATATGAAACATTTTCATAATGTAGAAAAAAATTAATAAATAATTTCAATACTATAAAAATTAATCGGTTACGAAAGATGTTGTAAACGCTACTTTTTTTATAAATTTTATCCATGTATAATGAATTTAATAATTGATTCTAATTAAACTTGATATTAACTTTCATGATATTATCCTAAAATCCTATTTTAGTCCTTCTTAAAGTTTTCATGTTCAGCCCATGAAAACGTGATATCTATCTATCTATCTATTCCCGTGCGAGGCACGGGCCATTTCTAACATTGTTGAACATCGTAAAGATGTGTATTATTTGAACGATTTGGTGATATTTTTATACATTAGAAATATATGAAACAAATTTGGAGCACGTATGTGAGGAATGCACGATCACCAAAAGTGTGGGAGGATACCAAAGTGTGGGAGGATACCGTTGCGGCTTCTGATGCCAAAGCAACTTCTTCCTCGACCACCAATAGGCAAGTATATGTCTTTGCAAGCATTTAAAGGGAAATGACCATGCAACAAATTATTAAATGCTTTCATGTTTAAAATTTTAGACATTTTACAATACATTTTAAAGATTACAAGACCTTAATTATTGTAACATACAAGATCTTACTTATTTTAAAGTTTGAGGTACTCCCTTTATTCTCCTATTATATATAATGTAGAAGAAGATACATTGTTATATAGCACTATATACATAGTCTTGATTATAGTATCGTCTCATAACTCAACGATATGTTTTATTTAGTTA
Source organism: Kitagawia praeruptora (assembly GCA_037693485.1). Taxonomy (NCBI): domain Eukaryota; kingdom Viridiplantae; phylum Streptophyta; class Magnoliopsida; order Apiales; family Apiaceae; genus Kitagawia; species Kitagawia praeruptora. Next base: position 25,153,074 of record CM075352.1, on the reverse strand, counting down.
TTTAATCGATAACTGATAACCGACATGGGAGTACAAATCTCATATATATATATATATATGAGTTGCACTCCATAATAAACACCTTATATAACAAACAATAAAGAACACCTCATATCTAATCTAATATAAGAGTTCCGTCATGGCACCCAATACAAAAAGTTGTTATTTTTTTACCCTCTAGCCATCTTCCAAAAAAAATTTAAAAAATAAAATAATTTTTTTACTATTCATGATGACGTCGCTGCTGACGTCAGCATGACGTCATCATGAACAGTAAAAATTTTTATTTTATATTTTATTTATTGGATGGCTAGAGGGTAAAAAAATAACAACTTTTTGTATTGGGTGCCCCTGGCGGGGCCAAAGGATCTAATAGATCTAAGGTGTTCTTTATTGTTTGTTATATAAGGGTGTTCTGTATGGAGCAAATGCCTATATATATATATATATATATATATATATATATATATATATATATATATATATATATATAGGCAAATGATCAAAAGAGAACTCTTTTTTTTAAGAAAACTAAGGTACTAATCCTAACCATTGGATGTATTATAATCAATGGCCCCGCCAGGGGCACCCACACACTAATCAAATACACCCTCACACACACAATCCCACCTAATCCCCTCCGTTTTTAATTTGATTTTTCCCGTCAATCGGTGATATTTTTTTAAAATCTAATTTCACCACATTTTTCTCCATCTCCCAACGATCAGTTTGAATACCATATGTGCTATATTTTAATTTAGTTTTCTAAGTTCTCCTTTTAAAGGGGTTTTCTCTAGATCCCTACTCAATATATATATATATATATATATATATATATATATATATATATATATATATATATGAGGAGGTTCAAAAGAGAACCCTTATTAGCAAGAGAACCAGAGAACCCCATCATCACCATTGATTTAATTATAATCTGATGGCTTAGATTCTGTATAGAGATACTGGTATATTAACTTTTTAGAACTACAGGGGTAGTACTTGGTTATAATGAAAATACAATAGAATATACGTATAACTCTATGATTTATTACCATTTATGCATTGATTTAATTGGATACTGTTACTTCTAGATTTAGGCTTTCCATATTTCAGTTATCAATCTAATTCTAATTAATTTCTAAATTCTATCATTACGTACAATTTATATATTAGGTATTCAGAATATTCATTGCCATGTTTGTATTGATTTCCAAAGATTTTGTTCTCTGTAAATATTTCACTTGCTTTATGCAAGTTTGTCAATCATTTATTTTAACGTAATTGCTTAGCTATTTTTTCATTTAATTTGAATCAACAATATTATACAATCAATTTAAACATCGGTTGATATGTTTCTCCATTACTGTCTCTATATTGATTTGTTCTATTATCCAAAATTGTAGTGTTATCTGTTTCTCCATTACTGTAGGAGGATCGAGCAATACGTTGGTTAACATTAACAAGGCTTATTATTCATCGGTCAAGAAAGTTGGATTTAGGAGAAGGCAAAAAAGGTTGTGTTTGCATGATTTTATGATTCATGAAACGGTGCAACGAAGAAGCAAACAAGTTGAAGAAGACACGCAGTAGTGATCTTCTTAATATTGATACCATACTGAAGAAGAAGACATGAGTTAGATGCTTGATTCTAATATGTGTAATTAAGATCATAAACATGTAATCATATTCACAATATTCTTTTAAGTGTTCCACCCTATTTTTTTAAGTGTTCAAGGTATTCCTTTAAGTGTTCATGTATGTTCTTTCAGATATTCATTCAAATTTACAGTTTAAAGTAATACATATACAAAACATTAAACAAAATTCTGTCCCCAGACTCAAACAAGATTCTGCAAATTTGGTTTCCTCCCCCAGACTGAAACAAGATTCTGCAAATTTGGTTTCCTCCCCAAACTCTTTAAATCATGAAATCATGACTTAAACCAATATATTTGTGTGTATTGACGTTGTTATGATAAAAATCCAAAAAGAAGAAAAACATGTAGATAGATTTTGATGCAACACTTAACGAATTCTTAAATATTTTAATTTATTTATAGCTGTAATTTAGTTATGGAAGACGTTTGGAAAGAAATATTCATGGGATTTTTTAAAGTGTTAATAATATCAATCAAAATATCAAATTGAAACGTATGGGACAATCAAATAAAAAGATTTTATTTCCATCATTTATTTTCATTGCAAGTTCCACACCAGATTCTATATTTTGTACAAGTACAAGCACGATAATATGACAAAATTAAGTGTTCTATAGAGTGTTCTTCCATATAACAAAATGGGCAACCTAAGAGAATATAGATATCTAATAAAGTAGTATTATGATTTAAAAGAAATTAATAAAATGCCAAAGAGAATGCTGGTGTATTACATAATATTAAAAATACATTTTTTTATTATAAAAACACACATTTATTCTAAAATTAAGTTTCATTTAAGAATAACATTTATCAATTTGTCCCAATTAATTTTTAAAAACAACCGATTAATACATATATGTTACACACAAAGGTTCTTTAAGTGTTTCAAACGAATTTTAATTCTATTTTGAGAAAATTTCAAAAATTAAAAATATTATTTTGAATATAAATAATATAATGATTTGCAAGATCTCAATAATATTAAGAAATATATATATATCTAATAAAATAATACAATAATTTTGAAATAACTGAAAAACACCTGAGAGAATCTAAGTGGGTTACATAATATTTTATACGTTTAAAAAAAAAACTATACATTTCTTTTGAAATTAACTTATATATATAAAAAAATCATATAATACACCAAGATTCTCTGTTTCAAATACACCTAAGAGAATCTTTGGTGTATTTAAATACATTTATTTTTTAAATTCGAAAAAATACCAAAAAATTAAAATATTATTTAAAAAAGAAATAATATAATACTTTGAATAATATCAAAAGTTTGTTTTAAATAATATAATATAGATATCTAATAAATTATTTTTTAAAATAATAAGAAAATCTTGGTGTTACATAATATTTTTATAAGTTTAAAAAAAATATATACACTTCTTTTGAAATTAATTTATATATAAAAATATCTTATAATACACCAAGATTCTCTTACGTGTTTCAAATACACCTAAGAGAATCTTGGTGTATTTAAATACTTTTTTTATTAAAAAAAGAACGAAACACCAAAAAAAGCTTGGTGGGTTACATAATATTTTTATACGTTTAAAAAAATACATTTCTAATTAAATTAAATTACATATAAAAATATTATCTAATACACCAAGATTATTTTACGTGTTTCAAATACACCAAAGATTCTTTGGTGTATTTAAATACATTTATATTAAAATGTCACATCATTATATTAAAGTGTTTTAGATCAATAAAAATATTTAATAAAATTTTAATATAGACATGTAGTATTAAGATTTCAAAGAAATTAACAAAATACCTAATAGAATCCTGATGTATTATATAATATTTAAAATATTTCTACATGTAACTTGATTTTAAAAGAAATGTATAATTTTTTTTTTTGCTAAAAATAAATATATAGAATATTGTGTAATACACCAAGATTCTCTTATGTGTTTTTTAGTTTAATTTAGATTTTATTGATTGAGAACACGAATCTTGAGTATTACATAATATTTTTATATGTAAATTAATTTAAAAAATTTGCATAATTATTTTAAAAATATATAAAACTATTATGTAATACCGAGATTCTCTTAAATGTTTTTTTAATAACTTGAAATCATAATATTACTTTTATCAAATTTTTATATTAAGATTCGTTTAAATATTTTATTCATCTAATGTAAATTTTGAATATAGTTATGTACAAGTACAACGTTACAAATAATTCATGGAATATTTTGTAATATTTTTTCGAATTCTATAACTTTAGATAATGGAGAATAAATTTTAAATGGTACATTGAAACATGCAATAGAAACTTGGTATATTAGATGTTATTTTTATATGTAACTTGATTTTAAAAGAAATGTTTAGCTTTTTAAAAAAAAAGTGAAATATAAAAATATTATGTAATACACCAAGATTTTCTTAGGTGTTTTGTTAATTATTTGAAAATTGTAATATAATTTTATTTAATATTTACATTTAGATTTTACTAAATATTTTATTGGTATAAAATTAGTTTCTGTAAAGTTATTTATCCAAAATTTAAGAAAATTTAAATAATATTTTTTCTAATTAAAATTCAATTTTTATACCATGTCTTTTAAAACAATTCTTGAAGGAATATCCAAAACATAATAAAAGTAAATAAACTGATATATTGATTTGAAACAGTAAGAAAATCTTGATGCCTTTTATACTGAATTTTCAAAATAATTATTTGATAGATATATATGTTACAATTAAAAAGCAATTATTGAAACACTTGACGACTATTTTTTAAAAAGTATTCATATCTTTTTATTGAATCACTTAACGGAATCTTCATATCCTTAAAAATATTAATAAGGAGATTTTTCTTAAAGAAAAGTACTCATATCCTTCTAAATATTCTTTCTAGAAAAAATATTTCATTTTTTTTATTTTTTAGATATATGGTGAAATCATTAAAGTGAATATAATGCACATTGTCAATGTGAGATTCCTAAAAGTGTTTTGATAAATATTTTTTTAACAAAATTTTAAAAGAATTTGTAAATATTTTATTAAAACACTTAACGGAATCTTCAAAATAATTATTTGATTGGTTCGTCACAATTAAAAAATATTTATTGAAACACTTGGCGAGTTTTTTTTAAAAAAAAGTACTCATATATTTTTAAAAAAAATTGGAAAATTTATTTCACTTTTTGTAGTTTTTAGACTTGTAGTGAAATTCATTAAACTATTTTTAATACATATTATCAATGTGAGATTCCTTAAGTATTTTGATAAATATTTATTGATCAAACTAAATAAGTAGATTTTACCGAAACACTTAACGGATTCTTGAATATCCTTCTAAATATTAATAAGTAGATTTTTTTTAAAGAAAAGCACTCATATCCAAAAAATCACCAAGATTAATGTGCTGAAAACTTAAATAATGCTAAAAATACTCAAAAAGGTCAAAACAATAAAGGATTACTAAAAAATTGATATTAACACTAAAATAGATAATAAGAAATTATATATAAATGGGCAAGAGAATCTTGTCACACATAACGGAATCTTGTAATTTATAATTTTTTTGAGAAAAATTGGAGGAGAAAATTCAACAATTAATATGTTGTTACAAACCACTTAGTAGAATCAAGTACTAAAAAGATAAAAATTAATTTGAGAAATACACTAAAACGTCAAAAAAAATAAAAGAATCCTAGAAATAACTAAATATTAGCATTATATTAAAAAAAATGCAATATTATTAAGTGATCACTAATATTTTAAATATTATTTATTCTTATAAAAAAGTCAAATGAAAAAAGATATAAGAAATCTCGTAAAGGATATTCTTTAAGAAATTATTATACCTTTTTAAAGATTATTTAGGGTATTTTTAAAAAGATTAAGTATCAATTTATATACCATTTTTGAGATTTTTTAACATGATTTGAGATTTTGTAAGGTATTTTTGAATATTTGGTATAGTTATGTACAAGTAGAGCACAATAAATAATTTATCCAACATTTAAGAAAATTTAAATAATATTTTTTAAATTTAAAATCAATTTTTATACCATGTCTTTTAAAATAATTCTCGAAAGAATCTAAAAAAGATAGTAAAAGTAAATAAACTGATATATTGATTTGAAATGCGTAAGAAATTCAATTTTTATAGCACGTCGTTTAAAACGATTCTCGAAGGCATCTAAAAAATAGTAAATAAATTGATATATTGATTTGAAACACATAAGAGAATCTTGGTCTATTTTATAACATCATGTAACTTAATTTTAAAAGAATGTATAAATTTTCTTTTGTAAAATATAAATATGTACAAATATTGGGTAATATCCCAAGATTATCTTAGGTGTTTTTTAGTTTTATTTAGATTTTATTGATTGGGAACACGAATCTTGATGTATTACATAATATTTTTATATGTAACTTAATTTTAAAAAAAATTGCATAATTAATTAATTTTAAAAAAAAATATATAGAACTATTATGTAAAGAAAATCAACTGATATATTGATTTGAAAGAATCTTGGTACATTACATAATATTCCTATATTTAACTTAATTTTATAAATAATGTATTAATTTTTTTAAAAAAGACAATATATACAAATATTATGTAATACACCACGATTCTCTTAATTGTTTTGTTATTTACCTTGAAATCATAATACTACTTTATTTGATAATTATATTAAAATTCTACTAAATATTTTATTGATCCGATATAAGTTTCGAATATAATTACACATAAGTACAACACTATAAATAATTCATCGAACATTTAAGAAAATCTACAAAAAAAATTAAATTAGAATTAAAATTTTTTTGTAGCATGTCTTTTAAAATAATTTTTGAATGAATCTTAAAAATATAATAAAAGGAAATAAATTGATATAATGATTTGAAACACGTAAGAGAATCTTGGTATCTTATATGATATATTTATATGTAACTTAATTTTAAAACAATTCTCGATGGAATCTCAAAAAGTTAAAAAAGAAAATAAACATATATTGATTTGATAGAATATTTTCTATATGTAACTTAATTTTAGAAAAAATGTATAATTTTTTTAAAAAAGGAAATATAAATAAATCTTATGTAATACACCAAAATTCTCTTAGGTGTTTTGTTAATAACTTTAAAATCATAATACTACTTTATTTGATAATTATATTAAAATTCTCCTAAATATTTTATTAATTTGAAATAAGTTTTGAATATTGTTACGTACAAGTACAACACTATAAATAATTCATCGAACAGTTAAGAAAATACCTAAGAGAATCTTGGTGTATTATATGATACTAGCTTAATCAAATTTTTTATTATTTTTGAGATTCTTTAAGGTGTTTTAATATTTTTAGTTAGTAAGATTTTTTTTTTGCTAATGAATAAAATTTAAACTATAACATTTTTTTGGGAGATTTTCTAAGGTGTTTCAAACAAATGAAAATACTAAATTTCATATTTTTTAACGTGTTTGTTAAAATATACTTCTTCAGTTTGATTTTCCTAAGAATTTCTTATACGATGATTCTGTTTTTTATATGAAATTGTTTTTAAAAAAAATTCCTCTGTGATAAAAATTAAGAGTAAATTAATTTATTGCACAATACACAACTTAATATTATTTTTCATACGCATGAAATTTTAATGTTATTTTATTAAAACAAAAAATATAATCTAAAACAATATTTGGATATTTTTTCATGAAAAAATCCACTAAAAAATTTTAGATGCAAAGAACAGTAAAATGTAAAATTTATTTTGTTACGACACAAATGATAGTTTAAACTACAGGAAAGCATTATAAAATAATGACAACATTAATTTGATATTTTGAATAAAGAGAGTTTAAACCAATTTTTTTTGAGAGATTCTCTAAGGTATTTCAAATATATGAAAGTATTATTGAATTTATTGTTTTTTAGAATAATAAGATTCATTAAATTGTTCTAATAGAAAAAAAATATGATTCTTAATTTAAAAAAATAATGAGATTTAATAAAGTTTTCTATTAAATATTCTACTAATGAAATTTTTGTTGTCAGATTTTTTAAAGTGTCCAATAAATATTTTCTAACAAAACACTTTGAAGAATCCACATTTCATTTCATATTTGTAAGGAACATATTCCACTCTCCAACTGATAATCCTTATTCTTTCCAAGAGCATTAACCATCATGAAAGAGTCAAATTCGATTATAATGTGATGAGCACCTATCTCCTCAATCCAATCTATTGCTTCCAGACCCTACAGCCTCAGCTCCTCAGCTTGGAGAACACTAACCACCCTTGCTTTTCTCATATTTTTTCCTTTAAAAAAAGTCCCCAGACCATCCCTAATCAACATCCTAGTATTGAATGAAGAAGCCCCAATAGACTGAAGCATCTACATTTAGCTTCGACCAACTCATGTATGGCACCTCCCATTGCGTATTAATTTCTTTGACTTCCTCAGATATAACTGTGTTGTTTGCTCATGTATGTTCTTATTATCCCAAACTTTCTTGTTTCTCACGAACCAAATCCCCCATAAAACAATTGATTTTCACAATATTTTCATGTGTTTCCTTACTGAGCTTGTCTAAAAGCCAACTAGGGGCTGATTCCACCGACCTCATATCAATAACCAAACCCATCTTATGCCAACATTGACTAGCAAACGTACAGTCGAAAAAAACATGCAGCATACGTTCTATATCAACCTCACACAATGGAAAAAGAATAGGAACAGAGATCCCTTTACCATGTAACACCTTTCTGACAGGTATGTTGTTTTTGCAGAACCATCACAGGAATATTTTGACCTTATGTGGTATATTTGCGTTCCACAATCGATTCCACCCTCTAGAAGAAGTCTCATCAGTCATGACATTATTCCGAGGAAACCAATAATGATTTAACAGTAAGGATATTGCAGATCACCCGTGGAACACATTGGAGAACACTAGCATGACTAAACGAGTATGATGGGCACTGGAAATAAAGATACAAGAACTTAGTCCCAATTTATATAATATAGAATAACATACTTCTCATTAACAATACATTGTAATGGTTCTCAGGTGAATGCATGTAAACCAAGAGTTTCAATACATTAAATTTAGATTAATTCACTTTATAAATTCAGATTCACTCCCTGTGTTTTAGTTTACTTATCAACACACCTCACCACTGCTTCATACTTGAACTTTTAACACCATGCTTTTAGGAATTTAATTGCTTGTAGATGCTCCTTGTTTTACCAATGAGTCGGCCCCCTAATCAAATTTCTATTTACATACTTAACCGCTACCATACTTCCTTTACTTAAATCATTAAAAAAATCGAAACATTATACTTACTTTTGAGTCCTAATTTCTCTTTATAGAAGGTATTAACCAGTTTTTGGCATCTGAACATATAACAAGTGATCGATTGCTAAAATCACTCGTAGAAAACTCTGTCATTATCAGGTTGGCCGCATCAAACTCTTTCATCATCAGGTTGGCCGCATCAAACTCTGTCATCATCAGGTTGGCCGCATCTATCTCCGTCTCAAAAGGCGAGTTGGTGATTCTAAGTCCCCAGAAGATGAACACTAAATTCCTATCTTTATCTAATACATAACCACATGTCCCCGCTTTCACAAATTCGGAGTGATAGCCGTAGGGTTCTTTGATATGATCCGTAGAAATCATCTATGGAGTTCTGATGATGTTTTTTAATTGTCTTCTTGCATGTGTGTTTGTGTTTTTTAATCTTTGCAACAGAACACCTTGTTGAATTCACACCTCCAACATAACACCTTAATGAATCTTGAAACACGATTCTTGATTAATAAACCACATAGGATAATCTGAAGCATTGGGATTAAAAACCATTATGTGTGTAACCATTATGAATCGCCTTGAACAAGGGTTTGTTGTGTGTGTAAATATGTGGTTAACGCAGCGTCTTACTAATGAAAATTTTTACAATCTGAATCGTATAGACAATATTTCCGTGATATATGTGCCTTGATATTTTTTCCATAATTGAAAAAGATTCACATCTGTAATCAAATTTTGATTTAAAGATTATTTCCTTTTCTAAATGAAATATTGTACGTGGATTCCAAAAGACCTTGATCTATCTAAATTATTACAATAATGCCATTATGTCTTGTATAATGTAATTAAAATGAATTTTAATAAATGGACGGTCTAGATGGGAGTTCTCTGGTTCTCTTGATAAGGAGGTTCTCCCTAGAACCTTACCCTATATATATATATATATACATATATATATATATATATGTTTCAAATTTCCTTTCAAAACTTTACATCTTTCTTAATTCGCTAATTAATTTGCTATATTTTGTATAGTATTTATCATACCGTCTTATAAATAAACTATATATTATATGTAATTATTAACCAATAATCGATATGTAATCAAAATCGCATTTGTATTTTTTTTTTATAAATTTTCTTAAAATTCATATTTTTAGTATGCCTATAGTTTAATTGATTCTAATTTGACCAACCAATTTTAATTTAATGCATTTTTTTTTATTAAATTTCACCACAAAATTAACCACGAGCACTTCATATGTGATATTGTTAACAAAATAGTTGATCTCAAAGAATAATTATTTTATCTATGCATTTCATATATGAGATTATGAACAAAACAATTTATCTCAAAATAATATTTATTTTCTCCATTTAAAAAATATAAGAAAATTTTCTGTGAAATTTATTTAGATGGGTAGATCTATAAATAATTAAAAAAAAATAATGCGCACAAGTTATAATATGAGTAATTTTATCTTAAATAAATAGTTTAATGTATATTAAACATAATATAACCTAAAAAGTATTCATGTATGTAGTTAATGAATTCCATTATAAGCATAAATGTCCATCTAACAAAATTGGTTGGTTTAGTTTCATTATGATAGGTCATGGGTTCAACTCCTTGGTACAATAATATTTTTTAAATATTATAATTGAGTTAGGTTCGAGAGCTAATTTATTTGCTCAGGATGGAGGTTTGACAAGTATCTGTTCTCCTATTATATATAGAAAGATTAAAGGAGAACACAAGGGCAAAGTTTGCCATTTTAATGGATGTGAAGTTACAATTTTACCCCTATTTTTTAAAATATGTAAAAATTAGTGAAATTATGCTTGTGTAAGGATTCGAACCCCTAACCTTTAACTCTCAAACTCATGGCTTTGCCAATTGTGCTACACTTGATTTTGAGTTTTGTTTAAAAATACTATATGATAAACCACCTCTCCTCTCTTTTTGTCTCATCCCTTTTCTTTTTTGAGCAAATGAAATATTAGTTTAAATTATTTCTCAAAAATTGGATAAATAAAATTATAAAAAAATATTTTAATCGACTGAGCATATTCTACAATTTTTTTGTCACTTTAAGTAATTGATATAGGAAAAAAAATAGACAATATATAATGTAATTTAGTAAAAAAAAATGATTTATTTACATACGTGTCCATGTAGATGCTAAATTATTTAAATTAAAAATAAGATTTGGTTTTAAGAAATATGTAAATTTTATTTATCAAATCATACATGATTAATAATTGCATCACATAACTTTTATGTATATAAAATTTTAAATATGTGAGTCATATTAGAGGTTTTTGGTCGACCAACTATTTAGACTTTCAACGAGTTAAATATATGATTGGTCTTAAAACATAAATACTTAAATATATACTAAATATAATTGAAATCTCTTCTCTTTCTATATATAATAGAGCAACAAGGGGATAATTTTGAGCCAATAAACCCCCTGTGAAATTACAATTATACCCTTACAATTTATAAAATTACATGAAATGCCACTCTTTTATTTAAATGGGAAAAAAGAGTTTTTGTGATTGGTCTTAAAACATAAATACTTAAATATATACTAAATATAATTGAAATCTCTTCTCTTTCTATATATAATAGAGCAACAAGGGGATAATTTTGAGCCAATAAACCCCCTGTGAAATTACAATTATACCCTTACAATTTATAAAATTACATGAAATGCCACTCTTTTATTTAAATGGGAAAAAAGAGTTTTTGTGATGAATCGAACCTAGAACCTCCTCTTCACAAGTTATCCTACCAACCACTGTGCTACATGGACTTTTTTGTTTTGAATTAAAAAATCTTTTACATAAACCCCACCTCTCCATTATCTTATTTTTACTATTACTTTAAAAATATTATATTTTAGGTTTCACAATATGGTACACATCCATCCATTCTTTCTATATATAATAAGAGAACAAAGGGATTTTAGGGGCTTTTTGAGCCAATAAATCCTCTATGAAATTACAATTATACCCTTATAAGTTATAAAATTACATGAAATGTCACTCTCTTATTTAGATGGAAAAAATGAGAAAATTTTATTTTTATGGTGAATCGTACCTAGAACATCCTCTACACAATTTATCCTACTAACCTTTGTGCTGCATGGACTTTATTATTTTGAGTTAATAAACCTTTTACACAAACCCGACCTCTCCATTATCTTATTTTTACTATTATTTTAATTTTTTAGTAAAAATAATGGTGACTCATATTATTTTAAAAATATTATATTTTAGGTTTCACAATATGGTACACAATCTATCTATTACTATATATTAAACCACAACACAAGTGCAAAATGTGTCATTTTAATGGTTGTGAACTTACGATAATATCTCTATATGTTTAAAAATTACAAAAGCACCATCCCTTTAATATTTATGCAAACAATATATGAAATTATGTTAGTGTTGGGAATCAACCCTCCCGTAATTTCGGATTATAATTCTATGCGACTTATATATCTTGATGAGATATTTAAAGAAATAAATATTAAGGAGCGTACTAATTTTATTTGGAAAGTATTGTATGATGATATTATTCACATCGATGATATGTCTTTTTATCATTGTTCTAAAAGAAATTGTGTTATAACCTATACAATATATTTATATGCTACAAAACATCATTTTCTTAGTGCTCATATGATCTATACATAAATAAAATAATACATAAATTAAAATACTGATATTATAATATGTATGAACATAAAATGTGCAATTATATTCAAAAATATCCTTAAATCGTAAAACTATACAGAATTTATAGCAATTGCTAGAGGATGACCCGTGCCTCGCACGGGTTATTATGCTAGTTATGTTAAAAAGATGAAAACTCTAAAAATATAATGGTTGAGTTAAAATATATAATATAATATATAATGGTTGAGTTATAACATATATTTAGATTAATATACGATAAAATTAAATTTTTGATTTAAGATTTCATATACATGTGGGCCATTAAAGTTTTCATATTTTACATGCATTATTTTTTATTGAACTTCTACATAGTGTAATAAATATTAGATTAAAACTAAACATTTTAGTTTAAAAGTGTATAAATATATGTGTTTAGAAAAAATGATTGAGATAAGCATATGATGATTTTTAGTCGATATTCAGAGATTTTTTAATATATCTCAAAATATAGTCTTATATTTCCGATCAATTTTTTACAACAAAATCATTTAATTTACATTCGCCTTTGTTATAAACGGACAATTTTATTAAAATAACTATTTATATTATACTCAAATGTTCAATTTGATAAAGTTCATTTCACGCAATTGAAAATTAAATTAATAATTTAACTATCATAACTATTTATGTGATTGTTATCATATGAATATTTATCCAAAATTTATTAAATCTAATCAAATTAAAAAAATATTTGGTTCAAAAAATTGGTATGCAATATTACAAAATAATTATAAAAATATTCGATTAGATTGAAATCCTATCGTTTATCATATTTTTAATTATAAAATTATTTCTATATATACAGTTTCGGACGAGAAATTAGTTCACTGCTCGTGCCTTGCACGGGAATTTATGCTTATATATTAAATGATTGCACAAGGGGAAAAAGTACCCAAAAATATCTATGAAATTACCATTTTGCCCCTAATTTTTGAAAAATTAAAAAAATGTCGTTCTATTATAATTAATGCAAGAATAGATAAATTTATGTTGCTCCTGGGAACTTAACCCATAACTTCCAAGTACGAAGTTCATAACATGATCTTTGTCTGATTTTTGTGGTTATTTTAAAAAATATTATTAGATAAGTCACATGCTCTTTAATTATCCTATTTTCCTTTTCTATTTTTACCTTTTGAGTAAGTAAATTGTTGTATTTATTATTTATAGAAAATAAAACTAAGAATTTTACATAAATGTAACTCAGATTAGATAAAAAATTTGAATTTGTTAATATCCGTCTCCTTGTACATATAAGATATTAGATTACTGAAATCATAAATAGAATTATATTTCACTGAAATAATAAAGTGTGATTACATTTTGGATAATATTATAATTGCATCATATATAATTTTTAGATTTATAAAAATGTAAATATGTGAGTTAATTAGAGATTTTTGTTCGAACAATCATTTAGACTTTAAGCATTTTAAATATATAATTGAGTTTGAGTTAAAAGTGACCTTTTTAAAATTTAGGATTTCAAAATGTATATAAATGAATAAGTCATTGATATTCGTGTAATCATACGATTAAAACTTTTGGATTTTAAGTTGAACCCAAGTCAAAAAAAAAAAGTTTAAAAAACTTAGATATTGATTATGAAATAGTAGGCCAAAAATAGAGTTGAGTTTAAAAGGGTATATAAATATATGTTTAAATATATATGTATGAAAAAAAAAGAACGAGACAATCTCATGAATAATTTTTACGTAAAACTAAGAAATTTTGTTAATGATTCTACTCATAGTCATACATACCTGACTATTTTTTATAAATATATTTTATGATGTTAAAATGACATGAGTTCACGTACGCCCATGTCACATGCGAACAATAATGCTAAAATGATTATTAATATTATATTCATTTTTTCAAATTGATAAAGTTCAAATCAGGTCATTGAAATCTGAATTAATATATACCAATTAACAATAATAATGTTATTATTATCGTATAAATATTCATCCAAATTTAAGAAAACTTAATCAAATTTTAAAATATTTGGTTCATGACAATGCAATATTATAAATTGCTATCCAAAAATAAGATAAAATAAAAAAATTATCTTTTATCGTATTTTTAATTACAAATTCATGTCAAAAAATTACAAATTTATTACAGTATTTATACATTTTAATGCGAAAAATTATTTCAGTGATTATACAGGCCCTTGCCTCGCACGGGTTTTTACGCTAGTTTTAATCCTATGTTGTAAACGTGATATTTTTTATGTGATTCCCTTGTAGTTGTACCTTTGTAATAGAAAATAAAATAAATTTTATGTATTATTACTCTGTTAAGAAGTACTCCCTCTGTCCCTCTCATTTCTTTACATAAAAAACTGCGTGTTTGACACGTATTTTAAGGTGCATTTTAAGAATAGTTATATAACTTATTTTTGAAATTTTTTTGTATAAAAATAGAACAATCCTACTTTTATATAAAAAAAGAAAATTTTAAAAATAAATTATAGAACTATCCTTAAAATGCATCTTAAAATCTGTGCCGGATATTGGTCCACAAATGATAAGAACCTAGAGGGATGGAGGGAGTATTGAATATTTTGAATGACATAGTAATACCAAATTTAATAATAAAACTTATGTCTTGGGGGTTATAGATTGTCACCTTTTGTCTATTTCATATTGATCGAAAAAATACTCAACTAATACGTAGCAATTATAAAATAAAGATAGAGTATAAAAGATTTCATTATTTATTTACATATTGTTAGGAATAATTCTTGAGTTGTGATGTTAAGAAAAGAATTTACTTATACTTCTTGTATATCCTGATCTTATAAAGGATTTAGCACTTTGTATAGGATATATGAAATAGACAGTAATCTGTAGAGCTTAGACAGAAACAGTGCATCAAATACTACATGTCAGGAACGGAGAGCAAATCCTGATACGACAAGTCAAATACTGATGGATGTCAAATCCTGATGCAATGTGAAATCCTGATATCAGTCATGTTAGTGATGATGTCATTATGTATGCTACAGAAACTGGCAAGTGCTAAAAAACAGGATCGTTGGTTTGAAGAACAAGCAAGAAGATATTATGAGGGAAAGAATTTACTATTGATGGAAACTATCAACTAGACGTCATAACATTGTCATGTATAGATTATAATTTTCTGTTATTAGTTGATAGGTAGCATTATAAATACTCTCTCTATATCATTGTAAAAAGGGTGTGCGTTCGTAAGGGTTTGTATTCGAGAGTTCGAAACAAACAGAGAGACAGATTTGTTTTGAGAGCAGCTGTTAAAGGTATTGTACACCTTTGGTAGAGTTTGTATTTGATCTTATTAATACAAACAAGTTTGATTCATTCGTTTGTTCTTGTTCATAATAATCAAGCAAAAATCAGACACGATTATATAACTTGTATTCAAGAAATTGTAAAAAATATAATTATTATAATTACTAGCATTATACCCGCGCAATGCACATGTTGCTTTATCATTATTTTGTAAATATTTTGATTAGTACTATTTTTGAAAAAAAACGTTTTAATGTTATTTTAAATTGCATTTTTTACATTAAATAAAAATAAAATATTTAGTAAAATTCATATACTTATTATAGTAATTGATGAATTTGTTGACATTTATTTCATTGGTTTGAATAACATATATTTAGTTTTAATTTAATTGTTGATAAATATTTTAATTTTTGAAAATTTTGAATTTTTTTACATTTTTGTAATTATTATTATAATAATTGCTTTTGTTTTTTTAAATTTCAAACCGATCTAGGACATTCTAGGTAAGAGTTAGTAAATTGGTTATTGGTGGGGTACACTAAATTTAAATTAAAGATTTCATATCGAGGTGAGTAGCCCAATGTAAATGCTCAAGTCCATATATACATATGTTAATTATTTGAATGATTATTGTCCCGTATTTATTAATCTAATTTTTTTTATTTGACTTAATATTACTTTTTTACCCCTGATAACCAAACCAACCACACAAACCTCTTTACGCTAATTATATATAGGGTTAAGGAGCAAATAAGCCCCTGTAATATATGTGCAGGACCAATTACACCCCTGTAATATATGTAGACCATATAAACCCAATTTTCCTAAATTGTAATTCTATTCAACCCCTGCTGTTAGTGGTCTGTTAAGTCACTGTTAAGTAACTTGTTAGAGTAATGGAACACAAACATCAACTTCCTCACTATCACATAAATATGCCACTAGCTCATTACGAAAACCAGATGACTAAATTCATTCCGCTTGCTCAAACACCAAAGTTTTACATATACTCAAGAATATTGCTTGTATTTTTTATTTTGTTTACGTCTTTTTTTAAGTAAAATAAATTAACACTCATCTTCCAAATAAAATGAAAAAGAGAAAAGTACAAGATTCACAAAGTACATCATCATACTATGGAAATTATGATACTTGATAATTAGGCTCTGGTACTACTAATAACCACCTATCTGGAGATCACAACTAAATTTACAAGCATCTGCATACAAACATACTAGAGAAAACCAAACTGAGCTTGCTACTAAAACATGAATGCAAACCTTGATCAAGTTAAAGTAGCAGAATTTATAACATTGAAGAGTATGACAAGAATCTGTGCAAAACATCAATAGAATGTTAGCCGAGCAAAAGCGATAACACTGGATTGACACTAATATAAAAATTTAAAGGTTATCTGAAAAAGCCATTATGTGATAACATTATTAAGTAAATTCACCTCATTAAGATGTTCTTGCCACAAAACAAAATCATACTCATAAATTTTTAACCAAAAGAAAAAGTGCAGTGATATTTATTAAGTCTTAAAAAGCACATGTCTCATTTGGATAACTTCTGGTTTGTTCGCATGTGTCTGGCCTCTTCAAGTTGCCTGGTTGTGATACAATCTTTTCCTTTCCACTGTAGTTTAGGTGGTTGAATCGGCATAGATGTCATATTTATAGGTCCGCCAACCTCTCTAAACCCAACTCGTCTTGTTGATTTTGACATAGATGTCTGGTGAGCTCCTTGAATTTTTTCAGCTCGACACTCTTTTTCGTTAGGAATGGGGAATGTCAAATTTGGATCAAAAGAGTGAGGTAATGATCCGTCCGTGCACTGCATTGTAGTATTCTCGGTCTATATCAAAAACACATAAGTAAAAAAAAATCTTTATTAGTTTAAAAACATAAACACAAACTGAAGGTGACTAATCTCAACAATAAAAATACTCACATTAAAACTCATAGCACCAGTGGTTTCATTATACAGAATGCCCACTCCTGAATTTTTGCTTCCTTTACGCAAGGCAGCTGATCTCGAAGCTTGCTAATTTGATTCATTGTTCTTTTTCGTGAAGTTCCACTTGATTCATGTATTGTACTATTCTCATGATGAGGTGATGCAAAATTTTCCACCAAACGCTATTATGTAAAAACAAAAATAATTAGTGTATCATACAAATGATTGGGTAATATATGTAGGATGATATCTTACATGACTAGAATTTTCCTGAAAAAGAGTTTCTTGTGGTACTTGGGAAGAGTTTGCTAAATTTGGAGGCTATTATTTAAGAAAGATTGTTAGTATAAATATCATTACATATCATTCACATATATATTAATATATATATATATATATATATATTAACTGAAATTAAACACAGTGAATTTAACTTACCTTTGGACAACTTCTTGAGTTGTGTCCTTGTTGCTTACAATTATATCATGTGTATGTCTTCCTGGTTGAGACTCGATCTCCGGAGGCTCTATCGATTGATACATCTCACAATGACAAAATTTCTTTTCGCGCAATGGTTGAATTTTCCATTTATAGGCTGCATTGAATGTATCTTTATGATACCAATCTGAGATATAAGCAGCAGGATTTTGTTTCTTATGGACAAATGCGCACATGGCATGTTGACATGGAATCCCACTTAAATCCCATGAACGACATGTACAGAGTTGTTTCTCCAAATTTACAGTGTGTGTCATCCCCCTCTGTAACCTCATATCCAAAATCTCCATTAAACAAAATTTTGCAGCCTATAGTTGCAATCTTGTATGCTTCAAACATTTCCATACAAGCCGGAGAATAATCTGTTACCCATTTGTCAGTCACATTACTCATACTAGCAATACGTTCCATTGTCTTCTTTCTGATATAGTCCATCAAGGACATAATGGGTTTATGTCTACCTTCTAAAATCCAAGCATTAAAACTTTCACACATATTGTTGTCCACACACATGGATTTGCATCTATTAGAAAAAAAAGCTCTACACCAAGTGTGCGGCGGATATTTCAACAAATTAGTAGCTGCTTGTTTACTAACTTCGGACAACTCCTTTAAGTGATCTTTAAACTCCTCCTCGTATGTGGACCAAACACATAACCAAAATTTTTTATGTAATTCTCCTGCCCTCCATTTCTTCGACCAGTTAGCAAGAATGTGTCTCGCACACCATCTATGCTCAGCTGCTGGTTGTATGTCAATAATTGCTTGCACTAAACCCTGTTTAACAAAAAATATGACTTTATTATCTTCAAATTGTACAAGAGTGCTTATCAGTTAACTTCTGCCTTAATAGATCCTCTAGTACATAGATTTTTAGGTGCAGACATTCAAATTTTGAACTATTTTTCTTGGTAATTAACAATGCAACATAAAAAAATAATAGACTACAATACATAAAATACTAGCAAAGTTGCGCAAAAAATGAAAAAAAAAGTTCAGAAAACTAGTAGACAGTGTGGAATACTATAAATATTGAAACTACGAATGGAGAAAACAAAATCATGTGATGCATAAAAGATTAAATAGAAAAGAATGCAGAAAATATAATCGATAATCATGCGAAATGCAAAATTATGCAAAATTGAATGCTGAACAATACACACCTTTTGCATATCAGATATGTAGGTGTATGAAGTTCCATCACCCAAGTCCAAAGCTTCAACTAGCAATGTCAAAAACCACCTCCAGTTATCCTTGGTTTCTTTGTTGACGCAAGCCCACGCTAGAGGAAAATTTTGGTCTTGAGCATCTCTTCCAACAGCAACTAACAATTCACCCTTAAACTTAGTTTTTAGGAAACACCCATCCAAGCCGATGAGTGGCCTGCATGCCTCTTTAAAGCCTCTTTTACATGCATCTAAACATACAAAAATTCTCTTGAATACCCTTTTACCATCCCTTAACCCATCCTTGCAAAGCTCAAGACGTACAACAGAACCTGGATTTGAGTTTATTAACTCTGCAGCATATGGTTCAAGCTCACTGAATTCGGTAGTAAACCTTCCACTAAACTCATCCAAAACTAACTTTCTTGCCCTCTTACACTTAAAAAAAGAAACATTGCATCTTAGTTCAGCCTTTGCATCGGATTTCATATCCTTCACCTTGTAATCAACCCTATTCAAAATTCTAGATTTGAAGTGACTAGCAATGAATCTTGTAGATAAACGAGCATTTTTGAAAATTCTAAAACAATTATGTTCTTCCTGAAATGTTTTGACGCGTAAACTAGGTTGATTCCCATCTTTCGATACTAAAAGTAAGAAAGGACACCCTTCCTCGCATTTTACTCGAAGCCTAGAAGGCTCATTTTTAACATATTTTAACGAAACACCCCGAGATATACCATATTTTGTAATGACCTCTCTAACTTCTAAAGCATTTGCAAATGTCATCCCCAACCTAAAAGTAGGTCTATCATCATCCATTGAAAATTTAATCATATACCTTGCATCCATAATATTGAAATCTTTTTCCCCACTACTATCTTCATTTGTATCCACTCCATTATAAATGTCATCTTTAAATTCGTTGTCACTACTCTCGGAGGTGTCATTATCTCCATATACACATTTTGTTTTATCTCCCTGGTTGACATTTAGTTCGACCCCTATACCGACCCTATTCTGAAGTACTTCATCATAACTTTTTTGACTTTCATCACCAATCTCACTGTCAACTCTCATTCTATTTCCGATTTTGCTATCATGTGTATCACAAAATTCAATTATTTTGTGTATCCATTCGTCATCCAACACATTATCTGATGAGTTAGTTGGTTCTACCACATAAAAATCTACTGCAGTACTATTGGGATTAAGTATATTCACTAAATTTCTAATCCCAAAATCGTCCTCAATCGTTATGAATCCATTATTTGCTTCTAACCCGTGTTCTCTACCATACACTGCCTTAACATCTTTGTACCCATATCGATCTTTAAATTCACCGGCAATATCTAAGAAATTTAATAAATCAGCATCAAAGTGTTTTTGTATGTCAACATGTCCTCCAACATAAGTCATCTCACGTTCTAATTTCCATTTTTCTCCAAAATAAAAATACAAGTCTAAGTATTGAGTCATGCTGACAAGATATAAAAGTAGTCAAAATTAGTAGTAATCAAAAACAATTACAATATACATACATACATAATATGTTATATAAATTAAAATGGCACAATCAGAAATTAGGCACAACTTGATAAAACATAGAATAATTCACTAGATATTATCATTTTTTTGTACATGCAGATTAACGTGAAAAAAAATTGAAACCTGTGAACTTTTGTTCTTGAAATTTGGGCGAACAAGAATATTGTAACAGTGATGAGTCCGTCTTTGTACGTTCTTTTAGTATATACTTGTATGGAAAGTTAATATGTTTAACGACTATTAACGACATGGGCTTATTGAAATCATGTTTTTAATTTTATGGGTTTATATGGAGTCTATTTTATTACGAGGGTATAATTGATCCTACACATATATTACACATATATTACAGGGGCTTATTCGCTCCTTAACCCTTAAATATAAGATTCATTATCTATTAATTTTAATCCCTATTATTTAATCTTATAATCTTCAGGGTATATAATTATATATAATAATTATCTATTATAATTATTATAATCATATTTACTATTATTTACTATTTTCAGGGGTATAGTCCCTGAAAATTTTCTTCTATGTATTCCAAAAAAATTGATTAAAAAAGTAATTTTTTTTAACATAAAATAAAAATATAAAGTTCAAGTAATGAATAAATATATGAGTTAAAAGATTAATCAAATATGATCTGAGAAAAAAAATAAGTTAAAAAAATACGTAAGAGATTAAAGACATAAATATTTGACATAAATATCTAATAATATTTGACCTAATTTTAATACTTGTTGCTAGTAACCTGAAAAGATTGGCCCATTTGCGAGCGGAAACCATCACAACATGATTGTATCCAAACTATTTATCCAGTTTTCTAGGTAATTAACTAGAAAAGTAAAACAACTTTCTGCCGGCTAAGTTACATATGCATCTCAAGATAAAACTGTGTTAAAAACAGTGATGATCATTGATCAACTCTCATTGGCAGTATTCTCCCATCACCTTTTGTATTTTTCGTTCACTTTTTAGCCTTGGCTAACTTGCTTGCAGGAAAGTGCAATCTGGCCATAAGAGGCCGAGGAGCCCTTTGTTTATGGTCAAAACCTCCCACGCAGACAAATGTCACAAATCCTACAAGATATCACCATATCATATTATTAGTTATAAAATGCATACACAAAGAAAGATGCATTAGAGAACAAGTAAAACATTGATTAACTTGTCATGGTCTTTAGCATAACACAATCAAAGATGCATCAAGGACAAGCAAAACATGATTAAAATGGTCTTTACAAATAGGACGTTTTCTTCTCTTTTCTATCACAACATGTTCTGCATACGGTATGCTTCTTAATTATCTGTTAAGAGATCTGCTTATGGTTGATGTTACTTTCACAATCCACACGAACATAAACCATGATATTTCGGCATTTAACTAAGCCACCTTCATCTCTGATAGCATATGTTGATACTGCTAAACTTACAAGTGACCTATTATCGCAACCACACATATTGAGCTCTTTTTATGGAAAATAGCAATCATGACTTTGGGAGTATAATAAAAATTCTTCCAAGCACTAAGGAGTAAGGAGAATAGTTGTGGCCTTGCACGAAGGAGGACCATGGTGGGAACTCCGAAGAAACAGGCATTGGGTAGGTTGCTAACAGAACCAGTTTGTCTTAGGTGATGCCTAAGTGCAATCACTTATGCTTCTACTATCTCTCTGGGGCGGCGGTTTTATGATAAGAGGTTATAATGATGGGACCTTTTGCAGGAGTTGTTTTATGGGTTGGGAATTCAGATTAGGAATTTTTCTTACGAAAAAGATATACAGTTTGGAAGATCATTCAAATTGTAATTTTCCTAATTTTTGTCCTAAACCAATGGTTGGGGAAATTATAGCCTCTAATCATGTCTAGATCTCGTGGCAGCAAATTCTGACATAGGTACATTCAAGAATCAAGAGTAATAATATAAATTCTCCAATAAAGAAAAAAAAAATCAAACATAAAACTAAATATCAAGTAACACATTGTACCTCTCCAGAAGCAGTTTTTAATTACCTCTGTTGGCAGTCCTGGCAAACATCAAGTTTAAGGTTTAGTCATATATACCAACGTAATATGCAAGTGTGAAGGAACAAACTTTAAACTTTGGGCATTTAGTCATGTTTTTATAAAAATAATCACCTTTAAAAATTGATGTTACAGAGGTTCCAAAGTAAACTGTTCGTCTTGGCAAGTTCCATATCAATGACCTTGGAACATCAATTGGATTTAGACTGGATTCATGATCAGCAAACATCTGCACCATATTAGATTTGTTACAAATTTTAATATCTAAAAAGCCAGGATAAAACTTGTGACTTGTGACTGAGCTTGATTTGTAGCATTCAAAGTGGGCACTGTTTATGTGCTTCAAAACATCATGTATTCCTTTCTTGAAGTGTTACTATTCCAAAATGAAATATCAGAACCAACCTGATTAACTTGAAAGTATGTCCCATTTAACGGAAAACTCCCTCTCACTGCTGTTCTACATGGTATCTGTCATGGATCAGAGTTAATAGCAAAAACTATAAAACAATGGCTCTTATATTTATGCCTAACATGAAGGTGATTAGCTTTTCTAAGTTCAGAATTGACATACCAGAAGTGTCCCCCCTGACTATTTGTGAATTTGCTTCTCTTGTACTATTGCATGAAAAGCATGTGTCATCATTGCACAATTGACCGGATTCATGGGTCTCACATCTTTTTTCCGGAGGTTGAACTAAATCTGCCGTTTCACCTGTTAATTGGAGTACAAATGAATTTCAAGAAGCAATAGGTATGCATTTCAGTTCTGTGAGCCATGATGTCTAAGATACGGTGTTAGGTTTACTGTTTGCATAATTTACGAAGGTTGATGGATTTCTCATTCTTACCTGGTGTCCATATAGCTAGAAGATACGGGCTTGGGTCATCAGGATCACGTCTATCCAACTGATCATGTTAGAACGTCAACGTTAATTATCTAGAAAGTAACAGATAGATGTAGGAAATGATAGAGTTGTGTCACTCTCCGTGTTTGGTATTTCTTATGTATTTAGACAAATTATGGAATTAACTTACCCCTTCCAAAAGAGGGTGTGAATCTGGAAGTTCATACCTGTATAAAGAAGCAAGAGTTACTCTACATAACACAGCACAACATTTCTGGTTTGTTCAAGTATGTTCACATGAATGAAAAGCAATGTTTGACTATATAAAATATTCTTATATCTATAAGTGGAATTTGTAATGTTGAGTTGATTTTTACCAACTTATAACACACATATATTATGTGTGCAATGGTTCTAAATTTTAGTTTTAATAGATGAAATCACTTTACTTAAAAATAATAATTACTTAGAGGGTGTTTGGGATTGCTTAAAATAATTTACTTTTGACTTAATGGAGGTATTTTTAATTTAAAGGAAAAAGTGAAGTTGTTTACTTTAAGTTGAATGAAAGTGTTTGGGTAATTTTACTTAAAGTTAAATGGGGGTTTAATAATTTTGACTTAAAATGAAATTTGACTTAAAAAAATTTTCTATTCATAATATTTAAACTTTACAATAATTGTGCATAAATAAAAAAAATAAAAAATTTCATAAATCATAAGTCATAAGTCAAAAGTACCTAAATGGAACTTATGACTTAAAGCAGTTTTTTAACTTAAAACTGGCTTAAAGCCGGGCTAGGCAAACGGTACATTTCCTCAAAGCTTGTTTCTCCTTAAAGTCAGGTTGCCCAAACGGGCTGTTAGTCGAACATGTGTCTTTAAATAGCTCTTATATAGATTTTTGTTAGCATTTGAGAACCTAAATATTTGCAGAAATTGTGTTTTAAAGGTTAACTCATTCTCTTCACACTAGACTAAACCATATACAATAAAGATTCATGGAGAAATGCAAACTTACACTTGATGCGCTGTCCGAAGCCGACTCTCATTCTTCAGTTTAGGTGTTGGGATTGAAGCAGCTTCTGGATTCAAAGCAACAAGAGCTCTGGACATATCGCCTTGTTGAAGTTCCATGTTATCTTGCATATAGTTCTGTAGATTCATTGTGAACTGTAAACAGATGTAAATAGCTGCCCAAATCACGGCTGTATATTTGTTATATCTAGATGTTAATAGCTGTTAGAGTCTAATATGTTAGGCTAGTCATATTTGAAGACTTGACATTAACAAACATGTATGTAAGCCATGATGTCATTTGATTGTTTTGTAGCCTATAAATAAGGCATTTGTTTGTTGTAAATGATAAGCTTAAGTGCTCCTATATCAACTCTATTATGGTATCAGAGCCTGGTTCATATACAATATAAGATTGTATCGCAGTTCCGTCTCTTTCATCTCTTAGCTTGCGAGGCATTTTCAATCTTCAAATTTTTCTTCTTCACACCTCTAAAATGGAGCCACAACAGCATAGGTTGGCTATAAAGTTGGATAGGAAAAATTACTTTCTATGGGCCTCCTATTTCCAAAACTTTCTGGAGGGTCAAGATCTGTGGTCCTATGTTGATGGCACCACTACCAAGCCTGCTGATAAGGAAGCTAGCACCACTACCAAACCTGCTGTTAAGGAAGCTAGTGCAAGATGGGTGATAAAAAATGCCAAGATTAAAACTTGGTTCGTGCAATCTGTGGACAATTCCATTGCTGTCAATCTCAGCACTTTAAGTACAACACATGCGATGTGGGAGTATCTAAAACGCATCTACAAACAAAGCAACGAGGCAAGGATGTACCAGCTTGAACAAGAGATAAGTAATTTAACCCACGATTCTTGTGGTATTCAAGAATTTTATTCTGCGTTGATGTTACTTTGGAATGAAATGGATATGATTGAGGATACCATTCCAAAGGCTGCTTTAGACACTGTTGTAAGGCTCAAACAAAAATCTCGTGCTCGACAATTTTTGATGAAACTACGACCATAATTTGAACCTGTTCGTGCTGCAATTCTCACTCGTGGAGGAAATGATGATCTTGATGCAATTCTTCCTGATCTCCTTGCCGAGGAAACACGATTGATGTCTCTTTCTTCACACAAATTGGTCCAAGATACAACTTTCGTTGCTGCTGCCCAGAAGTCAAAATCTCGCAATATGAGCACAATAGAATGTTTTATTTGCCACGAAAAGGGTCATATTGCTAGTCATTGTTCGAAAAGGAAAGAAACAACGACCAATGTTGCATCATCTCTATTTTGTCGATATTGCAAGGCAGAAGGACATCTGCTCGAGAATTGTAAGATAAGACCACCCAAGAACAGAAATTACAAGGCGTATATGGCTTCTTCAACCTCAGTGCTTGAACCTGCTAGAATGAATCCACAGATTTCTGGTCAAGCTCCTCAATCTAACGCTCCTTCTCCTGATCTCATTCAACAAGTCATTCATGCTCTTCGAGCTTCTGATTTTGGTAAGACAAATATGCATAACACTTGGATAATAGATTCCGGGGCTTCCCATCACATGACTGGAAATTCAGATATTTTTCATTCTAGTGTACCCAGTGACAAACAGAAAAATATCATTTTTGCTAATGGGGATAGTCTTCCTGTTAACCGAGTAGGCTCTTTAAAATTTGATCTTCCACACTCTGGTTCTCTAACACTATCAAATGTTTTATATGTACCAAAATTATCTACAAATCTTTTTTCAATGAGTCAGTTGGTACAACAAAATTGCATTGTCTCATTTTCTGCTTCCGGTTGTATTATACAGGACTTACGAACCGGGAAAGTGATTGGGAACGGCCATAGGAACGGGGATCTTTTTGTTTTGGACTTTGGTGGCACATCTTCCACTCCATCTACTTGTTTTCTTGCTCCTTCTTCTTCTCAAATCAGTACCTCGAATAAATTGTGGCGACTTTGGCATAAACGTCTTGGCCATCCTCACGGTTTAAATTTGAATTCCTTGTTTTCTTCTTGTGTCTTATTAGATAAACTTGATATTTCATCAGATATTGATAAAACTTGTGAAGAATGTGCTCTTTCAAAAGCACATACTTTACCGTTTGTTAAAAGTAATAATCATGCTGTTAGTTCTTTTGATATTATCCATTCTGATGTTTGGGGACCTTCCCGTGTTGGTTCATTAAGTGTAAAATATTATTATGTTGTGTTCATTGATGATTGGTCACGTTATTCTTGGATATATTTTCTACGTCAAAAATCTGAAGTATTACAAGTGTTTAAGTATTTTCAAGCAATGGTGCAAACTCAGTTCAGCAAGAAAATTAAAATTCTACGCACAGACTCTGGTTACCCATATTGATATATTAGTTACTACAGGGGGAAAATATATATCCAAAGAATTTAACCATTTTCTAGCTGCAGAGGGAATCATTCATCAATGAAGTTGTCCTCATCAACCCCAACAAAATGGTGTTGCTGAGGAAATCACTTGCTTAATATTTTCATCCAAGGCTAAGAACTTGAAGGGATCAACCTTAATATCATGCAAAAACTTTATTAACTCTTGACAGTCACTGTAAATTACTACCACCTTATTTAGACATTTCCTTTCATGCAACTTACTTAACAGAAATACGATCGCATCCTATCTCTGCTTCAAAGGCACTTTGAGCATTACTAGAACCAGAGAATATGAAGATCAAATCACCTGACTTTTCTTTTAAACAACCTCCTATACTTGCCAAAGTTGCACCACCCATGAAATTGAAAGAACCGTCAATACGTCAATAAAACCAAATACCTGAGAGAAGTACTGACCTTTGAACTTTATGATTCAAAAGTAAACAACCTATTGGATTAACCCTCCACAAATTTTGATCACCCTTATCAATTAAACCCACAGCTTCTCCCCATTTCTGAGATCTTAACACAATAAGCATTTCCAAATCATTTTTTGAAATTTTCTTTCCTTGGAATATGCACTGATTTCTACATAACCAAACACTCCACATTGTTGCAGATATCACAAGTGCCCATCCTTCCCTAAAGGGCTCTTTGACCAATGAAAGCATTGCCAAAATGAATTGGAATTTATTTGTGATGCATAGGGATACATATCTCACCACTGCAACACAAAACTCCAAGCACATCTAGCCATTTGACATGACCAAAAAAGATATTTTTATAAATTATATTATTAAATTTAGCCTAATATATTTTTTAAATTTCATTATTTTGAGGCATTTTATTTTTAAATATTAGATTATAGAAGATATAATTGAAACGTGTTAGTCATTATATTTCTATAACTTTTCTATTTTGTTTATGTATTAAAAATATTTTTTGAAAATTGTTTAGAGTTCTTTGATGTAGTGTTTTTTTATGTGTGAGAGGTGCTTTTTTCTAAGTATTTTGAATTCTTTTGAAATGTTATTGATAATATTATTTTTGTCGTTAATATTAATTAAAGTTTTATAAAAATAACTTGTAAATGTGTTACTTTTTTTTATTAGTTAATATTTGTTGTATGTGTATTATATTAATTTTTTTGTGGATTTTAGTTACTGAATTTAGTATTTATATAAAATTAGCATTTGTTTTATAAAATACATTTTGGTGAATTTTAATGTCATTTATAATATAATTTTTTTTTAATATTTTTGAAGTCTTAGTTTAGCAATTTATTTCTTGATAAATTTTTAAAAACATTTTTTTTATTGTAATTAAATTTCAAACCCTGTTTTGTAATAATATTATTTTGGAGTTGAAAATTTTGTGTTATATTTGTTTACTTTACTAGCCTATAACCCGTGCAAAGCACGGACTATCATATACTATTACCATGAATTAATACATTAATTATATAATTTAATTTAAATTTTAATTATTTTAATAAATTTTATTATTAATTTTAAATTTAAATATGTTCCATATTTAATTTCATTATATAAATATTATTAATTTAAAGTTATTTTTAAATTTATTGTTAAATATCTTAAGAATTCAATAGATTTTTTAAAAAAAAATCATTAATTATAACCTAAAATCGTAGAATAAAGAATCGTAGGAAGAAGTGTGATTCTAATCGGGATATAATTGAAAACGTTTATAATTCTATAAAAAACGTGGTATTTTAGTTTTAATATATTATATATAATTTAACTGAATTTGGAATTTTTAACACATTTTTTTAATTTTTTAAAAATATATTTTTGTATCTTGATTCGTTAGTTATTTGGTTAACACATTCCTAAAAAGTTTGTTAACACCTTTCTAAAAATAAAAAACAAATCAAAATGTATTTAATTTTAATTAAAAAAAATAAACTACTATTTTACATACTATTTCGATTATATTTCAATTAGGATTCTTCACCA
Organism: Kitagawia praeruptora; assembly: GCA_037693485.1. Taxonomy (NCBI): domain Eukaryota; kingdom Viridiplantae; phylum Streptophyta; class Magnoliopsida; order Apiales; family Apiaceae; genus Kitagawia; species Kitagawia praeruptora. The sequence goes on along the minus strand of CM075352.1, from coordinate 25,123,629 downwards.
ACACCCAACTTCTCTTTAGACTATTTCGAGAAACCAATATCTTTTAAAATTAATTTAAAAATTTTAATATAAAAATTATTAATAATAAAAAAATTAAAAAAAGGAAAAAAAAAAAGAAAAATAATTATACTCTCTACCTATACTATACTTTTTTATAAGGACAATAGGGAATAGTTGGTTCGTTAGTTAAAACCTTTCTAGAAAACTTATTCAAAAATTCTAAAAAAAACAAATTAAAATATATGGTGTAATTAATCAAAAAAAACATGTATTTTACATAAATACATACTCTATTAGTTATACTTCAACTCAAATTCAACTACATACTCTTTTAATTATATTTTTAATATATTTTTTAAATTTATTACTTTTAAGAATGTGTTCACAATTTTTTTGGAAGGCGTTAACCAACCAACCAAATATACTTAAAACCCATGTGATACACGGATTTCTTTTAATATTATATGATTTTTTATTAACTAGCTTAAAGCCCGTGCGATGCACGGATTTTTTTTATTTTAATATTATATAATTTTTTTCATTTATTTAAATTAATTTTTTAAAAGATGAATTTGGGAAGCTTACATTATTATATGAGATGATTTGATAATAATTATACAAATTTTATCCGTGATATTTCTAGAAATGGAAGGATTTTAGTTAGAAAATATAGAAAAGATAATAGGTTTTAGTTGAAAAAGGTAATCGATTAATTATTGGTAATTATAATATTATTATTTTATTAAATAGAATGCATGTGATATGATTAGAAAAAGATAGGATTTAGTTAGAGAAAATTAAAAAGGAAACATGTTATAGTTGAAAAATATAATTGATTAGTTTATAGCAATTATAATTTAATTACCTTATTTACTAAATACAATTGCACGAAATATTTTTAGAAAAAGGAGAAATTAATATTGTCCGTGATATTTCTATTAAAAGAAAGATTTTAGTTTAAAAAAATATAGAGAAGATGATACGTTTTAGTTGAAAAAGGTAATCGGTTAATTATTAATATTAAAATATTATTAATTTATTATTATAAATAAAACCTCCCTTGATAGAATTGGAAAAAGAGAGATTTTAGTTAGAGAAAATAGAAAGGTAACGTGAAAATAAAAAAAATTACATGATTTATGTGAAAAAGGTAATTGATTAACTTCTATAATTATAAATTAATTATGTCATTTTACTAAATAAAATTGCTCATAGTTTTTAGAAAATGAGAAATTAATGTTGCCCGTGATATTTCTAGAAAAAAAGGGAGTTTAATTACAAAAAATAGAAAAGTTGATACGTTTTAGCTGAAAAGGTAATCGGTTAATTATTAGTATTATAATATTATTATTTTATTTTATTAAATAAAAACATCTGTGATATAATTAGAAAAAGAGAGATTTTAATAAGAGAAAAGAAAAAAGGTATTGTGTTTTGGTTGAAAAAGGTAACCGTTCATGATATAATTGGAAAAAGAGAGATGTTAATTAGAGAAAAAAGAAAAGGTAACGTGTTTTGGGTGAAAAAGGTAATTGATTAGTTAATAATAATTATAATATAATTATGTTATTTTATTAAACAAAACTGCTCGTACTATTTTTAAAAAAAGAGATGTTTTAGTTAAATAAAATGTGAAAGATTATTCTATTTTACTTGAAAACGGAAATTGCTTAGTTATTGAAAAATAAAAAAGATAATATTTCTAACTTGAAAAAGGAAATTGATTAATAAAATAGAAATTTTAGTTAGATAAAATATAAAGGGATATAATATTTTATCAGAAAAAGGAAATTATTTAGTTTTTGGAAAAGAGAAAAGATAATTTGTTTAACCTCAAGAAGAAAATTTATTAATTAGTAGAAAAGGTAATATGTCTAAACTGAAAAAGGAAATTGATTAATAAAGGAGAAATTTTAGTTAAATAAAATATAAAAGGATATTGTATTTTATGAAATGAGTTAGTTCTTGAAAAATAGAAAAGATAATATGTAATACCCACTATATTTTTGTAATTAATTATATAGTTTCATGATATTATTTTACGGAATGAAATTTTGGTATTGTAATATTTTATTTATTTTCTTTTCTTCATTTAAAGGATGCATTATCTATAAAAAAAAAAAATTTGTAGAAGAAGTTAGTTAGGATAAGAAGAATTTAAATTGTGATATGTTACATTACCGTGCTTTTAGTCTTTTAAATCAAACCTAATTCTATCAATTGGTTAATTATATAAACACGAGTGCTTGTTCATGTATTCTACAGCCAAACAAAAAAAGAAAAAGAAAGGTACGTTCCTATCACCACATTTTCTCTGTATGCAAATTACTGTGATTACTCTGTGTGTTATATTTTCTATTTTCAGTAACTTGGAGAAGTTATATAGTTGATTTGCACATGTGAATACTAAATCATTTTAACAACAATTAGCATGTCACTTACTTCGTGAAGGTTTTCTATATTACCTTGTCATTGTTTAATTATTAATCTATGTTTACAAGGTCAATTACTTATGTTTCTTTAGTGTTAATATGATCGAACTGCATATATAATTAGATCTCATATTTTGAATTAAGTTAGTGTTTTAATTATAAGTTTCAATTAAAATATGTTGATTCTTTATTTAGTGGGAATATAGTTATTTTTTTATTAATATTAAATTAAGAACGATTTTCTTTTGTAGAAATTAATTAGAATTACATGATGGTCATCAGGCGAGTTCTCTGGCATGAGGATTGGAGTTTTTTATTATTATTTATTGTTTGTTGCACTATTATATCCACATTGACTTATTAGCATGACTACAGTTTTATTTTTTGTTATGTTAATATGCATGCATGTACGTGAACCTTGTTTTATATTTATAATATTTTTCTTTTGTTAATAATCAGTTAAGTCTGTACATTTCATGAAGTGTTTATGCACTGATTTGTTACGGTCAGTCATGAATTGATGTAATATTAATTTTTATAGGATTGATACGTACTGTTTATTTGACTGGCTATCGTTTGTAAGAGGTAAGTTAACTTTTCGCACTTGCTAGATTATTTGTAAATGTATTATTGTATGTAATTCTTATTTTGTTATGAAAATTGGATCAAGCATATTATTTTGGCTATGAAAATTATTAGAAATTCCCAGCTAGCTATGCCCTTTGAACCCGTTAGTAATTGCGTATAGTTCCGGAACTAGCCTATGATACCTTACTAGGGCGTGCACTTTATGATACCTTCGGGAGCGCACACTTTATGATACCTTAGTAAGGGGCGCATTATTGACACCTTATGAACCTATGATACTGTGTCACCAGGTATTTGTGACCTTAGCGAACTGTGGAATTTATGATACGTTTTTGGATTTTGATTCTGAAACTATGATTTACGAACTATGAAATTGTGAACTTTGACTTTTGAAAATTTGTGAAATATTTTGGTAAACTTACTTGATCCACTGGTTAGTTCGATTAGTTTTCTTGCTGGGCTGTGTAGCTCATTATTTATGAATTTTCAGGTACTAGCTGCGAGTATGGCATTTGGATTGGATTAGAGTCGAACCAGTGTCACTTAATAATGTTCTAGTTTCTAGCTGTTTTATTTGAGGAGCTGCGTCTCTATGGATTCTGGTTTTACATTGGATTATTTTATGTAGTATCATTTCTGGATTTCAGAATATTTTTACGATATTTTGGGATTTCGTTTTATGAGTTTAATAAATTTGAATTTTGTTTGATAATTTGATTGATTGATAATAGTCCGAAAAGTCGGGCCGTTACAGTTGGTATCAGAGCAGACTTCTCTTCGGAATGTATTAGGTATGGGACTAGTACATTTCCTAGGGAGCGTTTTACGATCCTGTAGACTTCCGCTTAGGATTGACCCGTAGGGTAGCGAGTTAAATTTGGGGTTGATGTTCTCGCTTATGTGAATTTTGACATGTGTGACTTTTTGTGTTATTTGATTTTGTGTGCTATGGGATCATTATTTGTGCATCTAAAAGTTTTATTTTATTTATAAAAGGAAGTAAGGAAACATGAGCACTCGAGGTCGAGGTCGAGGTCGTGGGAATTACAACAACACCAATAGCGGCAACAACAACAACAACAACCACAACAACAACAATGATAGGGGTAATATGTTTAACCAGTTAGCGCAAACCATAGCTACACTTGTTGGGAACCAGCAACCGGCTCAACGGAGCATTGTATCGGAGTTCAAGCGGTTAAATCCTCCTACTTTCGATGGTGCAACGGATCCAGCTGTTGTCGAAAAATGGACACAAGAGATAGAAAAGGCATTTGAGCTGATGGGAAGTAATGATGCACAGAAAGTGACTTTAGCTGTGTATCAGTTGCAGGGCAGTGCTTATGACTGGTGGCTGATGGAGCAGAGAAGAAACGAGGGAAATCCTGATCCTGTTACATGGGAAAGATTCAAGGCTGCATTGACTGACAAGTATTTTCCAAGAACTGTGCGCATCCAAAAAGAGAGAGATTTTATCAGACTTGAGCAAGGAGACAGAACAGTGACAGAGTATGAAGCAGAATTTTCGAAGCTCTCTAAGTATGCTCCTACTTTGGTTGCAGATGAAGTTAGTCGTGCTAGAAGACTAGAAGAGGGACTTAGGGTTGACATTAGGCATGCGGTTGCCAATTTTGAGTTAGGTACGTACGAGCAAGTGCTTAATAAGGCTCTTGTGGTTGAAAGGGGTTTGGTAGATGCAAAGAAGAAGAAAGATGAAGATGGTAAGAAGAGGAATGAGCCTGCAAGTGGATTCAATGATAATGGACCAGCAAAGAAGTTTGGCAATCGAGGATTTGGTGGAAATGCGAATAAGGGAACTCAAGGGAACAAACTACAGTGTACTAGGTGCGGCCGTAATCATTTAGATAAAGACTGTCGATGGAACACAGGTGCTTGTTTTAGCTGCGGTGAGATGGGACATAGGGTCGCGGAATGTCCAAAACGCGATCCGACCAAAGACAAGAATGATGCAAGCAAGGGCACTTTGGCAACTCTTCTTGGACCTACCTACGGACGAGTGTATCAGCACCAAACTAAGGAAGATTAAGGTATGCAATCCATTTTTTTTCTAAATGTTATGTGGGCACTTTTTGTTTATGTTTGTGTTTAAATTTGGGGACCAAATTTTTTTAAGGAGGGTAGAATGTAATACCCACTATATTTTTGTAATTAATTATATAGTTTCATGATATTATTTTGCGGAATGAAATTTTGGTATTGTAATATTTTATTTATTTTCTTTTCTTCATTTAAAGGATGCATTATCTATAAAAAAAAAAAATTTGTAGAAGAAGTTAGTTAGGATAAGAAGAATTTAAATTGTGATATGTTACATTACCGTGCTTTTAGTCTTTTAAATCAAACCTAATTCTATCAATTGGTTAATTATATAAACACGAGTGCTTGTTCATGTATTCTACAGCCAAACAAAAAAAGAAAAAGAAAGGTACGTTCCTATCACCACATTTTCTCTGTATGCAAATTACTGTGATTACTCTGTGTGTTATATTTTCTATTTTCAGTAACTTGGAGAAGTTATATAGTTGATTTGCACATGTGAATACTAAATCATTTTAACAACAATTAGCATGTCACTTACTTCGTGAAGGTTTTCTATATTACCTTGTCATTGTTTAATTATTAATCTATGTTTACAAGGTCAATTACTTATGTTTCTTTAGTGTTAATATGATCGAACTGCATATATAATTAGATCTCATATTTTGAATTAAGTTAGTGTTTTAATTATAAGTTTCAATTAAAATATGTTGATTCTTTATTTAGTGGGAATATAGTTATTTTTTTATTAATATTAAATTAAGAACGATTTTCTTTTGTAGAAATTAATTAGAATTACATGATGGTCATCAGGCGAGTTCTCTGGCATGAGGATTGGAGTTTTTTATTATTATTTATTGTTTGTTGCACTATTATATCCACATTGACTTATTAGCATGACTACAGTTTTATTTTTTGTTATGTTAATATGCATGCATGTACGTGAACCTTGTTTTATATTTATAATATTTTTCTTTTGTTAATAATCAGTTAAGTCTGTACATTTCATGAAGTGTTTATGCACTGATTTGTTACGGTCAGTCATGAATTGATGTAATATTAATTTTTATAGGATTGATACGTACTGTTTATTTGACTGGCTATCGTTTGTAAGTGGTAAGTTAACTTTTCGCACTTGCTAGATTATTTGCAAATGTATTATTGTATGTAATTCTTATTTTGTTATGAAAATTGGATCAAGCATATTATTTTGGCTATGAAAATTATTAGAAATTCCCAGCTAGCTATGCCCTTTGAACCCGTTAGTAATTGCGTATAGTTCCGGAACTAGCCTATGATACCTTACTAGGGCGTGCACTTTATGATGCCTTCGGGAGCGCACACTTTATGATACCTTAGTAAGGGGCGCATTATTGACACCTTATGAACCTATGATACTGTGTCACCAGGTATTTGTGACCTTAGCGAACTCTGGAATTTATGATACGTTTTTGGATTTTGATTCTGAAACTATGATTTACGAACTATGAAATTGTGAACTTTGACTTTTGAAAATTTGTGAAATATTTTGGTAAACTTACTTGATCCACTGGTTAGTTCGATTAGTTTTCTTGCTGGGCTGTGTAGCTCATTATTTATGAATTTTCAGGTACTAGCTGCGAGTATGGCATTTGGATTGGATTAGAGTCGAACCAGTGTCACTTAATAATGTTCTAGTTTCTAGCTGTTTTATTTGAGGAGCTGCGTCTCTATGGATTCTGGTTTTACATTGGATTATTTTATGTAGTATCATTTCTGGATTTCAGAATATTTTTACGATATTTTGGGATTTCGTTTTATGAGTTTAATAAATTTGAATTTTGTTTGATAATTTGATTGATTGATAATAGTCCGAAAAGTCGGGCCGTTACATAATATGTTTAAACTCAAGAAGGAAATTGATTAGTTAGTAGATCTTTAATTAGGTAAGGGTAAATAAGTAAAATCAACAGGTACCGTACCGACTAACCAAACTTTTAATGTTTCGACTTTTATATAATAGTATAGATTATAAAATTATTACTTCACTTTATTAAATAGAATGCGCGTAATATGATTAGAAAAACAGAGGATGTGGTTAGAGAAAATAAAAAGATAATATGTTATAGGTGAAAAAGGAAATTGATTAGTTTATAGTAATTATAATTTAATTATGTCATTTTACTAAATAAATTGCTCAAAGTTTTTATAAAAGGAGAAATTAATGGTACCCGTTATATTTCTACAAAAAAGTGAATTTAATTAGAAAAAACTAAAAAAGATGATAAATTTTAGTTGAAAAGGTAATCGGTTAATTATTAGTATTATAATATTATTATTTATTTTTATTGAATAGAAATGTCTGTGATATACTTGGAAAAAATGAGGTTTAGGTAACGTATTTTGGCTTAAAAAGAAAAAGGTAAATGTCCAAGATATAATTGGAAAAAGAAAGATTTTAGTTAGAGAAAAAAGAAAAGTTAACGTACTTTGATTGAAAAAGCTAATGGATTAGTTAATAGTAATTATAATATAATTATGTTATTTTATTAAATATAATTGTTTGTAGTGTTTGTAAAAATGAGACATTTTAGTTGCATAAAATGTAAAAGATATTCTAATTTACTTGAAAAAGGAAAGTATTTAATTATTGAAAATTGAGAAGGGTAATATGTTTAACCTAATAAAGGAAATTGATTCATAAAGGAGAAATTTTAGTTAGATAAAATATAAAAGATTATCTATTTTACCTGAAAAGGGAAATTATTTAGTTCTTGAAAAAGTAGAAAAAATAATATGTTTAATCTGAAAAAGGAAATTGATTAGTTAGTAAATATGTAATTGAAAATAGAAAAGGTAATATGTTTAACCTCAAGAAAGAAACTTATTCATATAGGAGAAATTTTAGTTAGATGAAATATAAAAGATATTGTATTTTAGATGAAATAGAAAAGGTTTTGTTTAGTTGATTTGAGTAAAAATTGAAATTGATAATAGATTAATAATATTAATATTAATTGGGTGTAAGGGTAATTAGGTAAATTCAATAGGTACCGACCAACCAGGTAATCGGTTAATTATTAGTATTATAATATTATTATTTTATTTTATTAAATAGAAACATCTGTGATATAATTGGAAAAAGAGAGATTTTAATAAGAGAAAAGAAAAAAGTATCGTGTTTTGGTTGAAAAAGGTGGTTCATGATATAATTGGAAAAAAAGAGATGTTAATTAGAGAAAAAAGAAAAGGTAACGTGTTTTGGGTGAAAAAGGTAATTGATTAGCTAATAATAATTATAATATAATTATGTTATTTTATTAAACAAAACTGCTCGTACTATTTTTTAAAAAAGAGATATTTTAGTTAAATAAAATGTAAAAGATTATTCTATTTTACTTGAAAAAGGAAATTGCTTAGTTATTGAAAAATAGAAAAGATAATATGTCTAACTTGAAAAAGGAAATTGATTAATAAAATAGCAATTTTAGTTAGATAAAATATAAAGGGATATAATATTTTATTTTTAGTTTTTGAAAAAGAGAAAAGATAATTTGTTTAACCTCAAGAAGGAAATTTATTAATTAGTAGAAAAGGTAATATGTCTAAACTGAAAAAGGAAATTGATTAATAAGGAGAAATTTTAGTTAAATAAAATATAAAAGGATATTGTATTTTATGAAATAAGTTAGTTCTTGAAAAATAGAAAAGATAATATGTTTAAACTCAAGAAGGAAATTGATTAGTTAGTAGATCTTTAATTAAGTAAGGGTAAATAAGTAAAATCAACAGGTACCGTACCGACCAACCGACCGACTAACCAAACTTTTAATGTTTCGGCTTTTATATAATAGTATAGATTTGAATTACTTTTTTTGACATATGAATTTTGGAGGCTTAAATTTTTAAATGAGATAATTTGATAATAATTATATAAATGTTATCCGTGATATTTCTGGAAAAGAGGGACTTTAGTTAGAAAATATTGAAAAGATGATAAATTTTAGTTAAAAAGGTAATCTTAATTAAGTACTTATAAAATTATTATTTAATTTTATTAAATAGAATGCTGTGATTTAATTGGAAAAAAAAGAGGTATTAGTTAGAAAAAATTAAAAAGGAAACATGTTTTAGGTGAAAAAGGTAATTGATTATTTTATAGTAATTATAATTCAATTATGTTATTTTACTAAATAAAATTGCTCGTAATGTTTTAAGAAAAGAAAAAAATAATGTTGCCCGTGATATTTTAGAAAAAAAGGGTTTTTAGTTAGAAAATACAGAAAAGATTATACATTTTAGGTGAAAAAACTTAATCGGTTGATTATTAATATTATAATATTGTAACTTTATTTTATTAAATAGAATCGCCCGTGATATAATTGTAAAAAGATATATTTTAGTTAGAGAAAATAGAAAAGGTAATGTGAAAATTAAAAAAAATGACATGTTTTAGGTGAAAAAGGTAATTGATTAGTTTATAATAATTATAATTTAATTTATGTTATTTTACTAAATTAAATTGCTCATTTTTTCTTTAGATAGTGAGAAATTAATGTTGCCCGTGATATTTCTATAAAAAAGGAATTTAATTATGAAATATGGAAAAGATGATACGTTTTACCTGAAAAAGGTAATCGGTAATTATTAGTATTATGATATTATTATTTATTTTATTAAATAGAACTACTTGTGATATAATTGGAAAAAAAGATATTTTAGTTACAGAATAGAGAAAAGCTAACATGTTTTGGCTGAAAAAGATAATTGAATAGTTAATAGTATTTATAATATAATTATTTTATTCTATTAAACAAAATTGCTCGTAGTGTTTATAAAACCAAACCAAACCAAACATACCCAGTATATCCCGCATGAAGCAGGGTCTGAGGAGGGTAAAATGTACGCAGACCATACCCCTACTTTACAGTAGAGAGGCTGTTTCCGTGAAGACCCCCGGCTTAGTGCACCGAATAGCAAAGTGAATTTTATACAAAGATGATAATGGTGGGTAAAGTAGTCGACCGAACCTGGGCCCATGGCCTGGATCTCATGGGGCTTACCTACTCGGGCAAGGGACACTCCTCTCCTGATCTAGGAAGACCTCCGGCCAAGCTCCTTGCGCCTGCAAAGACAGAAAACAGAAGACAATATGAAGATGAAAAGCCAAGCTTCTAAGCTAATGCTAACCGAGAGAGCCCAACTCTGAGCCTCTCAACCACAGAACCACTCCCTAGAAGGGAATCAACAACTCTAATATGGCGCCTCCAACAACTCCTATCAGCTATCGAGTTCTCATCCAAGTTTAAGGCCTTCAAATCCATCCTGAGCTGTTCTTCCCACGACCTCCTCGGTCTGCCTCTTCTCCTCACCCCAGCCACCGTAAGACTCTCGACCCTCCTCACCGGGGCTTCCGGAAGCCTCCTACGAACGTGGCCGAACCATCTCAACCTTCATTCCCTAACTTTCGCAGAAAAAGGCGCCACCTCCAACTCGCTCCTGAAAACCACATTCGGGATTCTATCTAGCATCGTGCAGCCACAGGACCACCGCAATATGTTTAATCTGAATATAAAAGATATTGTGTTTTATCTGAAATGTTTAGTTAGTAAAAAATAGAAAAGGTAATATGTTTAATCTAAAAATGGAAATTACTTAGTTAATAGGATGAATTTTATCTGTAATTAATTAAGGGTAAATAAGTAAAATCAACAGGTACCGACCAACCAAACTTTTAATGTTTCGGCTTTTATATAATAGTATAGATAGATTATAATATTACTAGTTTATTTTATTAAATAGAATCGTCCGTGATATAATTGAAAAAAAATTAGTTAAAGAAAATAGAAAAATAACGTGCATGATTTAAGTGAAAAAGTAATTGATTAGTTTATAGTAATTATAATTTAATTATGTTATTTTACGAAATAAAATTGTTCATAGTTTTTAGAAAATGAAAAATTAACGCTACCATATATTTCTAGAAAAAAAGGAATGTAATTAGAAAAAAATAGAAAAAAATGATATATTTTAGCTGAAAAGTTAATCAGTTAATTATTAGTATTATAATATTATTATTTTATTTGTATTAAATAGAAACGCCTGTAATATAATTAGAAAAATGGAGGCTTTAGTAAAAAGAAAGAAAAAAGGTAACGTGTTTTGCTGGAAAAAGATAAACGTCCATGATATAATTGGAAAAAAAGAGATTTTAGTTAGAGAAAAGGGAAAATGTAACGTGTTTTGACTGAAAACTTTAATTGATTAGTTAATAATAATTATATATAATTATGTTATTTTTAGATGAAAAGGAAATTGGTTAATTATTAGTATTATAATATTATTTTTTTATTAAATAGAAACGCCCGTAATATAATTAGAAAAATGGAGGTTTTAGTAAGAATAAAGAAAAAAGGTAACATGTTTTGCTGAAAAAGGTAACCGTCCATGATATAATTGGAAAAAGGGAGATTTTAGTTAGAGAAAATAGAAAAGGTAATGTGTTTTGACTGAAAAATGTAATTGATTAGTTAATAGTAATTATATATAAATATGTTATTTTATTAAACCCGTAAATAATATTTATTATTTTAAAAATAAAATAATTTTTTTTAAATAATATTGTGTTTTAGTAAATAATATTTTGTAATTAATAGTAATTTTGTTTTAATTTTAGTTAGATAAAATGTAAAAGATATTTTATTCTAAATGAAAAAGTAAATTATTTAGTTATTGAAAATTAGAAAAGGTTATATGTTTAAACTGAAAAAAGAAATTGATTAATAAATGAGAAATTTTAGTTAGATAAAATATAAAAAATATTGTATTTTTCCTGTAAAAGGAAATTATTTAGTTCTTGAAAATAGAAAAGATAATATGTGTAACCTGAAAAAGGAAATTGATTAGTTTGTAGATCTGTAATTGAGTAAGGGTAATTAGGTAAATTCAATAGGTACCGTTGAACCAAACTTTTAATGTTTCGGCTTTTATATAATACTAGCTTAAAACCTGTGCGATGCACGGATTTTTTTTAATATTATATAAATTTTTTTATTAGTTTAAATTATTTATTTTAAAACATGAATTTTGGAGGTTTAAATTTTTTTATGAGATGATTTGATAATAAATATATATATGTTATCCGTGATATTTATAGAAAATGAGGGATTTTAGTTAGAAAATATAGAAAAGATGATAGTTTTTATGAAAAAGGTAATCGGTTAATTGTTAGTAATTATAAAATTATTATGTTATTTTATTAAATAGAATGGCCGTGATATGATTGGAAAAAGAGATGATTTAGTTAGAGAAAATTAAAAAGGTAACATGTTCTAGGTGAAAATGGTTATTGATTAGTTTATAGAAATTATAATTTAATTACGTTATTTTACTAAAAACAATTACTCGTAATATTTTTAGAAAAAAAGAAATTAATATTGTCCGTGATATTTTCATAAAAAGTGGGATTTTAGTTAGAAAATATAAAAAAATGATACGTTTTAGTTGAAAAAGATAATCAGTTAATTATTAAAATTATAATATTATTAGTTTATTGTATTAAATGGAATCGCTGGTGATATACTTGAAAAAATAGAGATTTTAGTTAGAGAAAATAGAAAGTTAACATGAAAATTCAAAAAGTGATATGGTTTATGTGAAAAAGGTAATTGAATAGTTTATAGTAATTATAATTTAATTATGTTATTGTGCTAAATAAATTGCTCATACTGTTTTTAGAAAATGAGATATTAATGTTGCCCGTGATATTTCTAGGAAAAAAAGGAATTTAATTTGGAAAAAAAACAAAAAATAGAAAAGATGATACGTTTTAGCTGAAAAGGTAATTGGTTAATAATTAGTATTATGATATTATTGTTTTATTTTTATTAAATAGAAACGCTCGTGATATAATTGGAAAAAGAGAGGTTTTAATAAGAAAAAATAAAAAGGTAACGTGTTTTGGCTGAAAAAGGTAATCGCCAATGATATAATTGGAAAAGAAGATATTTTAGTTGGATAAAAGAGAAAAGGTAACCTGGCTAGAAAGGGTAATTGATTAGTTAAAAGTAATTATAATACAATTACGTTATTTGATTAAATTTTAAAAAAGGAATGTAAAAGATATTGTATTTTACCTGAAAAAGGAAATTGTTTTGTTTTTGAAAAATAGAAAGATAATATGTTTAACCTGAAAAAGAAAATTGATTAAGAGCATCTCCAAAAGATTCTTAAATAAGCTCTTAAGTCCCAAAATAAAGAGGATGGAGAAAAAATGAGCTCCAAAAGACTCTTATTGGCTCTTAAAAAAATTAAGAGCCTCTTCTCTCTCCTCAATTTTAAGAGCTACTACATGGCTCTTAACTATTTTCTATAAATAAAATATTCGCTTGCACATGGTTGGATTTAATTGGATGCCATAGTTAAGTTTGAAATATTAATAAAATATAAGTTAGGAGTCAAGATAAGGAGCATTGTTGAAGTTGACACGGAAATCTATGTACTAACCTACTAAGAGCTACAGTAAAACCTCTATAAATTAATACTCAATAAATTAATAATCTCTATAAAATTAATAATTTGTCCAGTCCCAACTTGGGACCAGTACAAAATTGGACCCCAATCGATAAAATAATAAGATAATAACTTTTTTGAAATCCCATTGCATATATATTAGTCCCAACGAAACTATAAATTAATAATTACTAAAAGATTCCAAATTCTAAGATTGTTTAGTAAAAAATGAAACTATAATCACTTATTTTTTTGTTGAACTTCAAATCTATATTGAGTTCATCTTTAAATATTCTCATTGCACTTAAGAGTTTGGGCATTGTCTTCTCGTATTTCAACAAAAGGTTGTGAAGAGTTGTTTCCACTTGCAATGCTTCTTTCCGAGTGACCGGTTCCAAAACTGGTGAATCAAACTCGAATTCAATTAATTTGTGAATGTACATTAATAGAATGTTCCTTGGAACTTGTTTTTGTAATTTATTTTTCATTTTTAACTAATATGCATTACAAATAGTACATTGGACTTGGAAATTTAAATATCATACGTAAAACCTCTTTAAATTAATAAATTATTAATTTATCGATATAATAATATCTCGCTAAATTAATAAAATATCCCGGTCCCAACATTATTAATTTATAGAGGTTTTACTGTATATAATTTATATTATATTTAAGAGCCAACTAAGAGATTGTTGGAGATGCTCTAATAGAGGAGAAATTTTAGTATAAAGTATACTCCATCCGTCCATTGGAGTTCTTTACATTTGATATTTGCACGGAGACCAAGATAGTGGGTGTAATATTGTTAAAATAAATGAAGTAGTGGGTATAATAGTGATTTTATTGTTAAAATAAGTGAAGTAGTGGGTGTACTAGTGTAAAGTGTTGAAAAAGTAGAGTGAAGTAGTGGATGTAATAATGTATTTTATTGTTAAAAGTTACTATTTTTAGTAATGTAAAGAAATGGAAGGGACTGTTAGTGTATACTGAAAATATTTATTTTAAGTATATACATTTATTTCTGGCCCGGTTTTATTGAGAATCATTTAAATGTTTACATGTTGTCTAATATTATATATTGTGGACAATCTAGTATCAAATGGGATACAGAATATTAGATTGTTAAATACGGTTTATATAATATAATAAGGTTCACAGCACAGGTGGTGTTGGACAATCCACTGGTATGGCTGTAGTATTATTTAGATTAGTTTATATTGACTAATAAATAATACTAGTATACTTTGTGTATATTGAACAAGATCAAATTTAGAATTGTTCCCTTATACTGATTAAGAAGGAGAACTAAGATTCTATGTTATTATTAATGCTTAGGTTCTAATCCGGATATAGTAATTGACACGTGTATATTATTTACATGCTTTGATTTATATATGAAATAATTCTTTTGAATTATATCATTATATTTTGGGTGAAGGAATTATATACATGGTGAATATTATTTATAGAAGGAATCCATGTCCTGATAATATTCGGGTTAATGATGTCCCCTTGAAAGCTCAAAAAGATTTAATCATGTGAAACCCTGCAGGTGGATTTATTCCGGCATAATTAAATAAAGGTTGAGTGGATAATCAAGGATAAAAGATATTAATTAAATGAATTATCAGTAATTTATTTAATTAATGGGCATGCGATATTTTAAACATGGGGAATTTAATAAGCAAATAATATTGGAACCCAATTAAATAATTAAGTTGCGGTATTAGGAAAGGTAGTGCAAATATTAATTCTTTAGTGGATTGAATTAATATTTAATTACATTGGGCTAGGCCCAAGATGTAATTAGAAGGCCCAACCTAATTATCCATGATCCCTATTGTAGCCCTATATATATTCTTATTCTCTTCTTGCTAGGGTGGGGTCTAGAAAAATTTTGTAGCCACCTAGGAGCAAGAAGAGAGGTTAACTTGAGAAGACGAAGGCCACACTTCGCTCAAGGGAATTTGGGAATACAATAGAAGAGCGTGGAATCAACCGTTAACAAGGTGACTTTTGTATTCGTACTCGTTTAATTATTGTATCAAAAATCGCAGGGCCACGATCCGATTGTCCCAACAATTGGCATCAAGAGCAAGGTTCTATGGTTTTGCGATTTTTGATATGATGTCCATGTCATAAATATATTTGCATGTATATAGTGGTAGGCTTGTATAATTTTATTTTGCAGGTTGTTATCCACTATTATGGCCATGTATATTTTAATTATGTGTTTGGATCCCACGTGGTTTAATCGTGATTAATTTTTGTTTTGGTTTCAACGTGGTTTATCGTGGTTGTAAATCACGAGGGTTGATCGTGATAGTTTTTTATTTCTATTCTGGTTTGTAATCTTGTAATACAATTTGTATTAGAGTTAGATTATGAAATATTGTAATAGAATAGGTCTGATCAGATTGTATGTAATTGTTTTATCAACGGAGCTGCAAGAGATTAAGGAGTGCTTCCGTTGCTGATTGCTGCAGATTTTCGCTGATTTTGCATACAGTGTCCGATTTTTGCCGAAAATACCTTTTCGAAAAGGGAAACGGGCATCTGAACAAGACTGACTATGTCACTCACGCGGATATAAGGCGAATTACCTCGTTTAACGATTTACTGTTTTCAGAAATTGAAGTTCGATCCACGCTGTTATGTTTTGGTTTACAGTTTGGATGGGGCCATAATAGTGGATGTTTTTTAATATGTTTTACATATTTTCCACTTGCTTGATTATTGCTTTAATTAATTAATTATGTGTGTTGTTAATTATGTATGTAATTATTTAATTGCATGTTTAAAATAATTAGGACGACATGGACATAAATTTTTTTATTGTGCTTTAATCATGAGATGTATGGTATGTTATGTTATTTGTTCTTTGTACTATTATTTTGATAACATGTGGACCTCGAAGAATTAACATAGGGCGATGCATCTAGATATAAAAATCCTCACACCAAAATACTAAGTGGGAGAGGGAATTAATCTGGTATTGAATCCCATGGTCTCCATTATTGTTTGTATGTAATGTAACACTAAGGCGAATATAAATTATATATATGACCACCCATCGTGGCATATAATTTATGGTGTCAAGTAGTGTTATGGATATTACTAGAACAAACTTCCTAAATTAATTACGAATACTGAAAGGTATATATGACCACCCATCGTGGCATACCAAGTTTCATAGAATTCAATAATGAGATAAATCAATTACGAATATTGAAAGGTATATATGACCACCCATCGTGGCGTACCAAGTTTCATAGAATTCGATTAATTTATATGGTATCAATGATTGAATATAGATCTTCGATATTGAGAGAAAGGATGATTCTGTCTAGAAAGGGGTCTTAAGTGACGCCTCTTGACAATGCTCCCCCCGATCTGGGAATTATCCTATTATCGATTATTGATTTGAAATATTTAATGGTGGCATCCGGTATTATTATTATTATTAATTTAAGATTTAATAATGGTATACACTTAGCTATGAAAAATAATATATAGTCCACCCTAACGTGGCGTATTATTTAGTAATAGGGCCGAAATAATATTTAAACGAATGTAAGTGGTATATATGTCACCCATCGTGGCGTACCAGATACTTATGGTGTTTAAATATTAGTGCATTAATTTTAATTTATTGTTAGAGGAAACCAATAGATTTTAAGATTTGTGCAACCCTCTTATGTGTTACATGTATGATTCTCAGGATTAGATCACTATGGGCTTTAATCCACTATTCATTCAAGCGGAACTGTTCAAAACTTTTCGGTAGACTCATAAGGATGATATCGATCTGGGTTTCCCCATCAATATCAGCACCAAGGATCTCCATCTCATTCAGATGAGACATCATCCTGAGAACATGATCCCTTACAGGTGTTCCTTCATTCATCTGAGTGTTCATTAAAGCCTTCATTGCTACTTGCCTAGCAGCCCTATTCTGTTCTCCAAAAAGTTCTTTGAGATTAAAGAGCATATCTGAAGCTGTGTCCATAGCCTGATGCTGATGTTGCAAAACACCTGACATTGCTGCCAGAATGTAACATCGCGACATCTCATCAGCCTTAAGCCACCGCTTATAATACTCCTTTTCACTTTCAGGAGCATCTTCAGCAGGCTGATCTGGCTTGGGTTCATAAGTGCAAAATTTGTACTCCTCAGCAGTCAACACTATGTCCAAATTACGTTTCCATTCAATATAGTTTGGTCCCGTAAGTTTGTTATCCTTAAGTATGGTGAATAGTGGATTAAATAAACACTGATATACTCATAGAATATTTTGAGTATAAGTGGGAGATTGTTAGTGTATACTGAAAATATTTATTTTAAGTATATACATTTATTTCTGGCCCGGTTTTATTAAGAATCATTTAAATGTTTACATGCTGTCTAATATTATATATTGTGGACAATCTAGTATCAAATGGGATACAGAATATTAGATTGTTAAATACGGTTTATATAATATAATAAGGTTCACAGCACAGGTGGTGTTGGACAATCCACTGGTATGGCTGTAGTATTATTTAGATTAGTTTATATTGACTAATAAATAATACTAGTATACTTTGTGTATATTGAACAAGATCAAATTTAGAATTGTTCCCTTATACTGATTAAGAAGGAGAACTAAGATTCTATGTTATTATTAATGCTAGGTTCTTAATCCGGATATAGTAATTGACACGTGTATATTATTTACATGCTTTGATTTATATATGAAATAATTCTTTTGAATTATATCATTATATTTTGGGTGATGGAATTATATACATGGTGAATATTATTTATAGAAGGAATCCATGTCCTGATAATATTCGGGTTAATGATGTCCCCTTGAAAGCTCAAAAAGATTTAATCATGTGAAACCCTGCAGGTGGATTTATTCCGGCATAATTAAATAAAGGTTGAGTGGATAATCAAGGATAAAAGATATTAATTAAATGAATTATCAGTAATTTATTTAATTAATGGACATGCGATATTTTAAATGATAAGTGGATTTTATATCCACTTGGAGCATTCTAAATCGGCTTAAATTGATTGTTTTGGACTCAAGTTTGTGTAGTTTTGATGTGTTTTGTGTAGTTGTGCAGGTTTCCAAGAATATCTAAGCTTTTGTCGTTTTTGGAGATTTAATTGATTAAAATTCGGATTTTCCGGGAAGGTTGCGCAGCTTATACTGTTTTGGCCATATCTGGAGTTCTAGAAGTCCGTTTTCAGCGATCTTACTGCCCACGCGAAGCTTGAGAGATTTTCTACAACCTGGGATAGGAAACAAGTGCAAGAAATAAGCTGAATAAAGTCGCGCACGTAATCTTGATTAAAGAAGGCTGGGAATTTACTGTTTTGCCCTTTTTCTAATTCTAATTGTATTCTGGGCAGTTTTGGTTACCTTCTTTAAATCCTAATTGTAATCAGAAGGCAATTTCTTGCTAGGCAAGATTTGTAGAGCCTATTTAAACACATCCTACCATTGTAAATCATAACAATTCATAGCTAACAATCCATAGCTAACAATTCATAGCTTTTAATTGTATCAAGGTACTTTCGATCTTCAATTCTTTCTTCAATATTATGTTTTTATTCATTATCATTATTATTTTGTTTTCTTCTTTAATTATGTGTAACTAATTCTCTAATCTGAGGATTGGGTAGTATTCCTTGGTATTCATGCATGCTTGATTACGTGATTTTCTGCTTTGCTGATCTGTTAATGAGATCTTAACACAATTAGAAGAGTAGCTAACTTTTGATTGTATTCTAGGGATTGTAATAAGCTTGGGAGAGAAGTTGCAATCTTAGTACATGATTTAACAGACATAATTTGAATATTAGATCGGGAGATTAATAGGAGAATTGTGAGACATATAATTCTTGGCACTTAACAGTTTATAGATATACTTTGATTGTATCACGGGAGTGACAATTAGGGTGTAGCTGTAGGCACTATATTGTAACCTGGGAGGGTGCAGTATAACTTTAGAAAAATTGTTTTCAGCAAGGTAGGAACACAGATATCACATTAAGATTGAGCATGTATTGAGACCAAGTGAAGAACCCCAGTTCTTAGATTGTTTTCCTCATATATTTTATTCTCGATTGATAATTAGTTTAATTTTGTTTAGTTTAATTTAGTTTATAAACACACCAAACATTCTTCTACACTTCTAAATTGTGAGAGATAAAAACTTGAACTTGATATTACAATTCAGTCCTTCCCTGAGAACGAACACACAAAAATAATACTAACAAATTGGCGCCGCTGCCGGGGAAGGCAGTATAGTTGAGTTTAGGTTAATTGTTTCTTATTGTTTAGATTTTAATTGGTTCCACAAGTTGTTTTGTTGGTGATTTTCAGGTGTATGCTATGTTCATCGTGCGTTAGAAAGTTGGAATTTGACCCTGAAATCGAGCGTACCTTGAGAAAGATAAGAAAAGAGAAAGCTAAGATGACGGACGCTGAGAATGTTAACGCAAATGTTAATGCAAATGTTAATGTTGATCAGACTTCTATTTGGGACCATGAGACACCTAATCCTGCCAATTGCATGTACAAAACTTCAGAGATTGGTGCAACCCAATTCAACATTAACCCGAGTTTAATTCAGATGATCAGCAATCAAGCTTTTGAAGGAGATATTGAATTAGAAGACCCACACAGACATCTAGAGCGTTTCGTGCAGATGTGTGGCTCATTCAGAATCAATGGTGTTACGAGTGATCATATTCGTCTCCATATGTTTCCCTACTCTATTAAGGGAAGAGCTTTGGAATGGTTTCAGCAACTTCCAAACACTGCGGTTGCTACATGGGACAGTCTTTCTACTGCATTCTTGTCCAAATATTATCCTTCTGACAAGACGCAACAATTGAGGACTATGATTATGAGTTTCAAAGCACAACCGGGTGAAGGTCTATATCAGGCATGGGAGAGATTCAAGGCACTATTGAGGAAGTGTCCACATCATGGCTTGGAAGATTGGCAGATCATCAGTACTTTTTATGGGGCCATGAATGCAGATATTCGTTTGAGTTTGGATGTGGCTGCTGGTGGAAATTTCAAGAAGGCACCAACTACACAGGCTAAAGCACTCCTTGAGGAATTGGCATCTAATAACTATTCATGGGCACCTAGTGGGACGAGCTCAGCTAAAGCAGCACAAGACTCTGAGATGATCAACATGCTGGCTCAAAAATTGGATACTCTAACTCAGGAGATGCGAGGACAAAGAGCAAATGTGAATGCTATTTCTTCACCTATGGAGGGGTATAATGATTATGGTGCTAATCAGAACTCTTATGTGCAACAATTTCCAGAAGAAGCATCTTTCATTCAGGGAAGACAGCCGTGGCCTGTTCAGAATAACTCCTATTACAATCCAAATCAAAGGCCAAACAACAATCTTTCTTACAGTAATAATCATGCGGCTAATCCTTCTTATGTATTTCCAGGGCAGAATCAACCTTCTGGTTTTCAGTCACGACCACCATATCAAGCACAGCAGCAGTATCAACCTCCTCCGAAGAAAGAACCAGCTGATTGGGAGGTTGCACTAAATAAGATTATGCAAGGAACTTCTGGGGCATTGGCTAATATGGAATCAAGAATAGAGCAGATGGCATCATCTCAAAAGATGCTAGAAACACAGATTGGACAGATTGCCTCCAAGATGGGTGTTCGTGAGCAAGGATCACTTCCTAGTCAACCCGACCAGACTGGTAAAGAGCAATGCAAAGCAATTACTTTGAGGAGCGGGAAAGAGTTGCCTGAGGTTGAGGTTCTTGAGCCTAAAGAGAAGGATGCTGAAAAAGAAAGTGAGATAGTAGAGATCGATGCAGAAAAGTCAGAAAAAGTAGATGAAGAGAAGAAGGAAGAAGAACCAGAAAAGCCGTATGTTCCTCCACCACCTTATGTTCCTCCAATTCCTTTTCCACAGAGACTTCACAACAGGCAGTTAGAGAAGCAGTACGAGAAGTTCTTGACTATGTTCCGGCAGTTGCATGTCAATATTCCTTTGGCTGAAGCTTTGAATCAAATGCCACTCTATGCTAAATTTCTTAAGGAGATGTTGACAAAGAAGAGGAAACTTGAGGATGCAGAAACCATTACTCTCAATGCTGAATGCAGTGCAGTCATCCAAAAGGCCATTCCTCAGAAATTGAAAGATCCGGGAAGCTTTTCTTTGCCTTGCACTATTGGGAAGATGGAGAACATGAAAGCCTTGTGTGATTTAGGGGCTAGTGTGAGTTTAATGCCATATTCAATTTGCAAGCGACTTGGTCTTGGAGAGCTTAAAAAGACACGAATTTCACTTCAGTTAGCGGATCGTTCTGTTAAATATCCGTTGGGGGTCATTGAAGATGTGGTTGTCAAAGTGGATAAATTTGTCATACCTTGTGATTTTGTGGTGTTAGAGATGGATGAAGATGTCGAGATACCCATTATCTTGGGAAGGCCATTCTTGGCTACTGCTGGCACTACAATCGATGTTAAAGCTGGAAAATTGACATTGAATGTTGGCGAGGACAAAGTGGAATTTGATCTAAACAAAGCGATGAAGATGCCCCCTTTTGGAGCAACTTGTTTTACGGTTGACAGAGTTGATGAAATTGTGCAGCTAGAAAATGAACACTTCATGGGAGCAGAAAGGGTGTTAGATGATGTATTAGAAGAAGAAGCACTTGTTGTTCGAGACACAGAAGTTGAGATGGTTTTTACACTTTCAGAGGCACCACAGGTGGAACTTAAACCTCTACCTGCTAATTTGAGGTATGTCCTTTTGAATAATGAGCTAGTGATTTTTGAAGAGGGGCATGATAACGTGTTACGAAGGTGGAAAATCGATGATAAGGAAGAAGAAATTTTTGTTCAGTCGGTTGAGTCAGAGAAGCATCTTAGAGGTGTGAAGAAGAAAAAGAAGAAAATTTGGCCGTTGGGTAGTAGAATCAAGTTGAAATCTGATGGAAGAGATTTGTGGAAATTAAGCAAACCGGATGTCAACGTTCGTATGAATGGTTTGTCTGTTGAAGATGGTTCAGTTATTCTTTTGAAACCACCATGATTTGAGGAAGTAACGTCAAGCTATTGACGTTAAAGGAGCGCTTCGTGGGAGGCAACCCACGCATTAGTGTAGGAAGAAAAAAAAAATTTGAGTGTTTTCAAAAAAAAAAAAAAAAAAAAAAAAATCGAACAGTAGGCTACAGCGCATGAGGCGCCACAACCAGCGCGTGAAGCGCCCAGACGAACAGGAAGGCATCCGCGCACCTGCGCCAGGTCAATCCGCGCAACTGCGCCAAGCAGGTCCAGAATCCTTCCGCGCATGACGCGCTCACTCACGCATGAGGCGCTAGACCAGTCTGATTGTTCTGTTTGTGCGTTTTGGCTGTGAGAGTTAAAAAAAAAAAAAAAAGCAAAAATCGGAAGAGAAAATCCCTCCGCCAATCTCACGCGCGGGAAGCCTTGCACGCCAACATTCTGTCCACCCATCCAGGTTTGTTGTATGTCTATTTATATGGTTTAATATATTAAAATCAATTCATACCCCAAATCAATTCCTACCCCTTTTCTAATTATTTTCTCCACCTAAAATCCTAATTCTAGCCCCATATTAATTCCAAATTATTTTTATTTTTATTATTATTATTTTCCCCCAAATATATATACCCACCTATACATACAAATCCAATTCCTTTTCTACTTCTTTATATCTCTAAAAATTCAATTCTAAAGAGGAATTAATTGCAAGTTCACCTCTTTGATTCGTATTGGATAAATTTTTTTCTCTAATTTTATTTTTATTACGAATTTGTGTTCTTGTAAATTGGGATTTTGTATTATTCTTGGAATTTGGGCTATTTGTGGTGTGATATTGCTTGGTAATTATTGGTGGAGCTTCTTGTGAGCTGGGGATTGATTCTTTTGGCTCCTAAGCGTGGGAGAGGTGGTGCTGGTGTTCTGAAATTTTCGTCTCCCGCATGATTCATTCGAGGATGAGGCCTTGTAGGTATGTGTTGGTCCAGGAAAGTATTGCAGAAGGGGGGTTGAATGCAATACTAATAAATTTCAAAAACTATTTCAACAACTTAAATAGAATTTTTGATTTACTAGTAGAAGAAATGCAAACACAAGTAAAATCAAATACGAGGATTTCACAAAATAAATGTTTTATTTATTTTGCAAAGTTTTGCTACAACCTTGAGAAAATAATTCTCAAGCTACAAATACTCAAGAGATTACAGTTGTTGAGTTATATATTGTATAAATAGAGTGCTCTATTTATAGTGTGATAATCTACTGTACTATCATCATCATCATTGGTTGTTGAGTTGCTGTTATATTCCTTTTGCAGCTCATTCCATGATTTATTCCCATGTGATCATCACAAAGTAACTTAAAGATACTTTCCACATTTGAGCCACCCAGATCTAGCCGTATTCAATTTTATCTGCTCTAGACTTTACAGGTTGTTCCATGTGATCTCTCGAGCTTCAGTTATAGACTTTCCAAGCTTGCTGTAAAGGTTGAATATTACAACACGCCTGCTTCTTTTGAACATGTACTCTGTCGTTTAATTTGACTTAGAAAATTCCTAAATCAGGTTAATTCTATATGACAGTATGTTTGCCACAAAGTTTGCTGTCAATGGATTACGCTTTGATTGACAGTATGAATTTCCCGCAGATATTACTGTCAAGAATTTTGCTTTGGTTGACAGTATGAATTCCCGCAGAGATTGCTGTCAAGAGTTGTGCTTTGATTGACAGCATGTTTTTCCCGCAGAGATTGCTGTCAGGAATTCCAAACTTACTGTCGCAAACTGTACATCAAAGTTGCTGTCATTAGAATCTCCGCCAATGTTGCTGTCAAGTTGAAACTTGCTGTCGACTTCGTGAAACTTGCTGTCGACCTAGGCAACATGTTGTTTCCTTGTAACCTTACTGTCAGAGTTTGACAGTAACATTTATTCCTTCTGTCGAACTTATGTATTTCTTGAGGCTTGAACATAATCGAACTTCTTCCAAGAATTACACTTATTACTTGACAGTATTTATTTAAATTACAAGAATACATTTCAGGCTATGACAGTATGTTCTACTTAGTAAAAACTAAGTATACCAATAAAACTAGTTAAGATGTCTATTCCATCACCCATAAATCCCAACAATCTCCCCCAATTTGTTTTTATGGACAATAAGGACAAATTTACAAATATCATGCTGACAACTTAACTAACATAGATCAGAAAGAATAAACTCTTCATTTCTGACCAATGATTAAACTGAATTGTTTTCAAACAATATATCACAAAAGTTCACAATTAAAAAAAAACTTTACTTATCTTGATTTGAACTTTTCACTTTGCTCCTTTTCCCTTAGAGCTCTTCTGAGATTTTCAATTAACTCTTTTTCTTCAGGGGACTGTGCATCATCTTCATTTTCCACAATGTATTTTCTGATCATTGAGGAAGCAGTGTTTAATGTATCTCTGAGTTCCATCCAGTAAACATTTTGCTTTACAATTGATCTGAATTTTAGCACATCTCCCTCCATCTTGAATCTCCTGCCAGGAAACTGATTTAGAGTTTCCCTTCTTTGTTTGTCCAAGCTAGGATCCTCTCCTCTCCTCTGATCAAGAATCATATCAAGCTCCCAAGAACACAGTGTTTTAAGACTGTTAGTTGATCCAACCACTTGCCAGTATAATTCTTTTAACACACTGGTCTTCAATTTAGAGAAACTATCTACATAAATTTCTTCTTTTCCATACTTGATTCTCAAAGGATTGTCCAGTACGCATGGCTGATAGTTGGATTCTTCACTGTTGATCTTATTGATTTTACTGTAATTTTTCTTCATTTCAGCTTCAATCTCATCTTCTATCTGTTGACGAGATTTTTTCCTTGATGCTAATTCTTCTTTGAACCTTTGCTCTGCTTCATACATCTTCATTTCATGTTCTGAATAAGGTTTTCGCATTTCAATCCAGTTATAATCAGGAATAGGATTGTCTTCTTCATAATCCAAACCAAGAATTTGATATACATCATCATCATTGTGAAGTGTCCAATCACCAAACTTCTCAATAAATTCAACATGTCTAGCTTCATAGTACTTGAGAACTTGATCCATGATCTTCTTTGAAACATTATCATAGGTTTGCAGTAGCTCAACCATCCTTTCCAGATAGAAGAAATCAATTCTTCGTTTTACTGTTTCAGAAGTTTGAATGAGTTTCTTGGAGATCACCTTTGATTTTGTTATCTGAGTGAAGTCAGATTCCACTGTAATCAACTTTTCATTGTTTTGCCATAGAATGTATCTTGCAACTTCTTCTTTTGGTCCATCAAATTCTATGGATACAGAGGTGATTGTTTCTTTGGCATTCAGCTGCATCATTTCAAAACTATTCATTCTTCTCCTCATGATAGGTTTCTTGAGTCCCAACCCTGTAGCTTTTCCTTTTCCTTTGTAGACAGTCTTTTCCTTTGTTGGTCTTTTTGATTTTCTCTTGATTCTTACTGTCTTGAATGATTTGACAGTAGGATCGTTGACAGTTTCTTTTATAGGGCTTCTGACAATGTCTTCTTTGACAGTATCTTCAATGACTGTTACTTCATCCTGACTGACAGCATCTTTATTGACATCCTTGACAGCATCTTTGTTGACAGTATCTTTTTCAAGATGTATACTGTCAATTTCCATTTCTTCTTGATTTCCTTTCAATGCTTCAAGTACTTCTTCCTCTTTCTTCTCATCAACTTTCTTGCTTGAGCTAGAATTTTCAGAAATTTCCTTTGATTCTGCTTCTTTGACTTGAGTTTGCTCTTTTGAAGAGTCTCTCAGTTCTGTTCTCTTAGGTACTCCAGCTTCACCTCCATCTTGATTTTCATCATCATCTTTCTCCAAAGTGTCATCAAAAGTGCAGTTTCCTCCTTGAGCATTTCTGCTTGAGTTTGCTTTGGCAATGAGCTTTTTAATTTTGGCACTGTACTCCATTTCTCTCTTTGCCAATAGCTTGTGAATATCTTTGACTGCCTGAATCCTTTCCTTGGTGATGGGTGCTTTCAGCAATAATTTAAGTACTTCCATGATGACTTTGCTTTTCAGAGATGTTTTGCCTTCAAGTGTTAAGAATCCCAGACCTTTAGTTCCTTTGGCTGTTGTCTGTTTAAAGCTTACACCATATGGCTGGAAACTTACTTCTGGAAGTTTGTTGTTGACCATTGTGCCCAGTTGCATATAGAGACTTTCATCAAAGATAGTAGAGTTTTTCTTCACTAGAATCCCAAGGATGTATTGCACTCTGGCAGAGAAAGTTTCCAACAGTTGAGTTGTTATGAATATTGAATGTCCACTCTTCAGATACACTTCAACTGCCCACCTCTTCTCTGAGCTAATCTTCACATATAGATTTACAATCTTTTCTTTCAAAGCTTCTGCCAACTTAGCAGGTTTTCCTTTAGTCACTGTGATTGCTTCATTCACCAGATTGTTGAATTCCTCATCCTTATTATTCAAGGTGCTCTCCATATGACTTACTGTTATTGAGTCAGCTTCTTCTTGGGAATATGTACTTCCATCAGTCCAAGTGATAGGCTCTGAAGAAAACACATATTCAGGCAACTTGCCTTTGCCTTTACCCATCCTATTTGATTCCTCTTTTTCTCTCCATAGCCTCTCCAATGTGGATTCTTTCTTCTCAGGAACTGGTTCATTGATTTTGATTGAGGATGCTTTATTTCCTTGTATTTGACTTAATACCTCCTTGGATACTAGCATTTGTTCCCCATCTACTTCAGCTTCAAAAATTAATGAAGAGAGTGACAGTAGTGTGGCTTGAATTTCAGCAAAACCAGTCTTCACAGTAGATGACAGGTTGTCCAGTTTGCTTTCCATTGTAGCACATCGATTTTCCAGTGCTTGGAGCCTGTCATTTGAGGATGCAGAAGGACCACCAGACCTAAGCCTTTTAGGAGGTAAGGGATAAGTCTGGGGCATGGAGGCTGTTGGGGTTCTCACACTCTCAGTGTTTTTATAGATGATCTCATCATCTCTCACAAAAGTTCCCTCAAGGCCTAATGCCTTTTGTTGATTGGCTCCCTCAAGTTCACTCTGGACATGCTCAAGTCCCTCCCCTTTTGCCAGCACATTTGGCTGCCTCTCATTTTTAGTCTCACCTCTCTGTTCTTTTATCTCTCTTTGATTTTTCACTCCCTCACTCATCCTAGATGCAGTAGTATGAGCAGTACTAACATGCAAAAGAGTAGATTTTACCTTGAAGGCCTTTGAAAGGGGCAAGTCATCATCAGAGATATCTTCCACTAATCCCTCTTGTAGTTGTGGTTGAACAATATCTTTTGTCAGAATGGTACTGTCACTTGATTGTTTGACAGCACCTTCTGTTTTGTCTTTGACAGCATCTTTGGCTGTGACAGCAACTTCCCTAGGGTAAGATGCTTTGAGGGAATCGATCAAGATGCTGGCTGTTTCAATTTCTGGCAAATTTGCATCTTGATCTAATCCAGTGTTTGATGTGGTGGTATCCATTTCACTTTGAGAAATGGGTTCTTGTGGACCACTAGATGGGGGCTCATCCATGATTTGAGATGGATGATCAAAACCTGAGGGGTTGGTACTGTCCCCCTCTCTAGGTTGTTTAGAAGAAACAACAGATGTAGGAATGAAAGAAGAAGATTGAAGTTCAGATTGATTAAATGGCTGTTCCACAGAAAAAGATTGTGGAACATCAATAGTATGAATGAATTCCTCACTGTGTTCTATCTCAATGTGTGTATCTTCAAATACAGGTTCCTCAAGAGTGAGTTCTTGAGTTTGTGAAGACTCTTTACAAGGTGCCTTGGGAGACAGACCAATTTCAATAGATGTCCCTTGTTGAGAAGAGACACCTAGAGGTGAGTTTATTTCCCTATCATCCTCTACAGTCTTTTGGGAAACTGTAGGGTGGCTGACAGTAACCTTGGCCCTTCTAGCTCTCTTCTTCTTAGGCTCAGAAGGGGCTACTGTGGGTTCTATTCCACTACCATCCTTATTTGCTGCACTTGGTGCAGTAACTCCCTCTTGACTCACCACATTGTCACCAGTTTCACTCTCTAAGGATCTTTTCTTGGATTCCTGTTTAGCAATTTTAAGGGCTTTTGGAAGTCTAGAGTCCCTAGGTGGAATGTATGGTGTAGAATGTGGGTTAACTGAATTTGGGTCTAATTCAGCTTCATTCTCAATTGTGAAAACAGTATAATCTGTTGGAAATGGAAAACCAAGGTTGGGCACTTGATTAACCATGTGTTGTGTGAAACATAGTGGAATATGTGCATTCAAATTTTGTGTGTTAAGAGATGTGTGTGTGTTTTTCTTTAAAACAGGACATTCTTCAAAATCAGAATTGTCCTCAACATTTCCACAAACATTATTAATACACATAGTTAAAAAGCGAGGATAGATGGATACCTTCTTGCCTATTGCGCTTTTCAACTGTGCCATGATCAGTTTTCCGATGTTCACCTTGTATCCATGGACTAATGAATGAGTGAGCTTCTTGATATATGATGGTATTCCATTCCAGCCTGTAGTCTTGGTAGAGAACACCTTCACCATTACATCAAAAATCATACTCCACTCGTTTCTCAGAAATTTCCTGTCCATTTCTCCGGTTTGATACCACTTATCAGAAGTTTCTTCAAGTTTAGAACCAGAGTACCCAATCTTCAGAAAGAACTTCTTCAGAGTATCATCAGTTGCTAGTTCCTTAAAGTTTTCTTCACTGGTCAACACAATACCCAAAGCCTCATTGATATTCTTTACTGAAAGAGAATGACTTGTATTATCTATATTGAACTTGATTGTTTCATTCTCTCCAGTTCCTTGAGCACTTGCTGATTTCCAGAATTTTTCAATTCTAACAGCATCAATTTTGGGTGAAGAGGTTATTGCATGACCTAGATAGGATTTATTCAAGAACGAAATAAGTCCTTTGAAGTTTTCACCAGCATCACTAGGAGAAAAGATACCAGCAAAGTTGGTTTGAGCAATACTTTGTTTAGGTGCCATTGTTGAATGCTTTGAAAAATGAGAGAGAAAATGCGGTTTTTGGATGCAGAAGGTTGAGAGGTTTTTGCAAATGAAAGTGATAGTAGATTAAACGGTAGATTCAGTTTCTAATATGAATCGATTTAACCTCTCTTAAATGAACGTGTGATAATGATATTACCCATTAACTCCACTTGCTATATTACGTGGCAGTTGCTATTAGATCGTGGATTGGTGAAAAGAAATATACGTATATATATATATATATATAAATTAATATATATATCTTTCCACTATCTTTGAC
This sequence comes from Kitagawia praeruptora, assembly GCA_037693485.1. NCBI lineage: Eukaryota > Viridiplantae > Streptophyta > Magnoliopsida > Apiales > Apiaceae > Kitagawia > Kitagawia praeruptora. The sequence continues at coordinate 25,093,691 of CM075352.1, read as the reverse complement.
AGCAACTTCTCGTGACAGCATCTTTCATTGACAGTAACCTGTGCGCTTTTCTTTCTCTACCAATTCTGACAGCAATTTCTTGTGACAGCAACTTTCATTGACAGCAACTTGTGCGCTAACAACATTTCTGTCAATCAGCTTCATGAGTGACAGTAAGTTTTATCTGACAGTAAACTTATCATAAGATCATGCTGTCACTGTTCACACATAACTTAAGTTAAGGACACATGATTTCTTAAAATCAATTTAAGACAGACATGTAAAACTATTTTAGCATAGTCATAGCAAGCATGATATCTAAAACTCCTTTTAGCATAGTCATAGCTAACATGATATCTAAAAATCCTTTTAGCATAGTCATAGCAAACATGATATCTAAAAATCCTTTTAGCATAGTCATAGCAAACATGATATCTAAAAATCCTTTTAGCATAGTCATAGCAAACATGCTGTCTGAACAATTATCACAATGTACCTTAACTTCTCATGACAGTACCTTCTAGTGACAGTACCTTTTAAAAGTTTCTGTCATGAGCTTCGACTTCTTATAATTGATAAACCAGTTAGATGATCATACCTGATTTAGCATTCCTAATTCACTCACCAACCTGGTAAATGTTGCTTCATCCAGTGGCTTGGTGAATATATCTGTAAGTTGCTTATCTGTTGGAACATAAACCAATTTTACATCTCCTTTTTCAACATGCTCCCTGATGAAATGATGCCTTATATCAATGTGCTTTGTTCTGGAGTGTTGAACTGGATTGTCTGATATGGCTATGGCACTAGTGTTGTCACAGTAGATAGGAATATTTGACAACTTTAGTCCATAATCCATTAATTGATTCTTCATCCAAAGAATTTGTGCACAGCAACTTCCAGCTGCAATATATTCAGCTTCTGCAGTTGATGTAGAAACTGAGTGTTGCTTCTTACTGAACCATGACACCAATCTCCCCCCAAGAAATTGACAGCTTCCTGTAGTACTTTTTCTGTCAATTTTGCAGCCAGCATAGTCTGAATCAGAATATCCAATTAGATCAAATCCAGTTTCCTTAGGGTACCAAAGACCTAGATTTGGGGTGCCTTTGAGATATCTAAAGATTCTTTTAATTGCAACTAAGTGTGATTCTTTTGGATCAGCTTGAAACCTTGCACAGAGACATGTAGCAAACATTATATCTGGCCTGCTTGCTGTTAAGTACAACAATGATCCTACCATGCCTCTGTAGGTACTGGAATCCACTTTCTTGCCTTTAGGATCTAACTCTAATTTGGTGGCTGTTGAGATAGGTGTCTTGGCAGGTGATGAATCTTCTAAGTTAAACTTCTTGAGAAGCTCTTTGACATACTTAGATTGACAGATGAAGATTCCTTCCTTCTTCTGATAGATTTGAAGACCAAGAAAGAATGCTAATTCTCCCATCATGCTCATTTCATACTTGTTTCTCATTAGAGATGAGAACTTTTCACACAATTTTTCGTTTGTTGAGCCAAAGATTATGTCATCAACATATATCTGCACAAGAATGATGTCTTTGCCATGGTATTTATAGAATAAAGTTTTATCCACCATACCTCTTATAAATTGATTTTCCAGGAGAAAAGTGGATAAAGTGTCATACCAGGCTCTTGGTGCTTGCTTTAAGCCATATAGAGCCTTGAACAGCTTGTAGACAAAATTATGCAGTTTGTCATTTTCAAATCCAGGAGGCTGTTCAACATACACTTCTTCTTCTAATTCTCCATTTAGAAAGGCACTTTTAACATCCATTTGAAATACCTTGAATTTGCAGTGTGCAGCAAAAGCTAAGAAAATTCTTATGGCTTCAAGTCTGGCAACAGGAGCAAATGTTTCATCATAATCTATCCCTTCCTGTTGACAGTAACCTTTGGCCACTAGCCTTGCCTTATTTCTTGTCACATTTCCACTCTCATCTATCTTGTTTCTGAAAACCCATTTTGTCTCAATGACTGATTTTCCTCTTGGCCTTGGAACTAGTTTCCAAACATTGTTTCTTTCAAATTGATTGAGCTCCTGATAAGTGGATTTTTATCCACTTGGAACGCCTTATTTCGACTTAAATTGATAGCTTTGTTCTCAAGTATTTGTGTTTTTTTAATATGTTTTGTGAGAAATTGTGCAGGATGTATTCCAGGTGTGGATATTGCTTTTAGGAGGTGATATATGATATGTAGTGTCAAGAAGATCAAGTGTGGAGTTGCAATCAATAGCAGAAGAAGCAATCAGCAAAATGCAGTCTGTCAGCATGCCTTGGGCGCGGGCGCGCGGAGAGAAGAAGGAACTGGGCGCGGGCGCGCGGATGAATTGGCTGGCAGAGTTGCGCGCGCGGGCGCGGTGGCTGTAGCTTTGGCTACGCGCGGCCGCGCGGGGGACGGCAGAAAGTTCCTGGAATCGTATTTTAATTAGGAAATTGCCGTTTTCTTCTCCTAATTCAGATAGCAATTGTTGTGGACGATTTGAAGCTTCTGGAATTCAACTTAAATAAGGGAATTGCAATTCTATTACAATTAAAGATGGAAAATTACCGGAATTCTATCCTATTTCAAATACGGTAATCGCTTGGTCAAGGAGGCACTTGGGGGCTATAAATACACACCTTGGGGCACAGAAAAATAATCATCTACACATCCTACACACATAATTCGTTCAGAGCAAGAAGGGAGAGAAGCCAAGGCGAGGAACGTGACGACAAGAAGATCTAGACATAGTTTTCTTGTATTCCTTTGTTAGGCGTATCTTGTGGATGCTCATTACTTTTCCGGATTTGTTCGCTAAACCTTATTTTATTATTGATTTATTCATCTTCTTCTTTATCTTGTTTACTACCATGCTTTCATCAAATCCCATGGTGACGAGAGGTTCGATTATGAACTAATCGTTATCGTGGGGTCCTAGTGGATTTATCTATGTAGCTTAGTAGTTTGCATGCCTTAGAGATTTATGTGTGGTGAATTATTGATATCCTTGTATGGTTATGCTTATTGAATTTAGGTGCGTCGCGAACATCTAATTTGTTAATCTCTTGCTAAACGAGAGTGGATCTTGAGATTTAGAACTCGCCATGCTAGCATAGGATAGGTTGATGTAATCATCATGATTTGTGGCATGAATAGAGATATTATGCTACCCTATGTGATCTAAGTGAATAACTTGTGCTTCAACCTTTATGTTTTCAAATTCTATAGAGATATAGGGTCTAAACATAATAGGTGACTATTCATCTTCTATCTTTTGTGGATGTATGCTTAGATTGGTACTAGTATACCGAGAGGTAACTTTTACTCTTTTCGTGTTGTTCGATCAGATATCATAACCATCGCATGTTTTAATCAAAGGCTGCAACTCTAAGTGAAGTAGATAATGAAACTAGGATTCCATGTTTATTCTCATATAAGTAATCCGAATTTAAGTCTAGTTAATTGTTTAATTCTTAATTTTATACATTGCATCTTAGTTTAATTTAGTTAATCAAACCATATTTGTTATTTTCTTAGCAGTGAATTAAAACCATACATTATTGCATAGACATATTTTCTGAGTAAAACTTAACCAAGATCTCTGTGGAACGAACTTTAATTGTATTACTTGTGACTACGTGCGCTTGCGTGAATTTAGCATAACAAGTTTTTGGCGCCGCTGCCGGGGATCATCGGTGTTTTTATTTCAGTTTATGTGTTTGTCAATAGTGGTCGTTAGCGTTCACTGACTCGGATTCTTACTTAGTTTGTTTGTTTCGTGGTGTTTCAGGTACTTGAGTTTGTATGCAAACACGTTCGCAAGCTCGATTACTTAAACTGGCAGAAGACGATCTTGTTGAGAATATAGAGAATAAGGAAGAGGAAACTGAAACTACAGTAGCGATGGCAGATGCAGCAGCAGCTAAGGCTTTGAAGGACTATTCTCAGCCAAAACTTAATGACATTCAGTCTAGCATTGTTAGGCCAGCTATTGCAGCGAACAACTTTGAGATCAAGCCGGGCACAATTCAGATGGTGCAGAATTCAGTCCAGTTTGGGGGAGCTTCTACGGAGGATCCTAACATGCATGTTCGGGACTTTATTGAAATCTGCGACACTTTCAAGTGTAATGGTGTGACGGATGATGCTATCAGGTTGAGGCTTTTCCCATTCTCTCTTAGGGATAAGGCTAAGAGCTGGCTACACTCTCTACCACCTGGTTCCATTACTACATGGGAAGATCTTGCTCAGAAGTTCCTTACTAAATTCTTTCCTATGGCGAAAACTGCAGCAATAAGGAACCAGTTAACTCAATTCCAACAACAATCTGGCGAGTCCTTGTGTGAGGCTTGGGAACGCTACAAGGAGATGCTAAGGAAGTGTCCTCATCATGGCATGCCTGATTGGATGGTTATCAATGGATTCTACAATGGGTTGGGAGCACAATCTAGACCTTTGCTAGATGCAGCATCAGGTGGAGCTTTGTGGGCAAAGAGCTATGATGAAGCTTATGAACTTATTGAGATGATGGCTGCTAATGAATACCAGAATCCAACCCAGAGACTTTCTCAAGGCAAAGTAGCAGGAGTTTTGGAAGTAGATACAGCTTCGATGATTACAGCTCAGTTGAAGGCTCTTGCTATGAAAGTGGACTCTCTTGCTAATTATGGAGTTCAGCAGGTGGCTAGTGTTTGTGAGTTATGTGCGGGCGCACATGAGACGAGTCAATGTGCTATCTCTTCTGAATCAGCACAGTTCGTGAGTAATTTCCAGAGACCTGCTGTACCGGTTCCAGCCACTTATCATCCTAATAATAGGAATCATCCTAATTTCAGCTGGAGCAACAATCAGAATACTCAACAATCTTATCAGCAAGCAAAGCCGTATAATCAGGGTTATCAGCAATCTTATAGGGCACCATATCAACCCCCAGGATTTCAGCAGCAACAACCTCAGACTCAGGTGGGGCAATCATCTAATGATAAATCTGATGAGATGTGGTTAGCATTGAAGAACCTGCAAGCTGGTCAGAAGCTCTTGGAAACTCAGATAGGGCAGATTGCAAGTGCCTTGGGTAGTAGGCCGCAAGGAACTCTCCCTAGTGACACGGAAGCCAATCCAGGTAGAAGGGACTTCAAGGAGCAGGTGAAGGCCGTAACTTTGAGATCAGGAAGGGTCACATCAGGTCCTAAATCAGCCACTAATGAAGATGAAGAAGTGCAGAATCAGCAAGTCGAAAATTCTGCATTGCCTGAAATTGAGAAATCTGACTTGGTAGCTGATCAGCTGGAAGGTGAGAAAGAGAAGAGCAAGGAATCTGTTAATAAGGCTTCTCCGGAGTTGTCTACTCAGGTCTATCCTCCTCCTCCATATCCTAGAAGACTCCAAAAGCAGAACTTGGATAACAAATTTGCTAGGTTCTTAGAGGTGTTCAAGAAGTTGCACATCAACATACCTTTTGCGGAAGCACTTGAGGAGATGCCGAGCTATGCCAAGTTCATGAAGGGTATTCTCTCGCGTAAGTTGAAGCTCGATGCATTAGAGACCGTTGCCTTAACGGAAGAGTGTAGTGCGGTTCTGCAACAGAAATTGCCTCCAAAGCTAAAGGATCCGGGTAGCTTTACTATTCCATGCACTATTGGTAATCTATTCTTTGAGAAGTGCTTGTGTGACTTGGGAGCTAGCATCAATCTCATGCCCTTGTCAGTATTCATGCAATTGGGTCTACCGGATCCAAAGCCAACTAACATCTCGTTGCAGTTGGCTGATCGTTCAATTACCTATCCGAGAGGCATAGTTGAGGATGTCTTGGTGAAAGTTGATAAGCTCATCTTCCCTGCTGATTTTGTTATATTGGATTTCGAGGAAGATAAGAAGATTCCCATAATCTTGGGAAGGCCATTCTTAGCTACTGGTAGTACCTTGATCGATGTGCAGAAAGGAGAGCTCACCATGAGGGTTCAAAATCAGAATGTCACCTTTAATGTGTTCAATGCTATGAAGCTTCCGTCTGATGAAGAAGAATGTTTCAATGTTGATTTGGTTGATTCCATGGTAGCCAAGGATCTTGATCATTTGTTGCTAACAGATTCTTTGGAAAAAGCATTGAGTGGGAACTCTGAGGTGAGAGATGAGGATGAAGTAATGCAAATTCAGATGTTGAATGCTAATTCGTGGAAGAGGAAATTTGACATGCCATTTGAGTCTCTTGGGTTAAAGGAGCTGGAAAAGTCACAAATCCGTCTTAAACCATCTATTGAGGAGGCTCCTAATCTTGAACTCAAACCTTTGCCTAGTCACTTGAGGTATGCTTTTCTTGGTGATACCTCTACGCTACCTGTTATTATTTCTTCTAACCTGTCAGATGTCGAGGAAGAAAAGCTCTTGCGTATATTGAGGAAATTCAAGACAGCAATAGGTTGGACTATAGCAGATATCAAGGGAATCAGCCCTTCGTATTGCATGCATAAAATTCTGCTAGAAGAAGGAGCTAAGCCTACTGTTGAACATCAAAGAAGACTCAATCCGATTATGAAGGAGGTGGTGAAAAAGGAAATTCTAAAGTGGTTAGATGCTGGCATTATCTACCCTATCTCAGATAGTTCTTGGGTGAGTCCGGTTCAATGTGTGCCAAAGAAAGGAGGCATGACAGTTGTTGCTAATGAGAAGAATGAGCTCATCCCTACTCGAACAGTCACGGGGTGGAGAGTTTGCATGGATTATCGGAAGCTCAACAAAGCCACAAGAAAAGATCACTTCCCTCTACCTTTTATTGATCAGATGCTAGACAGGTTAGCTGGTCACGAGTATTATTGTTTGCTTGATGGTTACTCTGGCTATAATCAGATATGCATTGCTCCGGAAGATCAAGAGAAGACCACATTCACATGTCCTTTTGGCACTTTTGCTTTTCGTCGAGTTTCGTTTGGACTTTGTGGTGCTCCTGCCACTTTCCAAAGGTGCATGATGGCTATTTTCTCAGACATGATTGGCTCGAATGTGGAAGTGTTTATGGATGACTTCTCAGTTTTTGGTACATCGTATGATGAGTGCTTGCATAATCTTGGTTTGGTTCTGAAGAGGTGTGTGGAGACCAATTTGGTGCTTAATTGGGAGAAATGTCACTTTATGGTACAAGAAGGAATTATTCTTGGGCACAAGGTGTCTAGCAAGGGACTTGAAGTGGATAGAGCCAAGGTGGAGACAATCGAGAATCTTCCTCCACCTATTTCTGTTAAAGGAATTCGCAGTTTTCTTGGTCATGCAGGGTTCTATAGGCGATTCATTCAAGATTTCTCGAAAATCTCTAAACCTTTGTGCAATTTGTTAGTGAAGGATGTTCCTTTCAAGTTTGATGCTGAATGTCTGGCGGCTTTTGAGCTGTTGAAGAAGAAGCTCACTACTACTCCTATCATTACCGCACCCAATTGGGAGGAGCCGTTTGAGCTGATGTGTGATGCTAGTGATTATGCTGTTGGTGCTGTGCTTGGACAAAGGAAGGATAAGATTTTTCATGTGGTTTACTATGCTAGTAAAACCCTCAATGAGGCTCAGCTTAACTACACCACTACGGAGAAGGAGTTGTTAGCAGTTGTCTATGCTTTTGAGAAATTCAGATCTTATTTGCTTGGTACTAAGGTGATTGTGTACACGGATCATGCTGCTATTCGATATCTCATGTCAAAGAAGGATTCTAAGCCTAGGTTGATTCGTTGGGTGCTTCTCTTGCAAGAATTTGATGTGGAGATTAAGGATAGGAAGGGCACGGAAAATCAAGTAGCTGATCATCTTTCTCGTTTGGAGGACCAAGGTAAAGATTCACAGGCTAAATCTCTTATTAATGAATCTTTTCCGGATGAGCAACTTTTTGGGGTGCAAGGTGAAGAACCATGGTTTGCAGATTATGTGAACTATCTTGTTAGTAATGTCATCCCTCCAGAATTCTCGTATGCTCAAAGGAAGAAGTTCTTACATGATGTGAAGTGGTACCGTTGGGACGAGCCATTCTTGTTCAAACTTGGTATAGATCAGATTTTGAGGAGGTGCATTCCCTATAGTGAGACTGAGAGTATCTTGCGTGATTATCATTCTACCACATATGGAGGTCATTATGGTGGTAATAAAACAGCTCAGAAAGTACTTCAGGCGGGATTCTATTGGCCGACTCTGTTTAAGGATTCTCATCGTTTTGTGATGGGTTGTGATCGATGTCAACGAGTTGGTAATATTTCTAGGAGGAATGAGATGCCTTTGAATACTATTTTGGAAGTGGAGATCTTTGATGTGTGGGGGATTGATTTTATGGGTCCGTTTGTTTCATCTTGCAATAATCAGTACATCCTGCTAGCTGTGGATTATGTGTCCAAATGGGTGGAGGTGAAAGCTTTGCCAACCAATGATGCTAAGGTGGTGCTGAACTTTCTTCACAAGCAGATTTTTACACATTTTGGGACTCCAAGAGCTATAATCAGTGATGAGGGGACACACTTCTGTAATCGTCAGTTTACTGCTATGATGGCAAAGTACAATGTGACGCATCGTGTTGCCACTGCTTATCATCCCCAAACTAATGGTCAAGCGGAGGTTTCGAATCGTGAAATCAAAAGGATCCTGGAAAAAGTGGTGAATCCATCTCGTAAGGATTGGTCATTGAAGTTAGACGAAGCTGTTTGGGCTTATAGAACTGCATACAAGACACCTCTTGGGATGTCACCTTATCAGTTAGTGTTTGGTAAGGCTTGTCATTTACCAGCTGAGTTAGAGCACAAGGCTTTTTGGGCATTGAAGAAGCTTAATCTGGATATCTCAGCTGCGGGTGAAAAGCGTCTACTTCAGTTGAATGAGCTTGAGGAATTTCGTGAGCAGGCTTATGAGAATGCAAAAATGTACAAGGAAAAGGTTAAAAGGTGGCATGATAGAAAGTTGGTGCACAAGGAATTCGTGCAGGGTCAACAGGTTTTGCTGTACAACTCTCGCCTTAAACTTTTTCCGGGAAAGCTCAAGTCAAAGTGGTCTGGTCCGTTTACAGTTAAGAAGGTATTTCCACATGGAGCGGTGGAGATATTTAGAGGGTCTATCAATGATGCTTTTAAAGTAAATGGACATCGACTGAAGCCTTATTATGGAGGAACGGTGAACCGTGAGAAGGTTGCCTCCGTTTTGTCAGAATTGTGAGATTTTGGAAGTACGTCAAGCTAAAGACGTAAAACAAGCGCTTCTTGGGAGGCAACCCATGATGTCAGGCATTTTAGTAGAAGTCAGTAGGTAGTATTTTTGTTGTTTGAAAAAAAAAAAAAAAAAAAAAAAAAAAAAAAAAAAACAAACAAAAAAATTTTTTCTGGAACCTGGGCGCGGGCGCGCGGAGCCTAGGCTATTCTGGGCGCGGCCGCGCGGAGATCTGGAGAGACAGGAGCAGTTTTTTTCGGCAATTTAAGTTAAGTCCCCAACCCTAATTCTTCTCTTCTACTTCGATTTTTACACCCCAAATCTCTCTCCATCAGTTTATAAAACCTCACTTTTCCATTCCATATCATACCATACACATTCATATCACACATCCTTACATATCTACATACAAATTCACCATTCATATCAATTCTCAAACCCTAATTGGACTTCAAGGAGCTTGGAATTTTCGAGATTGGGGGACTGATTTGGGCAAGTTCTACCTCTACTATTCGATTTGGGTAATCTCTACTCTTGTTATTTGATTTTCGAATTGTAGTTCTTGAAATTTTTGGGTAGTTGTGTGAGATTTGTGGGCAGATTTTTTGGGTCGAATTTTGGGCAGTTGTGGAGTGAATTTACTGTTGTTATTGATTGCTATGGCACCAAAGAGAGCTAGGGTTGTTGGTAGCAGTTCCCGTGGTCGTTCCTTGTCTGTTTCTGACTCGAGTTCGGGAGATGAGGGTATGGAGAAGTTTCGTTCTGAGGAGGCTAGGGCTGAGTATGTGAAGTTGCTGTCTCGGTCCGTGGCGAAGGATAGGATATGGTTGCCTGTTGCTGCTGATGGTGAGATGGTGGCTATGATTGAGGAGAGGGGTTGGCAGGGTTTGTGTGAGCTTGCATCCGCTGTCCCGTTGACTATAGTCCGGGAATTCTATGCTAACGCTAGGGAAAACAGGGATGGTTATTCACTTGTCCGAGGGTTTACTATTGATTACACTGCTCGTGCTATTCGGCTGTTACTTGGGTTGCCGGATAGACCTGTTGGGGCGGAGGACTGGACTTTTAAGGCCAGGTCCGAAGTGGATTTAGATGAGGTGGTGGCACGTCTGTGTGTGCCAGGTACGACATGGAAGTTGAAGGTTGGGTCAACTGAGAAGGCTACATTTCCATCTGCCTCGATGAACAGATATGCTCGGGCTTGGAATTCTTTTATTTGTGCGAATCTGTTGCCTACTACACATACACATGAGGTGACAGTTGAGCGAGCTATCTTGTTATGGGCTATTCTGAATGGACATTATATCGATGTTGGATATTTGGTTAATCAGAGTATGCTGCGCTTCTTGAGGGTGTCTTCGGGGTCAGTTCCTTATGGCTCTATTGTTACGAGGATGTGTGCCAATGCTGGGGTGACATGGTCGTCTGAGGAGCCGATTCAGATGCCAGCTGGACCTATCGATGTGTCGAAGTTGGGGGAATGGCCTGGCGGCATTCCTCATCCTAGGGGTCTGGGCTATGCGATTGCTGGCGCTCCTCCAGTTGCTCCTGTTGCTGTCTCGAGTGCTTCGCATGATAGGAGGATGATGAGGCGGATGGATGCATTGTATGAGAGCCATAGCCGGTTTTCAGCGAGGTTGACTCAGGCTTTCAGTTCTGCCTTTGGAGCTAGTGGATCCCATGTTGAGTGGCCAGTCTTTGGATCGGACACTGTTTATCCACCTCCAGATTCTCCACCCGAGGAGGGTGATGACGCTGAGGCGTAGGTATGTTTTCTACTTTCCTTCGTAATTACTTCCATTCAATGGGGTCATTGAATATCTTAAGTTTGGGGGTGGTTTGGGGGAAAAGTATTGTATATGTTGTATATGTTCATTGTGTTCATGTTAGGATATCATGTTTGCATATTAGTTGTAAGTCATGCATTTTTATGTTCGTATTATCTATGTTTGTTTCATATAGGACATTTTGTTTTATTTTCGTATATCATGTGAGTTTTCATTTAGTTGCATTTGCATGGCATGCATTTTTCATGATCCCTTAAAATGAGCTGATTCTGATTGATAGGTAGATGTTGATTTGAGTGTGATGATAATGAGTAGAGGGCTGATTTATAGTTCCTAGGTAATTGACTTGCATGTTCAGGAACAAAATTTTTACACAGTCTCATTGGGGTACTTTTGGGGGTAGGTTGGAGTCATGCATGTTGGATGTTTTGAGATTTAATTACTTGTTTATTCTTAGAATTTTCGTTATTCCCTTTATAGCATAGGAACATTAAAGTCTGAGTTTGGGGGAAAACAGGAATTTCATGCTAGTTGTTAATAGTTGTTAATAATGGCTAGGTGTCAATTGGCTAGTAGCCAGCTCATATTTATATGAGTAGTCTAGGGTTGGAAATGAGAAAGGCTCATTCCAGATTGCGTAAAAAAAAAAAAAAATCAGAAAAGAAAAAAAAAAAAAAAAAGGAAAAAAAAAAAAAAGAGTCAAGTTTTGTTTGTTTATATGCAAAATTAACCAGAGTGAGCTCTTTAATACTCGAGTTATTAAGTCCGAGGGGACTTAGTCCTAGTGACCTAAGGCTTTTATAGTCTGGGATCCTGCTGACCTAACACTCGCTACATGGGTATTATTGTATAAGCCTTTAGGGGTCTCATTCATTGCACGGTTAAATAAGCATGCGTATTGTATATGTAGTGTCGTAGCATAGTAATAAAGCATGAGTTTCTGTCTACCTTGGATAAGGGTGGAGGTGTTCTTAGGTTATGGAGTGTCTACAGTCTATTCTAGTTATAAACCTGTGATTGTCTTGACGGAAAGCATGTATGATTTTTGACCTATTTCTGGGGGTATTTCTGATGAGCATTGCACACACGCACGTTTCTGTAATGTACTGTTAGTATACGGGGACTTAGTCGAGCTCTGCTTGGATTTGTTGCATTCGTTGAGATATTTGCTTGTTAGTTGGTTTTGGTGAGTTAGAAGGGGATCTTGCATTTTCATATTAGTTGCATTCATGCATTGCATTGCATTAGGTTAAATGGATTTTGTGGGTACATTCGCTATAGGCCCTCACGAGACCTTACTCGTCCACTAGGGCTGCCTAGGGGTTTAAAGGGCTTGTTGCATATGCCAAATGCAACCGTGATCACCTACGGAAGTGGTACTAGCTAGTTGTATATATTTTTGTTGTTTATGCTTGAGGACAAGCATCGGTTTAAGTTTGGGGGTGTGATAAGTGGATTTTTATCCACTTGGAACGCCTTATTTCGACTTAAATTGATAGCTTTGTTCTCAAGTATTTGTGTTTTTTTTAATATGTTTTGTGAGAAATTGTGCAGGATGTATTCCAGGTGTGGATATTGCTTTTAGGAGGTGATATATGATATGTAGTGTCAAGAAGATCAAGTGTGGAGTTGCAATCAATAGCAGAAGAAGCAATCAGCAAAATGCAGTCTGTCAGCATGCCTTGGGCGCGGGCGCGCGGAGAGAAGAAGGAACTGGGCGCGGGCGCGCGGATGAATTGGCTGGCAGAGTTGCGCGCGCGGGCGCGGTGGCTGTAGCTTTGGCTGCGCGCGGCCGCGCGGGGGACGGCAGAAAGTTCCTGGAATCGTATTTTAATTAGGAAATTGCCGTTTTCTTCTCCTAATTCAGATAGCAATTGTTGTGGACGATTTGAAGCTTCTGGAATTCAACTTAAATAAGGGAATTGCAATTCTATTACAATTAAAGATGGAAAATTACCGGAATTCTATCCTATTTCAAATACGGTAATCGCTTGGTCAAGGAGGCACTTGGGGGCTATAAATACACACCTTGGGGCACAGAAAAATAATCATCTACACATCCTACACACATAATTCGTTCAGAGCAAGAAGGGAGAGAAGCCAAGGCGAGGAACGTGACGACAAGAAGATCTAGACATAGTTTTCTTGTATTCCTTTGTTAGGCGTATCTTGTGGATGCTCATTACTTTTCCGGATTTGTTCGCTAAACCTTATTTTATTATTGATTTATTCATCTTCTTCTTTATCTTGTTTACTACCATGCTTTCATCAAATCCCATGGTGACGAGAGGTTCGATTATGAACTAATCGTTATCGTGGGGTCCTAGTGGATTTATCTATGTAGCTTAGTAGTTTGCATGCCTTAGAGATTTATGTGTGGTGAATTATTGATATCCTTGTATGGTTATGCTTATTGAATTTAGGTGCGTCGCGAACATCTAATTTGTTAATCTCTTGCTAAACGAGAGTGGATCTTGAGATTTAGAACTCGCCATGCTAGCATAGGATAGGTTGATGTAATCATCATGATTTGTGGCATGAATAGAGATATTATGCTACCCTATGTGATCTAAGTGAATAACTTGTGCTTCAACCTTTATGTTTTCAAATTCTATAGAGATATAGGGTCTAAACATAATAGGTGACTATTCATCTTCTATCTTTTGTGGATGTATGCTTAGATTGGTACTAGTATACCGAGAGGTAACTTTTACTCTTTTCGTGTTGTTCGATCAGATATCATAACCATCGCATGTTTTAATCAAAGGCTGCAACTCTAAGTGAAGTAGATAATGAAACTAGGATTCCATGTTTATTCTCATATAAGTAATCCGAATTTAAGTCTAGTTAATTGTTTAATTCTTAATTTTATACATTGCATCTTAGTTTAATTTAGTTAATCAAACCATATTTGTTATTTTCTTAGCAGTGAATTAAAACCATACATTATTGCATAGACATATTTTCTGAGTAAAACTTAACCAAGATCTCTGTGGAACGAACTTTAATTGTATTACTTGTGACTACGTGCGCTTGCGTGAATTTAGCATAACAGCTCCTCCTGCATGGCCATCACCCAATCAGAATCCAACAATGCTTCTTCAACTATTTTTGGTTCCATTTGAGATAAGAAACATGAAAACATGCTTTCAGCAGAGATATTCCTCCTTGTCCTTACACCAGTAGTGGGATCTCCAATAATTAGATTACTGGTATGATCTCTGTTCCACTTTGTTGATTGAGGCAAGCTACTTGTTTGATGAGATTGTCTTTCATCAATATGAGGATTTGATTCTCCACCATTTTCATTATTCTGCTCATTTTGCTCAAATTCTCCAGTCTCACATTCTTGTTGATTGATGCCTGAAATTGTCTGTGATTGAGCTGAGGTTTGATTTAGATTATGAGAATTGACAGATTCTTTCTCATATCCCATTGATTGAATGAGACTTGGTTCTTCATCAACAAATTCTTCTTTTTCCAAGTATCCTTGATTCTCGAATCTGAAGGGTTTCATTTGACCATCCTCATGTAGCCCTGGAAACTTGGTTTCATCAAACGTGACATTGACACTTTCTTCAATTGTTTTGTGCTCCATGATATAGACTCTGTAGGCAGTTCTTTCTATCCCATATCCCATGAAAATGCCTTCATATGCTTTAGTATCAAACTTGCCTTTTCTTTCATGGTTGTCTTTCATCAAAAAGCACTTGCTTCCAAAAATATGAAAGTACTTGACAGTAGGCTTCTTTCCTGTCAAAAGATAGTAAGGAGTATTGCCATGAGCCTTGTTGATTAGTGTTCTGTTCTGTGTGTAACAAGCAGTGTTGATGGCCTCTGCCCAGAAATATGTGGGTAATTTAGCATTACTCAACATAGTCCTTGCAGCTTCAATAAGAGTCCTATTTTTCCTTTCTACAACTCCATTTTGCTGTGGAGTTCTTGCAGCAGAGAATTGTTGAACAATTCCTTGATCTTTGCAGAAGTTTCCAAGTGTAGCATTTCTGAATTCAGTTCCGTTGTCACTTCTTAGAAATTGAACTTTTGCTTCAGGGGTCCTGTCAAGTACCCTTATGTGATCAATGATTTCTTGAGCAGCTTCATCCTTTGATTCTAAAAATTTCACCCAAGTGTACCTAGAATAGTCATCTATCATGACCAGTGCATATCTTTTTCTGGATAGTGATTAAACATTCACTGGTCCAAAAAGATCCATGTGAATCAACTTGAGTGCTTCAGTGTTAGTGTTGACTTGCTTTGATTTATGCATTGCTTTCCTCAATTTTCCCATTTGACAATCTTCACACAGTCCTTCTTGACAGAATTCCTGTTGAGGTAGTCCTCTCACTAATTCCTTCTTCATCAGCATGTTCATTGTTTTGAAATTGAGATGAGAAAATTTCTTGTGCTAAAGCATGCTATCTCCAACACTTGCTTTGCTGTAGAAGCAAAATATTCTTTCCTCATTTGTTAAGTTTAAGTCTGCAACAAATAGGCTTCCTTTCCTTACTCCTTTCAGAGATAGGCTTTTATCCTTCTTGTGGTGAATTGAACATTCCATCATGCCAAAGTTTACTTTGAATCCTTTGTCAGTGAATTGACTGACACTGAGCAGATTATGCTTCAAACCTTCCACAAGAGAGATTTCTTCAATGACAACATTTCCAGCTTTTAAACAGCCATATCCCACAGTGTAACCTTTGCTGTTGTCTCCAAAGGTTATTGTTGGGCCAGCCTTCTCAACATATTGTGATAGCAGGGATATATCACCAGTCATGTGTTTGGAACATCCACTGTCGATTATCCACATGACCTGTTTACCTTTCTTTCCCTGCAAGACAGAATGAGTTTAATTTGCATTTGGTACCCAAGTCTTGTTGGGTCCTGCATACTCAGTATCATCAGAAACTTTATCAATATTTGAAACAATATTATCAGAAGATGGTTCCTTGACTTCTTTTATTATCCACTTAGTTTTTGACTTTTTCTTAGTGAGAGCAGACTTCTCACTTTCTTTAGTGGATTCAGAAGTCTTTGCAGTTTGCATATAAGAACATAATTCATTAGATGAAATTTGCAAATTAAAACATGTACTCATGGCAGTAATTTTGCATGGCATACAGTCAATGTTATTACAAACTACCAATTCTCTTTGCATAATGGGGGTTCTGTGTAAGTTCCCTTTCAACTCTGTTGCATTAGATATGCTACTAGTTGATTTCTTACAAACATGAGTTAAATGATGTGAGGAGCCACAATTATTGCAAAGTTTCCTTGGTGCCTGCTTAACATATGCATAATTATTCTTTTTATCAATGCCTAGCTTCCCATTTCTGTTTTTGGACTTGGAGACAACTGTCTTGACAATATGTTCAGAAGATGCTGTCGAACTATTTTTGACAGCATCTTTTGTACTTGCTGTCTTGACAGTAGGTTTGAAAGTTACTGTCTTGGATGACTTCTTGACAGTATCTTTTGAACACTTGGTTTGACTGTTTAATACTGTTTCTGTCATAGACATTTTGACAGAATCTTTTTCTCTCTTAGATTCACTGTCAATCCTCTCATCTTCATCACAGAGTTCTTGATTAATAATCAGGGAATTTTCATTAACCTCAAACTCTGTACTTTTGAAGATTGGATTGCTCACATTTTTTAGAATGTGAGGTTTTACAGTATTATTATCATCATTGTTCTGTATAACAGCCTCTTTACCAGGTCTCCTGCTATAATCATAGCCTATACCTATCTTCTTACTTTCAGTGTGTTTCTCATGATACTCTTGAACTATTTTAGAGGAATTTCTAAATGCCTTTAGCTTAAATTCATTTTCAGAAATTTCTTTTCTTAGATAATCCTCTATCTCTTTAGCACAGATTAAATCAT
This sequence comes from Kitagawia praeruptora, assembly GCA_037693485.1. Classification (NCBI taxonomy): domain Eukaryota; kingdom Viridiplantae; phylum Streptophyta; class Magnoliopsida; order Apiales; family Apiaceae; genus Kitagawia; species Kitagawia praeruptora. The sequence goes on along the minus strand of CM075352.1, from coordinate 25,076,871 downwards.
TTTTTAGTCTTTCGTTTTCCTGAGCTAAAGAATCAATAGAACTGGTCTTAAGCAACAACACATCATTGTTGGATCTGAGTACTTCATTTTCTTTAGTTAATCTAGCAATTTCTTCATTTGCAGCAGATAAACTAGTATGAATATTAAACATTTCAGTACTCATTTCCTCAATGGTTTGCTTATAGTCATTTAAAGACATATCTAGTAATACTAGAGATGGTACCTGACTTGACGAGGTTGATGCTTCTTCATCCTCTCTAGCCATCAAGGCTAAATTCACAAATTCCTCTTCTTCTTCATTATCAGATTCATCCCAGCATTTTCCTTCAGCCACATATGCTTTTCCTTGTCATTTCTTAAATTGACTCCCAGTTCCTCTCTCCATTCTTTGTATTTGTTTTGGTCTTTTGCATTCAGTAGCAAAGTGACCAAGTTCATTGCAATTGTAGCATCTAAACTTTGACCTATCTACCATTCCTGTTTTGTATCCTCCCTTGGTGCCAGTAGCAGGTTTTGATGAGCTTCCTTGGTTATATTTTGGAAATTGACCTTGAGGCTTATATGGCTTGTTCCTCCTGAACCTTATATTTTTGAATTTTCTTGCCATAAAAGCCATGGTTGGATTATCCATTTTCTCCATTTCTTCTAGAGTGAAGAATTCTTCATCTTCAACATCTTCTAGTTGAAGGACAACCTTTTCTTCATCTTCAACCACCTCTTCTATTTTCACAGATGAAAATTGAGGTTGTTGATCATTTTGAATTTGCTCACTTGCTTGAAAATATGACGGTCCTTGAGCAACTAGAGCACCAGCCATGTTTGCCATCAATCCTTTGGATCCACTTTGTATAGCTTTCTTTTGATAATATTCAAGTTCATAAGATTTTAGAACTCCATACAATGTTTCAAGAGAAACAGAATTTAAGTCTCTCCCTTCTCTTATGGCTGTTACTCTGTGCTCAAGATGTTCTGGAAGAGTTAGCAGAAACTTGATATTGACTTCCTTCTTTTCATAAAACTTTCCATGAATTTGAAGCTCAGCTATCAGTTTGCTAAATCTTTCAAACATGTGGGTTAGCTCTTCTCCATGCTTGCCCATAAACGCTTCATATTGTGACACCAGTATTTGTTTTTGATTCTCTCTGACCTCTTCACTTCCTTCACATAACAGTTCTATCTTTTTCCACATATCCCTGGCAGAGTTGCATGCTATTATATTTCCACTCATAGCTTTGTCCAGGGTAAGTGCATCTAGTAGAATGAGTTGCAGATGATCATCCAGTGCTACCTTTTCTTTTTCTGAGTCATTATACTCAGAAGGCTTCTTAGCAATCCAATGAGCTGGGATTACTACATCATTCACTGTAGCAGCTGGGATTTCCTTTTGAGGAATGAAGGGGCCATTTTCCAGAATACCTAGGAATAGTGGATTCTGTGCTTTGATAAATAACATAATCTTCTTTTTCCATATGTTGTAGTTTTCTTTATCAAAAGCTGGAATCTTGATATTACTTGACCTTTGAATACTTGCCATTTGGATCTCAGATATGTGTATTAATCTGATAGCTCTGATACCAGTTGTTGGTCCAGGAAAGTATTGCAGAAGGGGGGTTGAATGCAATACTAATAAATTTCAAAAACTATTTCAACAACTTAAATAGAATTTTTGATTTACTAGTAGAAGAAATGCAAACACAAGTAAAATCAAATACGAGGATTTCACAAAATAAATGTTTTATTTATTTTGCAAAGTTTTGCTACAACCTTGAGAAAATAATTCTCAAGCTACAAATACTCAAGAGATTACAGTTGTTGAGTTATATATTGTATAAATAGAGTGCTCTATTTATAGTGTGATAATCTACTGTACTATCATCATCATCATTGGTTGTTGAGTTGCTGTTATATTCCTTTTGCAGCTCATTCCATGATTTATTCCCATGTGATCATCACAAAGTAACTTAAAGATACTTTCCACATTTGAGCCACCCAGATCTAGCCGTATTCAATTTTATCTGCTCTAGACTTTACAGGTTGTTCCATGTGATCTCTCGAGCTTCAGTTATAGACTTTCCAAGCTTGCTGTAAAGGTTGAATATTACAACACGCCTGCTTCTTTTGAACATGTACTCTGTCGTTTAATTTGACTTAGAAAATTCCTAAATCAGGTTAATTCTATATGACAGTATGTTTGCCACAAAGTTTGCTGTCAATGGATTACGCTTTGATTGACAGTATGAATTTCCCGCAGATATTACTGTCAAGAATTTTGCTTTGGTTGACAGTATGAATTCCCGCAGAGATTGCTGTCAAGAGTTGTGCTTTGATTGACAGCATGTTTTTCCCGCAGAGATTGCTGTCAGGAATTCCAAACTTACTGTCGCAAACTGTACATCAAAGTTGCTGTCATTAGAATCTCCGCCAATGTTGCTGTCAAGTTGAAACTTGCTGTCGACTTCGTGAAACTTGCTGTCGACCTAGGCAACATGTTGTTTCCTTGTAACCTTACTGTCAGAGTTTGACAGTAACATTTATTCCTTCTGTCGAACTTATGTATTTCTTGAGGCTTGAACATAATCGAACTTCTTCCAAGAATTACACTTATTACTTGACAGTATTTATTTAAATTACAAGAATACATTTCAGGCTATGACAGTATGTTCTACTTAGTAAAAACTAAGTATACCAATAAAACTAGTTAAGATGTCTATTCCATCACCCATAAATCCCAACAGTATGTTTTCTATTATCCCTTGTATTTACTTCCATTCAATGAGGGCATTGAATATTTTAAGTTTGGGGGTAATTTGGGGGATTAGTAGTTGTATGTATTGTTGTATTTTGTGTTCATATAGGATATCATGTTTGCATAGTAGTGATAGTTCATGCATGATTGTTATGTTCGTGTTATCTACGTGTGTTCATATAGAACATTTTGTTTTATTTTCGTATACCATGTGAGTTTTCATTTAGTTGCATTTTCATGGCATGCATATTTCATGATCCCTTAGGACGAGCTGATTCTGATTGATAGGTGGATGTTGATTTGGGTGTGATGATGATGAGTAGAGGGCTGATTTATAGTTTCTATGAAATTGACTTGCATGTTACGGGAACAAAATTTATTACACAGTCTCATTGGGGTGCTTTTGGGCTAGGTTAGGGTCATGCCTGTGGGATGTTTTGAGATTTAAACACTTGTTTATATTTAGAATTTTCGTTATTCCCTTTATAGCGTAGGAACATTAAAGTCTAAGTTTGGGGGAAACCAGGAATTTTCATGCTAGTTGTTCATAATTGTTAATAATGGCTAGGCGTCAAATGGCTAGTAGCCGGCTCATATTTATATGAGTAGTCTAGGGTTGGAAATGAGAAAGGCTCATTCCAGATTGCAGAAAAAAAAAGAAGAAGAAAAAAAAAAGAGAAAAAAAAAGAAGAAAAAAAAAAGAAGAAAAAAAAAAGAGTCAATAAGTTATTTGTTTATATGCAAAATTAATCAGAGTGAGCTCTTTAATACTCGAGTAATTAAGTCTGAGGGGACTTAGTCCTAGTAACCTAAAGCCCTTGTGGTTTGGGATTGCTGACCTAACACTCGCTACATGGGTATTATTGTATAAGCCTTTTGGGGTCTCATTCATTGCACAGTTAAATAAGCAAGCGTATTGTATATAGTGTCGTAGTTTAGTAATAAAGCATGCGTTTCTGTCTACCTTGGATAAGGGTGGAGGTGTTCCTAGGTTATGAAGTGTCTACAGTCTATTCTGATTATAAACCTGTGATTGTCTTGACGGAAAGCATGTATGATTTTTGACCTAGTTTTGGGAGTATTTCTGATGAGCATTGCACACACGCACGTTTCTGTTCATGTATTTGTTAGTATACGGGAACTTAGTCGAGCTCTGCTTGGATTTGTTACATTCATTGAGATATTTGCTTGTTAGTTGGTGTTGGTGAGTTTCAAGGGGATCTTTGCATTTTTCATATTAGTTGCATTCATGCATTGCATTGCATTAGGTTAAATGGATTTTGTGGGTACATTCGCTATAGACCCTCACGAGACCTTACTCGTCCACTAGGGCTGCCTAGGGGTTTAAAGGGCTTGTTGCATATGCCAAATGCAACCGTGATCACCTACGGAAGTGGTACTAATTAGGTAGTTATAATTGTTTATGCTTGAGGACAAGCATCGGTTTAAGTTTGGGGGTGTTTGATAAGTGGATTTTATATCCACTTGGAGCATTCTAAATCGGCTTAAATTGATTGTTTTGGACTCAAGTTTGTGTAGTTTTGATGTGTTTTGTGTAGTTGTGCAGGTTTCCAAGAATATCTAAGCTTTTGTCGTTTTTGGAGATTTAATTGATTAAAATTCGGATTTTCCGGGAAGGCTGCGCAGCTTATACTGTTTTGGCCATATCTGGAGTTCTAGAAGTCCGTTTTCAGCGATCTTACTGCCCACGCGAAGCTTGAGAGATTTTCTACAACCTGGGATAGGAAACAAGTGCAAGAAATAAGCTGAATAAAGTCGCGCACGTAATCTTGATTAAAGAAGGCTGGGAATTTACTGTTTTGCCCTTTTTCTAATTCTAATTGTATTCTGGGCAGTTTTGGTTACCTTCTTTAAATCCTAATTGTAATCAGAAGGCAATTTCTTGCTAGGCAAGATTTGTAGAGCCTATTTAAACACATCCTACCATTGTAAATCATAACAATTCATAGCTAACAATCCATAGCTAACAATTCATAGCTTTTAATTGTATCAAGGTACTTTCGATCTTCAATTCTTTCTTCAATATTATGTTTTTATTCATTATCATTATTATTTTGTTTTCTTCTTTAATTATGTGTAACTAATTCTCTAATCTGAGGATTGGGTAGTATTCCTTGGTATCCATGCATGCTTGATTACGTGATTTTCTGCTTTGCTGATCTGTTAATGAGATCTTAACACAATTAGAAGAGTAGCTAACTTTTGATTGTATTCTAGGGATTGTAATAAGCTTGGGAGAGAAGTTGCAATCTTAGTACATGATTTAACAGACATAATTTGAATATTAGATCGGGAGATTAATAGGAGAATTGTGAGACATATAATTCTTGGCACTTAACAGTTTATAGATATACTTTGATTGTATCACGGGAGTGACAATTAGGGTGTAGCTGTAGGCACTATATTGTAACCTGGGAGGGTGTAGTATAACTTTAGAAGAATTGTTTTCAGCAAGGTAGGAACACAGATATCACATTAAGATTGAGCATGTATTGAGACCAAGTGAAGAACCCCAGTTCTTAGATTGTTTTCCTCATATATTTTATTCTCGATTGATAATTAGTTTAATTTTGTTTAGTTTAATTTAGTTTATAAACACACCAAACATTCTTCTACACTTCTAAATTGTGAGAGATAAAAACTTGAACTTGATATTACAATTCAGTCCTTCCCTGAGAACGAACACACAAAAATAATACTAACATTAAACATGGGGAATTTAATAAGCAAATAATATTGGAACCCAATTAAATAATTAAGTTGCGGTATTAGGAAAGGTAGTGCAAATATTAATTCTTTAGTGGATTGAATTAATATTTAATTACATTGGGCTAGGCCCAAGATGTAATTAGAAGGCCCAACCTAATTATCCATGATCCCTATTGTAGCCCTATATATATTCTTATTCTCTTCTTGCCAGGGTGGGGTCTAGAAAAATTTTGTAGCCACCTAGGAGCAAGAAGAGAGGTTAACTTGAGAAGACGAAGGCCACACTTCGCTCAAGGGAATTTGGGAATACAATAGAAGAGCGTGGAATCAACCGTTAACAAGGTGACTTTTGTATTCGTACTCGTTTAATTATTGTATCAAAAATCGCAGGGCCACGATCCGATTGTCCCAACAGGGACGACTCAAAATAGAAAGTGTAAAGAAATGAAAAAGACGGAGGGAGTATAAGATATTATATTTTACTTGAAATAGGAAATTGTTTAGTTATTGAAAATGGAAAAGAAAATATGTTTAACTTAAAAAAAAAGAAATTGATTAGTTAGTAGGATGAGTAAGGGTAAATAAGTAAAATCAACAGGTACTGTACCGACTGACCGAGCGACCAACCAACCAAATTTTTAATGTTTTGGCTTTTATATAATAGTATAGATTGTTCTGAAGGGTAAATAAGTAAATTCACGAAATACCAAAAAACATATATCAAAAAATAGGTACCAAAATTTTTAATGTTTCGACAGTTATATAATTATTAATTTACTTTAATTTAATATAATTTTAATATACTCATGTTTATGGATTATACTAATGTTTCCTTATTATAAACAACATATGCAGATTTTTAATATATTTTATTAACAATTGAAAAATATGGTGTGATATTTTCGGGTTTATATTAATGATTGTAAAATTAGTTTTAAATTAAAAAGGTAACGTGTTTTAGTTCAAAAGAAAATATTAATGAAGATTAGTTTTAAATTAAAAAGGTAACGTGTTTTAATTCGAAAGGAAATATTAATGATTGGAAGATACATTGATGTTTTTAGGTGTTTATAAAAGGTAATATCTTTAATTCAAAGTAAATGTAAAACATGGCAAGCGACTAATTACCATTAATTGTATTATGTTATTATTTATTATAGGTGTTTTAAAAGTATAAATATCATATATTTATTTTCTTTTTAATAAAGGTTAAATAAGTAAATTCACAAAGTACCAAAAAACTGGTACCAAAAAACAGGCACCAAAACTTTTAATGTTTCGGAATTTATATAATAGTATAGATTTGTAATATGCATTATTAAATGTTATTTGTGACTTATTTTTAATTATAGTTTTAGCTATTTTATTTTTTTAATCTTTTTTAATGAAAAAAATATATAATGATAAATTATTCTAATATTTTTTATTTACATTTCATGTATGGAGAAAATAATATGTTAGTTTCTAATTGTTTTATGGGGTTTATGGTATTAGTATTATTTATATCTGTTACATTTTACTATATCTTCCTTACACTTTTTTTTAGGTTTTATTTTGAACCATGTGTTAATCCATTTTAATTGTAATATTAAATTTTGCTTTAAAATATATATGGAGTACTTTGGTTGAAATTACTTTTTACTCTTCACGACCAAATCAGTCACGCTAATTATATATAGTATGTAAGTATTTTTGTTTATTTATTTTTGAAAATAATATGTTATTTTTTAATAGTGTTGTAGTGTTTGTGCTACTACAACTTTCCCTCGCGCATGTTTTTATTTAGATGTCTTGAATTTACTATAATATCCCTAATGACCAAACCGTACCATCAAAACCTCTTTACGCTAATTGTATATAGGATATAACTAGCTTATAATCCGTGCGATGCATGGATTTCTTTTATTATGTAATAAAATTAATTTTATTTTACAATAATATTTTTATATAATAATTATTTTTAATAATTTCTTCTCATTTTAATTTAACTAATTTAATATAAATTTAATTAATGATGTGCATGATTTAAAACTTATTTACAAATTTTTAAATAAATATGTCATTGACGGAATTCAAACCTTGAAATTTTAGTAAATTAATTTAATCATATAATATATCTACTCATTAGATCTAATTATTCTAATTTTTTACTAAAAATCTAAAGGTCATTATTCATTGTATACATATTTTTTTTGCTAAATTTGTATACGGATTTCTATTATATTTTGTTAGTGATTAGAAGATATGGTGAGATATTTTTGGGTATATATTAATTATTGCAAAATTTTGTTTTTAATTAAAAGTTAACGTGTTTTAATTAGAAAAAATATTATTATATTTTATATATTTATAAAAGGTAATATCATCAATTAAAATAAACGTTTTTTAATTTAAAAGGCAATTGGCTATTTTTCATTAATTATATTATTTCATAATTATTTTAATAATTAGAATAACCATGCCGAAAACCGAACCGACAAACGTTCAATGCCCATGCGATGTAAGGATTTCCTTTATTATGTTATAAATTTTAATATTACAATTATGTGTTTATATCATCATTAACTTTAATAATTTTTAAAATTTTAATTTAGTTTAATTTAATATACTCACATTTACGGATTATACTAATGTTTTCTTATTATAAACAACATATACGGATTTTTAATATATTTTATTAATAATTGGAAAATATGGTGTGATAAATTTTCGGGTATATATTAATGAATGTAAGATTAGTTTTAATTCAAAAGGTAATGTGTTTTAATTAGAAAGTAAATATTAATGATCGAAAGATATAGTGATGTTTTTAGGTTTTCATAAAAGGTAATATGTTGAGTATTGAACACAAAGAAAGAATACAGAGGGGGGTGAATGGATTCTTGAACCTTTCTTGCCTTGAGTCTGTGTAGCAAACAAGTGTTGTGTGTACAGAGATGTAGATGCGGATAAAGAACAACACAGAACACAATATCACTTTAATCTAATGTATTATTAGATAAAGGTTGCTACAATTTGTGAATACAAATGATAGTATTCTCAGCTTCGTTTTTCTCAGAGAGATATAGCTTACAGTGTATGAAAAAAACTTGACTCACTTGGTTCATTCACTTTCTAACTAAAGAAGTGAGGCTGTATCCTTATAATGTATGGATACAACCTACTTACTACAAATAAGGTAGCTAAACAAATTACTTTCTAGTCTGTCTTTCCTTTTTGAGTAAGTGTCCAAACGGTTACAGATTTGACTTTGCAAAGCCTGTTCAGATCCACTTCTTTAGCTCCTTGTCTCTTCTATATCTCTCCAAGCTTCCTTGTAGGCTTTCCAGAGCATGTTACAGATTGTGGTCCATAAAGTGCATTGGCTTGTTGCAGGTTTCTGACTTGTACAATTTCTTCAGTATTTTGTCTCCAAGAATGTATTCGAGAAGTGACTAAGTAAGTGATTCGAGAACTGGAATTGACTTGATCGATAACTCTGAGTTCTCGAACACTGTTATATTGACATATCGAACCACTTCTCGAATAGCTCTTTTCCATCAGGATTCCTTGAGTTGTCGAATAGAACATTTGACTTATCGAATCCTCGAGATATCGAATAGCTTTCAGAGTCCTTGAGATATCGAATGGAACTTTGACTTGTTGACTCCTTGAGAACTCGAATACTACTTTGATTCGTTGACTTCCTGAGTTCTCGAATAGAGTACATAGACATATCGAATCTCCGAGATATCGAATGAGATATCGAACAGTGAATTCAGAGATATCGAATAGTGTCTTGAGATATCGAATCCCTGACTTCTCGAATGTTGGACTTCTCGAATAGACAAATATACTTCTCGAATTGGTACTTAGGCAAATTCCTCATTTCTTCAAATCCCAACTGTGATTATTTGACAGTCTTTAACTCCTTGCTTGAGGCATGAACCTTGGAACTTCTTTCAAGCATTATTCTAGACTCTATAAGTACAATTACACAACTAGGATTTGATGCCTACTACAAGTACAATACAAACAGAAACTCTACAACTAGAGGTTCCCTCAGTTAAGAGGTCATGTAAGTAATGCAAAGCATTCCAAACAATTAGGCTTGTTATTAGATGTGTACAGGCATGCCTCTGTAACTAACAATCTCCCCCAAATTGTGAGTGAGACCCTTAGTCACAATTTCATGTCTGATAACAAGCCTAACATACATAAGGATAAAACTTTAAAAGTACAGGTATGTAGATTGATTGAACACATAAATGGAATTACAAGATAAATACTCTTACAGTATGATGAGGTACTAGCCATTTTCATTTGATTGCATCTCCATTGCTTTGGCTTGTAGATCATCATATGCTTTCTGTTTCCTTTCTTTCTCCTTTCTTGCATTCTCATCTATTGCTCTTATGATTTCTGCCATAGCATCCAATTCTTCAATCATGATAGAGTTTTTGAAATCTTCAAGCACTGGCTTCAGAATGTTGGCAGGATAGTGACTGAGTAGGTTCATTCTTATATTGACATTGTCTCCATTTCTTCTCCTATACTTCACCACATAGGGATCAAACTGAACTCTACACAATCCCTTTGCCCTTAGCTTTTCTGCTTCAATCTCCAGTCTGTCAATTTCTTTCTCCCTTTCTATCCACTTCTCATAGCAGCCCTTTCTCATCTTTTCAGCATAATCTCTCTTCATTTTCACAAAGTCAATCAATTCCAGCTTCCATACTTTCTCCACCTTGTCTTTAGAGTCCAGCAATGCAATGATTCTTTCTATCTCATACAATTTACCCCAATTTTGACAACCCCCTTGTTTGAATTTCATTTCTCTCCCATCAGTGTACTTGATTTCAAGGTGGTCATCCACAATTGCAGCATGGCATATCTTTTGAGCTCTTAGAAATTGCAGTTGCTCTTTGTTGTGCCCAAAATCTCCATGGACTAGATTTAGGCCCATTAATCAATAGGGTTCGGTCCATACAAGCTAGAAGATTGATCCAGTACGAGTTATGAAGATCAAATAGAAGAAATGACTAAGGAAGTATGAGTATCAGGAGGTTCCCAATGGTCAGGAAGCTGAGCAGGGCACTAGAAGACCAGGTTCCTCCAAGCAAAAGAGTTCGAGTTAGCATAGCAACAGCCATAGAGATGATAAAAGCATGAGAAGAGTTATCCACTTACAGCGTCAAAACTGACTGAATTTGTGTTTCGAGCCATTGTATGCAGGTTTGGCATTCCACAGAAACTGATTTCTGACAACGGGAAGCAGTTCGATAGTAGAGAGCTTAGAGGGTTATGTGAGCAGTTTGGAATCCAAAAAGCATTTTCAGCAGTGTATTATCCGCAGAGTAATGGACAGACTGAAGCAGTGAATAAGATTATCAAGCACACTTTGAAGACGAGGCTTGAAGATAAGAAAGGAAGCTGGCCAGAGGAGCTTCCTGGAGTCTTGTGGTCGTATAACACCACGCCTAGAACTACAACTGGTGAGTCTCCTTTTACCCTCACTTATGGTTGTGAAGCTATGGTACCTGTGGAAGTTGGAACAGGTTCCTTGAGAAGAAAGTATTTTGACCCCGAGAGCAATGAGGTCAATCATAGACTGTATTTGGACATGGTCGAAGAGTTGAGAGCAGATTCGCAAGTGAAGTTAGCAGCATATCAACAGAGAGTTCGAAGGTATTACAACAAAAAGGTGAAGGCAAGACCTTTTAAAGTTGGAGACCTAGTTCTGAGGAAAGTCATGCCAAATACCAGGGTTCTGGCACATGGAGCCTTTGGAGCAAATTGGGAGGGACCTTACCAGATAAAGTCAGCAATTTGGGAAGGAACCTACCACTTGATGGATATGGATGGGAACCTCATTCCGAGAGCTTGGAATGCAGAACATCTCAAGAAGTATTATCAGTAATTCTTTTATGATTTTTTTTTCTTAGGAAAAGTAAGGCTCTTTCAGCCCACGAATAAAGGCAGCTTATTAGTTATAGCTGACCAGTATTTTAATTTCAGTATTTAATTATGCATGTACTCGGGGGGTACTTGATGTGAACCTCCCTACTTGCAAGACGATTTTTTTTAGTATTGAGCGATAGATAGCTCTACGTTGAATATTTTGAGTGCATTCTTTGCAGCTATAGCTCCTTAATAGTTCTTTTACGTAACAATAATTACCCAAAAGAACTGGGGGGTAGTATTCCTACTTAGACAGTATTGTGCATGCCATGATTTCATATTTCATATGCCAATTTGAAATTTCTGAAACAGGTTACCTAGATTAACAGGTTCCTGTAGCATTGTGTTGTATTTTGCAGGTTACCTGAGCTGACAGGTTCCTGTAGCATTGACAATATGTGTGAAGTGTGAATACGATTTGACAGAATATGTGGACTACGAATGATTAATATGAAAAGTCCCAGGTAGCTTCCTGGGCATTGAGCAAAGTCCCAGGTAGCTTCCTGGGCATTGAGCAAAGTCCCAGGTAGCTTCCTGGGCATTGAGCAAAATCCCAGGTATCTTCCTGGGCATCGAGAAAAAGTCCCAGGTAGCTTCCTGGGCACGAAAAAAGCTTCAGGTAGCTTCCTGAGCAAGAGTTAAGTCTCAGGCAGCTTCCTGAGCATGAATTAAGCCTCAGGTAGCTTCCTGAGCACGATTGAAAGCCTCAGTTGACTGAGCACGACATTGTTGCCAAAAGCCTCAAGTTCCTTGAGTACGAGAATTAAAGTCCTGACAAAAGGCATCTAAAGTCCTGACAAAAGGCACCTTAAAGAGAAGCCTAATAAGCTCTCCCTCATGTGGAACTGCCTTTGGTACATGGGAAGAAGGGATAAAATCCTTAGCATTTACCTTCATAAGATGTCTAGCTTGACACATGAAGAAGAGGAATCTGTGTGGACTCCTAGAACGACGCACAGGTTCCTAGAATCGCCTCGAGGCACAAAAAGGAACCAACATGTCTCGAGGCATGTTGGGACCTAGAGAATAGGACTGGGAACCAAGCAGGTTACCTTTCCAAGAGAAAAAGGAACCAACATGCCTCGAGGCATGTTGGGACCTAGAGATTAGGATTGGGAGCCAAGCAGGCAATCTTTCCAAGAGATGACCCGAATTAAACAAGAGAAAGACTTTATTAACATTAACTGTTTTTTGTTTTATGTTTATTTTGCAGGATTAATACTCGAGGAACCTGGTCTTGATGAAGAAGAAGTTATTAAAGAAGGCTACGGTTTAGATTATCGATACAAGGTATAAACACAGAGGTTCCAGGTTTTACAACTCAGCTGTAGTTTGTTACATTCATTTTGAGAATAAACAAGTGGAAATATGCGTGTGTTCTGTTTCTTACAATGGGTTAGCCCACGTAAGCTTGAACATATGAGTAAGGAAGCTGAATTATTTTCTAGTGCATAACAGTGAAGTGTTTCATGAGGTTTTGAAGAAAAGTATGTAGAAAGTTAAGATTCGAACAAAGAAATATGTGTGAGCCTACCCTGGACAAGAGATATGTAGCAAAAAGCAAATATCATAAACCATGAAGAAAGTTATGGGTACAGAGACCCAGAAAACCAGCATAAAAGTTATTGGCACGAAGGCCATGGAAACCAAATTTAAAATTACATTTTGCGAGGCGTTACGAGGAGCCCGCGACCTCATCAAAAGTTATCAAAAGTTTTTTAAAAGGATCTTGTTGAAATTACGAAGGAGGAACCTCATCGGAACCCTTGGTGGCAACAGGAGGAGTTGGAAGGATAGGCTGAACAACGTCAGGAGCAGGAACCTCTGCAGTCTCAAGGTTGGCACCTGGAGACCTCTCAACCGTTTTCACGGGAGGTACAGAGGTTGCAGCAGCAGCTTTCTCCTCGAAATCTTTGATCATCCCTACTACGTCTTCACCCAGGAGGGACCAGTCTATATTGGGCATCTTCTCCCATGTGGAACGTATGTAGTCATTAATACCTTCATCATAGCCTTCATCATATCTGGCTTTTTCCTTGATAAGTATGGATGACTTCACAACTTCAGCAGCAGCATTCAAGGCGTCCACCTGAGCTTCCAGTTCATTGGTTCTTTCCAACATCGACAGTTTCTCATCCTTAAGGATCTTGACCTGACCTTGAAGTTCGATTTTCTCATCTCTTAAAGAGGTCTCCACAATCTTTGCATTTCTGACAGCCGCAGTGGCAATGTTTGCCTTATCCTCACTAGCAGCTAGTTCTGTTTTGAGTTTGCGAATCTCTCCTTGAAGTTGAAGGTCATATTGGGTCTTTACAGCAAACTCGTCGCAGTATCTAAGAGCAAAGAAAGCAGATTGAGCAGTAGCAAATCTCATGGCGTGCATGGCTTCAGTAGAACTCATTTTACTCCAGGCAGCTATTGTCTCTGTAGGAACATGGGTGTCAATCATGTCCTTGAACAAGTTGGAGGATTGATCAGGGTCGGTTTTAACTGCTTTGCTTTTCCTTGACGAGCGAGTCTGGGGAGCTGCTGAGAGGTCAAGAGTTGACTGAGCAAACTTTCTCTTTGAAGAACCAGAATGAGTAGTTTGGGAAGCAGGAGTGCCAGGAATTTGATTAATAGGAGTTGCATTCAGCGGAACCTCCTTAGTTTCAGTCTTGAAGATCTCATCCACGTTCTTGGACCTCTTGATAAATGATGGGGCTTTTGGAGCCATATCTGCAAAAGAAAATACAAGAAAGTATCAGAGATTTATATACAGAGTAAGCAGGTAAAAGTGCAGATGTATAACAATAGAAAAGAAAGGACAACAACAGGAAAACTCATACCAGAGGCTGAGGGTATAAAACCTAGGGCAGATAAATTATCAGGGGTCAATAGGATCATACAATATCTTATGGCCGAAGAGTGCTTCAAAGCCTCTTCAGCTCTCATTAAACAAGCTCCAGTAAGAACAATCTGTTTTGGAATTAATGGGCGGCAATTGAATTCAAAGCGAATAGAGGGGCAATCAAAGCAATAAAGGAACTGCTCTTGCCATTGATCAAAGTTCTGTTTAACACCTTTTATACATCGGCCTTGATGACTAGGCCAGGCAGTCAGATAGAAACAACCGGAACCCTTCCCAGTGTCCTTCAATCTGAAGAAGTAACCTAATTCATGTGCAGATAGTGGGGTTGTGAACATGCTAGTGTACAGAATGTAGGTACTGATGGCTAACCTATATGAGTTAGGTGTCAATTGGAGAGGGGCCAAGCCATAGAAGTCAAGAACCTCTCTCAGGAAAGGATGTAGAGGGAAGTATACACCAACTTTGAAGAAGGCAGCAGAAGTTACAACATTTGGAATACCTCGATCAGGTATCTTGGTATCGAACTTGTGAGCTCTCTCACCTGGCTTAGGGATAACAATGGAGCAGGATGGATGAAAACATTCCTCATACAATTTCTCTAACCTAGTCAAGGTCATAAGAGAATCCATTTTTTCACAAAAAGGTACAATCTCTTGCTTATACAACTCTCTCTCAACGGACACTTCGTTATCAAAATCAGGATCTGGGATCAAACTATGATCAGGCTTAGACACTTCTTCTCTGTCAGAGGGCCAATCATCCCCCAAATCTACAAAGGAAGGGGTAGGAAGATTTGTAGAGGGTAAGGTCGAAGGTTTGAGAAGGATATTTCCAGGTTCGTCAATGTCTGGAATAACAACCCTAGACCTAGTTCTTTCCCCTATTGGCATCATAGAAGGTTGAATTGAAGATAAGTGGTCAGAATGTGTAGAATCAGAGGACATCTGCAAAAGACAGACGGAGAAAAATCAGGTTTTGAGTCTTCTAAAAGAGAAATAGTGGTTCTAAAGTTCTTGGACAGACATAACTATGAGACACAGGGTAGTCAGTGAATTACACAGAAGCTACGCACCATTAAAACGACTCATATCGACTACAGTATAAGTCGAAAACATGTGTGTACAGAATATAAATAAACAATATTGAGTCCCAGAAGAAGTCAGGGTCACAAGATCGTAAATCGATGATCAAACAAACAGGGTATAGTCAAAAACTGTGTGAGAGGCATGGAATAGATACAAATGTATACATACAAAGACTAGAAACGAAGAACATCGACATGCAAGACACGAAAGTGCAGACAGTACGAAATAAAGTCAAAGATCATGAAAGAGCAGAAAGAAAGCAAGTCATACCTTAATTCGAAGAAAGCAGGGACGGAGAGCTCGGATTGAGTTGGTGACCGTCGGACTTCTTCTTCTCTCTCTCTAAGGGTTTTGGAAGATATTTGGTAAAGGTAAAAAACTAAACCTGGAGTTAGAAGTGTGTTTATAATCAAGACAGCTCTGTACACGTGGCAGCGTATTACTGGAGCGGTAAAATGAAGAGGTACACGCGTGAGAAGCGTGTGAACCTTGGGAACTTACACATTAACTACAGCCTTGGTAAGTGATAAGTTTAATTCAAATTATGAATTATCTTTTACAACCAACCATTATCCCCTCTTAAATTATTAAATTTAAAGAGGCGTGAAGTTGAGTGACAAGTTGGATTCCCTGAGAAGTTGAATGCAAACGTAAAGTAGATTTCGAGAGCTGGAGCAAGAAGAAGGAAATAGCGAAGTAACAGGTTCCTTAATACAAAGGAAGCTTACTCAAAATTATATCAAGCTGAAAATATTCTATGTCCTGTTTCCTATACCGAGTTAGCTCATGTAGGCTTGGATATACAATGTTGAAGCGAGATATAGTTACCAGGATGGTTTAACATTAAACCTTTGATCGTAGAATTAGAATAGGTTCCTTTCACATTACATGATTTCAAGGAACCGGGGGGTACTTGTTGTGCCCAAAATCTCCATGGACTAGATTTAGGCTCATTAATCAATAGGGTTCGGTCCATACAAGCTAGAAGATTGATCCAGTACGAGTTATGAAGATCAAATAGAAGAAATGACTAAGGAAGTATGAGTATCAGGAGGTTCCCAATGGTCAGGAAGCTGAGCAGAGCACTAGAAGACCAGGTTCCTCCAAGCAAAAGAGTTCGAGTTAGCATAGCAACAGCCATAGAGATGATAAAAGCATGAGAAGAGTTATCCAGTCTAACTAGTTTGTTATTTGTGCAGGTACTGACACTCAAAGGGAGGTCCCTAAACGATATGTCCCGAAATAAGGAGGTTCCTGAGAAACAGGCTCCTGAGATGTAGGTTCCTGAGCACCAGGTTCCTACGAGTTGCCAACAGAAGGTTCTAGAAGCCATCTAGAACAGATAAACGAATTGGTAGCTGAGTATAATTCTAGGGCACAGATGATCCTAGAATAACTCTAACCAATGAGAGAATCATAGTGGAGTACGAACTCGAGTTCTACTCTACTTAGCCAACTAGTTCGTGAAAGGCTCTAAAGGAACCTGAGTCCTACACGAACTAGGTGACCGAATACAGCTATTCCAGTAAGAGACAGAATCATATTAGAACTACGTGAGCTTGATCCCTATATATACAAGGGTACGTAGGCACCTCAGGGTACGACGCATTAAGTTCTCTGATTTTCTCTAAAGGCACCTGAGATTATTGGAGATACCCTCGAGCTCAGCTCAACCCCCACAAACACAACCCAAACCTTTTCATAGAACAGTTGATCGCTAGCCTATACAACTACCTATAGACCTCACATAAGTTGATTACGAAATCCACTCATCAACACTCTTCATCACCCTTATCTCTCCTGTGATGTCTTCTCCTCCCATCACTTTTGTCTTCAGAATCATCATCCTTATTTCTCCTAGGTTGAGCCCTCTCTGGAGGTTCACCAGTTGCTATAAAAGATCTGAGAATGTGCAGAGCTTCAATTTCTTCAGCATTTCTGGCTCCAACCTTCTTCTGTAGTTGATCAATGATAGCAATGACCAGTCTGTGATTTCGAGAAGTGAGATCATGAGGAATGACCAATTGCTTGATGTCTTCAATTTTGGTTCCAGACTGATAGATGACTGTCCATGGCTTCTTGATCACTTTTGGCAGCCTTGAAGGTTGGCCATTCCTCAAATCATCAAACAGACTTTTGTTGTTCTCATTCTTCTTCTCAATAAGCTCAAGTATGGCATCTATCTCTGAGTGTTTTAGGTCTTGTAGAGTCTTGAATGTTAGATGCCATATATTTAATTTGGATATCATCACTATCTCCTTGAACCATAGATTATTGACTTTCTTGGGGATGACAGTGATGTAGTCAATCTGCTCCTTCAACTCCCTCAGATAGAACTGAGTGTCACCAACCTGTTCCCTTGTGGCTTTCAGAAACTCCAAGAAGGCTTTATCATGATAAACATTTGAGTTAGCAACTTCTTGTAGCTTGGCCTCAGTAACAACTTTAACTTCTACAGGCTTGGCACTCTCAGGTATGGAGGATGGAAGTTTGTCAGAAGGCATACTCCCTGCAACCACTGTGGTAGTTATGGATTGCTTTTGACCACCAGGAGTAGTAATGTGCACAGTTGGTAGAGTAACAACTGGCAGTGAGGTAGGAGGCTCATCAACTTTGGATTTGCCTTTGCCTGGCACATTGGTTATAGATTTTGCTCTGTGGTGACCACCCTCATTCATCTGTATGCCCTTCTCCTTAGGTTTCCCCCCCTTTGGATTTGAGTTCCTTGACCTTTTCTCCCCCTTAGGCTTGTTGTCAGGCACAGAGGCTGTAGAAATCACCTGTGGGTTGAAAGATTCTTCAGGTAGAGGGAGACCCATGTGCTTCATCATTGCAGCCAACATGGATTGTTGATGCAGAAGGACATTAGCTGTGGTGGTTGCTTGAGTGTCCAACTGAGCATGGAGAAGGGCAACCATGTCTGTAAGATGAGCATTTGACTTAGTGAGAGTAGCCACCTCCTTTCCAAGAGTATCCACCTTAGTGAATAGCTCATTTGCCTTGAAACCAGACAAAGATTGATCATGCAGTCTCTTCACTTCATACTTAGACAGTTCATGCACAGGGACTTCAGTCACTAGCCTATCTCCATAAAGATTCTTGAACATTGTCCTCAGCATGGCATTGGCCTCTGTAGTCTGGTCAGATAGATTTTGAAATCTGCTTCCTAGGCCTGTGACTGTATCTGTGAGGAGGGCTAGGCCATTGTCCATCTTCGTGCAGGTGATGTTGCAGTGTTTGAGATCTTTGACCACACTGTCTAGTTGAGGGAATTTAGCATCAAAGGCCCTCTTGACTTCTGCTACTGAAGTGGCTGTCTTGTCACACACCCTGTTGACTTCAGTTTTGACTCCCTTGCCAAGATAGTGTGCAGCCTTGAGGAAACCCTTGTAGGAATCATTGACAGCTTCATACACTTCACCAGGAGACAGGGATTTTTCATTGGAGCCCAGTGAAGTGATGTATTCCTCTCTAAGATATTGAAGTGCTTCACTGAGATTTACATCATACTTTCCTTGCAGCCAGGCATCTACATTGCCATCTGATAAGTGGATTTTATATCCACTATTTACCTTCCGTTTGGACTTTAATCGTTTGCATGTTCTCAAGTTTCGTTGTTATTTGATACGTTTTTGTGTAAATTGTGTAGGTTATGTCGTGAAGTTATTACGGTGCTAAAATGGTGATTTGGGTGGTGTGAAATGAATTTTTAGATGTGTGAAGAAAAGTGATTCAAAGTGCAAGAAGTGTGGAATGATTGTTGCTAAGTGGGAGAGCTAAAGCAAATTAAAGGAGAGGTCCAGGAGGGCAACAACTCGCAGCATAGGCATTCCAGGAACCGTTGGGCGCCGTTGCGCGGGATTTGGGCGCTGTTGCGCGTTGGTGTGAGGCGCAAGGGCGCTAGCAGGGGGCGCTATAGCGCGCGCGGGAGGAATTTCCAGGGAGTTTCGAGCGCTATTGCGCGTGTTTGAGCGCAGCTGCGCGGCCATGGAGCGTGTTCGAGGCGCTGTTGCGCGGGATTCATGCGCTATGGCGCTTGGTTTGTTTTTTGGGCAGAATTCTGTTGCCTTATACCGGGTCAAGATGGTTTTGGGCCTATTTTATTAGGGCATCTTTAAATGTAGTAGAGGGACCTAAAAAAAGATTATCTATCGTTGTTCTTAGTTTTTCTTAGCTACTATCAACACTTTTCATCTAGATTTCAAGAACAATTTCAAGGAATTTCTCTAAGCTAGTGACAAGCAAGGATTATTCTTTGGAATCTTTGTACTCTTCTATTTTGGGGATTTATTTCTAAACCTTATTTCTTCCTCCATATTTACTTGTTTATTTTAGAATTATGTTTTCCATAGAACCCATGATGGCAATTAGGTCAATTATGGGCTAATTAGTTATCATGGGGTTTTAATGGATTTTTCTATGGATTCTAGAAATTGAGTGTTATTTATGCCTTGGTGTGTGATTGAATGTATTAATTTCCTAGTATGTTTATGCTTATTCGTTATAAGTGAGTCGCGAACACTTGTAATTGTTTGTTTAATCCTAGTGAATGCGAAAGTGGATCTAGGGTTTAGAACAATTCATGCTAGCATAGGTTTTTGCATGTGAAGAACATGTATTAATTTGTGGTGTAATTCTAACCGTCTTGCACTGACTATGTGGTTTTATGGATGCTTGATTTTAAACCGATGTGTGTTCAATTGCTATAGACATATAGGAACTACACATATTTGGTGACTACTTGACTTCTATCAATTGTGGATGATCAGTAGGATGGTATATGCACAACGAAAGTTGGTGTGTATCAGTTTAGTGCATCTAATCAGTAATCAACTCTGTCACATGCTAGGCTAAAGGGCATAAGATTCTAGATGAAGTAGTTAATGAAATTGAAATCCCATGTTTGTTTATTATAAAGTTAAAGTTAAGTTATTTCCTCGTAATTGGCTTAGTTGGTAATTAGTCATTAGTTAAATCAAAACCAAAATTGTGATTGTCTTAGCAGTGAGTGTAAATCATAAGCTGGTGCATAAGTGAACATAACGAACAATTTGAGTCTCTGTGGGAACGAATCCTATTTACCCTATATTACTTGTTGACCACGTTCTCTTGCGTGAATAAGTGCGAACACCATCTCTCTCAACATCATCAATAATCTTGGCCTTCTGCATCTCCACATCATCCCTATGGCATAGTAGGATGGCCTCATAGTCTGGATTAGGGATATTGGAGGTGACAAGGTTCTGAGCTATTTTTACAAACTCAGGAATCTAATCCACAATTAAGCTTTGAAGTGCTTCAACCATCAATTTTTGTGGAACAGACCCTGATCCTGAAGCACTGTCGTGTTGCACAGGCTTCAGCCATTGTGACATAAGTCAGAGCTAGATCTAGGCAAGCTAGACTCCTCAGTTACAGATGCAACTTCTGTAACCGGATGGATTGACTCTACTACTGGTGTCTCCAGAGAAGTGGGATGAGTTACACCAGCAGTTGACACAGGCACAGAGTCTCTAGTAAAAACTAGTGAAGCCTCTGTGGTTGTGATGGTGTCATTAGGATTTGCCCAAGCATGCATTCCCTCACCATCTAAATGTGGGTCCTGGGTGGTGAGCAAAGTGTCATGCACTAAGTCACTTGAAATTATTGGCTCATCAAGAGAAAAGAATTCTTGATGATCAATGCCTTGCATCTCAGGTGCCTGAGTTGCAGGTTCCAAAGAAATTTCAACGTTAGATTCTGGAAGAGAAGTGTGTTGTAGAGTAGATTTTGGCAACTCCCCCTGAGAGATAGAGGGAGTTTCAAATGTGATGTGCTCTCCACTCAGTGTAGTGCCAGCCTTATCACTCCCATGTGCTGACTCAATACAAGGAGGTGCATTGGGGAGGATGCTGGATTCTATAGATGCACCCTGTTGAGAGGATACATCTAGTGAGCTGTTTGCCCCTGATTTTACAACTTCAGTCATTTGTGTGACTGAAGAGGTGGTCTTAGTTTTCTTCTTCTTCTTTGGCCTTAGTAAGGGTGACTCTGGTTCCTCACTTTCTAGACCTAGTTCAACAGCCAATGCTGCTTCAGATAGAATATTTAGGGGTGTAGACATTACTTCCTTTCTCTTCTTTTTACTAACATCACCCTTTTGAGAGGATGATGCAGTTGGCTCACTGTGTGGTAAAGTGTTTGGTTGAGAGGGTTGGTTAGCTAGCCCTGGGTTAGCATTTTGTTCTACTTGCTTGGGCTTAGCTAACTCAGACTTAGAAGCAAATGTTGGCATGTTGTGGGGGTAAGTTCTAAACACACTCTCCATATGGGGAGTTATGTTAAGTCTTACATCCACATCATTCCTAGTCTCCAAATTACCAAAAATGAGTTTGGTCATGGATTTAGGATAGCCTATTTTATTTTTATTCATCCCATCTAATTCAATCAATTTATCATCTAAGAAATTAAGAACAGATTGAATAAAACGAGGGAAGAAGATTTCACAACCTCTCCTGGCTGAATTCTTACCAAGTCTCCCATACAGTTCCTGCAGAATGATGAGACCAACGTCTATCTTCTTTCCATAAGCTAAGGCATACCCTATTTGCTGTGCAGGAGTACTGATTTGGTCATAGCTGGATTTTCTTGCTGTGAAGACTTGAAGAAGTGTAGCAAACACATAGCTCCATTCCTTCCTCAAATGCTTCCTATTCAGATGCCCAAGACTGATTTTGTATGCATATTTGATAAAATCGAAGAAGTCTTCCAATTCAGCATTTGTAGCCAGTGGGTCATACACCTCTCCTTTGATACCCATCCCAAGTGCCTCATTCATATCCTCTCTGGTGATAGTGATATTTTTGTCTTGAATCTTGCAGTAGATGATGTACGAGGTTATTGCAGAGTCAAGAGCCACCACCTCCACTGTAGCCGACTGCCAAAACTGTTCTAGAATATCGAGATACAGAGTTGGGTTAACAGATAGAGCATTCTTGATGTACGATTCAGACATCCACTTCACAAAGCACTTGAAGTTAGCGTTGGGTGCCTCAACATCACTAGTTAGAGCAATGAAGTTGGTGTTGAACTTTACTGTTGCCATTTGTGTAAGAGAGAGAGAAGGGAAATTGAAGGTTGAAGAAGAAATTTAGCTTATTGCAGTTAGGGTTTCAGAGGTTTTGGGAGTTTAGATGCTTGAGAAATCGAATGAAATGAATCGAATAGATGTGAAATTGTATAAGTATGAAGTACTTGAATTGTCGATTAGATGAATGTTTTGTATCGACAAGTCAGGCATTCGAGAAGTAGAAAACAACTATTCGAGAAGTCAAGAAAGGCTTAATCGATAACTCAAGCGGATAGAAACTCACAGCTGGCGGTTATCTAACTCAGAAATAATTCTAAATTAAATAAAATGTGTTTTTATGAGTGAATTAAACTTTTAGACAAGAGTCCAAAATCGGTTAAAATTCAGCGAGAATTCAGCTTTTTCAAATGATTCGAGAACTCAAATATAGTGTTCGAGAACTCAATCATTCGAGAACTCAGTTACCACATTCGAGAAGTCAAGAATACCTCTATTCGATATCTCAGAAAGACTCTATTCGAGAACTCAAGAGTACTCTAATGAGACTTGTTAGAGATGTCGAATATTGAATCATTTGAGAAGTTTGACTTATCGAACTATACCCATCACTCATAAAAAATTTGATTTTCACTATCTTTTAAAATTTACCAGACATATTCATTGAAGGATATCCTAGCAAATTAAATAGTGATTTTCTCAAAATTTCATAGAAATTTTAAGTTAATAGAAATATGATTTTCAACATATGCAACAGATTTGAAATATTTATAAATCATATTTCAGCCAACACTTACTCCAAAAATATTGAGAATTTAGATAAAGTAAGTGTTTACTGCTGCAACAATCTAGATGATGTATTCACTTAGCCAGAATCTGAAGAATTCAGCATTCCAATCTCACTTACCAACCTTGTGAAGGTGGCTTCATCTAATGGCTTAGTGAATATATCAGCTAGTTGTTTATCTGTAGAGACATAATGCAACTCAATGGTTCCATTAGTTGCATGTTCTCTTATGAAATGATATCTGATGTCAATGTGCTTTGTTCTAGAATGATTGACAGGATTGGCAACTATAGAGATTGCACTTGTGTTGTCACACATGATTGGAATTCTTTCCAACACAAGTCCATAATCTCTAAGTTAATTTCTAATCCAAAGCACTTGAGCACAGCAACTTCCAGCAGCTATGTATTCAGCCTCAGCTGTAGAAGTTGACACAGATTGTTGCTTCTTGCTATACCAAGAAACTAACCTTTGTCCAAGAAACTGGCAGCTTCCTGAGGTGCTTTTCCTATCCACTCTGCATCCAGCATAATCAGCATCAGAATAACCAACCAGATTGAACCTTGTGTCCTTATGATACCATAAACCCAAGTTTGGAGTGCCCTTCAGATATCTAAAGATCCTTTTTATTGCAATCAAATGTGATTCCTTTGGATTTGATTGAAATCTAGCACATAGACATGTAGCAAACATGATGTCTGGCCTACTTGCAGTGAGGTAGAGTAGAGAACCAACCATGCCTCTGTAGACTGAGATATCTACTTTCTTGCCTTTAGCATCTTCATCAAACTTAGTTGCAGTGGCCATGGGTGTCTTTGCAGGTGAGCAGTCTTCCAAGTCAAACTTCTTCAATAGATCCTTGATGTATTTGGTCTGACTGATAAAGATACCATCCTTCCTTTGACTGACTTGCAACCCAAGAAAGAATGTCAACTCTCCCATCATACTCATCTCATATCTGCTCTGCATGAGTTTGGAGAATTTCTCACATAGCTTCTCATTTGTAGACCCAAAGATGATATCATCCACATAAATTTGGACTAGGATAATATCATCACCATGCTTCTTGTAAAATAGTGTCTTGTCCAATGTGCCTCTAGTGAATTGATTTTCAAGAAGAAATTGTGATAAAGTATCATACCATGCTCTTAGAGCCTGCTTAAGTCCATACAATGCTTTAAGCAATCTGTAGACAAATTCTGGGAAATGTGGATCCTCAAAGCCAGGTGGTTGTTGCACATAAACCTCTTCTTCCAACTCTCCATTTAGAAATGCACTCTTGACATCCATTTGATAAACTTTAAAGTTTGAATGAGCAGCAAATGCCAAGAATATTCTGATGGCTTCCAATCTAGCAACAGGGGCAAATGTCTCATCATAATCAATGCCTTCCTGTTGAGAGTATCCTTTTGCAACCAGCCTTGCTTTGTTTCTTATTATTACACCATCTTCATCCATCTTATTCTTCAGAACCCATTTTGTTCCAACAATGATTCTATTCTTTGGTGCAGGCACAAGTTCCCATACTTTGTTCCTTTCAAATTGATTCAGCTCCTCTTGCATAACAATAATCCAATCTGGATCCAACAGTGCATCATCAAGTTTCTTAGGCTCAACTTGTGATAGAAAACATCCATAGAGGCACTCATTTTGAGTTGCTCTCCTAGTCCTTACTCCTGCATTAGGATCTCCAATGATTTGCTCTGCAGTGTGTGATCTATCCCATTTCCTCGAGTGTTCAGCCTGACTTCTCATTCTTGATGTTGCTTCATCATCCACATCATGGTCATCCTCATTTCCTCCCCCTGTGAAGTTGCCATTACTCACAGGTGTGTCTTGGATGCTTGTTTCTCCACTATCGATTGGCACAAATTCTTCTCTTGTATCATTATTCACTTGAGTTTGTTGAACTTGAGTTTCAACTCCAGTTTCAATCTTTTCATCAGAATCATCTAGATTATCAAACCTCAATGGATCTTTGTCTTCATCATTGGCTTCTTCTAGTCCAGGTAGTTTGTTGTCATCAAATGTTACATCTGTGCTTTCCATAACTTTCGTTTGACTGATGACATAAACCTTGTATGCAATTCTTTCCATAGAATAGCCAAGAAAAATTCCTTCAAATGCTTTTGCATCAAATTTTCCAACATATTCAGAATTATCCTTTAATACAAAGCATTTGCTTCCAAAAGTATGAACATACTTTAGAGTAGGCTTCTTTCCAGTCATCAAGTTGTAAGGTGTCTTTCCAGTGTTTTTGTTGATGAGGGTTCTGTTCTGAATATAGCATGCAGTACTCACAGCCTCAGCCCAAAAACATGTAGGCATTTTTGCATCAAGTAACATTGTTCTAGCAGCCTCAATTAGAGTTCTATTCTTTCTCTCAACAACTCCATTTTGTTGTGGAGTCCTTGGAGCTGAGAATTGCTGAGAAATCCCATTCTCTTTACAGAATGCTTCGAGTATGGCATTTCTGAACTCTGTTCCATTATCACTTCTCAGTTCAATCACACTTGCATTGTTTGCCTTTGCTTCCTTGTCAACTTTCTTTATATGCTCAATAATTACTTGTGGAGCCTCATCTTTTGATGCCAGAAATTCCACCCATGTATACCTTGAAAAATCATCAACCATTACCAGGGCATACTTCTTTCTTCCAAGTGACATAATGTTGACAGGCCCAAACAAATCCATATGAATGAGTTGTAATGGCTTGGTTATTGATGTCACTGTCTTTGACTTGTGGCTTGATCTTTTCATTTTTCCTTTTTGACAAGCCTCACACACTCCTTCTTGGCAGAATTCAAGTGTGGGCATGCCTCTCACTAACTCTCTTTTGACTAGAGAATTAATGGCCTTGAAGTTCAGGTGTGATAGTTTCTTGTGCCACAGCCAACAATCTTCATTTGATGCTTTTGAGTAAAAGCAACAAATTTTGTCCTTGTTTGCAGAGTCCATATTGGCTACAAACAGGCTTCCCTTCCTCACTCCAGATAGAGCAAAATCACCAGTCTTCTTGTGGGTGATCAAACATTCATCTTTGTCAAAATTCACTTTGAATCCTCTATCAGTAAACTGACCAACACTTAGCAGATTATGCTTGAGCCCCTTGACTAGTGCTACATCTTCAATGATGACATTACCAACTTTCAACTTGCCATATCCCAATGTGTTACCCATGCTGTCATCTCCAAAAGCAACCATTGGGCCAGCCTTTTCCTCATACTGTGATAGCAGGGCCATATCACCAGTCATATGATTTGAGCATCCACTGTCCAAAATCCACATGACCTTCTTTTCACTTTCTTTGCCCTGCAGACACAAAGGTATTACTTTTCCTTTGGTACCCAAACAAGTTTGGGTCCATGTGACTTAGAGACAGTTTTATCATAAACAACATGCTTGTCAACTTTCTTAGTGTTAGTCTTCTTGTCACTGTTGGAAGTCTTAGAACCTGAAGTTTCAGACTTAGGTGACAGAGGTACCTTCCTAGCTTTAGGAGGACTTGAAGACTTTGACCTTGTGTAGTGTGTGTGAGAATTGTGACTGATACAACCATCAATGAATTGCCTTCTTAAATTAAAACAACTAGTCATAACATTCATATTGCATGGCATACAGTCAAATTTATCACAAAAAGGTGCATCTCTATGTCTTAGAGACACAGAACAATCATAGAAAGGTTTAGACACACTACCAACAGGTTTCTTGCATGCATGAGTTAAATGATTGGTACTGAAATAGTTCTGACAAGTTTTCCTAGGGGCATTAGGCATATAAGCATAGTTGTTATCCTTGTTAATCCCTAACTTGCCATTTCTGTTCTGTTTCTTCTTAGTCACTTTCTTTTCTGATTCACTCTTCCCAGCTGAGACGAACTTAACAAACTTCTTAGGTCTTGGCCTATCAACTACTGGTTCCTTGGTCTTTGACTTGACACTCTCACTCTTAGAGGATGCTTGTTGTTCACTAGATTGTGCCTCATCCTCATCATTCAACATTTGTTTGATGAGTAAGGCATCCTCATCAATTTCAAATGTTGATTCCTTAAAAATTGGATTTTCAGTCTTTTTCAATATGTGAGGCACTTTCTCATGAACAGCTGTGTCCTCTTCAATGACAGCATAACATTTCCTATGTTTGAGAGAGTCATAGTCAAGTCCAATAGCTGCTTTGGGTTTAGCTTTAATTTTCTCACAGTAGGATTGCACTAGACCAGATGATT
This sequence comes from Kitagawia praeruptora, assembly GCA_037693485.1. Taxonomy (NCBI): domain Eukaryota; kingdom Viridiplantae; phylum Streptophyta; class Magnoliopsida; order Apiales; family Apiaceae; genus Kitagawia; species Kitagawia praeruptora. The sequence continues at coordinate 25,049,441 of CM075352.1, read as the reverse complement.
TCTTGAAAGTTTTCAGTTTGAATTCATTTTCAGCTAATTCATCCCTAAGAGCCTTCTCTACTTGACTAGCACATAAAACCTTGTTCTGCAAATATTCAACTTCTTTCTTAAGGTTTTCTACTTGCATAGCAGTTAGCTCAAGTTCCTCATTCTTTTTGGTTAATATTTCATTTCTAGTAGACAGTTTAGCAATCTCCTCATTAGCAGCAGTCATACTAGTATGAATATTAAACATTTCAACAGATAGTTGTTCGATCATGCATTTATACTCAAAAACAGACATGTCTATAGTAGTGAGAGATGGTACCTGAGAATCAGATGGAGATGGGTCATCCTTGGAGTTGGCCATCAAGGCATAATTGCAGAATTCTTGTTCCTCTCCATCACTCTCAGAATCATCCCAACACTTCCCTTCAGCTATGTAGGCCTTACCTTGTGTCTGCTTTTTCAGAAGGGCCTCATACTTAGCTTTGAGCTCAAGATAATCTCTATCCTTCTTTTTAGGCTTCTTGCATTCACTGGCAAAATGCCCTAGGTCATTGCATCTATAGCACCTTACAGATGACCTATCCACATAACTGGTTTTGAATTTATTTCCGTTTGGTTTCACAGGTGCCTTGTTCTTGTTGACTGAATGGTTTTGAGTTTTGGGTTTGAAGGGTTGATTTCTTTTAAATCTGATGTTTGGAAATTTTCTGGCCATGAAAGCATATGAAGTATTTTCCATCCCATCAAGTTCTTCCAGAGTGTAAAACTCTTCTTCTTCCTCCTTTTCCTCAACAGGTTCACTCACCCCAGCTTCAGTTTCTTCATCATCTGCTACCTCCTCTATCCTTAGCTGGCTTGTAGATGCTTCTAGGTCCAGAATAGATTTGTTGACAATCAAGGCACATGATGTGTTTATCATTCTACCTTGGTTGGCTTGGATAGCCCTTTTCTGAAGCAACTCAAGTTCATGAGTCTTTAGGACTCCATAGAGCACATCATAGGTGACTTTGTTCAAATCTCTCTCCCTTAGAGAAATGACTCTTTGCTCTAGATGATTTGGTGAAGATAACAGAAATTTCATATTTAACTCCTTGGTGCTGTAAACCTTGCCATTCATCTGCAACTCAGTAAATAGCTTGTGAAACCTTTCAAACATTTCAGTAATGCTTTCCTTGGGCTGTGCCATGAAAGCTTCATACTGTGTGACCAGTATATGTTTCTTGTTTTCCTTAACCTCATCAGTTCCTTCACACAACACCTCAATGTGATCCCACATCTCTTTGGCAGACGTACATGATGCAATGTTCGCAAACATTGACATGTCCATGGAATCAATGATAAGCAGCATGAGGTGGCTGTCAAGAGCAACCTTCTCCCTTTCTGATTCTGTCCATTTTGATGGATCCTTGGCCTCATAAGATCTTGGGATAGTTGTGGTTCCAACAGTCTTTTCTGGTATCTCTTGTTGTGGAACAAAAGGACCATTCTTGAGAATCTCAGGATACAAGGGATGAGAGGCTTTAATGAACAACATCATCTTTATCTTCCAGAGGTTGAAGTTTTCTTTGTCAAACTTAGGGACCTTCACCGTTCCTGTAGTCTTTGGTGTATTCGAACTCAGGATCGTTTTTCTATTTTAGAATAAACAGCCCGCTCTGATACCATTTGTTGAGTATTGAACACAAAGAAAGAATACAGAGGGGGGGTGAATGGATTCTTGAACCTTTCTTGCCTTGAGTCTGTGTAGCAAACAAGTGTTGTGTGTACAGAGATGTAGATGCGGATAAAGAACAATACAGAACACAATATCACTTTAATCTAATGTATTATTAGATAAAGGTTGCTACAATCTGTGAATACAAATGATAGTATTCTCAGCTTCGTTTTTCTCAGAGAGATATAGCTTACAGTGTATGAAAAAAACTTGACTCACTTGGTTCATTCACTTTCTAACTAAAGAAGTGAGGCTGTATTCTTATAATGCATGGATACAACCTACTTACTACAAATAAGGTAGCTAAACAAATTACTTTCTAGTCTGTCTATCCTTTTTGAGTAAGTGTCCAAACGGTTACAGATTTGACTTTGCAAAGCCTGTTCAGATCCACTTCTTTAGCTCCTTGTCTCTTCTATATCTCTCCAAGCTTCCTTGTAGGCTTTCCAGAGCACGTTACAGATTGTGGTCCATAAAGTGCATTGGCTTGTTGCAGGTTTCTGACTTGTACAATTTCTTCAGTATTTTGTCTCCAAGAATGTATTCGAGAAGTGACTAAGTAAGTGATTCGAAAACTGGAATTGACTTGATCGATAACTCTGAGTTCTCGAACACTGTTATATTGACATATCGAACCACTTCTCGAATAGCTTTTTTCCATTAGGATTCCTTGAGTTGTCGAATAGAACATTTGACTTATCGAATCCTCGAGATATCGAATAGCTTTCAGAGTCCTTGAGATATCGAATGGAACTTTGACTTGTTGACTCCTTGAGAACTCGAATACTACTTTGATTCGTTGACTTCCTGAGTTCTCGAATAGAGTACATAGACATATCGAATCTCCGAGATATCGAATGAGATATCGAACAGTGAATTCAGAGATATCGAATAGTGTCTTGAGATATCGAATCCCTGACTTCTCGAATGCTGGACTTCTCGAATAGACAAATATACTTCTCGAATTGGTACTTAGGAAAATTCCCCATTTCTTCAAATCCCAACTGTGATTATTTGACAGTCTTTAACTCCTTGCTTGAGGCATGAACCTTGGAACTTCTTTCAAGCATTATTCTAGACTCTATAAGTACAATTACACAACTAGGATTTGATGCCTACTACAAGTACAATACAAACAGAAACTCTACAACTAGAGGTTCCCTCAGTTAAGAGGTCATGTAAGTAATGCAAAGCATTCCAAACAATTAGGCTTGTTATTAGATGTGTACAGGCATGCCTCTGTAACTAACATAATATATTTAACTAAAAGTAAATGGAAAAAAGGTAATCGGATAATTACCATTAATTATATTATGTTATTATTTATTTTAATAATTAGGATAACCAAACCGAAAACCATGTGACACTTCTAGATGTTGCCCGTGATATTTCTAGAAAAAGAGGGATTTTAGTTAAAAAAAAATATAGAAAAGAAGATATGTTTTAACATAAAAAGGTAATCGGTTAATTATTAGTGTTATAATATTTTAATTTTTTTAATTAAATAGAAACGTCGATAATAAATTTGTAAAAAAAGAGATCTTAGTTAGGGAAAATAGAAAAGTTAATGTGAAAATTAAAAAAAAAACATGTTTTAGGTGAAAAAGGTAATTGATTTGCTTATCATAATTATAATTTAATTATGTTATTTTACTAAATAAAACTGTTCTTAATGTTTTTAGAAATGGAGAAACTAATGTTGCAGGTGATAATTTTAGAAAAAAGGGATATTAGTTAGAAAATATAGAAAAGATGATACGTTTTAGCTAAAAATGTAAATCAACTAATTATTTGTATTTTAATATTATTATTTTATTTGATTAAATAGAACCTCCCGTGATGTAATTGGAAAATGAGATGTTTTAGTTAGAGAAAATAGAAAAGGTAACGTATTTTGGATTAAAAAGATGGAGTAATTTATTAGTGAATATTAATTTTAGTTAGAATAAATATAAAAGATAATGTATTTTACGTGAAAAAGAAATTGATTAATTATTGAAAAATAGAAAAGGCAACATGTTTTCCCTAAAAAAGTAAATTTATTAGTTATTAGTAACTATAAATAATTAAGTAATGATAATTAAGTAAAAATAATATATAGCATTAAGCAAGGATGAATAAGTTAAATCAACAGGTAACGTACCGACCAACCAAACAAACTTTTAATGTTTCGGTTTTTATATAATAGTATAGATTTATTTACGGATGTAGTACTACATCAACAATTTTTGCAAAAAAAAAATAATATGACCAAACGAAAAATTGGTTTTCCAATAAAATTTCATTTTTAGTGTATGATTTGTATAACTTATAAGTAAATATTTTATGATATTTATTAGTTAATATTTTTCTTCAAAAACCTTTATGTGATAGTTGTTATTTTCGTATAAGACATATTTGAAACATGTTCTTTTTCATTTTTGTAATAAGTATATTAACATAATCATTTAGAGTTTTTGTTATGGTGTATTTTCATGTGTGGGAGGGTTTTTTCCTGAGTGTTTTTGAACTATTTTGAAATTTTCTAATGATAATACATATTTTAATAGGTTTTAATATTATTTTTGTTGTTTCTATTTATTAAATTTTTTCATTAAGTTTATGTTATTATGTGTTATATTAATTAGCTTTTTTCAAAAAAACAACTTGTTATGTGTTACGTTTTTTCTTAGTTAATTTTTCGTTGTATGCATTATATTAATTTTTTGTGAATTTTAGTTTACTGAATTAATTATTTATTTAAAATTAGCATTTATTTTGTGAAATATATTTTGGTAAATTTTGATGAATTTTGATGTCATTTCTAATTATTACGGAGTAAATGTTTTTTTTAACATTTTTTAAGTCTTTGTTTACCAATTTATTTCTCATACATTTAAAAAACATTTTTTTTGTTTTGTAATTAAATATCAATTCCTATTTTGTAAAAAAATTATTTTTGGAATAGGAATTTTTTGTTACACTTTGTTTACTCTGCTTGTTATACTTTTTGTTGTAATGATACATTATTAAAAAAAATTATCATTTATTTACATTTCATGTATGAAGAAAATGATGTGTTATTTTTTTAATGATTTTATAGGATTTTGGATACTACTAATCTCTATTACGTTTTTCTATAGGTAGTCCATTACTCCCATTATCCCATTATATATAGGTGTGTATCTCATTTGAAAATTATGTGATGGATTACCGAAAATTATTATTAGTGAGATAATATCAATTATTATAATTTTTATTTTACTATTTTATCCCTGACAACCATGGATGATACCATACCATCTGAACTCCCTTACTCCCACTATATATATAGGATATAATTTTCTAATGATAATACATATTTTAATAGGTTTTAATATTATTTTTGTTGTTTCTATTTATTAAATTTTTTCATTAAGTTTATGATATCATGTGTTATATTAATTATCTTTTTTCAAAAAACAACTTGTTATGTGTTACATTTTTTCTTAGTTAATTTTTTGTTGTATGCATATATTAATTTTTTGTGAATTTTAGTTTACTGAATTAATTATTTATTTAAAATTAGCATTTATTTTGTGAAATATATTTTGGTAAATTTTGATGAATTTTGATGTAATTTCTAATTATTAAATGTTTTTTTAACATTTTTAAAGTCTTAATTTACCAATTTATTTCTCATACATTTAAAAAACATTTTTTTGTTTTGTAATTAAATGTCAATTCCTATTTTGTAAAAAAATTATTTTTGGAATAGGGATTTTTTGTTACACTTTGTTTACTCTGCTTGTTATACTTTTGTTGTAATGATATATTATTTAAAAAAAAGTATCATCTATTTGCATTTCATGTATGAAAAAAATGATATGTTATTTTTTTAATGATTTTATAGGATTTAGGGTACTAGTAATCTCTAGTACGTTCCCATTATCCCATTATATATATGTGTGTATCTTATTTGAAAATTAAGTGATGAATTATCCAAAATTATTATTAGTGAGATAATATCAATTATTATAATTTATATTTTACTATTTTATTTCTGACAACCATACGATCATACCACACCACCTGAACTCCCTTACCGCCATTATATATAGGATATAATGATATAATTAAAAAAAAGAGCATTTGCACGGGTTACAATCTAATATTAACAACCTTACTTTAGATAAAAAAATTCAAAATTCTAGAAATCAGTTACTTGAAAATATATTAAGAATTAATTTGTTTGCATTTTTGGTCAAGAAGAATTAATTTGTTTTCAAGATTAAGAATGCCAATGTCTATAGGAATACAACACAATATCAATTTCTCTATTTATTTTTTTGAAATAATAATTTCTCTATTTTTTTTTTATTTTTTTAAATGAGCATTCCAACTTTTTTCCGGGTGAAGGCCAATTTTAACCTTTTTTTAATACAAAATACACAAAAATAATCATTTTCAAAATTTTGACCAATTTTAACCCTGGAATACCCAAATCTGAGTGGAGTATCCACTTTTATATGAGATACCCAACTGTCATTGGAGTATCCAGTATATGGGATACCCAACTAGCAGTGGAGTATCATATACAAATTGGGATACACAACTGAGTATCCTATACAAATTGACCACTTTTTTCAGAATGGTTATTTTTGTTATTTTTACTAAAAAAATGGTTATTTTTGTAATTTTTTCCTTTTTTCCCTAAAATTATTGGCACGTGGCTAAATCGATGAACCCGTTTCCTATTCGGACCCTCCCTTGCTTACATAAACACCAACCCGTTTCTTATCGGCCTCCATCGTCGCGCATCAATCAAAGCTCTCTGAATCAAACCCAGATCTATTCCAATTTATCATCTCAATTTTCAATTCATACACATATTCTTTCTAATCGTTCAATTATTAATCTATCGATCCCTCTTTTGTTTCTCGCCGTCAATTCAATTCAATTCTAGGGTTAGGGTTTGTTCTTTTTCAATTCACGCTTCTCAGACCTTCAATTATCTCGATTGATTCTGTTTTTGTGATGATTGTATGATTAATTTATATTCCATTGGCTTCTATTGTTCGAAATTCTATATTTAAACCTCGGTTAATTTTAGGGTTTGCGAAGGTGCTGTGAAGCTCTTTGATTCGTTAATTGATTGAGGGGTTCGGTAAGTCTCTTCCTTAATTTTGTTTTAATATGATTTTTGTTAGAAATCCCTTAGGTTTTGGCCCAATTTGAAAAGCTAGGGTTAGGTTTTGCATACGATTTGGGGATTTTTTTATTTTTTTTTAAAATCATATAATAATATATATCAGCGGAAAAATCGGGGGTAAGGTATTTCCAGCAGTTTTTTCATGTAAATAGTGTTACAATAATATAATATAAAATTGTCAGCCAAATTTGTCACCGTAAATTATTTAATGCCTTCTGAAACAATCGGTCTCACCTTGTTACTGAGTTTTTAACTGCATTGTTTGGCTGTTGTGGATAGTGCTTAGCCGGTTTGCCCCTCGTTGTGAATCGAACTAGTGGTCTCTACTTAATGATGCAATGCTGCATACATTTGTTTCATATCTCGGAAGTTTGTGTGTAGCTTTGTTTAGTCTGTTCTTGCTGAGCATGTAAATTTGTTAATGTAGTACTATGTTCACACTTGCTATATAACAGCATAACTTTCTTTAAGCTGTAATTCACAGTCCACAAGGCTCGTGGTTTTGCCAAACTAAGCTTTTTCCTGATTGAAAATAGAGTTGGCAGTTTAAGCCTATAAAATTTTATTGAAGAGATTTCACTGCTAGGAGCTCTGGCATTTATAAAAGTTTGGTAATTTACTATGAGAGCCTTCGGCAGACAGCTACGAAACACCCGTACTCGCCAGAGAGAGCTCCGGCTTAACACTGTATATGTAATACTCCTCTGTTATTATTTTGCAGACCAAAATGGGACTTAAACGTGCTTTTGACGAAGAGGGTTTACAGGAATTGTCTTTCAAGCACCCAAAACAGCTCGACTCTAATGCTCTGGTAACTTCAGTTCCAGAAATTAATAATTCTTGTGGAGCTTCTCAGAAAACAACTTCACTTTCTGAAATTAATCCTTCGTATGGAGCTTTTCAGAAAACTGATATTCCAGGTAACTTAAGTTTTAACGATATTAGATTGTTGTGTCAGATATAGAATCATTGGTTCATATTGTTATAAGGAGCTTTTTCAGGCCCATGGTACAAAATACAAATGATATATTTAGGGCACTTCTCCTTGTCTGATCTTTGACTTTTTCTTACTTAATTATGACCATGATGTTTTTTTTCTATGAAATAGGTGATTCTGTTGGCGACTTTTGTAATTCTCAGTCCAAAGATGACAGTAGTAATGCTGCCTCAAAATTTAGTAGCACACCAGTTTCTTCTGGAACCAGCGGTAGTAGGGAGGAGGATATAGGATCCCGCACAATGTCATATTCATGTGTTTACCCAGAATCATTTGAATTCACCTTCCCGAGGCGCAATCTTATTCAGTTTGAGGATACATACTCATTTTTATTGAATTCTCCTCCCAAAAGAGAAGTTCCTATTGGACCAGATCATCAAGCTGATATTCCAGAATGGGACTCAGCGGTTAGTAAAAAACATTCTATTGATTTTATCAATGGTAATGTTAATTACTCTGGAGGATTGATTATCGGGTCGTGTGTCATCCCTATGCCTGAGTTGGAATTGTCAGATGACGTTGGCAAAGCTATAGATAGCAGACTTGACTGCAACTGTTTGGATGCTGAATCTGTTAGATGTGTGCAGCACCATGTCAAGGAGGCACGAGAAAAATTAAAAGGAAAGATTGGTCTCGAGAAATTTGTAGGTTTGGGTTTTCTTGAGATGGGAGAGGAGGTAGCATACAAGTGGACTGAAGAAGAAGAAGAATTGTTCCATGAGGTTGTTTACTGCAATCCCGTGTCGCATAAGACAAATTTCTGGGTGCATCTATCAACAACGTTTCCTTTTCGGAGTAAGGAGGAACTTGTCAGTTATTATTTCAATGTCTTTATGCTTCGAAGGCGTGCTGCTCAGAACAGATCGAGCTGGTTGGAGACTGACAGTGATGATGATGAGTGGAACGGAATTGGAGGACCTTTTGGGATGATAGGAGAAGATGAAAGATCAGCTGCTATATCTTTTATTAATCAAGATGTGCTGGTTGACCATGGAGATGATTCCCAACATGAATATGACGATGAAGATGATGATGATGACAGCAGCAGTGATGATGGTAATGATAATGGTAATGAACATGAAATTGAGGACAACGATGATGGTGATTCGCAAGTTGCTACTGAAAATATGGAAAGAGAATCTTATTCACGAAAGGGGGATAATAGTGAATATTCAGATGATCACAGGTTTAACCACATGCCTCATCATTTGGCTAAATCTCTTGGAGGCTTCAAGGAGTTGCTAGATGCTGAAGAGAATTCATGTACATCCTTCGAGATACAACCCTGTGTGAATGTGGCCCATCATCCAATCTATGAGAGGGGAGCTTTCCAGGAGACTGGGGTCAATGGTGCTTGTGAAAAAATTTCACATGTGAATGGTGACGGGTCTACTGATAAGTTTGGCTGTCATTATTCATTGGACTCCTGTGACTCCAAGGTTTGGAACGTAACATATCCAGTTGATTCCATGGAGGCTGTTGATCTGCTACCCACATGCAACATGATGGAAGAAATTTTCGGACCATGCAATTGGAACAAGTCTAACAATGACAAGTGGCTTCCATAAATTATCTGGCACATGTAAACTCACGTACTACTCGCCGCTGCGTTTTCACTACAATGATGGCTAAAACCTGCACTTTTGTGGAGGGAGAACTGTGAATGCCTTGACATGGTTGTCTTCAAGAAGATAATGACCGGGTGTCTAATTTTCCTAAAATGTATATTTCATTCTTTTTCTGAATTTAGTGCAAGATAACACTTCGGATTAGAGTAGTAAACTATTTATGTTTCTCGTATTACATTAGCAACCGTAGCGGATTGGGAGGGGTCTTTGCATATTTTTTTTTCTTCAAATCCTTCTTTTCTCTGCGACATTTATAGCAATTTTCCCCTTGTAAAGAAAATCTCTTTCTTAGTAAATGAAATGTGGGGAAGATGAGTGTTTTGACTTGAATTTCCACTCTGAACTGTTTGGCAACAAAATTTGGGAAAAATACTACTGACAAGTCATTTGTTAAGGTTTTTCTCCTAAAAAATGAATTTCAAGTTGCCCTTTTTTAAATTATGTATACTGGTTGTATTTATGATTTTGATTTCAGTACTTCCCAAATCATCAGTGAGTGTTTTTTTATGCCCGTTTTGGTACAAGACGCGAAAACACGAGAAACTAGTGAAGGCATTGGTTTTCTTTTAAAATCACAAAAGAAGGTTTTTGTTTTTGTAGTTAACAATGAGTGGGACTGGATTCATTTGAAGTTCAAATGAAACTCTTTAAATTATTAGCGGAGAAACTTTTTTTAATCAAGAAAGCAGGTCTCATTATCAAGAATCAATGAATCATCATACACCAGTAAATTTTATTACTCCCGTTCCATTTTTGTTGTCTATTTTGATTGTCTCAAAAAAACTTGTCCATATTCAATAATTGTAGAAAGTGATTTTTTTTCATTGATATCTCCAACTATTTAGTAATTACTTGGAGCTTAATTATAAATTAAGTAATATCTCTAACTGTTTAGTAATTTCATTGATAATTTTATAAATTTGATAATATTTTAGAAAAGTTATTAATATATTTAATTTGATTAAACAAAAGTTGGAATTTAATTGATGGACAAGAAAAGGAGTACCATATATGCCATTAGTCATGCTCAGACTTCATATTGTACATGTAAACCCCCTATGACTAGAACGCACATAACTAACTCAACGTTGGACTCGATAAAAACCTTTTTTATATACATATATAGTCCATAACTTAAGCAAGTCAAAACTCCGCTCAGTTGCGGCCCTATCGAAGGGGTTAGAACTCCAAAGAGTCTCTACCATCACAACCACACTTTCGACATCAATTGATCTTATTATCACTACTTTGAGAAAAATTACTTTTATCCACAAGAAGGTACAAGTTCATTAACATTTTACACCAGTAAACAAAGCCTCATGTGCAACCACATAAAATGACAAAAAATAGCCAGTACCCAATAGTATATACATACATAGGTTGTGTGAATCTATATGACCAAAACTATGGTATATATCAGAAATATATATGGAACTCTAGCTCCATCGCCCTCTCAGGTTTAACTGTTCCATGCCGTCTTTAATTTGCAACAATAAGTTTGTTATCTACATATCATACCGGACCATGTTTACGTCTATTTGCCTGAAATTTACCTAGATTTCATGATTCTTCTCAACTTTCTGCCTCAGTGGGAGTTCATGTAGTACCCAGATTTCATGTTTCTTCACTCCTCACCGGGGTCCATTTATTGCCCAAGACAGCTTTTCTTCGACCGTGTAACATGAACCCAATAACATATCCTATACAAGCCCCAAGAACAAGTATACCAACACCCTTAATATACCAAGACAATGAAGAATGTTTCTCAACACTTGCTTTAACACTATCATCATCTATAGTACCATCTAGAACTTGACCGGAAGCGAGAATCTCGACCATATCATGTACCTCCCCATCATGATTTCCCACATAAGAGAGGGTGAGTTTCTCTTTTGTAGCAAAAAGTCTAGTGTACCCAAACTCACCCCCACGGTACATGGATCGCTCGGGTTGTGGGAAAACCGGGTCTGTGGGATGATCTGCTCTGGGTTCCCAGATTGATTGCCAGTCTTGACCTGCCATGCCAATCACAACGTGAACAGGGAATGCTTCCCAAGCTTTTCCTTGAAAACCCAAGCTACCACAAGTATAGTTGTTCAGGGGACAAAATCTCTCGTACCTATGGACATGTCCCCAGAACGCAATTGTCACCTTGTTTTCCACAAATAGAGGTTCGAGGTGCTCAAGCATCTTCTTGACTAGGGGTAATTCTCTATCCTCATTGCTTGTTGTGTACATTGGTCTGTGCCCTTGGACAACCACAAAAGGGAACTTCTCCCGATCAACGGATTGTAAATCATGTTTAATAAAATCATGTTGTTTACTCCCCTGTAAGAAATTGGTTTCGGTTGAAATATAAAGGAAGTGCACGACGCCAACATTAAATGAGTAAAATAGATTTCGAGTAGCAGGAGCATTAGTTGCTGCTAGTTCAGAAGAGTTTCCGGGCATGTTAAACCTGAGACTGTATGGTACCCCACATTCACCACCCCCGTCTGTTCCATAAACTGAGTAAGACCAATCAGGTTTCCAAGGCTGTAATGGCCAATCATACTCGTGATTGCCAATGCAGACATGGTAGGGGAGCTTGGAAGCAACATGCTCAATCTGATTGAAAAAGGTATCCCACAACCATGAGAACCCTCTTGCGTAGCTAATATCTCCAATATGTGAGATGAAGGCAGGCTTGTCTCCAAGAGCATCAATATCACGGCTGATCCACTTTATGGTTGATAAGCTTTCTTCTTGCGTACGGTAAAATGTGGAGTATGGTGTCGCAGTACCCATGTCGCCAAATAAGAAAGCTACTGTTTCACTCGAATCCCCATTGTGTGAAACAAAGCTGTAAGAGATGCTCCAACCACCAGAGTCGCTTCCCACCTGTTAGACAAACACAAGCATTTATTTGAGTGCTACATCGAAATTCCAAAATAAACAATGGACAACTACTTCTGCTTTAAATTGCAAAGCTAGAATAAAACAAGAAGTTTGTTTAATAGTATATTTGTAAAATGGAGAAAACCAATTCTCAGAAAGCAGCTTTACCATAGTATAATAGAGTTAAAACAGCTAATTGGTGAGTATATTTTGTACTAAGTAGCAGCTTGATCACTTGTTACAGCCAACTAACTTTGCACCAAAAAGTTACCATTATGACAGTTGGCATGGTTAAGTGGAGTATTCACCCGACCTAACTCAATCCCTCCAACCCATAAATAGAATGGACCCAACATGACACAAACCATCTGCTGTTGATAAAAAAAAATACATTCCATAAAGGATCAAACTAAGACCATACAACTGCATAACCACTAAACTACATTGATAATTATACAAATAATTGTAATTATAGTTTCTTACTATAAGAATGTTAGTATTTTTAAAATGATCTTTATTGGCTTAGCAAAAAAAAAAATCTTTATTTAACACTAAGGTTTATACCTTTTACAATCCAAATAAAATTAAAATTTTACAATCCAAATAAATTTAAAACTTAAATAACATAACTATCATATATAAATACCTTTGTTAATGATTAAAACAATATAATAACTTAATAGTAATTTATAATGATTTATCTCCATGGTTTTGACTTTTGTAATAACAAGTCAAGTCATAAATAATATGAAAAATGGAGGTGCTTGCAACAATGGTTAGGTAAAGCTGCAAAATGTATAATCTCCTTACCGGGAAAGAGAAACTCCCAGAGGTACAAGTAGAAGGATACATCTTAGTCCATTTTTGTCTAAGCGAAGTAGTAGTTGTGCAAGGTTAATAGAGAGGGAAAGCTACAAAAGAAATAGCATAATCCAACACATAGTCCAAGTAACAACAGTTAAAGGTCATTAATATTTTGATTCTTTATTATAAATGATTATCACTAAGATTGTTAGAAGCAACAGGTTGATAAACCTAGAGAACACTGCAAGACGCAAGCTTTCTTCAATTTTGTAAACTTATCCGAAAGTTAATTTGGTGATTAGACTGTAGGTAATATATATGAATTTTAAAATTTAACAGAAAAAGGACATATGATGAAGCTAAATGATGTATTTATGTCTAAAAGAGGTACAGTATAATAGAATGAAAAATGTAGTAATGAAAACTGACAACTTAATTAACATTCCACTAAATCTGATGTAAAAGTAGCAACATCTGCTTAAAATCCTTCATAGTCCATAAGCCCTAAGGATCGTGGGTATACAGGAATGCAGGGCTGTTAAAATCCTTCATAGTCCATAAGCCCTGGAGATTATTCCCTGCAAACCTACGGCCATTGCCACTTCATTTTCCTCCAGATGTTCCAACCGGCGTACGGCCCCGGTGACCCCGTCTGGATTGCAATATGGGGGAAGGTACCCCAAATCACCTCCCCTCACTTTCACGAACTCCTCATGCCTCCCTTGTTGGACGAAGGGGTAACCACCAATGTTCCCCCCAATTTTTTACCTCCCCTCCAATGGATTTCAAACAAAGGATGATACCCTCGAGAAGCCTGAAGCTTATGTAGGCACCAAAAAAGACTAAGTGTGGGCTCCAGCTTCAACTCCGAACACTGAGCGATGAACACACATATCTTTCGAACCGAATTAGGCCCGATCTGTCCTATCCCTAGCCTCATATCCACCAGCAAGGTGTGGAAGAACCTATGCATCGGCAGCCTAAGGCCAGCAATGCTCTAATTAAAGGAATCCCTACTCACAAGTCATCATCCCATCCCTGTGCCAAATCCTTTCATCATCTCGGGCACATGCTCGTACTCATCTGGGATCTGGAACGCATATCTGACCTCGTTTATGTAGTCCGAGTCAAAATTTGGAGCCTTATTCACATACTCTAATCCCCTCAATTTAGACTCCAAAACCTTGTCTGGGGCCGGGCTTATAATAACAAGCCTCACCATAGAGCCGAAAGTAATCCTCTCGATGAGAATCTGGAGGGCTCGAGCTCTTTGTGGGAATCCTCAACTCTCGACTTTCTCCTTTCCTTCTCTTCCCTTTTTCTACCACCTCCTTCATTTTGTCATTAACCTCTTTCTTCCATTTTATTCATATTATATACTGCCCATTCTTGGCTGAGTCATCAACTCTCCTCGGGAGGAGTTGCCATGTGTCCTTATTGTGGGTGACACAACAAACCTACAAGTGACTGGGCAAGGCTATGGTTGCCATGTGGAGGGATACCAGTTTTTCAGGGGTGACTGCCTCCTCTATGGATGACACCCATCCAGGCGGCAGCCCGAAGGCGTGGTCTAACGAAGCCTTATCCTTGCGATCGTAGGAAAAGTAGCCGTGGGAGCGTAGTCCCGTAGGCTTTACTGCGGACACCCTATTATACTTGTTGGGGAAATGACAGCCGTAGGGGTATGATTTTATGGGCCATCAGATGCCCCCCCCCCTTTAGTAACTTGTATTTCCTTTAGGAAGTCATAGCTGGCTCGACATATGAGAGTTTTTCGTTTGGTTTTTACAAACTTTATTGAAAAATCTTGAAAATTGTATTTTCTACGGTCAGGTGCATAGGTCTTAGTATTTGACTTGACATTTAATTCCATTGCAAGTTCCCAAAGGTCATGGGGAATTTGCACCGTTTGAACTTCCGACTCTCTATCACACATTCATCCTCTATAAATATCGCCTGTAATCCACGATTCATTTACCAAATATTTTTTTTTCTACTCTTTCAAACACAGGTTTTCTTCGTGCTTAAAAAGGAAATCCCAAAGTATGGGTCCCAATCTGATTTATGATTACGACAACAACAAGGTCATAGTTGATGGGGTTGTGTTCGACGAACCGGAGTCCGAGGCTGATTTCCCCGAGCTCCTTCGGAAGATCGAGGAGATGTTGACAAAGCGCAAGGAGACCCGGAATAAGGTAGCAGAGAAGAAGAAGAAGGATGGTGAAGATGGAGGAGAGCAGGGCGGCTCTTCCTCGGCCCCCACAGTGAAAGTGGCATAGTGTGGAGGTTCGAGGAGGAGGGCCTTTGGGTTTTTATTTTATGTTTTAAATAAAATTGTACTCTTCCAAATTTCTTTCAAATATATGAAAATTTCACCACAGCTTATGGACATCTTGGAAAATGAAAAAGTAAGAACAAGCCTTTTGGTTCTAAACAAAGCAATTAGCCACAAACAAGGTTCGGACAAATTAAACAAAAGTTAAACAACTTCGGAACCAACCCATGTCCCATTCAAGTAAGTTTGAAATGCAAAAGTTACGAAAAACTAAAATAAGTCTAAAATGTAGCCTGAGAGGCATTCACCTCGGGGTTAACATCACCTTCCTTCGGGGGATCCTCAGGATTTTTCTCCTCATTCCCTTCATCTCCTGCACCATCTTTCTTTTCCACCTGAGTGCGCTTGGCAAGTTCCGCAAGTCTGAAATTTTCAATAGTGTGGGCTTCAGAATCGACGACATTCCCCGCCCCCATGAAAGACAAACAATCATTGAAACCCTCTTCGTGGAAAATGCCAGCCTTCTCGTAAAGGATATCCTCAAATTCAGGGGAAGCCCGGAACTTCCCTACACAGTCTTCGTAGGTAATAAGTGCCTCTTTCTCCACCTTCTCTAGGGCTTCGGTGGCCTTTTTAAGATCCGCCTCGCACTTGTCCCCTTTCTCCCGCAGGCGATTCGCTTCAGTCTGTAAGCTAGCTGAGGTAGCCTTCTCAGTCTCCAAGCTTTGCCCAAGTACACTCAATTTCTCCTTTAGATCTCAAATCTCTCATCCTTGACACTCAGATCCTTGGTTAAATTTAACCCCTTCTCTTCAGCTTCCTTTACTTTCTGAAGGGCGATATCTTTAGCATCCTGCTCCCTTACGGCCCTACGATATCCGTCTGGGCCCTCTCCTTACTCTTTTCAGCTCTCTCAATCACGTCTGGCACACGAGTCCCAAGCTATAAAGATGACAATATGCAAATACGAAACATGAGAATAACCTCAACCTGCTAGACAATAAATACGAAGAAGAAAGGGTGGATAGGTCATGAAAAACTATACCACGCCCAAAATCTCCTTAGTCTATTGAAATGCATCCCCGTCAGGAACCCCTTCCAGTTCTTTATGTCTGGAGATAGTTCGAAGGCCCCCAAGGCGTCCAAAGGGGGAGTACCCTGACCCAACCAACCTTGGCCCAAGTGGAACCTTAGCAAGGTACATCTCTCGACACCCGAAGAATCCTTACCCGAAGGCGCTCCAACCCCCTCCTTTCGGGTCACTCTTGCCTCCAGATCCCCTGGTTTGTCTTGGAGGTCAGCCCCAGTAAGGTCCACAACTCGGTCCTCGTCTTCCTCATCAGTGGCTTCGTCCTCCAAGAAATTTGGAAGAAAGATCCATTTTCATATATTTTAAAGAAATTTGGAAGAGTACAATTTTATTTAAAACATAAAATAAAAACGCAAAGGCCCTCCTTCTCGAACCTCCACACTATGCCACTTTCGCTGCGGGGGCCGAGGAAGAGCCGCCCTGCTCTCCTCCATCTTCTCCATCCTTCTTCACTGCTGCCTTATTCCGGGTCTCCTTGCGCTTTGTCAGCATCTCTTCGATCTTCCGAATGAGCTCGGGGAAATCAGCCTCGAACTCCGGTCCGTCGAACACAACCCCATCAACGATGACCTTGTTGTTGTCATAATCATAAATCAGACTGGGACCCATACTTTGGGGTTTCCTTTTTAAGCACGAAGAAAACCTGTGTTTGGAAGAGTAGAAAAAGAAATATTTGGTAAATGAATCGTGGATTACAGGCGATATTTATAGAGGATGAATGTGTGATAGAGAGTCGGAAGTTCAAACGGTGCAAATTCCCCGTGACCTTTGGGAACTTGCAATCGAATTAAATGCCCAGTCAAGTACTAAAACCTATGCACCTGATCGTAGAAAATACAATTTTCAAGATTTTTTAATAAAGTTTATAAAAACCCAACGAAGAACTCTCAGATGTTGAGCCAGCTAGGACTTCCTAAAGGAAATACAAGTTACTAAAGGGGGGGCATCTGATGGCCCATAAAATCATACCCATTTCCCTAACAAGTATAATAAGGTGTCCGCAGTAAAGCCTACAGGACTACGCTCCTACGGCTACTTTTCCTACGATCGCAAGGATAAAGGCTTCGTTAGAGCACGCCTTCGGGCAAACGCCTGGATGCGTGTTACCCATAAAGGAGCCAGTCACCCCTGACAAACTGGGAATCCCTCCACATGGCAACCACAGCCTTGCCCAGTCACTTGTAGGTTTGTTGTGTCACCCACAATAATGACACATGGCAACTCCCAAGAAGAGGAGAGTTGATGACTCAGCCAAGAATGGGCAGTCTATAATCTGAAGAAAATGGAAGAAAGATGTTAATGACAAAATTCACCTAAACACCAAATATTATCAAACCTCCAAAATATGTGTACTAAGTTCAAGATGATCGCTACGGACACTATTTAAATTCCCTACGGCCATCAATCACATAGCTAACAAAATAGTGAAAATTTAGCAACATTACATCAGTGAACAAACTAATCACAGTTGCTAAATTACTTAATCAACATTTAAATTTAAAAGAGGTTTCCTAATCCCCGGATTATGAAAAGCACTATATCAACAAGCAGGCAATAAGTAAACAAAATAAAAAACAGGCCAACAACATGTTTGCCACATAGACAAAGTATCACTTGCAGCTTAAGAATAAATAACTAGGAGATGCATTCATACACACACATACAAATATATTAGTACATAAGATTCAGATTAATTACCTTGTAATAATATCTTCCCCCTTTCTTCAAATCCTTCATAACTCCATCATGTATATACCCAGGATCTCTCCAACCAATACTATGATTAGCCGGATAATCACACATATGTTCCCTCTCATACCTCACCACTTTAGTACCCACAATCCGATCCATCTCATCCTGACCCGACCCATATTTCACAAAACTCTCTTTCCCATCATGGGTCACAAACATCACCCTCATCTCCCCATCCTGACCCGTCAAAGCCAAATGAACCTGTTCGGGGCCCCGACCCGACTCAAAACCCAACTCCTCCGACTCCACCAGCAAATGCTTAGTCCCAGGAATTGGATTATGATCATGATCATGATGTTTCGGGTTAACCTCCGACTCGACCCATCTAAAGATCCGAAACTGGTAGTTGGATCGGAGGTTTACAAGTGGGAAAGTAAGAGAACCCGACCCGGATTGCCATGTAGCTGACTTGGATAAAAAGAAGTAGCCAATATAGTGGTCTGAAGAAGAGTTGGGAGGTGAGTAAATGCCCACCCAGTCAAGTTTTGAAACCGGGTTGATTCCGGACCATTTGATGGATACCGGGTCACCCGATTTGGATAGAGTTTTGGGTGAGAAAGAGATTGTAACTTTGGAATATGAAGATGGAAGGAGGAAGAAGATGTGAAGGAGAGTGAGAATAAAAAACAAGGGACTCATTTTGATTTTTTGATGGATATTAATGTTCCATACTGTCTTAAATTTTGGTGGTCATTATATGTGAATGTAAGAATTTGGTATTGGTGGGGGTGGGGTCTATTGTTACATTGTCATTGTCCAAATCTAGGTAAACAATATTGCTTCTATCCCTCCCATTTCTTTACATTTCTTTTTTACTGCTCGACACGCATTTTAAGGCTTCTAAAAAGTATAGTTCCATAACTTATTTTTTAACTTTTCTTTTTTTATATAAAAATAGAACAATTCTATTTTTATACAAAAAATAGAATTGTTCTATTTTTATACAAAAAAAGAAAATTTAAAAAATAAGTTATGAAATTACCCGCAAATTGCACCTTAAAATCCGTGCCAAAATTACATCCCCCAAGGTAAAGAACCAAGGGGGACAGAGGGAGTAGTAATGCTATGAAGTTTTAGAAAATAAATTTTAATTTTATATATAATAGAAATAGATGATGTAAAAGTAAAAAAATTTGGTTTTTCAAAGTTTGATAAAATTATGTAGATTAGACAATAAAATTCTACAAAATGGAGTATAATTTTATATATAAGAGCAGTAGCTTCTAATAATGTCAAATTTTATATAATTTGGATTGGGTACAACCAAGAATTTTAGAACTGATTTTAAAGTTTGGAGCATTTTCATTATTTCAATAAAGAAATATTGTAAATATTAAAAATAAAAAGAAACTTCATAGACCAAACACACCTATAATCTCATAAATAAAGAAGTAAATTTCTTTACATTGGTAGAATAAAAAAAATCCAACAAAAAAAAATATTAATAAAAAATTATGTAAAAGCTTATGTATCGAATTACCAATTGTTATGAACTTTGAACTTTTTAATTAAAATCCTAATCCAATAAGGATTTTGTTTATTTGAAAGTCCTAATCCAACTAGGATCGAAGAACTCTAGCTAGCGTAAAACTTCCAAACTCCTGTACATATTACTCCTGCACATAATAAATACAAACCCCTCCTCCATTTCACATGAGTCCTGTCCTTGTTATAAATTCCTCACCGCCACAACTCGAAACAAAAAAGTATTACTACTTTGATAGCTTTCCTACCATCACTCTCTCGCTTTCATCTCTCTCTCTCTCTCTCTCTCTCTCCCCCGAATTTGACAAAATATCAAACACCTAGCTATAGCTATGAAGAGCTCATACTCTTGTTCAAACCTCTTACAACTCATCTTCTTACTAATCCTGTTGACTAGTGCCACTTCAAAACCCCAATCCTCAGAGGAACCGGGAGTACTAGTTACTTATCGCAGGCTTCTCATCCATCGCGGCGGTGGCAGCAGCAGCAACACAATTTTGACTATAAGTCCACCACGCTTTCATCGAAAAAGATTGCACTATCCTCCACCACCACCAGTAATTGACCAAGGCGATGAGATTGATCCACGATATGGCGTCGCAAAGAGACTAGTCCCCAGTGGCCCTAATCCACTCCACAACTGATCATATCTCAACATGTATTTCTAGTAATTCTGCGCACCGAATATATACGTACATATCTATGAATGATAAATACAAAAAAAAAAAAACAAAGACAGACAAGAGGTGCTGAAACACAAATACCGCGAGGGGATCGAGCTGTGACATGAGCAGAGAAACTAAGGGCGTGGTGTTATGAAATGCGCATTATGGAAACATGTTGGCGATAGTCAATTCAGTGGTTAATTGTAGTGCGTATATTGTTTTTGTGGTGTTTTGGTGACAACCACTAGTGTTTATCCATCTAATATGGATTTAAAACAAGATTAGAAGCTAGGTTAAATATATGGACTTTATATATATATATGTAGCGGTATGATCGAGCATCGAGCTAGCTAGGGTAAACTATTATGGGTGTTTGGATTAGTTTAAGTTTCTGAGAAATTAAGGCAAATCAAACACCCCGTATGGTCTTTTTCTTGTAATTGGTTTGATGTGTAAAGGCAATTATGGATTTTCCTTTTTTAGATTTTCACTTAATTAACATACTCCTATATATATTGCAAGAGATGTTAATTTTTTTTTTTTTGTTTTTTGGTAAGCAAATTTGCAGCAACATTGTTCATACGTACATTATTCATGATGTCATACTGCATTGATAATCACATTTATGCACAAATAAGTTTTTATTTTTAGGGCTTTTTTCAAAAATAATGGAATTATAAATTTTTCTTTTTCAAAAATACGGTGCAACCTCAACTGCAACTATTACAATCTGATGCACAATTACATATATAATTTTGATCGTATTTTTAAAAAAAATTAAAAATATGGATATTTTTTAAAATATCATTTATTTTTATTGTAAGGATGACATAGTGTTAGTTGTGAATTTATTGAAGACCAGGAATCTCATGACTGTCTACAGCATGCATTACACGGGAGCAATTTATATGCTTTGAAACTTTCTATAATGGGCTTCTCTTTTCTTTTCCACCCCCTTTTTAATTCAATGCGCCCCTCTCCGATCCTTCAACACAGCGCAGAAGAAGATCTACTCGATCATAAACTTGTCATACATAGACAATCTAGGCCCAAGGGATATGTATATTTAGAGCATCTCCAATGCTATCGATTAAAATGGGTGTCTAAAATACTATTATATAAATTCCGAAACATTAAAAGTTTGGTTGGTCGGTTGGTTGGTACCTGTTGAATTTACCTAATTACCCTTACTTAATTACAGATAAAATCTTTTTTTATATTTTATCTAACTAAAATTTTTGTTTTACTAATCAATTTCCTTTTTCAGGTTAAACATGTTACCTTTAAAATTTTTGTTTTACCTTACATCCAATTAATATTATTAATATTACTATAACTCTACGATGTAGGTAATATCTATACTATTATATAAATTCCGAAACATTGAAAGTTTGGTTGGTTGGTTGGTTGGTACCTATTAAATTTACCTAATTACCCTTACATCCAATTAATATTATTAATATTACTATAACTCTACCATGTAGGTAATATATTTTCAACCACAACACTAAAAGCAGAAACTTGAATTTATATAATAGTACTATTATATAAATTCCGAAACATTAAAAGTTTGGTTGGTCGGTTGGTTGGTACCTGTTGAATTTACCTAATTACCCTTACTTAATTACAGATAAAATCTTTTTTTATATTTTATCTAACTAAAATTTTTGTTTTACTAATCAATTTCCTTTTTCAGGTTAAACATGTTACCTTTAAAATTTTTGTTTTACTAATCAATTTCCTTTTTCAGGTTAAACATGTTACCTTTTCTTTTCTTTTTAATAACTAAACAGTTTCCTTTTTCAGTTAAAATATAATATCTTTTATATTTTATCTAACTAACAAGCATATTATAATTACTTTTAACTAATTAATTAATTTTTTCATTCAAATTATCTTTTCTCTTTTCTCTAACTAAAATATCTCTTTTTCCAATTATATCACGAGTTACCTTTTAAAAATCTTCTTTTATATTTTATTTAACTAAAATTTCTACATTACAAATCAACCTATTTTTTCAGGTTAAACGTGTTACATTTTTTTTAATAACTAAGCAGTTTCCTTTTTCAGGTGGTACCTATTGAATTTACCTAATTACCCTTACTTAATTACAGATAAAATCTTTTTTTTATATTTTATCTAACTAAAATTTTTGTTTTACTAATCAATTTCCTTTTTCAGGTTAAACATGTTACCTTTAAAATTTTTGCTTTACCAATCACTTTCCTTTTTCAGGTTAAGCATGTTACCTTTTCTTTTCTTTTTAATAACTAAGCAGTTTCCTTTTTCAGTTAAAATATAATATTTTTTATATTTTATCTAACTAAAAAGCATATTATAATTACTATTAACTAATTAATTAATTTTTTCGTTCAAATTATCTTTTCTCTTTTCTCTAACTAAAATATCTCTTTTTCCAATTATATCACGAGTTACCTTTTAAAAATTTTCTTTTATATTTTATTTAACTAAAATTTTTACTTTACAAATCAACCTACTTTTAAGGTTAAACGTGTTACCTTTTTTTCTAATAACTAAGCAGTTTCCTTTTTCAAGTAAAATATAATATATTTTATATTTTATTTAATTAAAAAAAATTATAAATACTGTTAACTAATAAAAAAAAATTTCTTTTCTCTTTTCTCTAACTAAAATATTTTTTTTCCAATTATATAACGGGTTACCTTTTTCAGCCAAAACAAGTTACCTTTTTTATTTTCTCTAACTAAAACCTCTCTTTTTCAAATTATATCACGGGCGATTCTATTTAATAAAAATAAAATCATAATATTATAATGTTATTAATTAACCGATTACCTTTTCAACTAAAAACGTATCATCTTTTTTATTTTTTCTAATTAAATTCCTTTTTTTAGAAATATCACGGTAACATTAATTTCTCATTTTCTAAAAATATTACCTGCAATTTTATTTAGTAAAATAACAATTAAATTATAGTTACTATAAACTAATCAATTACCATTTTCATCCTAAAGTATGTCACCTTTTAATTTTCACGTTATCTTTTTCTATTTTTTCAAACTAAAATCTCTCTTTTTCCAATTATATCACGGACGGTTCTATTTAATAAAATTAAATAATATACACTCAAAAATATCTCACCATATATTCAAATCATTATTTTTAGTAATAAATAAGAATCGTTAGATCTAATAATAAGATATATTACATGATTAAATTAATTTACTAAAAATTCAAGTTCATATTTATAATGTTAAATAAATTTTATAACCTATCAAAAGAAACCCGTGCTTCGCACGGGTTATAAGCTAGTAATATAAAATCGTGATTATGTAAAATTTATTGAATTTATAAGGTGTTGTACTCCAATGGAGTTGACTATAATGATTAGTCACATTTTAAAAATAGCAAGTTATTATTATTTCAAATTGTTAAAAATAGAGTGTATTATTTTAATATGGTAATATTGATGATGTGGTGTTTTACTACAGGTCTCTAGAGATTCGATATATATAGCCAATATGATAAGATTTTAGAGGATTATCTAAAATTTTATATAACAATAATGTCCCATCACTACTATATTTTGGGATCTCTTGTAACGGTCAAAATCATTACAAAAAGGTTAAAAACCGTTACAATAGACCTATTGTAACACCACTTTCCTCATTACATTTGCTACCGTAACAATAGGTTTTTGGTAACGCTGTACTGGCTATTGTAACGGTTGTTGTGTCTATTGTAACACTCCTTGGGCATTTTAATGAGACGTTACCATTGATGTATTTCATGTTACAATAAATGCAAATGTAACACACATGCATTCCTCTAAATATATTGTAATTTATTCATATTATTTAAATTAAAAACACCAAAAGAAGTCTTTAAATATTAATATTTTTATCCCATCAATATTAATGCACACTCATTTTTTGGGTACAAAATTTATAAAATTCACAATCAGATGCATCCAATGAAGGAAAAAAAACATATCATAATTCATAAAGTTTTGATAATCAAAATCAATGATAATATGATTTCGTTACATGACTTGTAACCCTAAACTTTGATGACCAAATCCCATTACCAAAACAAAATACAGATTTTTTATAAAGTTGCATACTAGCTATATGCCTGAGCATCAAAAGGCAAGTCTGGTGCATATATTTAATTAGATGACCATCGATCTATATATCATTCATTTTCTTCATCATTGGCCTGCACATTACTTTCCTGCAAAAAAAGAAACATTCTTGTTAAATATCATTATAAAAATTGGCTTACTGTGCAATATATCGCAGATATGCAGGCAGAATTGCAGACTAGAGATATGTCTTTTGAAAACTATAATCACAGTTCTGCCATACTGAGGACCAGACTTGAGAGGCTTTCGAGAGAAAAAGAACTCAAGAAATCTGAAATCCAACTCAATACAAATGAACAGAACAGGGGATTATTTAATTAACCATAAGATACTTTTCCTGGCTAATTTTAGATGGAGCAATTGTGTGATATTCCAGCCTAAGTAGTTTGCTTTGTTTAATTGATCTTATCTATGTTCAATGGTTTGTTTAGAAATCCGTTTCCACACTTCTACAGGGACATGGATTTCCAGATTGCCTGTGATCATTTTTCTGGCAATTCAACAGATATAATGCCATTGAAATTTTCTAGTACTTTCATGTCCACGATTTCTTCCCTCTTTATTGTAAATACGTCACCAAGTCTCTTTTTTATCAATTTTTATCTGATTCTTCTGTAGAGATCTTCTTAAATGATGATTTTTCTAATCCTAAGTAATTAAATGTTGACACTGGTACTAAAACTCATTTAATTAAATGCTTCCATATAACTTTTGTCTTTACAATGTATTCAATGAAGTATTGCTTAGTCAGAATTATCAAATCCTAAGTACATCTATATGATATTCATTAATCGACTCAGCAATTAAGCATAAAAGGAAAACGTAGGCAAACCTGTTCCTGCAACTCCATCAACCGCCGCTCTTTCTCCTGAATGTGCTCTTGAAAATCATGGATCTGTTTAAGATGTTGTGCTCTTTCAGGCTCTGAATTATCACGTTCTCTCCTACAATCAAAAGGAGTCGGAGTTAGTACAATTCACCTAACCCCAGACACCCATGAGAAGGTGTGGGTGTGTGGCCACTGACCGACTTAATTATAAATAAGAAGCATTGATTCATAGCATGATTTATATCCCTAATTAGGAATGGACCAAAAAGTTCCCTCTCCGACTCTACACTAACAGCTATGACACCGTAATCCCAATTGATTTCAACTGGTGAAAGGAAAATAAAAGTTCTTTCCCACACATAATCCCCATACGAGAATACAGAATTCATGTCTTCATGGAACAATGAATTTTTTATGGTCCTGACAAAGACGCAAACTAAATCTAACTGAATGAATAGTAAATATGTACCTAAAATTTGCCAATTCTTTGTTTTGTTCTCTGAGAAGATCATCTTTGGCCCACACCTGCCCAAGTCAAAGATAACATACTAAGAAATGAATTCATATAAAGAAGCGCCCAAACTTTATAAGAACATAAATGGTAACATACTGCTTGAGTATCTAATCTAATTGCATGCAGCTCTCTTTCTTTGGCTTCAATCTCCCCTTCAAGTTCATGTATACTCTGTTCCATATCCCGTAATTGCTTCTTCACAAGCCAGCAAACCAAAAGTTACAAAAACATAAACCGCAACTGCAAAACAGTAAAATCATGATAGAAAAATATGAATGCCCTTTCAAATTAGCATAAACAAGATTAACAAAACATGCCCTAGCCTCTGAGCACAGCCTATTTATGTTTGACCCAGCTACCTAACAAGAGAATAACAAATTTCTAAAACCATACTACAGTATGAAAAGAACTCAACTACAATTGGCTAATGTTATCCATAAGAACATTTACAAGAACTACATGATTGGTACCTGGGGGTCAATACCAACTGACATATCGACCCACTGCATCTCTACAATCAAGCGGATGACAACAATATAATATTCTTTCGAATCTGGGTCAAGACCGGTATTCTCGCTGTGTTAACAAAAACAAACCTTGAGGCAACTCCGCAATAAAGTTACTCCTGCTAAATTAAGTTCCTAAATTTCACAAAATAAACTTGTACAATACATCAAATGAACTTCAAGACAAAAAGAAACCATCCCAACAAATTATAATAAAAGAAAATACCTGAGGGGTTGGTAATGTATTTTCATCAGCTTGTTCCTCAATGTTATCCTTAATAACATCAAGAGTTTTAGACTTCTTCTCAATATCTGAGTCCAAATCAGAAACCGAACTCTTCAGTCTTCCCTACGCAGATGAACAAACCAATTACAATATAATATATATAGACATGTACAAACGAAAACCATTTTAGCCTATAAACATTAAAAACCACTCCACTTCAATAATCAATCAAATACACGGAACTCACATAACATACATAAAAAATAGTTTATAAACACTAATATCATACAATTAAAGCATACAAATGTAAACATAGTATATAAACAAAGAAGTGAACTCACCGGAGTTGATAAACCACCATAATCACCAATTAATCTGTTCAAATTAAGAAGTGAAATCAATAAAACAAATAACAAAGATAAAATTTAAACATGAATTTGAAATACACTTACAAATTAGAGCTCGGTTTGTGTTATACGCGTCGATTAGGGCTTGTATAGCCTTGCAGAGCTCAAATTAGGGTTGCAAGTTTACCTTGTAGATTCTTGCTTCACTGAAAGTTACTCCAATTAGGGCTCAAATTTAGGGGATTGTTAGTATTGAACACTAATTCATTTAGACCAGTAGATAGAGATGTATTGAGAGAGATATAGAGAAATTGATGAGAGAGAGATAGAGAGAGGGGTGAGCGACGGAGAGAGAGGGGTGAGCGAGGTGAGAAAAGGGGGAAATATAGATTGGGGGAAATAAAATTTTGGCGTAAGTATACAAAATTTTTGTTATAAAAGAGAGGGAACAATTCCCCCGTGTTATTTTGTTTTTGTCTGTGCCGGGTTAATGTCTGAATTAGGTGTTCAAAAAATTTGGGGGAAACTAAAAATTTTGTTAAGGGGGGAATATTTTGGGTATTAAGCGGGGAGTTTTCACACAATTTTGTTTAAGCGGGGAGTGCCCTAATCTAACTGAATGAATAGTAAATATGTACCTAAAATTTGCCAATTCTTTGTTTTGTTCTCTGAGAAGATCATCTTTGGCCCACACCTGCCCAAGTCAAAGATAACATACTAAGAAATGAATTCATATAAAGAAGCGCCCAAACTTTATAAGAACATAAATGGTAACATACTGCTTGAGTATCTAATCTAATTGCATGCAGCTCTCTTTCTTTGGCTTCAATCTCCCCTTCAAGTTCATGTATACTCTGTTCCATATCCCGTAATTGCTTCTTCACAAGCCAGCAAACCAAAAGTTACAAAAACATAAACCGCAACTGCAAAACAGTAAAATCATGATAGAAAAATATGAATGCCCTTTCAAATTAGCATAAACAAGATTAACAAAACATGCCCTAGCCTCTGAGCACAGCCTATTTATGTTTGACCCAGCTACCTAACAAGAGAATAACAAATTTCTAAAACCATACTACAGTATGAAAAGAACTCAACTACAATTGGCTAATGTTATCCATAAGAACATTTACAAGAACTACATGATTGGTACCTGGGGGTCAATACCAACTGACATATCGACCCACTGCATCTCTACAATCAAGCGGATGACAACAATATAATATTCTTTCGAATCTGGGTCAAGACCGGTATTCTCGCTGTGTTAACAAAAACAAACCTTGAGGCAACTCCGCAATAAAGTTACTCCTGCTAAATTAAGTTCCTAAATTTCACAAAATAAACTTGTACAATACATCAAATGAACTTCAAGACAAAAAGAAACCATCCCAACAAATTATAATAAAAGAAAATACCTGAGGGGTTGGTAATGTATTTTCATCAGCTTGTTCCTCAATGTTATCCTTAATAACATCAAGAGTTTTAGACTTCTTCTCAATATCTGAGTCCAAATCAGAAACCGAACTCTTCAGTCTTCCCTACGCAGATGAACAAACCAATTACAATATAATATATATAGACATGTACAAACGAAAACCATTTTAGCCTATAAACATTAAAAACCACTCCACTTCAATAATCAATCAAATACACGGAACTCACATAACATACATAAAAAATAGTTTATAAACACTAATATCATACAATTAAAGCATACAAATGTAAACATAGTATATAAACAAAGAAGTGAACTCACCGGAGTTGATAAACCACCATAATCACCAATTAATCTGTTCAAATTAAGAAGTGAAATCAATAAAACAAATAACAAAGATAAAATTTAAACATGAATTTGAAATACACTTACAAATTAGAGCTCGGTTTGTGTTATACGCGTCGATTAGGGCTTGTATAGCCTTGCAGAGCTCAAATTAGGGTTGCAAGTTTACCTTGTAGATTCTTGCTTCACTGAAAGTTACTCCAATTAGGGCTCAAATTTAGGGGATTATTAGTATTGAACACTAATTCATTTAGACCAGTAGATAGAGATGTATTGAGAGAGATATAGAGAAATTGATGAGAGAGAGATAGAGAGAGGGGTGAGCGACGGAGAGAGAGGGGTGAGCGAGGTGAGAAAAGGGGGAAATATAGATTGGGGGAAATAAAATTTTGGCGTAAGTATACAAAATTTTTGTTATAAAAGAGAGGGAACAATTCCCCCGTGTTATTTTGTTTTTGTCTGTGCCGGGTTAATGTCTGAATTAGGTGTTCAAAAAATTTGGGGGAAACTAAAAATTTTGTTAAGGGGGGAATATTTTGGGTATTAAGCGGGGAGTTTTCACACAATTTTGTTTAAGCGGGGAGTGCCCTAATTTTGTTCAAGGCACTGAGTTTTCATACAGGCGCCCTATTTTGGCCGCTTTAATTTTCACAGGGAGATGTGCCTTATTTACAATTCTTTTTTTTAAAAGAATTTTTGTAATATTTCAATTTTAGATTATTAAAAAAATCATCATTTACATTCTTATTAATGTTTTTGATATAAGAAATAATTTTATTTCACAATTTTTTAATTGTTTTCTGTAAATTATTATTTATATTATGAATAATTTTTAATATATATACAATTTCTTAATTAAAAAATGTAAAAGTTTTAAATTTATCAATTTTAAAATTATTGAAAAATACAATACTTTAAAAAAAAATACCATTCATATTCCAAAAAAATAAATAATTCATTTTTTAAGAATTTTTATCACTTTCATGTAAAATGATTCTTTAATTTATATTTTAGTTAATCATATACATTATAATTATTGAATATTTGTTTCTTTATATATATTTTTTCTTAATATATCGTTACAATAGATTTATCCCGTTACAATACCGTTACAATAGATAGGGGTCTATTGTAACGGTGTATATCAATTGTAACACTTTTAATACTTTCGTTACAATATACTCTATTTTTGGATAAATATGTACAAAACCGTTACAATTGACCCATTTTTTTTACTCTGTTACAATTTCAGTGTTACATTAGGCCTTGAAATGTAGTAGTCCAAATTTTTTTACATAATATCTAAAATTTTTATTTAAGGGGTCTTTATGGTTGGAGATGTTGTTACAATTTTTTTATTAACTCATTTTATCAAAGTTCAAACTTTTATCACTTAATTAGGCGGATTAAACATGCACACTACAAATTTTGGAAGTCGTTCAAAATACTCCCTCCGTCCCACCAATTTCTTTACATGTTTTTAGTATTGTTTGACACGAATTTTAAAGTTTATATAAAGTATAGTTTCATAACTTATTTTTAAAATTTTCTTTTTTCAGATAAAAATTTAAACATTAAATTTTTATTCAGAAAAAAAAATTAAAAATAAATTATGTAACTGTACTTTATAAGAGCCTTAAAAAACGTGTCGAGCCCTTTATCCCAAACGTAAAGAATTCGTTGAGATAGAGAGATTATATAACTTT
Organism: Kitagawia praeruptora; assembly: GCA_037693485.1. Taxonomy (NCBI): domain Eukaryota; kingdom Viridiplantae; phylum Streptophyta; class Magnoliopsida; order Apiales; family Apiaceae; genus Kitagawia; species Kitagawia praeruptora. The sequence continues at coordinate 25,018,962 of CM075352.1, read as the reverse complement.
TGACATCCTCGGAATGACTTTGTCTATAGACGAACAAAACTTGTGCCTAGGATCCCCCAATACTTAAGGATTTCGAAAATTCCGTAACTCTCAGGACCGCCCTTAAATTCCTCCGCAACTTTAACCTCGTTTTTTTTATTACTACATAGGTTGATGCCAACATGAATTTTGTGACGAGCAATGCTAGAAATTCAAAAAATGTTTACGAAAAAAATTTCCAGGTCAAATTGAAAATTTTCAATGGGTGTGATTAACGTTAATTCAAGAATTTATATTATTTGTTACTTTTTTAAAAGAATTATAAAAAGATACATGATATTTGGGATTTGTTAGGAAATACTGTGTTAGGAATAATTCATAAGTTGTGATGTTAAGAATAGAATTTACACATTATACTTCTTGTAATCCTGATCTTATAAAGGATTTAGCACTTTATATAGGATTTATGTGTAAGACAGTTATCTGTACAGTTTAGTCAGAAATAAACAGTGTATCGGAGACTACATGTCAGGAACAAAGGGCAAATCCTGATGACGGTCTAATACTGATGATGATCAGATACTGATGCAAGATGAAATCCTGATATCAATCTTGTTACTGATGATGTCATTATGGATGCTACAGAAACTGGCAAGTGCTATAAAACAGGATCTTTGTTTGAAGAACAAGCAAGAAGATATTATGAAGGAAAGAGTTTTCTATTGATGGAAACTATCGACTAGAAGGCAGAATATTGTCATGTATAGATTATATCTTTCTGTTATTAGTTGATAGGTAGCATTATAAATACTCTCTCAATATCATTGTAAAAAGAGTCGAACAAGCGTGTGTTGCAAGTGTGCGTAGCTCTGTATAAGGTTTGTATTCGAGAGTTCGAAACAAACAGAGAGAGATATTTGTATTGTCAGCAGCTGCTAAAGGTATTGTACACCTTTGGTAGAGTTTGTATTTGATCTTATTAATACAAACAGAGTTTGATTCATTCGTTTATTCTTGTTCATATAATCAAGCAAAAATCAGACACGATTATATAACTTGTATTCAACCCCCCCTTCTACAAGTTATTCGAGTTAACAATTGGTATCAGAGCAGGTTGATTTCGAATAATCATAAAGATCTACAACCATGTCTGGTTACAAGGATGGGAATACTAAAATTCCTATGCTCAAGAGAAACGAATATACTCTATGGGAAGTAAAGATGTTGCATCATCTGGAAGCAACAGATCCTGATTATCTTGACAGAATTAGAGATGGACCTTTTGTTCCAACAAAGGTCGTTGGACAAGCAACTGTTGATGGTGTGGTTGTTCCAGAACATACAGCAGAGAAGCCAAAATCTGAATGGTCAGATAAGGACAAGGAGAATGTTCTTAAAGATGCTAAAGTGAGAAACATATTATTCAACAGTCTTGATTCTGTTCTCACTAACTATGTTCTCTCTTGTAAAACTGCTAAGGATATATGGGACAATCTTAAGGTTCATTGTGAAGGAACTAAGCCTGTCAGGAAGAATATGAGGACATTACTTATACAACAGTATGAGTACTTTGAATCCAAGTCTGGTGAGTCACTTACTGATACCTTTGATAGGTTTACAAAACTCATCAATGAGATGGCCATGCATGGTAAATATTATGACTTGGAAGATATGAATACAAAGTTCATGAAAGCTTTGCCTGATTTCTACAATGAGAAGATATATGCGATTGAGGAAGCTAATGATCTGGATGAAATTTCATTAGAGGCAGTATATGGAAAATTGAGAGCTTATGAACTTGACAAGCAGCAGAAAAAGAGCAGGAGTGAAGGAAAGATGAAGACTATTGCACTTACTGTTCAATCTGAAGTTAAGAAGCTTCCTGAAGAACAGCATGAAGAGATTGCTGTAAAGAATTCAAGGAAGAAGAAAAGCAAAGAAAGTTCTGAGTCAGAGACTACTGATATGGACTCTGACAACAATGATTCTGAATCTGAGATGCAGGAACTCTTTGCTATGTTTGTTAAAGCTTTCAAGAAAGGAAGATTCAACAGGAGAAGATTTAGCAAAGGACCTTTTCAAAAGAAGAAGGAGAAGAAGAGTGACAAAGGCAAAAGTACAATTGTCAAGCTTGATAAGGCCAAGATCAAGTGCTTTAACTGCAGCGAGTTTGGACACTTTGCTAGTGAGTGTAAGAAGCCTAGGAATTCAGGAAAGGGTAATGCACTTATGGTCACACAGAAGGATTGGGCTGATTCCAGTGACTCTGAAGATGAATTGGATTATGACAACATTGCATTGATGGCCAATAGTTCAGACAAACCTGGATCTCCAAAGAAAACTTCTCCATCCTCTGTTAAGGTATCACTTCACTCTCTTGATTCATTTGATAGTTTAAATTCTGATGAAATTAGATCTATCCATGCTGAGTTTAAGAATCTTATGACTAATTTTAGAATTCTTACTTGTGAAAGAGATGAACTTAAAGTCAAGAATGATAAATTAGTTGATAGAAATAATTTTCTTGAATCTGAATTAATTCAAATGGAAGAATACAAGTTAAGTTCTGATAAAGCTAAGCATGATTATAGTGTTATTCTTGAGGCTTATGACTATGTCAGAAAAGAACTAGAAGAAGAGAGAGATGTGATTAAGACCATTAACAATTCCAGTAAGAAGACTATAGAAATCTTTGAAAGTGGAATTCGTGGTAAGGTTAATGGTTTAGGTTTTGATAAGGCTAGACAAGAAGAAAAAGTAGCTATTGTCAATGATGATAGTAAGGTAGAAGCTAACACATCTAAATTTGAAGGTAAGAAAATAGTTTCTGAACCTAATCATGTTAAATTTGTTGATTCAAAAGGTACCCCTGTTGTACATAAAAGGATTAACAGTAGTAATTCAGATGAAAAAGTGTTAGAGAAACCTAAGAATGTAAACATAGGGTTTCTGTCTAAGTCTCAGTTGAAACAGAGATTAGATGGTCTTTCAGAGTCTAGCAAGATCAAAAGAAATAGGAATGGAAAAGAAGGTATTAACAAAGAGAATAATTACAAGAATGTACCTGATGCACCTAGGAAAAAATGCTATAAGTGTGGAAATCATAATCATTTGGCCCTAGACTGCAATCAAAAACCTTCTTGGAAAACTGAGTCTAGATTCCCCAAGACTCAGAAAATTCAATACCAACCACAAAAAGCTTATTATCATTGTGGTAGTTTACTTCATTCCATTTACATGTGTAGAGAATATCATGAACTGTATTATGACTATTATTCTTTGAAATCTGAAACTCCTAGTCACAAACAGTTTGTGAAATCAGAGTCTAAAGTTGACTCTGCAACAGGTAAAATAAAAGCAAAATCTTCAAAGCCTGTTGTCTCTAAATCTAGTAAGAAAGGATCCAATCAAAGTTGGGTCCTAAAAAATTCTAACTAGTTACTTTTTGTTTGCAGGGCACAGGAAAGAAGCATTCAATTATCTTGGACAGTGGATGCTCTGGACATATGACTGGAAAGAAGTCCCTGCTTACAAAGTTTGAGAGGAAAGCTGGCCCAGTAATATCTTTTGGAGATGGCAACAAAGGAGAAACTCTGGGATATGGCTCAATTGTTTTGGGGAATGTCATCATAGAAAATGTAGCACTGGTTGAAGGCTTGAAACATACTCTTTTAAGCATAAGTCAACTGGGTGATAAAGGTTACAAATCAATCTTTGACAGAGAAGGATGCAAAATCTTGAATATGCAGAATGGAGACATTGTTCTAACTGGTCAAAGACATGGTAACATATATGAAGCCAGCTTAGGTGATACATCTAAAGGAATTGTTAGATGTCTCTACAGCAAAGCAACAAGTGATGAAAGCTGGAATTGGCACAAGAAGCTCTCACATCTTAATTTCAAGAAGCTTAATCAACTTTTTAAGCACAATTTGGTGAGAGGCCTACCACAGGCAAATTTTGTGCAAGATGGACTTTGTGATGCATGTCAGCTTGGAAAGCAAAGAAGAACCACTTTCAAGAGCAAGACTGAAAATTCAATTACTGAACCATTTCACATGCTACATCTTGATCTGTTTGGTCCAGTAAACATTATGTCTATCATCAAGAAAAGATATGCTCTAGTTATGGTGGATGATTTCACAAGGTTCACATGGGTGTTCTTTCTACACAAGAAGGATGAAGCTCCTCAGCAAATCATTGAACTCATCAAGAATATTCATAATAACTCTGAGTACAAAGTCAAGGTACTTAGAAGTGACAATGGTACAGAATTCAACAATTCTACAATGGAGGGGTTTTGTGCAGACAATGGAATTACTCAACAGTTTTCTGCACCTGGTACACCTCAACAGAATGGTGTAGTGGAAAGAAAGAACAGGACTCTCATAGAGGCAGCAAGAACCATGCTTGCAGATGCAAAACTTCCAACCTACTTTTGGGCAGAAGCTATTAACACTGCATGTTTCACTCAAAATTGTACCTTGGTAAATAGTCATGGAAAAACTCCCTATGAGATGATCAAAGGAAAGAAACCAAGTGTGAAATATTTTCACATCTTTGGATGCAAATGCTATGTCCTAAAAGTTCATCCAGAACAACTTGGAAAATTTGAAGCCAAATCGGATGAAGCAATTTTTCTAGGATATTCAGCATCTAAGGCCTTCAAAGTTTATAATCTCAGAACTCACATTGTTATGGAATCAATTCATGTTGCATTTGATGATAAGAAATTTGGAATTTTGCAAACTGATGAAAGCCATGACAAATTGGAATTTGAAAATCTGAAGAATTCTGAGATACTCTCCAGTGATGATGAAGGTTCTCCAGAAGGAATTTCTATTGCTTCTCAAAGGAATGCTACTGTTGAGGGGGAGCAAATAAATCAAAGAGAACACAGTGATCATCAGGAGCAAACTAGCCTTTCAGAGTCTATTCCATCAGGAATTGACGTTTCAGAGTCTACTCCATCAGGAACTGATCTTTCAGAGTCTACTGAGGAAAGATCAGTAACTAGCAGCAATATGGAATCTACTGATTCTATTAATCAAAGGAGAGTTTTTGAAGGTAGAAAGAATTCTTCTACAAGAGATACCACTAACTTAGGGGGAGAGACTAGCAGAGTTAATCTACCACCTGTTAGAAAATGGACAAAGGATCATACTGAAGATTTGATAATTGGTTATCCAAATAGTGGTGTTCGAACTAGAAGATCAATTCAAAATGAATGCTTGTATAGTTGCTTTCTCTCAAAGAATGAACCAGAAAGGTTGAAGAAGCCTTACAGGATCCTGATTGGGTAATTGCAATGCAGGAGGAGTTAAATGAGTTTGAGAGAAACAAAGTCTGGAAACTGGTACCAAGACCTAAAGATAGATCTATTGTTGGTGCAAGATGGGTTTTCAGAAACAAGCTAGATGAATCTGGTATGATTGTAAGAAACAAAGCAAGACTGGTGGCCAAGGGTTATTCTCAGGAAGAAGGCATTGATTATGATGAGACCTTTGCACCTGTAGCAAGATTGGAAGCAATCAGAATGTTTCTTGCATTTGCAGCTCATTCAAAATTCAAAGTATACCAGATGGATGTAAAGAGTGCTTTTCTAAATGGCAAACTTGATGAGGAAGTGTATGTGGAACAGCCACCTGGATTTGTTGATCCAAAGTTTCCAAATCATGTCTACAAACTTGACAAGGCACTCTATGGACTAAAGCAGGCACCAAGAGCATGGTATGAGACTTTGTCTAAATTTCTTCTTGAAAATGGCTTCACAAGAGGTACAATTGACAAAACTCTATTCTTTAGAAAGATAAAAGGTGAATTGCTTTTAGTTCAAGTTTATGTTGATGATATTATTTTTGGTTCTACTAATGAAAAGTTGTGTGCTAAGTTTAGCAAGCTTATGCAGTCTAAGTATCAGATGAGCATGATGGGTGAATTAAATTATTTCTTAGGCTTGCAGGTCAAACAGACTGAGACTGGTATTTTCATTAATCAGTCAAAGTATATCAAGATCTTTTAAGAAGGTTTGACTTTCAAGACTGTGCAGTTGCAAAAACACCCATGGCAACAGCCACTAAACTAGACTCTGATCCTAAGGGGAAGAGTGTGGATAATACTAGTTATAGAGGCATGATAGGCTCATTGTTATATCTAACTGCAAGTAGGCCAGATATAATGTTTTCTACCTATTTATGTGCTAGATTCCAAAGTGATCCTAAGGAATCTCATTTAATTGCTGTGAAGAGAATTTTTAGATATCTCAAAGGAACTCCATATCTTGGTTTGTGGTATCCTAGAGAATCTGATTTCTTTCTAATTGGCTATTCAGACTCTGATTATGCAGGGTGTAAGATAGACAGGAAAAGCACTACAGGTACATGTCAATTCTTGGGAAATAGATTGATTTCTTGGGCAAGCAAGAAGCAACAATCTGTTTCAACCTCAACTGCAGAAGCTGAGTACATAGCAGCAGGCAGTTATTGTGCACAGCTCCTTTGGATAAGAAATCAGTTGATGGATTATGGTATGACACTTAGTAATATTCCTATGTTTTGTGATAATACTAGTGCTATTAAAATTGCAGAAAATCCAGTTCAACATTCAAGGACTAAGCACATTGATGTCAGGTATCATTTTATTAGAGAACATATTGAGAATGGTACTGTGGAACTTCATTTTGTTCCTACTGACAAACAGCTTGCAGATATTCTAACTAAACCACTTGATGAGACTACGTTCAGTAGACTAGTAAGTGAGTTAGGAATGTTAAATTTTTAAATCTTTAACATCTGCAAAAGTAGCAAGGTATGTTGTTCTTAGCTTATAGACTTGATATTCCTGTCAGGATCTATATTTGATTGTTAAATGCTTTAGCTAAAACACTTTGCTTTGATAAATTTCAGTATGATAGAGTTGTTAATAATCATCAGGATTAGATTTGTTATCAGGATGCTGATGTCATCAGTATTGTGTCAGTATCAGGATTATGAAAATTGTTTCAGATCCTGACGTTTACTTTGTGTAGTAATCTAATTCTATGATGTGTTAAGTCTATGCTAGCATGTTTTGATATTTGCATACTGATAATTTATACATCATTCAATAATCAAAAGACAAGTAGATAACAAGAAATTGTATTTTCATTAATTAAAAGCATTACATATATGGAAATGAAATACAACATCTTTTTGTCTAATTTCTACTGATAATTCTATACTTGTCTATTGATATGAATTCTGAGGTACAGGACAAGGAGCATCTCAAGAAATCCATCAGGGGATAAACATCTTCATTTGCTTTTGGATTCCTTGTCTGGGCGACTTGAATGAGAGCAGCTAACTTAAATGAATAGCATCTCCATCAAGATCAACCTCAGACTCTCGGCCAAATTCTTCATCCTCAAGTTTTGAGAAGGTTAGGGGAAGATTGTATCCAACAGATGGATGTTCTAGGAGAAACCTCTGGATATTTTCGAAAACCAATCCATCCATGATTAGTTCGATGAGAAGAGTTGTCTGTTCAAAGAGATGATCAAGAACAGGATGTTCATCGACCGAGAAAGATCTAAAGAATGGGTTTGAATGGAATTTTGGTTTGAGGAGCATTATTGAGAGGAAAAGAATTGAAAGGTTTATGGAGAATGGCATAAGGCGTCTGTTTCTTTTAAAGAAAGACGTGAGAAACTGAACAGTCACTTGGAAGTCTTAATGAAGTCAAATAATAATTATTGCATGTGACTATATTTCTTGTTTTCAAGAAATATTGAAAATATCTAACCAATTGATTTTTGTTCAGATTAATTGTTTATTTCTTTTTCAGATAAAAGAAAAATGCCACGTGGAAACTCCATATTAAGTCTCTGATGATATTGATCAGGATTTCATGTGTGACCATCAGGATTTGAGAATCATTATCACATTGTATTTTGTGATTATTTTGATGAGTGGCCAACAGGAAAAGGAAGCTGATCAGTATTGATTATTTATACCCTGATTTATTCCATGAAAATCAATTTTGGATTTTATTTTCCAAAAATCGTGGGTAACCGCATTTTTCAGGGACTGACACCTGTCAATCTACGTGTCAACGTGGGATAGTGGTCTGAAAGATTTGTGAAATATATTTGTTTTGAAACTCTAATCGTGTAATTGCTTTCTCTAATTTTACATTCTCTAAAGCAAAAACCACTCTTGAGTTTTCAAAATCACTAATCCATTTCAAGAATTTTTCAAGTTCTTTTCAGATCAAAAATGGCAGCTCAGAGAAGATTACCTAAGTCAGTAGCCTTCAAGTTTGGTGACTTTGATTTTATGACAAACAATCATGTAGCAGCTATCACCAACAAGGAAGGATTGTCATCTGATTTTCATCCAATCATGGACTTTCTGGCGTATGGACCATTAAGTTATGCATTGACAGCATCTCCACAGATTAATCAAGTAGCTGTTTCACAAGCTTGGGAGAATGCCGAGGTAATTGATTCTACTCAGAGTCAATCAGGTAAGATTGTTCTACATTTAGGACAAGATTCATTTGACATTACTGAATCTGTTGTTAATTCAGTACTTTGCTTACCTGTTACTGATAGTTATGCAAGTGAACCATCTGATGATAATATAAGAACTATGTTGTCTGAATTAGGTTATAGTGGACCTCTAGATAACATGAGCCAGTTGAATAGGTCTTTTCTTAGAAAGGAATGGTCTTTTTACTTTGATCAAATTGCTAAATGTTTTACTGGCAAATGTAGTTCTTTTCAGCAAATTACTTCTGTTACATCATATATTCCTTATAGTTTGCTTTATGACAGAGTAATTAACATTGGTCATATTATCTTAAGTCAGATGAGTATTAAACTTGGGTTAAGAGATCAAAACAGGAAAATGGTTTATTATCATAGATTTATGCAAATGTTTGTTAACCATTTCATTCCTGATGTTGAAACTAGATTTGGTAGAGAACATTGTGTTTCTTCTTATGAACAGCAAAAGAGAATTTTCTCTGACATTACAAAGAAGGACAATGAAAAGAATCTAGATGAAATACCTGCAATTCATTATCCACATCATTTTCAGGTAATTCTTAAAACTCATCTTCCTACTCTCTACAATTCTTCTTTCTTTTGTGGTGAAATGGCTCAAGAATCTCAATTGGAGGAGAATCCACCTGTGTCTACCCAAGTAGCCCAAAACATCATAGTCTCTGAAACAATTCAAGAACCAAATTTTGATCCACAGCCTATTGTTTCAAAGAAACCAACCTCTGGTGTTTCTCAAAAGACATCAGTTGTAAGGAAGAGAAGATTTGTTGTGTCAAGTAGTAGTAGTAATTCTAGTGAAGATGATGATGATTTAACTCTTGCTGAGAGAGCAGAATTGAAGGCTGCAATTCAACTTTCTCTGTTAGCACAAAGAGATGAAAAACCTAGTCACAGCCAGGCTGCAGTCTCCCAAAAGGCTGTAGTTCTTAAAAAGGGAAAACAGTTACTGGATACTGTCTCTCAAAAGACCGTGTCTATTGAACAAAGATCTCATCCCAAGATCACTTCTGTGTCTACACCTCTTGAGTCTTCTCAGGATAAATCTTTTGCTCACTATATCAGGAGAACAAGGAGAAAGATTCAATTGTCACCTACACACACAGAGTCTAGTCCAACTAATATCATGCAGGTTTCTACAAATCAAGCTACATCTATGTCAGTATTTGACAAGAGAGATCTGGATATTGATTCTTCATGGGAAACTACATTATCATACAGACTGGCTATGGGACTAATTTCTCTCAAAGTAAAGTTGTCAAGGCCTGTTCTAGATTTTCTGGTTGAAAGAGTACCAAAACTTTTATTTCCAGATAAATATGGACTTCTACATCAAAGACTTGACTTAATGAAGATGTATTTCTATGTATCTGTCAGAAGACAATTAGTCAAGAAATTTGGACTCTCGAAGCATGTTGCACTTCAATTACTTCATGCATATTTATTTGACAAGGATGTCATTATTGAAGATGGTTTAGTTCAAGGTGAACAACTGGAGGAAGTAGATAGAGGAAAGCAGTCAACAGAAGATACTATTGCACCAGTGGTGAATAGTAGGAAAGATCAGATCACAGTCACTGCAACACAAGAACCATCTAGTCAGAGGACGGATGACTCAGGAGCTGTGATAGCTGATGTTGAAAGGACTTCTGTGATGACTGAGAATGCAAGTGAGATACCCTATGATATGGAAGGAATGACTTTGGTTGATTTTTCTGAAGATCAAACAAATTTTGTTCAGTTAGAGTCTATCCACCTTGAGGGTGTGTCTCAGCAAACAACACTTAAAGACGGTGATGTACTAACTATGGTGTCTAATGAAGTATTACTGAAGACATCAAAGTCTAGTTAAGAACCTGAAAGTGGTATACTGGAGCCTGTAGTTTCTGAAAGGAAAGAAGATGATTGTGAGGGATCAGAGACTATAGCAGCTCACTCCTTGGAGAAAACCTCAAGCCACATGCCAAATGAGGAATCCTCTCTCCATGTGAGTTCAGGTATAAAAACTCCTTCTAAACCCTATTTTTCTGTAGGTCATGAGAGCACTTATCTAAATTTGAGAGATACACTTGAAAAGATGGACTTAGATCCACAATTTGAGCGGCTGGCTCCTGACCAGGCAAAAGGTGAGGTAGAAAGAGTGTTGACTTTAGTAAGTCAAAGTGAGAATGAGGATATGGATGATCAACTCCATAGTGAGGAAGAGAAAATTAGGAAACCATCATTTGATTTCTGGGATCAGGTTTTTCCTGAATCTTGGTCTGAAAATTTAGATATGGATGCTGGTACTTATTCATTCATCAAAATGTATCAGAAGAATGACCTAGCACATCACAATGCAAAGCCAGAAGTTAAAGCTCAGAAGCAAAAGGAGAGGCTTGCAGGAATCATTAACAGAAGAGGTGTCAGGATAAAGAAATCTCTTGATACATATGTACCAGATGAAGTTCCTAATGATCCTAGTGTTCCTTTGTATGTACTTCCAATGTCAGCTAGAATTGAGACATCAACAGTCTCTGATCACTCTAAGGAGGAGTCAGGATTTGAAGATGTTAGTACACAGAATACTGGTGAAGGAGATGATGATCATGTTTCAGTTCCAGATCAGAAAGATGAAGATGTTGATACTTCTAATCAGGTTTTATTACTTGAATATCATACAACTCAAGCAACTTCTTCTACAAGACTTGAAGATACAGTTCTTTCTGATTCTGATACTGAAGATACTAGAAGCACTTCCAATATTGAAGTTCATTCTGATGTTTTGAAAGATATTCAGAATTCTCAAATTGCTATGCAAACAAGACTTCAATCACTTGAAGATAACCAAGTCACAATTATGGAAAATCAAGCAGTTCTAGTGAATCTCATTTGTTCTGTTTCTGAATCTCTTGGAATTAATGTTGCTGATGTCAAAAAGGGGGAGATAAAGACAATTCAAAGACAACAACAACAACACCACCAGACTGAGGATGATAAAGCTGGGGGAGATAAAGAGCAGACAAAGAGAAGTAAAAAGAAGAACCAGGAGTGACAGTGGTGGTGAATCTCAGCTAGGAAGTGGTAAAGGAAGAGCAGCATTAATAGTTAAAATTCTTTCTTCTAAGTACTAGATAAATGTCTACATCTGAGAAGGAGGTACTTAACTTCATAATTCTACATTCATAAATTCTATTCTGGTTGTATTGTTATATGTTTTGACATCCACAACTTAGATTTATGCTTCAGATTTTAAAGCATAAATAGGGGGAGATTGTTAGGAATAATTCATAAGTTGTGATGTTAAGAATAGAATTTACACATTATACTTCTTGTAATCCTGATCTTATAAAGGATTTAGCACTCTATATAGGATTTATGTGTAAGACAGTTATCTGTACAGTTTAGTCAGAAATGAACAGTGTATCGGAGACTACATGTCAGGAACAAAGGGCAAATCCCGATGACGGTCTAATACTGATGATGATCAGATACTGATGCAAGATGAAATCCTGATATCAATCTTGTTACTGATGATGTCATTATGGATGCTACAGAAACTGGCAAGTGCTATAAAACAGGATCTTTGTTTGAAGAACAAGCAAGAAGATATTATGAAGGAAAGAGTTTTCTATTGATGGAAACTATCGACTAGAAGGCAGAATATTGTCATGTATAGATTATATCTTTCTGTTATTAGTTGATAGGTAGCATTATAAATACTCTCTCAATATCATTGTAAAAAGAGTCGAACAAGCGTGTGTTGCAAGTGTGCGTAGCTCTGTATAAGGTTTGTATTCGAGAGTTCGAAACAAACAGAGAGAGATATTTGTATTGTCATCAGTTGCTAAAGGTATTGTACACCTTTGGTAGAGTTTGTATTTGATCTTATTAATACAAACAGAGTTTGATTCATTCATTTATTCTTGTTCATATAATCAAGCAAAAATCAGACACGATTATATAACTTGTATTCAACCCCCCCTTCTACAAGTTATTCGAGTTAACATACTGTTCTGGTTTCCTAACATTTTTTTAAATGTTATATTTGAATTATTTTTAAAATATCAGATTAAATTGTGTATGAGTATTGATAAGTGGATTTTATATCCACTTGGAGCATTCTAAATCGGCTTAAATTGATTGTCTTGGGCTTAAGTTTCTTGTAGTTTTGATGTGTTTTGTTTAGTTATGCAGATTTACAAGGATGTTAATTAAGGTTGATGCTTCTATCGTTTTTGGAGAATAAATTAGTTAAAATTCGGATTTCTGAGACGGTTGCGCAGTCTACACTGTTTTGGACATATCTGGAGTTCTAGAAGTCTGTTTTCAGCGATCTTACTGCCCACGCGACAGCCTTGTCAAATTTTTGGCGCCGCTGCAGGGGACAAAGCAGTGTTAGATTAGTTAATTTTTGAGTTAGTTTGGCCAAGTTGTTTAGTTGTGTTGCTTCGGCTATTATTCTTGTTCTGTTTGATCTTTGCTTGTGGTTTTTCTTGCTTCTTGTAAAATTGATTTTCAGATTCCTATAACAAGAAATTAAGCGAGTAAAGAGAGGAGCAAGAAGAAAGCATGGAGGCATTGGTTAAGACTATGCAGGCATTATCTCAAAAGATCGATGATATTGAGTCAAGAAATTCTTCTTTGTTTGCCACTTGTGATGTTTGCGGTATACAGGGACATACTCAAAATAATTGCCAATTTAATATCCCTTACTACCCAAATCAAACACAATTTTGGGATGGTAATTTTTATTACAATACCCATGACCACCCTCACCAGCCACCACAATATAATCCTTATGCTGATACTTACACTTCTGGTTGGGAAGATTACACTAATTTTTCCTACCAAGACAATCCACCTCAGCCACCACAGAAATCCAACTTGGAAAATCTTTTGGAAGGAGTTGTTGTTGCACAGCTGAGCAAGAATGAAGAGGTTGAGACAAGTCTTAATGAGTTGAAAACTCAAGGTAAGTTGATTGAAAACTCAATTGCTCAACTAGCTCAAGAGGTAACTGAATTCGTTGAAAGGCGCTCTTAAACGGAGAAAATACCAATGAGTCAATTTGATGATGCAACTTTGTGGAGTGGTAAGGATTTCAAAGAGTCGCAAAACGAGGTTAGTAACAGTAAGTTAATTTTTGATGATTTTGATGATGAAGATGGTTATTTTGATAGTCTTGCTCTTATTGACCCACATGCTTCCCAAGAAATTAACTCGTGTGAAAACTCGTTTGATAGTAATGAGATTGATTTTTTAGATGACTCTTTTTGCACGCTATTTGATGAGGGTGATAGTATGGTTGTGGTAGATATAAATTTGAATAAGGTATTGTGATTCCAATTGTGGTAGATGAGATGGAACCGAATTTGGATAAACTTGACTTGAATGATGTTAAAATTGAAAATATGTGTATGCCTTTTGTTGACCCAATTTGGGAGGAATTTTTGAAAAGTAACTATAGCTATGTTGGAGATGATTTTTCGAAATACTTTCACATGCCGAAATTTCTTGAGCATTACATGAGCCTCACATGTCAATTTATATATCTTTTTGGTTATCTAATTGGTGCTCACATCATTAGATTAATTCAAATTAGGAGATATGTACATCTATATGCTTTTTCGCCAGGATAATTGTCTGCAGGCGTCGGGCTAACGACATTAAACAAATGCGCTTTGTGGGAGGCAACCCATGCATTAGAGAAAAAAAATGTTGTGAAAAAAAAAAAATTGGTTTCAGGGATTAGTAGTTGTTGTATTATGTGTTCATGTAGGATTTCATGCTTTGCATATTAGTAATAGTAAATTATGCATTTATGTTCGTGTTATTTACGTTTGTTTCATATAGGACATTCTGTTTTTATTTTCGTATACCATGTGAGTTCATAATAGTTTGCATTTGCACCCATGCTTGATAGGAATTTTGTGTTGTTGACACTTTTGATTGAGAAGTGATATGCTTTGTTCTTGTGCACACACATACACTAGTAAGTTGAAGCTAGTAGACTTATTGAATGTTGTAAGTGATTAGAAGGACATGAATATGTGCAAGATGATTTAGTTCGCATGCTTTGAATACAAGTAGGTGCATTAGAGAGATTTTTTGCTTGGGATTGAGTATGTTTTTCCACCAAGTGAGATTTTGAGCCATTTTGCATATTTTTTGCAATTTTATTCATTTGCTTGAGTGTCCACAGATTGTTTGCATTGCTAGCAGTTGTTTGAGGTCTTTCTGGAAACGCATGACATTATTTGACGATTAAAATGATAAAGGCATGTAGGAATAACCACATATTTTCCCATATTACCATACCATGTTTACATGATCAATTAGTTAACCCGTTGAGCTTAATCCTATTTTTTGATGACATACAACATTACTTGCCTAGACCTTTTTCTTGTATTAGCCTTATATTAATTTGAACCCACATTGTCAAAGGCTAGTAAAGTGCTTAAGGGAGTAATAAGGTGTGCAAGGAGGGGTTTATTCTTGGTAATAATTTTGGGGGAAATATTGAATATTGGGTTTGATTGTTACTTGATAGTCGGCATGTGTAATAAAATCGTGGGATCACTGTTATTGTTCATATTATTGTTTTATTTAGCTCTCGAAAAAAAAAGAAAAAAAAAGAAAAAAAAAACAGAAAAAAAAAGAAAAAAGAAAAAAAAAAGAGAAAAAAATATTATGAGAGCATATTTGTCATATTGTGTTTATTGCGATCCTACTTTAGTCGACTAGTCGAGCATTTTTTTGGAAAAAAAAATAGTAAAATCATGTGTGGGGGGAAAAGTAGGGTGTTGTGAATGGTTTATTAAGGTACTTGCTAGCTTTTGACACTTCACCTGATTTGGCTTATTTGACATACCTTGTCACTAGCCCCGTTACAACCCAAATAAAGACCTTTTGATTATCGTCATTGATGTATGTTGTGTTAAGAGTTAGATTGATACCAAATGTCAAGCATGTTTATGATTTTGTTGGAATTGAGTGATACACTTACCCTTGTTCTTGAGTGAATATTCTTTTGTGAGTGGATTGTGAGTGTTTGCTTGTTTTTGCGTATGAGATCCCGAGTTTTGTCTCAAAGATGTACTTGTAGGCTTAGCATGTTTACTAACTTATTCTTACACTTGACATGGACTTGTGAGAACTTATGCATGTTCATTGAGTAGACTATGTGAATACTTGCACTTTCGACACCAAGACATTGCGTATTTACTTTGATTCTTAAGTTGATATGGCATGAGAGGATTCGAAGGTATGGTAGGATATTAGTACTAGATTAGTTGCATTTTCATATTAGTTGCATTCATGCATTGCATTGCATTGAATTTTGTGGGTACATTCACTATAGGCCCTCACGAGACCTTACTCGTCCACTAGGGCTGCCTAGGGGTTTAAAGGGCTTGTTGCATATGCCAAATGCAACCGTGATCACCTACGGAAGTGGTACTAGTTAGTTAGATAGTGTAATTGTTTATGCTTGAGGACAAGCATCGGTTTAAGTTTGGGGGTGTGATAAGTGGATTTTATATCCACTTGGAGCATTCTAAATCGGCTTAAATTGATTGTCTTGGGCTCAAGTTTCTTGTAGTTTTGATGTGTTTTGTTTAGTTGTGCAGATTTACAAGGATGTTGATTAAGGTTGATGCTTCTATCGTTTTTGGAGAATAAATTAGTTAAAATTCGGATTTCTGAGACGGTTGCGCAGTCTACACTGTTTTGGACATATCTGGAGTTCTAGAAGTCTGTTTTCAGCGATCTTACTATAGTTTACCCATGGAGTGCTCCCACTGTAAAAATAAAAACGGACTAAGAGCATATCAAAATTTTGCTTTAAAAAAAATCATATCAAAATTTACATGTTTCACAAAAAAAAATGATCTGAATTGCATGTTCATTTTTAAAAAAAAATTAGTTCTACTTTCCAAAAAATTAGGAACAAATTATTTTAAGCTTGTCATATATGGTCGGTTTGGCTTAACTTTTATACGTTAGAAAATGGAAAGTTTGAGTCATATTTATAATATGTTCTTGATGTCATTTCCTGAAACTAACAATTGAAAGTTGTTCCTTGTAATGAGGACTTAAACTTTCATGTTTGGATCTAAGACATTTTCTTAGTGGAATCCATAAATAAATTGAGCTGAAGTTGCTTGCTTGAAATGGATTATGTGGGTTAGTTAGTTGAAATAACTTGAGTCCCACATAGAATTGGTAATGAAAGGTTGGTGGCTTTATATAGCTCCATGTGCAAGTGTAGTGCACAACTACTAAGGCATGTGGGTGTGCATGGATGTAGAGTGGGTCTCGCGCGCACACACACGCGCGCGCCGCCGACGCCCGCCTCGCCACGACTCGGGTCGAAGGGCGATTTGGGCGAATGTCTCGGCGTCTCGCGTACGCGAGGCGACCTGGGCGAGGAATTTTATTACCTGGAATATTGATTTATTTTAACAGAACATCAGACTTTATTTGTTATTGCTGTTGGATCAGTACTTGGATTATTGGGCCTGATCAGACATCAAATACTGATGGACAGATCCTGAACAATAAACCAATACTGATGGGCATCAGATCCTGACGATGGTTAAATCCTGATGCAGCTGTAACTGAAAAATAAATACTGATGTAGTTAATGAAATTAAATCAGAATATTTACTTTCCTTTTAAAGCATATCTCTTACGTTTTATTTTTGGGTATTATATATATCGAAGATATAACGTTGAGAGATATAACGATATACGTTAAGGAAAAAACCTTGTGAGCGATAACTATCTGTTCTCTCTCAACACATACAGAGATAATACATAATTCTCAGGCGAACTGAGGTGCTGGTCGCTGTTGATCACTGGAGCTTTGTGAACCCTTTGATCGGTGTTGTTTTATCCTGGAAGTGATATTGCTGCAACCCAATCACAATGTAAGTGGGGCAATATTCTCTTCAAGAACAGCCAAGTCTTCTCGAAGGGCTTGGTGACTCAGCTGTGTTCTTTCTCTCTTGTTGTCTTGACTTAAGCTACTGTGAGAGATAAGTGTTCTTACTTTTCTTGTTAATTACAGTTACTGATTATACTCTTGTTTATGCCTTCGTGTTTTGTTTCGTTATTTGGTTAATTGTCTGTTCTTGTTTAATATATATATCACTGCATCATTGTTGTTATAGTCAAATTATACCTAACAATCTTGAAGAGAATATTTGTGTTATATATTGTTAATTAACAAGATGGTTAACGAAACTGAAACTCCTATTGTTCAGACCAGCCTTGGGTGTGGTGTTACTGTACCCACCATGGATTGGACTACGTACCGTTTCCCACAGCCTATTGATTTGTCAGGAATGCCTGATAAATTCAGTGGGGGTGTTGGTTTTTCTCGTTGGCAGAAAAAGATGAAACTGTGGTTAACGGTAAAGGGTCTATGGCCGGTGGTGCAGTATGAGAAACCAGTTGTGGATAAGGAGAAAGCTGAAACTGTTAAGGCTTATACTATGTGGGAGGAAAATGATGGGGTGGCTAGGGCTGCAATTCTGATAGCTTTAGCGAACACTCTATTCGATGTTTATTCATCTGACTCTTACACTCCTAAGCTCTTATGGGAGAAGCTTGACCAGACACATAATACTGACTCGCAAGGGTTGGAAAAGTATTCTGTAGCTAGGTTCCTTGATTTCAAACTGGTGGATACTAAATCCATGACTGAGCAGGTGCATGAGTTTGAGATGTTGGTTCATGCTTTGAAGGAGTCTGGTATGGACTTACCTGAAAAGTTTCAGGTTATGTCTGTGATTGAAAAGCTCCCTAAGTCTTGGGAAGAGTTTGCACTCTCCATGAAAAGACAGAAAGGAGAGATCACCTGGACAAACCTGATGTTGGACATCTCTGTGCAGGAGCAACACAACTCCAAGCAAGGACATGTGATGCCTACTGAACATGCTGGGAGTTCGAAGGTGAATGTAGTGACTGTAGGACAGAAAAGAAAGTCTATCACTAAGAAGGAAAACACTAAGTCTAAGGACAAGAACAAGGCTAAGAAACCAAAGGCAAACAAACCATGTTGGTCGTGTGGACAGGTTGGTCATTGGAGCAAGGACTGTCCTGTAAAGAAAACTAAGAAACCTGTTGTGGGAGCACAAGCTAACACTGTGCTTGGAACCACTGGTGGGTCAATGGTTAACATGGTTGTTGGTGAGGCTATTGCTTCTGAAACTAACAACGGGTATGTAACCTACAACCCTGTACTTCTTTCTACTTATTCGTCTCATGAATGGTTGATTAATACTGGAGCTAATGTACATATTTGTACTGATATTACTCTATTTGTATCTTATCAACAGACTCATGGAATGACTGTGACGATGGGGAATGCGAGTGTAGCTCAAGTACTTGGAATATGAAACGTGGACTTGAAGTTCGCTTCTGGGCGTGTTCTATCCCTCACTAGAGTGCATCATGTTCCTGACATTCGTAGAAATATAATAAGTGGAAGTTGTTTAGTTAAGAATGGTTTTGAAGTTTCTTTGAAATGTAATAAAGTAGTTATTACAAATACTGGTGTATTTTTTGGCAAAGGTTACTTGTTAGATGGATTATTTTTAATAAATGTTGAGCATGTTTTGGGCAGTTTTATTAATAATAATGTTGTTCATTCTGTTAATTGTGTTGAATCATCTGATTTGTGGCACGCTCGTCTTGGTCACTTGAATTTTGGTGCTCTAAAGAATATGATGAACTTAGAGTTGATTCCAAAACATGCCATTGATAAGAAATCTAAATGTCAAGTATGTGTGACTGCTAAAAAAACTAGGAAACCCTTTCATAATGTGGTTAGGGATTCGAATGTGCTAGATTTAGTGCACACTGACATATGTGAATTTGGTGGTGTTTTGACTAAGGAACATAATAGATATTTCATTACCTTTATAGATGATTGTAGTAGATATTGTTATGTTTATTTGCTTAAACATAAAGATGAAGCACTAGATAAATTCATTATGTTCAAAATTGAAGCTGAAACACAAACTGGTAAAGTACTTAAACGTTTGAGATCAGATAGATGTGGTGAGTATATGAGTAACTCGTTTAATGAATTTTGCAAGAGCAATGGTATAGTTCATGAGGTAACTCCACCATACACACCTGAGTCTAATGGGGTGGCAGAACGAAAGAACAGAACGTTTAAAGATATGATCAATAGTATGTTAATTAATTCAGGGTTGCCTAAGTACATGTGGGGAGAAGCTCTGAATACGGCTTGCCATATTCTGAATAGAGTTCCTCTGAAATATATGGACAAGACACCTTATGAATTATGGACAGAGAAAAGGACTAGTTTAAAATATCTTCGTGTGTGGGGGTGCCTTGCAAAGGTACTTGTCCCTGAACACAAGAGAAAGAAACTAGGATCGAAAACTGTTGATTGCATCTTTCTGGGCTATATTGAAACCACTACGGCTATGAGATTTTTAGTGTTAAAATATGACATAGACGGAATAGTGGCTAACACTATAGTTGAATTTCGTGATGCAACATTCTTTGAGGATATGTTCCCTATGAAGACTGGTATACCTCAGGATATTCCTGATGATGATCCCAATCACACATCAAGTTCCATTCCTGATCATGTGCAAAGGATGACAAATGTGGGGGCAGATCCTGGTAGTAGCTCTACTCCTGATGAAGTAGAGGAACCTAGAAGGAGTAAGTGTGCTAAGGTAGTCAAGGATTTTGGAAGTGACTTTATCACTTACAATATCGAGGATGAACCTTTAACTTTTCGACGGGCCATGGATTCTTCTGAATCTAGGTACTGGAAAGGTGCTGTAAAAAGTGAAATTGACTCTATTGTTTCTAACGAAACATGGGAGTTGGTTGATCTACCTCCTGGGTGTTCTACTATAGGATGTAAATGGGTCTTCAAAAGGAAGATGAATCCTGATGGCTCAATAGATAAGTATAAGGCTAGGCTAGTAGCTAAGGGTTTTAAGCAAAAGGAAGGCATTGATTACTTTGACACATACTCTCCAGTTGCTAGAATGACAACAATCCGAATGCTCATAGCATTGGCTTCTGTACATGGTCTTATCATCCATCAAATGGATGTAAAGACAGCTTTTCTTCATGGTGAACTTGAAGAAGAGATTTATATGGATCAGCCTGAGGGATTTGTTGCCTCTGGAAATGAAAGGAAAGTATGTAAGTTAATTAAGTCTATATATGGCTTAAAACAAGCTCCAAGAGACTTGCATAAAAAGTTTGATGAAACTATTTTAGAATCAGAATTTGTAGTTAATGAAAGTGACAAGTGTGTCTATTACATGGTTAAAGGAAATGAATGTATTATTGTGTGCCTGTATGTGGATGATATTTTGTTGTTTTGAACCAATATTGAGATAATTAACGAGACAAAAAGGTTCTTGAAAAGGCATTTTGAAATGAAGGATATGGGAGAGGCTAGTGTGATTCTTGGTATCAAGTTGACTCAGTCAACTGATGGAATAACCTTGTCACAATCTCATTATATAGAGAAATCTATACTTGAGAAGTATGGTTATTCAAATTGTAGAATTGCAAGTACTCCGTATGATCCTAAAATCGCCCTTATCAAGAATAGTTCAGGAATACCTGTGTCTCAGTTAAGGTATTCTCAGATTATTGGGAGTTTGCAGTATCTTGCAAATGGTACTAGGCCATATATTTCATATTCAGTGTCTAAGTTAGCAAGATATACAAGCTGTCCAAACAAGACTCATTGGGATGCTCTTGATAGAGTGCTTAGATATCTAAAAGGCACCATATATCTTGGTCTGCATTATAGGAGGTTTCTTGGAGTGCTAGAGGGATATAGTGATGCAAGTTGGATAGCTAAAAAGTCTGGTTCCAATGGAGTGACTGGATATCTGTTTACCCTTGCGGGTGGAGTAGTGTCTTGGAAGTCTTCTAGACAGACTATTATAACTCGATCTACCTTTGAAGCTGAGTTGTGTGCATTAGATGCCACGGGGACTGAGGCTGAATGGTTACATGGACTTATGTCAATGTTACCTGTAGTAAGTCGTCCACTTCCTGCTTTTGTTGTTCATTGTGATAGCCGTACAACTATCGACAAGATAAACAGCAAGAAGTATAATGTGAAAACAAAGAGACATATCCAAGTTAGACTGAAGTCTATAAGGGGTCTAATGTCTGAAAGGATTATTGCTGTTGAGTTTGTTGGAACTCAAGAAAACCTAGCTGATCCTTTGACTAAGGGGCTTGAGCATGTTGTAGTCCTTAAGTCTAGGTTGGGGATGGGACTGATAGCCCATAATAATTCATCTACAGCGGGAACCCAATACACATGAGAGGAGATCCCTCGAAAGTGTATTCAATGTGGTAATAACAAGTTGAAAGGGTGAATTGGTTGTACCTTTAACTATATAGATTGATACTTACGTACCTAGAGTCTATCCCCTATAAACCTAAAAAGGTACTGTAACTGCCAGAATAGCAAGAGTTATTTGAACTCTGAATGGGGTCAAGTCATTTGACGAAATGCGAGCAGTACATCTCTGGAGATGCCCAGCTAAGCGAATGTAATTGTGTGGTCACAATTAGAGGAAAGGGTTATTCCTTGAAGCACTCGACGAACAGGATCGAGACATGACCATTAACGTCTCAAAGCCGTAGATTAGCACCATAGCCTTTGACTTGTTGTCGTCTATGGAGTGTGGTTACACCAAACGGATAAAGATTCAAGGTGAAACATTCCATCTGAATCCGGTAGCCATCGAAGTAGAGGACTTAGGAGGGTTCAAACCCGGAAGGGTACCTACTCTGAAAAACAAGTCATGATGGGGATAGATATGTATTTGCATTTCTGTATGGATTCGTGGGGGATTGTTAGAAAATGGAAAGTTTGAGGCATATTTATAATATGTTCTTGATGTCATTTCCTGAAACTAACAAGTGAAAGTTGTTCCTTGTAATGAGGACTTAAACTTTCATGTTTGGATCTAAGACATTTTCTTAGTGGAATCCATAAATAAATTGAGTTGAAGTTGCTTGCTTGAAATGGGTTATGTGGGTTAGTTAGTTGAAATAACTTGAGTCCCACATAGAATTGGTAATGAAAGGTTGGTGGCTTTATATAGCTCCATGTGCAAGTGTAGTGCACAACTACTAAGGCATGTGGGTGTGCATGGATGTAGAGTAGGCCTCGCGCACACACACACGCGCGCGCCGCCGTCGCCCGCCTCGCCACGACACGACTCGGGTCGGGTCGGGTCGGGTCGAAGAGCGATTTGGGCGAATGTCTCGGCGTCTCGCGTACGCGAGGCAACCTGGGCGAGGAATTTTATTACCTGGAATATTGATTTATTTTAACAGAACATCAGACTTTATTTGTTACTGCTGTTGGATCAGTACTTGGATTATTGGGCCTGATCAGACATCAAATACTGATGGACAGACCCTGAACAATAAACCAATACTGATGGGCATCATATCCCGACGGACTAAAATCCTGATGGATCAGATACTGATGTTGACCAATCCTGATGGATCTCAGATCCTGACGATGGTTAAATCCTGATGCAGCTGTAACTGAAAAATAAATACTGATGCAGTTATGAAATTAAATCAGAATATTTACTTTCCTTTTAAGGCATATCTCTTACGTTTTATTTTTGGGTATTATATATATCGAAGATATAACGTTGAGAGATATAACGATATACGTTAAGGAAAAACCTTGTGAGCGATAACTCTCTGTTCTCTCTCAACACATACAGAGATAATACATAATTTTCAGGCGAACTGAGGTGCTGGTCGCTGTTGATCACTGGAGCTTTGTGAACCCTTTGATCGGTGTTGTTTTATCCTGGAAGTGATATTGCTGCAACCCAATCACAACGTAAGTGGGGCAATATTCTCTTCAAGAACAGCCAAGTCTTCTCGAAGGGCTTGGTGACTCATCTGTGTTCTTTCTCTCTTGTTGTCTTGACTTAAGCTACTGTGAGAGATAAGTGTTCTTACTTTTCTTGTTAATTACAGTTACTGATTATACTCTTGTTTATGCCTTCGTGTTTTGTTTCGTTATTTGGTTAATTGCCTGTTCTTGTTTACTATATATATCACTGCCTCATTGTTGTTATAGTCAAATTATACCCAACATTATAGTGGGCTTATTGACTTATTTTCGGGTAAAAAATTTATATTTTGATAAAAAAAAAATTACACAAGTATTTAATGTATGCTTGAGATTCAATAAGTTGCAAAAATAAGTTGGAAAATAAGTTGGAAAGTTAAGAATCTCTAACTTTGTCTTAAGGAAAATGTTAACCACAACCCTTAGGGCTATGATTAAGGTGTTATGTGGTAGTTTTCAATTGGCTCAAGTTTGTGCCCACTTGCAAAAAAGTATGTGCCCCCATGCATTCACATAAATCATCCAATAAAAATCCACCACATAACAAAAATTAATCTTTAAACATAGTCCTAAGAACTATTGTTAACAGGACCGTTATCTTAAAATAAATTGACTTATTCTAAAAAAAAGTTCCCCAAACACCCCAATAACAAGGCCCAAAGCCCAAACTCAAAGCCCAAACTGGGAGTAAGTAAGTGAGTTGATTAGTTGAAGTTGAAAGTATCCAGGAAAGGCTAGTAGATCTATAAAACCCGAAAACGAGAGAAAGTGGTAAAGTAATGAATTCACCGACGCGGGAGATCTATAAACTGCCCATAGTTGACAATTTTGTCTTCAAATCCACATGAACCTAACTTCATTCTATTATACGAGTACAACACACAATTCACTTTTTCATAAATAAACACTCTCGCAAACTGCAAACAAAGCAGTGAATTGTGTTTGATGATGTCGGTTAAATGTTCAACACCATTTCAGTTGATTCTTCTGCTCTCTTTGCTTTTCATTGTGGTTCATTGCAAAACTATCAAACGTGATGGTAATCTCCTCTCCCCTCCTCCCTCTCCCTCTCTCTCTCTCTCTCTCCCTCTCTCTCTCTCTCTCTCTCTCTCTCTCTCTCTCTCCCTCTCTCTCTCTATATCTCTCCTCTCTCTCCGATCTGTTCTACAATTTTAGTGAACCAGCTATAATTAGTAAGATTACTGGTTATGGTGTTATAATTTATGATCACACTAGTACAAATCACCGGTCACAGTAATACGAATCACTTGCTTGTGATTTCTACGCCTAAATTACGTTGTATTTTATCTTTAAGATTTGCTTTGCTTTTATATACATTCGTTTCTCCTATTTGATTTGACTTTTTTCGAGTTATAAATTTATTTTTTAAGTTGGATATAATTTAATTCATCTACTTTTAATTAACCTCTGGTCCCAATCATGTGAAATCAGTTAGTCTGCACTTTTGGCAATTAATTCATTGCATGTGGTAAAATTACGTAAATAAGGGTTTATAAGCTTTTTAATGTGCTTTGTTTAATTATGTAAAATTTGTAATTGCAGTGAAAGCTCTTAATGAAATTAAAGCATCTCTTGGGTGGAGAGTGGTGTATTCCTGGGTCGGAGATGATCCTTGCGGGGATGGGGGTTTGCCTCCTTGGTCCGGGGTCACTTGTACCACTCAGGGTGATTATAGAGTAGTTACTGCATTGTGAGTGCATTTTTACTTAAATGAAATTCCATGAATATGTAGTAGCTTCTGATGATATAGGCCTTTATGCCTTGAAGAGATGTTGATGTTGAGTTTGTTCAATTTTAGGGAAGTTTATGCAGTATCTATTGTCGGACCTTTTCCTACTGCTGTGACCAATTTGCTGGATCTTACAAGGCTGTAAGTGTCCATTTTATTCTTCTTGTTATTCGTTCTGGTGCTGAGTTCTTCCTTTGGTTTATATACTTCATTTGTTTCTTAAAAGTCTTATATTCTATTCAATCCTGTTTTTGTCATTTTGTAAGTGGTAAGTACTAATTACTTGGAAAGTCCAAGTACTACATATAGTGTCATCAATAAAAAGAGAATTTAACACTCAAATATGGTAAAATGGGGAATTATTATCTTTTAGCTTTTGTAAGCTTGTTTTTAACTACATGTAAGTTCAGTAGTGTTTAACAAATTTTGAATCAAGATTCTTAACCTCTATCTTAATTACTTATATGAAACTTGCAGGGATCTGCACAACAACAAGTTGACAGGACCAATTCCACCTCAAATCGGGCGGTTGAGGCGCCTTAAAATACTGTAATATTCGCGCTCAAAGCTATTGATATCTATCAATTACTTTTTTATAGATGTTCATATGATTCATAAGTTATGCAGCTTTTTTCTTCTTCTTGTTTTTTTTTTAAAAAAAATCCTAACTGTAGAATGCAAGTAATGTAAAAGTTGCTCCTACTCTAGTATAAATGTAGAGTTGGTTTCTAAAAGCTGTTAGCGTAAGCACCGGCTATTGTAGATTCTTTTTGGATGTTCTAACATTATGGGGGATGAGTTGGAAAGAACATTTATATCCTGTTAATATGTTCATGCCAACTCATACTCCGCATGTGTTTGACCTCTGCACACAGTTTTAGTTTCCTTTTTGCCCATGCCTCTGGGTAGGAAAAACTTGTTAGAGCTCAAAAATCCATTGATTCATTTTTCACTCTCCCAAGAGTGCATTTATCATTAATTGTGGTTTTTTCCTTAAAAATAAAACCCAGCAGTTTCAACACTGTGGTGAGGTGAATATCATAGGGTCTTGCAGAAGTGGAACAGTTGTTGGAATTAAGATGGATGGTGTTGTTGTATAACATGCACCGTCTTTTTAAAAGATACATTTCAGCATGCGTGTTACATGTTTTTGTTTATAATCCGTATATGCATCACTTAGTATTTCTGTTATAGTGTTATGTGATCCTATGTTATTTAGTAGATTTGAACTTTTTCTTCGTCAAGATATTTAATTGTAAAACTCTAAAAGTGGGGTTATAGATATACATACGTACACACATTTAGAAATATATTTAAGCGGCCTTTAAGAAAAAGACAACAATGCTCGACTTTTCATTGTTTACTCTCATTTTACAGTATCATTTGTACTTATTACCTCTTTGTTCCCAGTAATTTGAGATGGAATAAGCTTCAAGATGTCATTCCTTCTGAAATAGGCGAATTGAAGAGTCTAACGCATCTGTAAGTAACTTTAGCATCTTGTGGTTATCGAGTTATGTTCGTAAGGGTTTATATGTATTGTGTGTATTTATTAACATGTAAAAACTCTTGCAGCTACCTGAGTTTTAATAGTTTTAAGGGAGAAATCCCTAGGGAGCTTGCAAATCTTCCTGATCTACAGTACTTACATCTACATGAAAATCGTTTAAGCGGCCGGATTCCACCAGAGCTGGGCACTTTACAAAAACTGCGACACTTGTAATGATCTTTGTTTTCTGATCAACTGTGTCAAATTATTAGGTTAAAGTGTTCATTTATATTAATTGTCACAATCGACCTGTTTTGAATTCTTGTGTTTCTAGGGATGTTGGTAACAACCATTTGGTAGGCACTATAAGGGAGCTCATACATATTGAGGGTTGCTTTCCAGTTCTACGAAACCTGTGAGTCAACCCGTTGATGTTTTTTATATTTACTTTTCCAACATAACTTTCTTTGTTGCTAATCGAAAAGCTTGTGTTTTCTCCTTCAACTCAAATGTGCAGTTATTTAAATAACAATTATCTTACTGGAGGAATGCCAGCACAGATTGCGAATTTAACAAATTTGGAAATTTTGTAAGTAAACACATATAAGAGAACACTTTTCCATACGATGTTATTGCTGTTTATATTTCTAGTGTCAATTTATTTACTATGTTGGAATTGATGCCTACAGCTATCTATCTTTCAACAAAATGTCTGGAATTATTCCACCTGGACTTGCTCATATTCCGAGATTGACATACTTGTAAGTTTTTCTAAGTTTTTCACTGATATTACTGATTAGGAAATTGCATAAACCTCAAGATGATATCTGCAGTCTTGATGGTGTATGAATTATTTCATTGCTTGACCTTGACTATTGTAGTGAATAATTAGAGAACGAGTAAGGCTTAAGCTTAACAGTCGAGCATGTTAATTTGGATATTCCAAATTATATCTGTATTAAACAACAGATATAGCTAAAAAGAAATCTATTTATGTTCTTTGCTGGACTATGTATATTCTGATATTTCACTACATTGGGAAAACTAATTTCTTCTATGATTGCATTATTATCTTCAGTCTTAACTCTTTCTTACATGTATATATTTAAAAATATTACCAAGTATCTGATTGTCTGCTTACTAGTGTCACCGAAGTCGATGCAGTTGAATACTAATAAACAAGCAGCAGAAACAAAAATTCCAATGCTTTTCCTTTTAAACTTGCTCCAAGGTTCATGACTTCGCTCTTATTAGTGTGATTGTGTCGTGAAAGACAGCTTCTTTTCATTGAAATCAAACTTGGATTTACATTGCAGTAGTTCTTTTTTACAAATAAGTTATATTATTTTCACAAGGGTATCCAAGGGGCCGGGGGGATGAGGAATTGAACCCATGACCTTTGTCATGGTGGAGACCTTGACCACTAGGTTAAAGCCGCAACATCCATTGTAGATTTGCAGCAGTTCTACTTTCAAAGTTGTTCATTGTGACTGAAAAGCAAATATTATGCTTCGATATTCTCTAAACTTTCTGTAACTAAAACTTTAGGTACCTGGATCACAACCAGTTCAGCGGAAGGCTTCCTGATGCCTTTTATAAGCACCCATTCCTCAAAGAATTGTAAGTTTCGCCCTTAATTCACTTCCAGTGAACTCAATCTGTCGCTAACTGATCATCACTACAGGTACATTGAAGGAAATGCATTCCGGCCGGGAGTGAAGCCAATTGGGGTTCACCAAGTCCTTGAAGTTTCTGATTCAGATTTCCTGTTCTAGTCACCATACGAACCGAACATATAATTCTTGTAAAAGCACCAATAAGGCCAATACAAAGTTCAATTTTGTTCTTGTAGTATCACGTAAGCCCCAAATCAAGTTAATGGTGGTGTTGCCAAAGCTCTACAGGAGTTGAGGTTGTAATTGTACGAAATTCTCTAAAGTTGCAAATGAAATTTTTCTTTAAGCTGCTGCACGTGTATTATTTTACGATCAGATCTATATAACTTGTGATATTAACAAACATGTGAAATAGTTAGTAATCCTTCTCCCCGAATTTGTATTCAAACAAAAATTTAAGGGGTGTTCTGGGGAACTTGAGGATATTATAGTGGCAAAAGCTTTCACAATCTTGTTTCCCATATCATCTTATAACAAGTAGTGCCTATCGTTCAAACTATCTCGCTCATTTCCAAAATTTCATTTTACCCTCTCACAGTCTCAAATTGCACTACTGTGATAAACCCTAAAATTGAAACTAAATGCAAACGTCGTCGTACCAGGAGAATCCTCTAATGAATGCAAAATGTCCCGTAGAAACTGTTATATTGGCATCTTGGGTGAACAAAATTCTTACCAAGAAAATAAGATAGGTGTACGTAGTTTACCGATGACATGCAAATTTTCATAATGTAATTCGAAGAAAATGGTGGAAGCAAGGAATTGAATCGAAAGGGAATTATTTTAAACAAAAATAATTAAATGAAAGAAAAACTAGTGATATACTACCTTCCTAAAATTAGTTCAGATGGAGTTTGATTCTTGTATACAAAGTACAGAGCTTTAACGCACATTTAAAATGACATTGGACAGTTGCCAAGTTACATAGGCGAACAATTGTGGCATCTTCAGAGACAAAGAAAATACGTCAACCTTTTAACCTACTTTCAAATTTAAGATATCCAAACATGAAGAAAAGGAATGCAGAAAGGTCACTCCACAAAGCTGACAATTACAATTTACACTAAAAGTTTAAGCATCATTCCAAAGAATCTTAGTTTCCTTGATTGTTTTATGATCCGATTAAGAAGTCTCTCATGCAAAGTAAGCATATTTGATCCTGTCTTCTACTCAAACCCCACTTATAGCATGTCATCAAGCTCGACAAGCATAACTTATTCCCATGTACTTCTCCTTCATATACAAACCTAGATGACTGCTAAACAAACAATCTAGAAGGGACACATTCAACATAGTGCACTTGCTAAACAATGGAGACCTTAATTAAGCAAATGAGGTACATTATCTTTCGACTACTTTACGATTACACACATGCATTGTTACATATATTTCGGTGTAAAAAGATCCCATGCATGTATAAGCTGAAAAATACAAGCACAACAAAATCTCGTTACTTCAAGTTTCTGTAAAAAAATGCTGATCTTATAACGACTATTGGTGATTATTTGTTAGGAGTAAATATTCTGGTGTACAGCAGCGTAATAGGGACACTCCTAGTAGGGTAAGATTTTCTGATGTGGAACTGGAGAAAGGAGAAGCTGACAGCACCAGGGACCGACGAATCCCTCCCCAGAAAACTCAATCCTTCAAAGGAGGTTTGTAAAACTTTCATGTCTCATTTGGCTCTTTTCTTTTATCTACACAGTTTAGAGTCGACCGTGGCTGAACTGTTAATCTAAAGCATGACAAAACATTATTTTGGATTTGCAGATAAAAAGAAAAGCTGGTTCAATAGACAGTTTTCAGGACAAATGAATCAGGAATACAATTTCTCAGATAGTCCTGAGTACCCTGCTGCTGTTGCCGCGGCTGCATATGCCATTAAATCCATTGAAGACTTGGGCCCTGAAGCTCAAAAAAGCGATAATGCTGCGTCTAAAACCTCGGCAAACATCAGTAGCAGATCAGAAGATAAATCCGCCAAGGTCAGAGAACCTCGTGCTGACTCAAAAAAAGTCTCAGGTAATTTAGTTAGATTAATAGGTCATGTAATATAGAAAATACTTGAAAACTCTCGTGAAATGACTTGTGGCAAACTATTACATATCAGATGAAGTTCAGGAAAAAAGGGTGCCCATCACTACATCTACTGATACAAATAAGCCAGAAAAAGTCACCGCTCCAGTACCATCCTTCAAAAGAAGTCCTACAACTGCAGATGAGCCCTTTAACAGCATTAATGCTGTTGAATCTAAAAATACAGAGCCCAAAAGAACAGATGTTTCTGCTCCACGGATAAAAAAGAATTTAACCTTTCCAGAGAAGGACTCAAACAGCATTAGAAATGGAAAACCTGAATCCACATTTCCAAAGTCTGATCATCAAAATACCAAACCAGCCACATTCCCGCCAACCGATTTCAAAACACAAAGTTCAACAAAACCTGGCATGGGAAACACCGAGGCAGATGTCTGGGAAAAAGCTGAGATGGCTAAAATTATCGAGCGGTCCGTATATAACTTCATCCCTTGTTGACACTTCCATTATAAATTATAATCCTAGTAACAACCGAATTTTCAGGTATGAAAAGTTGAATGCCACAATTCTTGAGTGGGAGAGCAAGAAGAAAACAGCAGCCAAGCGCAAGATGGATAAGATTGAGGTTCTCTTTTCATGTAACTTTTTCTGAAATAAAACTATACAGTTTTTAGAAGCTGACAACCTATTCTAATGCAGGGTAACTTGGAGAAGAAACGAGCTAAAGCAATGCAGCAGTACCGAACAAAAATGGCCATGATAGATCAAATCGCAGCTGGAGCAAGAGCCAAAGCAGATGTAAATCGAAGACATGAAGAGGTTCAGGTGAAAGAGAAGGCACATAAAATCCGAACAACTGGGAAATATCCAGCTTCATGTTTCTGCTTCTGACTGTCATGAGTGACAAATTACCTAACAATGCCAAGGGAACTTGTAAATATTACAAATTTCTAATAGTTTGAAAATTATGTTCTCAGTTGTGATATTTATATTTCCACATGTATTTTGTTTTTTATGTGACAAGAATGACGGGAAAACAACTAACTCCTTGTTGTGAGTAATTTTTAGGATATAAACATAACCACTGATTCTAGATAACACCAATCATATAATGAAGCATAGTCCAGACACTGTATCTACACATCGAATTCAAAATAACGAGGATACAAGAAAATATCATCATCAAAGTTAATTAAAGAAAGGAAACCATTCAAATATTTACTCATTAGAAGCAAAGGTTATTCAAATATATCATTACGGGAATCTCCAAGTAGGGGACTGCAATGAATTTACTACTCAAACTTAATTAACAGAGACAAGAGTTGAACCACAAACAAACAATGATAAAGATTAACGTTTAACTCCGAATTTAGACTGTTTGAATACACTCCCAGACTTTCGAGTAGCTGGGGACTCCCAAATTACAACTAGGGTTTACACAAAATATCTCGATGCCTTCATTCCCCAAAATCTCTTCCC
This sequence comes from Kitagawia praeruptora, assembly GCA_037693485.1. Taxonomy (NCBI): domain Eukaryota; kingdom Viridiplantae; phylum Streptophyta; class Magnoliopsida; order Apiales; family Apiaceae; genus Kitagawia; species Kitagawia praeruptora. The sequence continues at coordinate 24,987,117 of CM075352.1, read as the reverse complement.
CTTATCCTCACTATTGCTTCCCAAAAGACGACTTTACCCCTAGCTGTTGAATTGACTTTCCTGCCCTTTCCCACTTGCTTTGAAACGACGTCGTACATAAGTAATTGGCCCCTTTTTATTTTGGTCATTATTCTGATGCGTGACAATACCCCCCGCCACGACCTTCACCTTGTCCTCAAGGTGAAATTGAGGAAACTGCTCCATGATAACCTCCGCATCTTCCCATGTGGCCTCTTGATCTGGAGTGTTGGCCCACTTAATTAACACCTCTGTCTTCAATGAATCTCCTGCTAATGTGTTTCGTATCTTGGTTACTTCCGCTGGCTCAACCAAATATTCCATGTCTGCACTAAGTTGCTCAGGTATGACAGCACATACTGGAACACTGCCCACTGTTTTCTTAAGCTGGGAAACGTGGAACACCGAATGAATCTTGCTGGTTGGTGGGAGGTTCAGGCGGTACGCCACTGCCCCAATGCACTCAATGATCTCGAAGGGCCCATAGAAACGAGGAGCGAGCTTTTCAAAGGGTCTACTAGCCATTGATCTTTGACGATACGGTTGTAATTTCAGGTATACCATTTCCCCCACCTCATACTTCACTTCCCTTCGGTGAGTGTCTGCTGCTGCCTTCATAATTTGTTGTGCCCGAAGGAGATGAAAACGCAATTCATCCAATATGGCGTCTCTTTCTTTGAGGTCTTCTTCCAGTTTATCCACAGCCGTGTGACCCTGCCCCAGGCGAAGCAAATGAGGTGGCTCCCTCCCATATAATGCCTGAAATGGGGATACCTTGATTGACATATGTGGAGCTGTGTTATACCAAAATTCGGCCCAGTGAATCCACCTTGCCCATGATTTTGGTTGTTCTGAAGCAAAACAACGTAGATACGTTTCCAAACATTTATTGACCACCTCCGTTTGGCCGTCGGTTTGGGGGTGGTATGCTGAACTGCGTTTTAGAGTGGTCCCTTGTAGTCGAAATAACTCCTTCCAGAACAAGCTCATGAATATCCTGTCGCGGTCTGATATAATGGAGACTGGAAATCCGTGTAGACGCACCACCTCAGACACAAACACTGAAGCTACTGAATGTGCAGTAAAAGGATGCTTGAGTTTAATGAAATGTCCATACTTTGTCAACCTGTCGACTACTACCAGCACAGTGTTATACCCTTGCGAACGTGGTAATCCTTCGATAAAATCCATTGTAATCTGGTCCCAAACCTTATCTGGCAATGGTATGGGCTGCAGCAGTCCAGCGGGGCTTTGGTTGGAGGCTTTATTTCGTTGGCAAACGTCACAGCTACGGACGTATTTAGTCACATCCTGTCTCATTCCTTGCCAAAACCAATCCCCTGCTAAACGAAGGTACGTCTTAAGCTCACCTGAGTGTCCCCCCACTGGAGAGTTGTGATATTCTTGCAAGAGTTGATGTACATATGGGGAACCTCTAGGAATCACCACCCGATTTTTATACATCAGCCTCCCATTCAGTACCGAAAACCGCTGGTCCCCAGCCCTTGCCTCCAACACATCTTGTTTTAAACGACTGAGAAACTTGTCCCCCTCTATTTCTTTGAACAATTCTGACCAGTCTATCATACTTGAAGTCAACATAGATGATAACACCACCTCCCCTTGCATTTTTCGTGAGAGGGCATCTGCAACTTTGTTTGAAGTTCCTGTCTTGTACACTACTTCGAAGTCAAAAGCCATGAGCTTGCTTACCCATTTTTGATAGTTCGCCCCGACTTCCCTTTGTTGCATGATGTACTTCAAGCTTTGTTGATCGGTATATACTCGAAAATGCCTCCCTAGTAAGTAATGCTTCCATTTCAAAATAGCCAAACAGATTGCTATTAATTCCTTCTCATAGATTGACTTTTGTCGAGCTTGAGGGCCTAGGAGTTTACTGAAAAAAGCAACAGGTCGGTTCTGCTGTACGAGGACAGCCCCCACCCCATATCCTGATGCATCGGCCTCGACTGTAAAAGGTATGGAGAAATTTGGCATGGCTAATACTGGTGCCGTTACCATGGCCTGTTTGAGGTGTTCAAAGGCTACAGTGGCGCTGTCCGTCCAACCGAACTTGTCTTTCTTTAGTTGCTCGGTGAGAGGTTGTGCAATCTGTGCATAGTGGCTGATAAACTTTCTGTAGTATCCCGTTAACCCCAGAAAGCCTCGTAACTCACGAAGATTTTCAGGTATTTTCCATTCCACCATGGCTTGTAACTTGTTCCAATCCGCTGCTACCCCCTCCGCGGAAATCACATGTCCCAAATATTCGATCTCCTTTTTGCCGAATGCACATTTCTTGAAATTTGCCACCAGTGAGTTTTCTTCCAAAGTCTGCAATATTGTGGCTAGATGTGCACTGTGCTCCGCCTGCCCCTTGCTATAAACAAGAATGTCGTCAAAAAACACCAAGACAAACTTGCGTAGATACGGTTTGAAAACTGCATTCATAAGGGACTGGAAAGTAGATGGAGCGTTAGACAGTCCGAACGGCATTACTAGGAATTCGTAATGCCCTTCGTGGGTTCTAAACGCCGTCTTGTGCACATCCTCGTCCTTGACCCGTATTTGGTGGTACCCTGCCTTTAGATCCAGTTTACTAAACACACTGGCCCCATTCAACTCGTCTAGTAACTCGTCTATTACCGGAATTGGAAATTTATCCGGCACGGTCTCCTTATTCAAAGCCCGGTAGTCCACGCAAAACCTCCACGATCCGTCTTTTTTCTTGACCAACAGCACTGGACTAGAGTAAGGGCTGGTTGACGGTTGAATTAGCTTAGCTTCCAACATCTCGCTCACCAACTTCTCTATTTCATCCTTCTGAAACTGGGGGTATCGGTACGGCCTTACACTCACCGGGTTGCTGCCATCTTTCATGACAATAGCGTGTTCGTGGCCTCTATAGGGGGGTAATCCTTTTGGTGCTGCAAACACATGCCCATACTGTTCAGTGACCTGTTGTAGAAATTCTGGAATTTTTGGTTCAGGTTCAACTTTCTTCGTGCTCTCCAACTGTTTTACTTCAACTAACAGCCCTGTCCCTTCTTTCTTAACCGTCTTGATCATGGCTTTCAAAGAGATTTTTGAATGTACGAGTGACGGGTCTCCTTGTAGTACCACAGTTTGCTTTCCTACCCGAAATTTCATCTGCTGTGACTTCCAATTCGTTGTAACCACCCCTAGCTTTTCCAGCCATTGAACCCCTAAGATGACCTCTGCATTGCCCAAACCGAACAGTAAAAAGTCTTCCACAATGTCCAACTCCCCAACCTGTAGCAACACGTTTTTGCATTCACCTGCTCCTTGCACTGCCTCCCCATTGCCCAAAGAAACTCCAAATTCTTTTGTGCGTTGAACAGGAATACCCAATCTCTTCACTGTGGTGGTTGAAATGAAGTTGTGCGTCGCACCCGGATCTATCATCACCACCACTGCCTTTCCCCCTATATACCCTGTCAATTTCATGGTCCTAGGTGAAGATAGCCCGATTACAGAATTCAGTGAGACTTCCGGTTTGCCTTGAACCTCAATTTCAGGTTGCTCTGCACCCATCCCTTCTAAATCACCCAACTCCTCTTCGTCTTCTTGCGTAATTAGCACGCTTAGCTCTTTGTTTTTACAACGATGGCCTGCCATCCACTTCTCATCACATCGAAAACACAACCCCCGTTCTCTCTTGGATTGCAACTCCTCGGCTGTCAATCTCTTAAATACCCCAACAGGTTTAGCAACTGGTATAATCGAGGGAGTGTTTTTAAAACTATTCTGGGACAGTGAACTATAACTAGACATTTGTTGTGACCCCACACTAGGCGACACTGAGCCTGATTCAGACCTTAATCCCCACTGACCAGGTTTTCCCCCAGAAGAATAAGAACTCACGGACAATGGCTGGCTCGAAGCCTTTGAACTATATGACAGAGGACTAGAAAAATTTGACTTAAAACTAGTGGAGTGTGAGAGTTTACCTTCATACGTCTTCTGATTACGAACCCTGTTCTTTTCTTCAACCTTTAACGCCATTTCCATGGCCTGTTCCAAGGTGTAGACTCCCAACATTCGAACCTCCACTCTTATGTCTTCTTTTAGCCCATTCACAAAATGACCCATTAATATGCTTTCCGGGATTGTGTCTAGCGGAGCTGCCATCTCTATAAACTGCATTTTAAACTCAGCCACCGTGCCCGTCTGTTTTACGGCTAGCCACTGTTCGCACAGGGTGCCTGAATGTAGAGGTCTGAACCTCTGCAATATCAAACTCCTCATATCCTCCCAGCTTCTAATCGGTCGCCTTCGATGCTCCCACTGATACCACAGTAGGGCGTCTCCTTCAAAAGCCACCACTGCTGCTTCCAGCTTTTCATCGTTATTCAACTTATAAAACCCAAAATACCTTTCCGCTCTCAACACCCACCCATCTGGATTATCCCCATCGAACTGTGGCAAATCTAATTTGCGATACTTCCAATTATTTCTCTGTTTTTCCCCATCATCGGTGCGCCAACTTTCATCACCCCGTACTTCCTTATCCCTTCCTCCTGGAATTCCACTCACTCCACCTCCTAACACATCCGTCCGACCTCCCACTCCTGAACCCCTTCCTTCACTGAGAGGCCGATGTCGTTCTCCGCCACTAACCCCCACGTTAACATCTAGGGTTTTGATGGTGGTCAACGTCGAGCGAATTTCCGTTTGAAAATCGTCTTGCTTCTTTTGCATCGCGAGAATCATATTTTCATTGCTTTCTCGGGCTCGATCCATCCGGATCTGGAGTTTTTGAGTGATTTGATCAAGGTTAGAGATCAAGTTTTGCTGCATCTCAGCGGCGGCGTTATTGACCGCCGTCGCCACCTCCTCCATCATCGTCTTTCGCAGCTCTGCGATGGCTCCTTCCACTAACTCGATTCTCGCTGTTTGACGGGTCTCCGTTGGTGGAGCCATGGTGGATGCTCTGATACCAGATTTGCAATGAATTTACTACTCAAACTTAATTAACAGAGACAAGAGTTGAACCACAAACAAACAATGATAAAGATTAACGTTTAACTCCGAATTTAGACTGTTTGAATACACTCCCAGACTTTCGAGTAGCTGGGGACTCCCAAATTACAACTAGGGTTTACACAAAATATCTCGATGCCTTCATTCCCCAAAATCTCTTCCCCTTATCCTCACTATTGCTTCCCAAAAGACGACTTTACCCCTAGCTGTTGAATTGACTTTCCTGCCCTTTCCCACTTGCTTTGAAACGACGTCGTACATAAGTAATTGGCCCCTTTTTATTTTGGTCATTATTCTGATGCGTGACAGGGACACATATCTCCAACTATTCAAAGGAACATTTCATGTGGCAAACTCTCTTGCCAGCCAATCTAAGACAGGATATGCAAAGTACAATACCAGGAACGAAGGGACTGCAAATAGAATTGTAATTAGCAAATACAGAGCTAAGATGGCGAAACTGCAGGGTATTGCAAAAAGAACAATTGTGAGGACCAAGATAACCATTACTGTCTTTAACATGAAGTGGATGAAGAAATCTAAGGATTTCTGAAAAGTACGAGGCCTCTCCAGACCTAGAAACCTAGTGATGCCATTACGGCCATTATTGTTTGACCCAGACTGTGCTAAACATGTAGACCTTCTGTTATTAATACTTGCAGAATGACTTCCAATAAATGATGTGTTTCTTGAGGAGCAAAGCACTTGATGATCCTCAGAAGCGAAGGAACGGGACTTCATCCTGCCATTATTCAAGTTCTCTACCATCCAGAGGAGAAAGTAATTCTTAGAAGGAAATTTGAGGTTCCCCTTGTATAGCAGTCGCAGAGTTAACAAATGGCACCAAGGGCACAAAATAAATAACGGAATTTGGACTTTCTGATTGGAGACCATAAACGAAGCCAATTGAAGCCCTAGGAGGCAATTTTTGCAGAGTGTGTGACCACACCATAAGACATATGGAACATTCTCAACCATATTAAATGATTCGCAGCATATTGGGCATTCCATGCCCTCATCTGAACTGTTACTTGAGCAGGTCTCATCATCCGAAGATTCTAAACTAGCTTGACCTTGTTCTGTAGAGCTCTTGTTGGATCCAGCGCTTCCAATGGCCTTTGAGATAAACCCCCACATTGTAGCAGAGAAGCAATCTTGATCGATAAAAGAAACACTGTCTGCTACTATTCTGAAGCTGAATTGAGAGATTATATATTATCATTACTTCAGCTATGTCTTAAGTAGTCAAGCCTAACGTGGTATAAACTGATTCAGGAGACTGCCACACACTTTGCATTTGAATTGAATACTACGTGCAAGAAACAAGATCTATAACACTACTCAAATATCAAAACAACTTTAAAGATGCTAGTATTAGCTTAGTCCCGAGCTAGATAGTAGATTTCATGGACTAAAAAAATGCATATAAACACAATTCTCATGAATTGCAGCTTTGAGTATCAGGCTTTACGCAAATACACATGCTGACAAACAGATAATAAGAGCCAAAGATCGAGTCTATTGAACACCTAAATACTAAAACAACAGTAACTATACTGTATTGACTTCAATTTAAGTTTAGACTTTCGACTCCACGGATGACAAAAGTACACAGAAACACAAACATTGTGTCATGACTTGCAGCTCTAAATCACAGCCTTTTAAACATATACATGCTGGCAAACAGATGAGATGAAGCATGCCTACATCGAGACCTTGACACCCCTGCTAATCGATCAGGAGTCTTGTGCATCGTCTACAAACTTAATAGTTGATGCTAAAAAACAGATACCACGAGGTAAAATAAGAGCATTAGATCAGCGATTGTGCATGCATCTACCGCCAAAACATATCCTGAATCACATAAGCACACTGCACACATACCTTCAAACACATGGTAAAAAAATACATTACAATCGCTTAACAAATTTTCATAATAAGATAAATCACATGGTGATCAGAGACTAAAATTGGTTAAGCATTAGATTCAAGAAGAATACAAAGTCAAAAAGTAAATTCATAAACATTTTCAAAAAAAATATACCAAATAATAATAAAAAAGTATGCAACTTTTCACAAGATACAGAATGGATCGCTTCAGTCGCTAAACTCCTCTCTCTCTCTCTCTCTCTCTCTCTCTCCCTCCCTCTCTCTCTCTCTCCCCCCTGAAAACTCCTGTATGGCCCCCACCAGTTCCTTCACTCGCCAGTCGTCACCATCCACCATTTTTTTTTTAAAAATGCTACAGCCACCAAATTAGTTCCCAAATTTTGACACCAAATGACATGGCATTAATTTGATTGGTTATAACAAAAATGGGTCCGCCAGGGCCATCCAATTAAAATATCACAAAATACCAACTAATTAATGCTACACCATTTGGTGTCAAAATTTGGTAGCCAATTTGGTGGCTGTAGCATTACTCCTTTTTTTTGCTACAGACTCATTTCATTTTTCATAATAACAAATTTATATTTATAACAATAATAATAATATCTCTATTAAAAAAAAATTATGAAGAAATATAATTTCTGTTCTAAAAATCGGTGATTAATCACGATTAATCACCGATTAATCCTTGTTCCATGGGTTACCGAACTGATTAATAATCCGATTATTCAATTAATCATTCCGATTAATCCCCAAATACCCGATTAATCCCTGGACAGTGCCTCTACCGATTAAATCCGATTTCCGCTTTTTACAACACCGAATATAATACACTAGTTCTAATGTTCTATGGATGAAAATACTAAATTTACAAAAATATACTTGAAAATGATGAATGAGGGCAGCTGTGTAATTGAAAAGAAGAAAAAGGACCAATTAGCAAAATACAAAAATATACAGCACCTTCCTCCAACAAGCCGAGATACAGACAAATGCCCCACAATCATAGACGATAGCCCAGCAGTCATTTAATATAATATAAATATAAATATTTTAATAAATATATAAATAAAATTAAAATTACTAATAATTTTGGGGAGGCTGGCGTCTTTGGTTAATCGAAGCAAGCTCATCATCTTCTTGTTCTTCAACTCTCTCTCTCTCTCTCTCAAATCATAATTCACACGAATCTCAAGGTATATTCGCTTCTCCTTCTTCATATATCCATTTGTGTTTTTAATTTATTTCCACTACTTCTCCGGTTATAATCCCCAAATCTGTATGTATCTGTGTGTATATATTGTTTAATGTGTAATTTTGATGCAGTATTGTCAATTTTAGTAACTTGTTTTATTCACTTGTCACAAAAATGTGAAAATTGAATTCATGTTTTGCTTCGAATTATGATTAATTGCGATTGATGTGATTTTCATTTATGTATTTCCATCAGGTCTGGTGTTGCCTCATGAGCTGTTAGATTTTTAGTAATTATCGTAATTTACGATAATTCGAGATTAATAGGAAGTATAAGCAAACAATTCGTATTTTTAGTAGAAGATTAGGAGCTTTGTATATGATAGGGTTACGAAAACAACAAGAATAAGAATAGGAGTAAGTATGTATAGGCCTCTGCCGACTAGTGCTACTCATGACGGATTAGCTTCCGAAAGTGGTGGTGATGCTGTGGTTACACTAGATCAAGTTCCTTGTTGGAGTGATGCGGAGTTTAGGTTATCGATTGATGCTGAGAATTCTGGTTATCCGAATTCGTATTTCCCGGATCCTTTAGCTGCTGCGTCGTCTGGAGGTGGTGAGAGTGGCGTAAATGGAATGGTTTCGAGGTTTCCTGTTGATCATGAAATTAACTCCAAGATTTATTTGTGGAGAGGAAATCCGTGGAACCTTGAGGTGGATGCTGTTGTCAACTCTACGAACGAGGTGAGTGGAATTTATAGCTTGATGATGTTTTTAAAATATTTTTTTGTACTTTATTTTATGTAATTGCTAAGATGATGTTACTATATGGAAGTGATTAACTAGTTGCCTTGCTTCATGTCTATGCTATATAGAATTTGTTGAGTTTGTGTAGTTTTTTAGTGACAAGGCAACAAGTTACTAAGCATGGCCAGACATGTGTTAGTTTAGCTTGATTCTAGATGTTGTTATGTGTGTACTAGTATATTTTCAAAACCGTATGTATCGTCCCACAACCTGTCATTGTAATTTGTTCTCATAAATGCTCAAACTTCCACAAATTTCTTCTGTTATCTTGCTCCTGGTTTTTTTGTTAACTGAATATTAATCTGTTCGTTGTCAAGGCCTCCACTTAAATAATTGATTTTAATGCATCAAAGCAAATCAGGGGTTCACTTGTTTCTTTCGTGTATTGGGAGACTATTATAAAGCAGTCCTATCACTCGTAGTCGTAAGTCACATGGTTCAAGTCATTCTAATGAGTTGATAGCTTATTTTTGTTATGACTTTTGTCGAAGTCTATAAAGCACAAGTTAGTGAGTGTATGTTGGTCTCATACAATATCGATGGTCTTAAAGTTTTATAATCATATCATCTGTTATCGATGGTTGACAGAACATGGATGAAGCACACAGCAGTCCTGGTTTGTATGCGGCTGCTGGACCTGGTCTTGCTGAAGAATGTGCAACACTTGTAAGTTATTAACCTATTAAATATGCATTTAGGTTCAAGATCAGGTAGTATTTTATTAATGAAACAAGCTTTTAACTTTTATCTATTGAACTAGAATTGAAAGAGATGGCTCTTCTTTGGCAACAAATAGTATATGTTCAAGTCAAAAATGACACTTTAAGTTATTCTTATCATAGGGTGGATGCCGCACGGGTATGGCAAAAGTTACCAATGCATATGACCTTCCAGCTAGGTGGGTTTTTTTTTTTTTTGTAGTGCATTTGCATGTTTTTTTTTCTGGTGATATGTTTAATGTGCTATAAAATTTATACTTCTGCAATGACAAATGGTTTGCAACTTATCTTTTAATTTCAGTTATAAGACAGGGTACTTCACTAAACATTTTAGTCGTATATTTTTTTTGAATCCAACATTCGTAAAACAAATTTAATATTATAAGATGTTTTTTTTCATTATATATAAAAAGTTTAAGTAATTAAATGTGAGTGTAGTATGTCTCACTATCCACACCAAACACAGTATTATAGTTTAGAAGAAGGCAGAATTCAAGATTTTTTTTCCGCAAGAAACATTTGTCCTAGAATATATTTGATATTCCTTAAAAAAATATTCATTTTGGCCTGTTTTTTAATTGCATTTAGATGTCTCCTGAAAATAGAAGAGTTTAAATTTATTTAGTCATTATGAACTGGAGTTGCAGCTATACATATCGGTCACATAGTAATTAGAAATTGACATAACGTAACACCAAGCCTTGGCATATGCCACAATATTTATGATGCCAGTTTGTGCTGAGATTTCTGACTTTTCATTTCCCGGCTGTATTTATTTGTTAATTTTGTTTTACTTTATTTATTATGGTTAGCTACTTGAAGTATTCTTTGATGTGCTCTTCAATTTATTGGTCAAAAACTGAATGGAGTGTTTTGTCTGTTTTTAGGAGGGTTATACATACAGTTGGTCCTAAGTATGCAGTGAAATATCATACTGCTGCAGAGAATGCTCTTAGTCACTGTTATCGGTCTTGCCTTGAGCTTCTCATTGAGAATGGGCTACATAGGTAATTTGGCAGACTAGCTTCCGTCCTTTGACATGTGACTACATTCTTTACTTTGTTGCTCATCAATTTAACTATATACAAATATATATCTGCAGTCTAGAACTTACTGTTTTAAACCTTTAACTTTTTCAGTATTGCGATGGGATGTATATACACAGAGTCCAAAAACTATCCACGTGAACCAGCTGCTCATGTGGCAATAAGTGAGAATTCGATATGTGCTGTTTTTCTTTTTAAATAGCAACTTCTAGTGTTAGTTGATCACTCTATTAAGGAAAAAAGAGCATAAGTTGTGTTGAAAAAATTATCTTTCTCTGCATTTTATTGTGTTTGGCTGATTCTAAAGTCCATCTTCAGCTGGTGATATTCGTCATAGTAAAGTACACTATCAAAATTAGTTCTCATTTTCTGTTTATGTTGGCAATATTTATATTGTTTAAGATAGTTGCTCAAGTTGCAGTATCTTATACAACCTTTAACCACACACACTAGCATACTCTTACATATGCTAAACTAATATTTGTTATAAATTTGTGAAGTTTTGAATTGTTAATTCATTCAAATCCTTTGAGGGTCATTACTATTTTAAAGTTTTTGATCATATGTATGAATGGTTTATGTAATTGTACTAATTTAGTATTGCTCCCTTGTTGGTCATATTCCCTTGTCTTTGAAACCTACATATTTGGATATATACTGAGGTTATGCTTGTTATATAAGATAATCAGAATATGTATGTATGTATGCTTGGTATTTTTATACTAGAAAAATAAAATACTTGTGCGTTATTGCATGTTCTTTGTTTCTTACATGATCAATTAATCAGGAACTGTGCGAAGGTTCCTTGAGAAACAGAAAGATAAAGTAACAGCTGTTGTTTTCTGTACAACAACTTCATATGACACTGAGATATATAAGAGGTATGTTACTTACATGCTTGTTTTCGGAATAAATATGTAGGATTGTCATTATTTTATATAATCCTATATAACATCAATGAATAGTTAATGCAATATTAACTGCTATTATGCTTTGTCTTACGAGTATCTAGATTGCTCCCACTATACTTCCCACGTGACAAGCAAGAGGAGGAGGTAGCCATCTCCAAGCTCCCTGCCGATGTTGGGGATGAAAATGGTGAAACAACCATAGATGAACGCAAAATCAGAATAAAGCCGTTGCCTAAAGTAAAGAAGTCTGTTCCTAGGTCTTCCCAATCCCCGATGGATGTTCCTGTTAGTGAAGTTGGATTGGTTAGAAGGTTAGTCAAGCTCATTCTATAATGAGTGCTTTTTAACTCATAGCCAGAACGGAAGGATGATCAATTGTAGGTATCTGATTTGTGTGCACAATTATGTGACAATACTTAAATAGCTGCCATGTCTTGTTAATTAAATTAATAATTACAATTATCAGATCAGAAAATACATTAAGGGAAAATGAATTCCAACAAAAATATCATAATTGTAAGTCTGTCCATCTCAGCTACATCCTTTATCATTTTGGGGATTCTTATGAAAAAAATGTGGGCACCAAGAATATTTTATGAAGATTTGTTGATTGGCTTGGATGTGCTTGGGATTTGGTTAATTTATAATTGCATAGGCTTTGTTCTTAGTCCCTGTTTCCAATAGAAGTAGGGGCAGGCACTAGTCACAAAAAATGTGGAACTAGGTCATATAATATAAAAGATGTTACCTATGTTTCTATTTTGATTCCAGCTGTAGAATCTATACTATTATATTAAAGCCGAAACATTAAAAGTTTGGTTCAACGGTACCTATTGAATTTACCTAATTACCCTTACTGAATTACAGATCTACTAACTAATCAATTTCATTTTTCAGGTTAAACATATTATCTTTTCTATTTTCAATAACTAAATAATTTCCTTTTCCAGGTAAAATACAATATTTTTTATATTTTATCTAACTAAAATTTCTCATTTATTAATCAATTTCCTTTTTCAATTTAAACATATAACCTTTTCTATTTTTCAATAACTAAATAATTTCCTTTTTCATTTAAAATAGAATATCTTTTACATTTTATCTAACTAAAATTAAAACAAATTTACTATTAATTACAAAATATTATTTACTAAAACACGTTACCTTTTTTCTTTTCTTCTTACTAAAACCTCCATTTTTATAATTATATTACAGGCGTTTCTATTTAATACAAATAAAATAATAATATTATAATACTAATAATTAACTGATTACCTTTTCAGCTAAAATATATCATCTTTTCTATTTTTTCTAATTACATTCCCTTTTTTTTAATTTTTTTTAGAAATATAACGGGTAACGTTAATTTCTCATTTTCTAAAAACTATGAACAATTTTATTTCGTAAAATAACATAATTAAATTATAATTACTATAAACTAATCAATTTCTTTTCACTTAAATCATGCACGTTACTTTTCTATTTTCTCTAACTAAAATCTCTTTTTTTTTCAATTATATCACGGACGGTTTTATTTAATAAAATAAACTAATAATATTATAATCTAAACTATTATATAAAAACCGAAACAGTAAAAGTTTTGGTACCTGTTTTTTGGTACTTCGTAAATTTACTTTTTTATCCTTCATTATAAAGGAAAATAAATACAACTAAAATAAATAATAACATAATATAATTAATGGTAATTAGTCGATTGCCTTTTTCATATTTACTTTTAGTTGAAGATATTACCTTTTATAACCACCTTAAAATATATACCCACCATAATTTTCAAGAAAAATATAACACCTAAATTAAATTATAACATAATATAATTAATGGTAATTAGCTGATTAACAAGATAAAATTAATCGTAATTAGTCGATTGCCGTTTTCACATTAACATAATAAAATTAGTCGATTGTCTTTTTCACATTTACTTTTATTCGAAGATATTACCTTTTATAAATACCTAAATACATCAATAATTAATATTTACTTTCGAATTAAAACATGTTACCATTTTAATTTAAAACAAATCTTATAATCATTATTATATACCCGAAAATATCAAACCATAATTTTCAAGAAAAGTATAAAACCTAAAATAAATAATAACATAATATAATTAATGGTAATTAGTCGATTGTCTTTTTCACATTAACATAATAAAATTAAAGGTAATTACTAATTAGTCGATTGCTTTTTTCACATTTAATTTTAGTTGAAGATATTACCTATTATAAATATTTTACCTTTTTTGAATTAAAACATGTTACCTTTTTAATATAAAACAAATCTTATAATCATTAATTTAAACTGAAAAATATAACATCATAATTTTCAAGAAAAATATAGTCCGAAAATATCGCACCATACTTTTCAATTATTAATAAAATACATTAAAAATCATATACGTTGTTTATAATAAAAAACATTAGTGTAATCCGTAAACATGAGTATATTAAATTATATCAAATTAAAAAAATTATTAAAAATAATGATTATATAAAAATATAATTTTAATATTAAATAAATTTTATAACATATTATAAGTAACCCGTGCATTGCACGGGTCATAAGATAGTTATCTGTACTATTATATAAAAACAGAAACATTAAAAGTTTTGATACATGTTTTTTGGTACCTATTTTTTGGTATTTATTTTTTGGTACCTGTTTTTTGGTACTTCGTGAATTTACTTATTTAGCCTTCATTATAAAGAAAAATAAATACACCTAAAATAAATAATAACATAATATAATTAATGGTAATTAGTCCAAATATTACCTTTTATAAAAAATATCAATCGTATCATATCTTTGTAGCGTTAATATTTTCTCTCGAATTAAAATACGTTATAATTTATGTAAATTAGTCGATTGCCTTTTTTACATTAATATAATAAAATTAACGGTAATAGTCAATTGCCATTTTCACATTAACTTTTAGTTGAACATATTAACTTTTATAAACACCTAAAAACATCAATCGTATCATATTCTAAAATAAATCATAACATAATATAATTAATGGTAATTAGTCGATTACCTTTTTTACATTTACTTTTAGTTGAAAATATTACCTTTTATAAACACCTAAAAAGATAAATAGTATCTTATTTTTCAATCATTAATATTTTTTTTTATAATTAAAACACGTTACCTTTTCAATTTACAACAAATTTTACAATCATTAATATATACCTGAAAATATCACAACATATTTCTCAATTATTAATAAAATATATTAAAAAATGTATACGTTGTTTATAATAAGGAAACATTAGTATAATCTGCAGAATATGAGTATATTAAATTATATCAAATTAAAATTAAAAAAATTATTAAAAATAATTATTATATAAAAACATAATTAAAATATTAAATAAAATTTATAATATAATACAAGAAACCCGTGCATTGCACGGGTTATAAGCTAGTATATAATAAACAGTGTAATGCTTAATAAACCACAAGTTATTTGTGAACGTGGTGACTCATTTGTTGTCACTTATCTTGCAACTGCAGATCAAAAAGTTAGTCCGCTAGGTTTTTGTGCAGAGTTGTGGACTTTTAGACTAAACCTAAATGTCTTTAAGCTTGACCATTATTAGATGAAAAACCAGTTTTCATGAATGTATTTGTGTTTTAATATGCATTATATGCCAGTATGTTATGTGCACATTGCTCTATTTTTTATGCTAGAGAAACATCGACAGACCATGAAAGAAAAAACCTTTTTTCTCTATCAGGAACTCTTCATATTTGGATTCTTATCTGGATCCTACTTTCATGTCCCTAATAAAGGATCCAGACCAGAGACGCAAGGAACAGTGGGAGAAAACTGCTCAAGCACAAAATGGGTTTAATTTTGCTAAATTGCTTGGATATGGTGACATTGGAGGGCCTCCCCTATCTGCTGCTGAAGAACTTTCACTCCACTCAAGATATCTCTCTAAAGCAAATTCTCTTAATCTTTCTGAGATTGCAGAAATGAAAATTGTGTGAGCGACTCTGACCTCTTGATTCCAGATTGTGTATTTGTGATATGCTTAGTGAATACATGCCATATCTTTTGCACTGTTTACTTAGGCTTAACTACTGAGTTTCCTTACAAACTACACAAAGCTTCTGTTGGAGTATTGCATACTTACATTCAGGAATTCATCCTCTCTTTCTTTTTCAGTTACAGAGGTGGAGTTGACAGTGAGGGGCGACCAGTAATGGTTGTGGTGGGGGCACACTTTCTTTTACGATGTCTAGATCTGGAACGGTTTGTGTTTTATGTAGTAAAGGTAGTCCAGAGCTTCATTCATGATGATGTTTATTGATTTTTAATGACATACATCTGATAGATTAATATAAAGAGAATTGACTTCTTGCAGTCAGATCATGCATGCATCATGCTTTTCCTTTCAAGGCATAATAATATATCTTACGTTAGCTATGAATTAGTGTTGCTACTTGCTAGACAGACTAGTATAAAGTCTTCTGAAATATTGAATTTCAGGAATTTGAGCCCTTGATGCACAAGCCTTTCTCTATAGTGTACTTCCATTCAGCAGCATCCCTACAGATGTGAGTACTATTTTCTTTCATAACTACTACATTATGGACTTGTCATGAGCAACTTCGTCTGGAAAACATTTTAATGTAGTCACGCTTACATCTAATTTTTGTTAAGTTATGGAAACAAACTTAGTTACGTTTTTATGGACTTGCACAGGCAACCAGATCTGGGATGGATGAGAAAATTACAGCAAATTCTTGGTCGGAAACTCCAACGGAACCTACATGTATTCTAAGCTTAATATATTTTTAGTCAAGCATCTTTTCATTTCACCTGTCTGTACTGAGTTCTGATATGGTCACTTGGTTTTGTAGGCTATATATGTGCTTCACCCTACTTTCGGACTGAAAGCTGCAATTTTTGCATTACAGCTATTTGTTGATGGTGTGGTATGTATTACTATTACTGTCTTACTAATTACTGGAACTTGTATCTCACTGTCCTCTGAAAGCCAATCAATTCTTGGAACATGATCTTTAGGTGTGGAAAAAAGTGGTATATGTTGATAGGCTTTTGCAGCTATTCAAATACGTCCCACGGGAGCAGCTTACCATTCCAGACTTTGTGTTCCAGTTGAGTCATCTGTTTGATTTTGAATATATTTCCTTCTTGTAATAGAGTTAAAGATGCAATTAATGCTTAGCAAAACACATGCAATTAATGTAAATAAAATAAAAACAAATAGGGGTTTTTATCAGTGGCTGGCTGTATATACTACTATATGCCACAATTCCCATATTAATGTCCTGTTATTAATTATGCATGCTAGTCATGGCATTATGATTGGTTTAGTGAAAAGATCAGTCGTTTCTGTGTAGTGCCTGATGAATTTGTTATTGCAGGCATGATCTCGAAGTTAATGGTGGAAAGGGTCTTATGGTGGACCCCAGAACGAAGTATGTTTATCAGCGACCATAGTCGGCTTCTTGTTCAAGCGTCTGTAATTCTTTTCATTAGTTTAAACTGTAGATTGTAGGGGGGTTGATTTTGTAATTGGCATTGTTTGCCATTCTTTACATTTTTCATACCTTGTATCAAAAATTCAGTATATATTCTTTTTCAATTTGTAAGCACTCTTGAAGCAAATTTTATCCAATATAAAAAGGAAGGATTTGTAAGTAGGGTTGATTATTAGGTTATAACCGAACCGAATAACTGAAATATCGAATAAGGGCAAATATTATAACCGAATAAGGAACCGAAATATTTTGGTTCCGTAACCAAATCGAAATATTTATTTCGGTTTATTTTACATATTAAATATAAAAATGTTATTATTATTATTTTACATATAAAAAATTATTATTTTACATATTAAAAATTATTATTTTACATATAAAATATAAATATTATTATTTTACATATAAAAAATTATTAATTTACATATAAAAAATTATTATTTTACATTTAAATATATATATTATTATTTTACATATGAAAGACTTTAGGCCTATATCTCTTTGTACCATTGCTTATAAATGCATTGCTAGGATTATTGCATCTAGGCTTAAACATGTGTTGCCTCATGTAATTGATCAAGCTCAATCTGCTTTCATTGCGGGGCGAAGCATATCATACAATATTCTTCTGGCTCAAGAATTGTTTAGAGGCTACCATAGAGATTCGGGAGTTGCTAAATGTGCCCTTAAAATTGATCTTCATAAGGCCTTTGATTCTATCAGTTGGAACTTTATTATTAAAACTTTGGTGGCAATGAACTTTCCACCTCGATTTATTGATTGGATCACTGCTTGCATTACTACACCAAGATATTCTGTTAAAATGAATGGAGTTCTCCACGGGTATTTCAAGGGTGCTAAAGGGCTTCGACAAGGAGACCCTTTATCTCCTTACCTCTTTTTCATTGCGATGAATGTGTTTTCTACTATGCTAGCTTCTACACCTGCACCTTCAGATTTCATTGGAAATGAAAGGTTTTGAGGTTGACACACCTTCTGTATGTTGATGATGTTCTTCTTTTTTCCCATGGTGACTCTGCCTCTATCACCCATGTTATGACTTGTGCCTCTAAATTTGTTGATATGAGTGGTCTGCATCCTAGTGCTCATAAAAGCACAGTCTTCTTCTCCAATTGCAGTCAAGAGCTCATAGAATGGTTTGACAGAGTTTATCATATCCCTCACGGACTTCTCCCTGTGAAATTCTTAGGGGTACCTCTTGTCACATGTCGGCTTAGCATCAATGATTGTATTCCCCTCATTGACAAAATTTCTGCAAGAATCTTCTCTTGGACCAACATATTTCTGTCGTTATCTGGCAGAATTCAACTAATTCGGGCTATTCTGTTCTCCATCCAATGTTATTGGAGTAACCACTTTTTGTTGCCAGGTGCAGTTCACAAGCAGATGCAATCGTTGTTTACAAGATTTTTATGGACTGGAAACACTAACAAGAAAGGAGGAGCAAGGGTGGCTTGGGATCATCTCTGTGTGCCTTATGCGGAAGGGGGTCTTAATCTAAAAAATCCTAAGGATTGGAATAGAGCCCAAATTCTGTTACATCTCTGCAAAATTGTCATGCGTTCCAATAACCTTTGGGTGCAGTGGGTTTAGAGTATTGCACTTAAACGCAAACACTTTTGGACCATGGATATACCTACGGATGGTTCTATTAACTTGTACATTTCTGATAACAGAGAGATATGAGAGAGAGAGAGAGAGAGATGAGAAAGATGAATGAAATGAAAATTCTGTTATTTCTGTTACAATCATTGTGACATTACATTTTGTTATATAGTCTCTAAAGTCAACACATTGACTTAACTAAGACATTGTTTGGTTGTATGCTATTCTAATATTGTGCTTAAGTTCTGTTTGAATAGCACACATATCATTAGCCCCCCCTTTGACTGAAGTATCTTCAACTGATGTTGCATGAACTACAACTTCCAACTGATTACTATCACTTGTGTTGTCTGAAATCTCTGTAAACCTGGCACCAGTACAATCACCAATTGTGCCTTTACCAGTAAGAAACTTAGACATGAACTTGATTCCCAGACTATTAACACAAGACTAATGTAAACTTCTGCTGAGACCTTTTGTTAAGATATCTGCAAAATTATCCTTAGAAGCAACTTGAGAAACACTGACAATACCTGCTTGAATTTTCTCCCGAATAAAATGACAATCCATTTCTATATGTTTTGTTCTAGCATGATAAACAGGATTTGCTGTTAAATCAATAGCAGATTTATTATCACACTTCAATTGAACAGGACCTGCAACATTTAATCCCAAATCAGCTAACAAACCTTTGAACCATAAAACTTCACAAGAAGCATCAGCCAATGCCTTGTATACAGCCTCTGCTGTGCTTCTGGAAGTGACTGACTATTTCTTAGCTCTCCAAGATATTACAACTGATCCAAGCAAGAAACTATAACCTCCTACAGAACGCCTATCATTTGGATCTGCTCCCCAATCACTGTCACTATAACCTTGTAGTTGCAGTGAATTATTTGCAGGGAAAAATAAACCATGATTCACTGTACACTTTAAGTATCTGAGAACCCTCTTTGCAGCTTCCAAATGCTTAATCCGTGGTGCATGTAAAAATTGACTAAGTAAATGTACTGCAAAAGATATATCTGGTCTTGAAGAAGTCAGATAAAGTAATTTTCCAACCAATGCTCTGTAGATACTAGGATCATAAATAAGTTCTCCAGACATATCATTGTCAAACAATTTAATGTGTGGATCAATTGGAACAGAGAGTGGCTTACAATCCATCATATCAGCAGATTTCAGCAAATCAGTAATGAATTTAGGCTAACTAAGAAAGATACCTGACTTATTTCTTTGAACTTCCAACCTAAATAATACTTGATGTTGCCTAAATCTTTGATGCTAAACATGTCATCCAACAATTTCTTTAATGAATGAATTACATTCAAATCATTACCAGATATCAGAATATCATCCACAAAGATTACCACTGCTATAAAGACATCCTTTGAAACCAAGGTGAATAATGAATAATCATGTAAAGATTGTTTATATCCAGCTGCTATTAAGAATGAAATGAGTTTAGCAAACCATTGTCTAGAAGCTTGTCTCAAGCCATAAATTGACTTAATAAGTTTGCAAACTAGACTAGGATCACTAACTTTATACCCCTGTGGTAAATCCATGTAGACCTCTTCTTCTAACTCCCCATGTAAAAAAGCATTATTGACATCAAGTTGTTCTATGTACTAATTGTTAGCTGCTGCTATGGCCAAAAGACTTCTGACTGTAACCATTTTAACAACAGGTGCAAAAGTATCATGAAAATCAAGTCCTTCTGACTGAGTGTATCCTTTAGCAACTAACCTGGCCTTATATCTATCTATTTGACCATTTGCTAAGGTTTTTACCTTATACACTCATTTACAACCAACTGTTTTCTTGTCAGGTGGCAACTTCACCAAAGACCAAGTATTATTCGATTCTAAAGCAAGTAACTCTTTGTTCATGGCTTCTATCCATAATGGATCCTTTACAGCTTGATGATAAAAACTTGGTTCAAAATAAGAAGATGATGTTGTAAAAGCTTGAAAAGTTTGATGATCTAGATTGAAAACAGAATGAGAAAGTGCCAAATTGCAAGAATCCATGGCTGAAGAATCCTGGCAATTGAGACTAACCACATTAGCAGATTTCTTTGGCTAAACCATTTTGTAATCTGACCACCATAAAGGTCTACCCTTGTCTCTAGTAGATTTTCTGACTAAAAGAGAAGGTATAGAGTTTTCAGGTAAGGTCATAGAGGAACTTGACTGTAATTGTGAATTATCGGTATCTTGAAGTTGAATATTTGTGTCATGAGAAACAGATGGAATAATCAAATGATCATCAGAGGAATGTATAGTAGGAGATGAAGTATCAGAAAAAGATGATGATGAAATATCATCATTATGAGATGATGATGTTGAACTAGTATTCATTGTACTGGCATTTAACCAATTCAAGAAATCATAGGAATTGGCAGAAGTAGTAGTGGTGAATTGAATAGATGTATTTTTATATTGATGATATGGAAATTCAGTTTCCACAAACTTTACATGTCTGCTGATTATAACAGCATGAGTATTTAACCTGAGAAGCTTATAACCTTTTGTAAGATGTGGATATCCCAAAAAAATACACTTAATTGCTCTTGGATCAAATTTGTCATTAGAATGAATGGAGGCATAAGCTAAACATCCAAAAGGTTTAAGCATTGAATAATCTGGTTTACTTTTGTAGAGAATTTCATGTGGTGTTTTGTGTTTTAGAACAGGTGTAGGGAGTTTATTGACAATATGTGTGGCTGTCAAAAGACAATCTCCCCAGTATTTGAAAGGAAGACCATACTGAAATCATAAAGATCTTGCTATTTCTAATAAGTGTCTATGTTTCCTTTCTACTCTAGCATTCTGCTGAGGAGTATAAGTACAAGACCTATGATGAAGAATACCAGATTGTGAAAGAAATGATGTGAAGTTGTGATTAACAAACTCACTACCATTATTAGATCTTATAGCCTTTATGGTTTTATGAAAATGATTAGAAACATAGGCTACAAAATCCTTGAATAACTAAAGAACATTTTGTTTAGTAGACATAAGCATTGTCCAGATTGCTCTACTATGATCATCAACTAAAATAAGAAAATGTTTATGACCAGATGTAGTAGCAATGTGATATGGACCCCATACATCTAAATGAACAAGATCAAAAATCTCAGTTGCATGAGAATTACTATGTTGTGGAAAAGACAACATACATTGTTTGGCATAAGGACAAATAGGACAAGTAGTATCATTACAAGCAGGAAGTTTGCCAATACAAGAAATATGTTCCAAAACATGAAAAGGAGCATGACCTAATATTAAATGCCAAAGTTTGACATCATTGGCCTTGATTGAAAGAGAATTTACAGAAATTGCAGTTGCAGAATGAAGATGAACATCAGATGATGAGGATGAAAGAAAGTACAGGCCTCCTTGTTCAGTACCAGTTGCCAGTGTTTTCACCTGGTTCTGGTCCTGAAACAAACATTTGCCAGTAGAAAAAGTGACAACAATCATAGAATCCATAGAGAGTTTACTGACAGATAACAAATTGCAGTTAAATTGTGGCACTAAAAGAACATTAGTCAAAACAATGTCTGATGATAACTTGACTGTACCAAGTTCATTTACTGAAATTATATGGCTATTTAGTAAGGCTACATGAAAAGGTGTGACACTTGTATGAATATTGGTCATAAGGTTTTTATCACAGCACATATGATTTGAAGCTCCAGTATCAATAATCCAAATGTTTTTAAGATGTTGTGGCACATAAGAAAGCATAGTATAAGCCAAACCTGCTATATGAGAAACATTGGTGATATGATCTTCTGGAGTATCATGAGAAACAGGTGAACCTTTTGTCATCAACTGCATAAGAAGATTAACTTGTTGTTGTAAGCTCTCCATAGTATTATGCTGATTACCCTGTTGTTCAGCCATATTAGTTCCTGAATCCTCTTGAGTAACAGAAACCTGCATTGCTTGAGACTTAAAACCACCAGTATTAGAAGCTACACCAAATTTTCCTCTTCCTCTACCTTTAGGTGGTGGATATCCAACAAGTTTGAAACAGGTTTCCTTAAGATGACCATCTTTATGACAATAGGAACACTTCAGATTGGACCTTTTAACATTCTCAGTAACCACATTTGAAGTATTAGACACAAACTTGTTATTCCCATACTTTGCTAAAGCCAAAAAAGATCCTGATGTAACAGCTGTATTCCTCTGTCTTTCTTCTTGTTTAACAAGAGAATAAGCTTGTGAAGTGGTTGGAAGTGGATTCATCATCAATATCTGACTCCTGGCTGAAGTAAAAGTATCATTAAGTCCCATAAGAAACTGCAGCAACTTCCTCCTTTGGTCTCTTTCCTCTTGTTGTTTGTGAGCTTCACAAGAAGTTGGACATTTGCAAACAATCACAGGTTCTAAAGCACTGTATTCATCCCACAGATTCTTTAACTTGTGATAGTAAATCTCAACAGATAACTCACCCTGTTCTAAAGCATGAATATCCTTCAAAACCTGATAAACCCTATGTCCATTTACACTTGAAAACTGATCTATGAGTTCATCCCATACTTCTTTTGCAGAATTCACAAAATCCATGCCATTGCTTATCTCATCAGAAACAGTATTTAAGATCCAGCTTATGACCATGTCATTTACTCTATCCCACTGAGGTCGAAGCAAAGATGATTCCTCCGGCCTAGGTACAGATCCATCAACTATACCTAGTTTATTCTTAGTTGATAAAGCTATTGTCAACGACCTTTTCCAAGGTCCAAAGTTCTCAGATCCTGTTAGTTTCTTAGTGATAAGAATCAAACCAGGATGATCAATATTTTGTAAAAACAGAGGATGAAGATTAGAATTCATAGAGTTTTCTTCAACAACAACGTCAACATTTCCTTCTGCATTTCCAGTATTATTAGAACTATTCGAAACCATGTGTGCATACGTAGGTCTCGCCATTACAACTCAATCCGTAGATCAAACAAAGAAATCGAAAAAAAATCTCAATCAACAATGTCCGTACAATGAAACCCTAGGTCAACAATGTCCGTACAATCTCCGTACAACAAGAAATCAAGTTCGCACAAAAAACAACAATCAAAACGAAATTGATGAAGAACAATCTCTAAAAAAACATGATTCAGATACAAGAACTGAACATCAAACTCATCTCTATCGCAAAACACATCTCAATCTCAGATTATACTTCGGATTATGCCAAAAAAATGATGAATCTCAAGAAAAAAAACTTACGAATTCATGTTGAAATCATCGAGAAATGAATACGGAAGAATGTTATCCAGGATATAGTCTCTGATACCATATTAACTTGTACATTTCTGATAACAGAGAGATATGAGAGAGAGAGAGAGAGAGAGACGAGAGAGATGAATGAAATGAAAATTCTGTTATTTCTGTTACAATCATTGTGACATTACATTTTGTTATATAGTCTCTAAAGTCAACACATTGACTTAACTAAGACATTGTTTGGTTGTATGCTATTCTAATATTGTGCTTAAGTTCTGTTTGAATAGCACACATATCATTAGGTTCCTGGATTTGGAAACGCATCTTGAAGCTTAGACCACTGCCTCGACAATTCCTGAATTTTCAAATTGGAAATAGTCATGCGACTTCGCTTTGGTTCGACCCTTGGTGGAATAATACCTGCTTGGCTCATACAAACTCAAACATTATCATTCGACAATGTGGCATGTCTGCTCAATCTACTGTAAATTGTCTTCTGGTAAGTGGTGCTTGGACTTTGCCTCGACCTAGTCACCATATTCATCATATTGATCCAGGTCTTGTTGATTGGCTCACGAACTTCGACTCTCCTGGCTTCAATCTGCAAAAAAATGATGCCATTCTTTGGGTTGGTGTCTCTCTTCGAAAGGTCAGAATCTGGCACATTTGGGACTCTATTAGACTTCGATTACCCGAGGTTCCTTGGCATTCGTTGGTTTGGCATAAAATGAAAATAAACAGATATGCTCACATTGCTTGGCTTCTCTGTCTTGGACGGCTCCCTACTCTTCATAGGCTGGCTTCCTTTGGTATAGAGACATTGCAGCAATGCTACATGTGTGTGGGTGGCAACGAAACTCATGATCACATTTTTTCCTCATGTCACTTTGCTCACTTCATTTTAGAGAAGCTTTCGAGGATACTTCATACCCCCATTGTGGATGGTACTTGGTTGGAGGTTCTTACTATATGGGGGTCTATCACAGACAAATATCATCGATGCTTGGCTTTGCTTGCTGCTCAGACCTTTTCTTATCATTTATGGCGTGAACGGAATGCTAGAGCTTATGACAAGAGCTGCCTTGACCCAAACAAGCTTTTATCAGGGATCATGGTGGAGGTCAAAGTAAAATGCCACTCTTCTACTTGGTTCAATACTAGTCCTAACTTAGAAACCTTCTGTAATTGGTTAAATTAATGCGGGTTGTTCTGCCTCTTTTTGTTGCTCTCTATTTGAAATCTTAGCCTCATAGTCTAGATTGTTTATAGATAGTTCGATCTATGCTCTCATAGAACAAGGGTCAACCCCTGTATATTCTTTCTTATATATAAATACATATTTAGCAAAAAAAAAAAAATAAGTGAAGAGATTATATTAATATAAATATTTTATGATATATTTCGGTTAATTCGGTTAAAAAACTGAAATAATCGAATAACTAAAATTACCATAATCGAATTAAAACCAAAATATTTCGGTTCGGTTAATTCGGTATTCGGTTAACCGAACCAAATGCTCAGCCCTATTTGTAAGCACTCTTGAAGCAAATTTTATCTAAATGGGGTTTTTAAAACAGAATGTCAAAAAAGTCTAATAATAATAAAGTATGTTAGTAGTGGTAATCAAGTATATTAACTGGCACTCTCCCTCTTTTCTCTCCCTTTCTCTATCCTTCCAGTCTCCTCCTGCACCTTAACCCACCTTAACCGACGGGGCTTCCATCGGGTTTTCCGGTGGAAAGCCCCAAATTCTTTCTTTTATTTTGTTTGTTTCATCTCTTTTCAATATCTTTGTTCTTGATTTGTGTTGATTTGCTTTTCTAGATCTACACTACCCGGAGTTTTCGGCCATCTTTCTTCTTCGATTCGAGCGGGGATTTCGAGAGTTAGCCGCATATAAGTGGTTTCGGTTGTCAGATCTAAGTTTTTTTATTTTTCTTTGTAATTTTCAGTTTATTTTTTTGTTTTGGCTTGTATTTTTCGGATTTGATCTCTCCTTTGTGAGAGTTTGGATTTCTCTCCTTTGTTTGTGAGAGTATGATTTCTTATCTAGTGAAACAAGTTTGTAGGATGTTGCAGTTATGGTCGAATATTCAAGCAGCATTAGCCCCAGGTGGAGGTCCAACCGCAGCGAGTACATATAAATCTCCATACGAGAGGGGCAATATCATCTTCAACAAATTTACTGAATATGGATTAATCAGTATTTGTTTATGTTTTTCGTTGTTCGACTATTTTTGTAGATGTCGTATGACTTATCATTAATGAATGGAATTTTACTCAAAAAAAAAAAAAAGTCTAATAAAATCTTAAATTTATAAGTTATAAAGTAAGTCTGTTATTTAGAACGCATAAGACGGTTTGGCCGAGTGGTCTAAGGCGCCAGATTTAGGCTCTGGTCCGAAAGGGCGTGGGTTCAAATCCCACAGCCGTCATTCATTTTTCTTCTTAATTTCTTTCAGCCCCATTTTCCTGGGAAAGTTCGGTTACTTTCGTAATGTGAAGTTGTGAACTACAATAATTTCACCTTCACTATTTTTTTAATTATACTGATTTTATTTCTGATTTTGTTTTTAACAAAAAAAACTTACTGACTTAATAATAAAGAAATGTAAGAGTTTTGAAATTGGATTCCGAATTTTGGCCTTTGATTGAATGTGTTAGAATAAAATTAAATTAGACAAATTTTCTGAATTTACGTGAATACTCCCTCCGTCCCATTTTACAAGTCCCTTTTCTAAAAAACACGCATATTAAGGTAAAGGTTAATTGTATAATATTTTCCAGCTAATACCCTTAATTAATACATTGGAATATGAGAATAGTGTTAAGTTTGAAAAAAAAATCAAATTTTAGATAGAATAAATGTAGGGATAGTTTTGAAAAATCACCTTAAATTTGTATTGAAAAAAAAATATATATAAAATGGGACAAATTCATTTTTAAAAAAGGAC
The DNA here is from genome assembly GCA_037693485.1 of Kitagawia praeruptora. Classification (NCBI taxonomy): domain Eukaryota; kingdom Viridiplantae; phylum Streptophyta; class Magnoliopsida; order Apiales; family Apiaceae; genus Kitagawia; species Kitagawia praeruptora. Next base: position 24,960,176 of record CM075352.1, on the reverse strand, counting down.
AATGTCTAACTATTCATAAATCAATGTCTTCTCCTACGTGTGAAAGTTTAGAAATAAAAGGGACTCTCGATTGAAGTGCATAAATCATGATTGGTAGGAGTATATTTTAGTATTTTTGCTACAATTCGGTTATTTAAATCATTTTCAGTTTTAATTGAATTAATTTAAATCAATTTTCGATTGTAATTGAATTAATTTATAAATCAAATAAATTTCAATTTGCTTTTCGACTTTTTGGTTATTTTGATTGATCGGAAAAAATTCAATTTCGATTTTGATTAATCGAATGCTCACGCTACACGGGTCTCCAACTATCATACTCTTAATTTTTTTGTGTGGTATTGTTGGAATATGGATTCGATTATAATTTGAATTCATTTATTCGGTAAAATCAATTCCGTTTTTACTACGGATTTTTTGCCACCGCCTTAACATAATTAATTAACATGGTTAATTATTAAGGAAATTGCCACCGATTTGATTGATTAACACGGTTAATTAATTAAGGCAATTGTGTTAAGGAAATTGCCACCGATTTAATTGATTAGCGCGGCTAATTAATTAAGGCTGTTGATGAGTGGATTTTGTAACAACTTGTTGAGAGGTTTACGGGTAGTTGTATAAGCTAGCGATCAACTGTTCTGTGAAAAGGTTTGGGTTGTGTTTGTGAGGGTTGAGCTGTGCTCGAGGGTGTCTCCAATAATCTCAAGTGCCTTTAGAGAGAATTAGAGAACTTAATGCATCTTACCCCTGAGGTGCCTACGTACCCTTGTATATATAGGGATCAAGCTCACGTAGTTCTAATGGGACTCTGTCTCTTGCTGGAATAGTAGTATTCGATCACCTAGTTCGTGTAGGACTCAGGTTCCTTTAGAGCCTTCCACGAACTAGTTGGCTAAGTAGAGTAGAACTCGAGTTCGTACCCTACTATGATTCTCTCATTGGTCAGAGTTATTCTAGGATCAGCTGCGCCCTAGAATTATACTCAGATACCAATTCGTTTATCTGTTCTAGATGGCTTCTAGAACTTTCTGTTGGCAACTCGTAGGAACCTGGTACTCAGGAACCTATATCTCAGGAGCCTGTTTCTCAGGAACCTCCTTATTTCGGGACATATCACTTAGGGACCTCCCTTTAGGTGTCAGTACTTGCACAAATAACAAACAGGTTAGTCTGGATAACTCTTCTCATGCTTTTATCATCTCTATGGCTGTTGCTATGCTAACTCGAACTCTTCTGCTGGGAGGAACCTGGTCTTCTAATGTTCAGCTCAGCTTCCTGACCATTGGGAACCTCCTGATACTCGTACTGCCTTAGTCATTTCTTCTATCTGATCTTCATAACTCGTACTGGATCAATCTTCTAGCTCGTATGGACCGGACCCTAGGGCCTAATGGGCCTAAATCTAGCCCATGGAGATTTTGGGCATAACAAGTACCCCCCGGTTCCTTGAAATCATGTAATGTGAAAGGAACCTATTCTAATTCTACGATTAAAGGTTCAATGCTAAACCATTCTAGTAACAATACCTTGCTTCAACATTTTATATCCAAGCCTACACGAGCTAACTCGACGTAGGAAACAGGACATAGAATATTTTCAGCTTAATATAATCTTGAGTAAGCTTCCTTCATACCAAGGAACCTGTTATCTTGCTATTTTCTTCTTCAGATCGCAGCCCTCGAAATCTACTCTATGTTTGCATTCAACTTCCCAGTGAATGCAACTTGTCACTCAACTCCACGTCTCTTTAAATTTAATAATTTAAGAGGGGATAATGGTTTATTGCAAAAGATAATTCAAAATTTGAATTAAACTTATCACTTACCAAAGCTGTAGTTAATGTGTAAGTTCCCAAGGTTCACACGCTTCTCACGCGTGTACCTCTTCACTTTACCGCTCCAGTAATACGCTGCCACGTGTACGGGCTATTTCCCATTTACCTTGACTATTTAATTATCTCTCACCCCCTTCAGGTCCGTTTTTACCTTTACCAAACACTTGCAAAAACTCTTGGAGAGAGAACAAGAGGAGTTCGACAGTCGCCCACTTAATTCATCTTCTCCGTCGCCGTTCAACTCAAATCAAGGTATGATTTCGACTTATTTTTTTCTATTCTTTAATGTCTTTGTTTCGTTTCTCAATCATCTGTTTCCTTGGGCTTTGCATGCCGTCGTTTTCTTTGTATGTATGCGTCTGTATCTGTTCTTCACACTCCATATTTTACACACACGAACGTTCACAATCTCTGGTTTATCAATACTTTAACCGTCGATTCATGGTTGCGTCGTAATGATTTTATCATAATCTTTAGCTGCCTGTCTATTCATATGTTTCTAATTTTGTTGATACATGCCTTCTTCAAGGTTTTCTGTAATATACCCTGCCAATAACTGCACCGTGTCTAAACACTTTAGAACCCTAATCTTTCTCCTAGGTTCCATAAAGACCTGACCCTTCTTCGTCTGTCTTTTTGCAGATGTCTTCCGAGTCTACCCATTCTGACCATCAATCTTCAATTCAACCCTTAGTTGCTATGCCGATTGGTGAGAGAACTAGATCCAGGGTTGTGATACCTAATGTAAATGAACCTGAGGACATACTCATTAAACCCACAATATCTCCATTGTCTCAACCTCCTGTCCCTGCATTTGTTGACTTAGGAGATGATTGGCCCTCTGATGATGAGGAGGTGTCAAAACCTAAACTTAAACTTGAATCCCTCTTGGAACCTGATTTTCAGAGTGAGGTGACTGTTGAGAGAGAGTTGTACAAACAAGAAATTGTGCCTTTCTGTGAGAAAGTTGATTCGTCCATGACTTCAGCTAGGTTAGAGAAGTTGTGGGAAGAATGTGTTCGTCCAACCTGTCCAATCATTGTTCCAGAACCTGGTGAGAGAGTTCACAGGTTCGATTCTAAAGTTCCTGAACGTGGTATTCCTAATGCAGTGACCTCTACCGCCTTTTTTAGAGTGGGTGTCTACTTCCCCCTACATCCTTTCTTGCAAGAAGTTCTCGACTTTTATTGCTTAGCCCCTCTCCAACTGACTCCCAATTCCTATAGGCTAGCCATGAGCACATATATTCTGTATTCCAGTCTGTTCACCACTCCTTTATCTGCACCTGAGTTAGGCTATTTCTTCAGACTAAAAGATACTGGAAAGGGTTCTGGTTGTTTCTATTTGACTGCGTGGCCTGGTCACCAAGGCCAATGTATAAAAAGTATTAAGCAAAACTTTGACCAATGGCAAGAGCAGTTCCTGTACTGTTTTGATTGTCCATCCGTTCGATTTGAGTTCAATCGTCGTCCGTTGATCCCCAAACAAACTATTCTCTCTGGGGTTTGTTTACAAAGAGCTGAAGAGGCCTTAAAACATTCTTCCTCTATAAGAGATTGCATGATTTTGTTGACATCTGACAACCTCATTACCTTAGGTTTTATTCCTGCTTCCCCTGGTAATACTTTATTTTACTTGTCTTCACTGCATTCTTGTAACTATGTTCGTTCATCTTATGCTCTTTACCTATCCTGATTTATTTTCTGACTCTGTATTTACAGGCATGGCTCCCAAGGTTCCCTCTTTCGTAAAAAGATCCAAGAACGTAGAGGAAGTTTTTAAGGTTGAGAATAAGGAGGTTCCACTTGTTGCAACTCCTATAAGTCAAGTTCCTACCCCAGCATCTACTCAGAACCAGCCATCAAACTCCTCCAAACGCAAGCTTGCTCAAACTACTCTTGATCTTTCTGGAAGTTCTCAGACTCGGTCCATGAAAAAAGGTAAGGCTGTGAAGATTGAATCAACCGTGGCCCAGAATGCCTTTAAAGAATTAATCGATACTCATGTGCTCCCGGAAGCAATTGCTAATTGGGCCAAGATGGATTCCACTGAAGCTATGCATGCCATGAGGTTTTCTGCTGCACAGAATGCATTCTTTGCCCTCAGGTATTGTGATGATTTTGCTGAGAAGACACAGTATGACCTCCGATTGCAAGGAGAAGTTTCAAATTTGAAAGAGGAGCTAACTGCTATGGAAGGGAAGGTGAACCTAGCTACCGCTGCTGTGAGGAAAACCAAAGTTATTGAGACCTCTTTGAAGAATGACAAGGAGAAACTTCAAGCTCAAGTCAAGAATCTGAGTGATGAGAAACTGTCGATGCTGGAGAAGGTCGATGAGCTAGAAGCTCAAGTTGATGCTTTAAACACTGCTGCTGCTACTGTCAGATCATCCATGCTCGTCGAGGAGAAAGCTAGATACGATGAAGGTTATAATGAAGGCATCCGAGACTACATGAAGTCTGTGTGGGAGAAAATGCCTGAGCTAAACTGGTCTCTCTTGGGCGACGACGTGGTAAGCATGATCCATGACTTTGAAGATGAAGCTGCGATTCCACAGGACCCTGTACCTCCCGTGGCTATGGTTGAGAGGTCTCCAAGTACTATCCTCGAGACTGCAGAGGTTCCTGCTACCGAAGATGCTCAACCTGTCCTTCCAACTCCTCCAGCTGTTGAAGATCTAGACAAAACTCCTACTGCTTGAAACTTTATGATTTTTTGAACTCTTAATAACTTTTGATAAGGTCGCGGGCCCCTCGTAATGCCTCGCATAATGTAAACTTTAAATTTGGTTTCTTATGGCCTTCGTGCCTTACAACTCTTTTGCTGGTTTCCTGGGTCCTTGTACCCATAACTATTTTTATGGTTTTTTTATGACAATTATCTACTTTTGCTACATATCCATGTCACATGTTTGTACTTATATGCTTCCATCATTGTATCTTACCTTTATTCCCCCTGGCAACTACTTAGTGTCCATACTTGTGCATTCAAGCTTACGTGGGCTAGCCCTTTGTAAGAAACAGAACATACTCGTACTTTCACTTTATAATTTCTTGAAATAAAAGGCAATCAAATCGCAACAACTTACTTGTAAGCTTAAACACGTCTTTTCCTATGCTTCACTCAACATTTTCAGAGTCGCATTCTGAACTAAAAACCCTTTCTGATAACCTTAGATCCTAAATAGTTTGACCAGGTTCCTCGACCATTAAACCTGCAAAATAAACATAAAACAAAAACTAGTTAAGGTTAGTAAAATTTCTCTTGTTTAATTCGGGTCATCTCTTGGAAAGGTTGCCTGTTTGGCTCCCAATCCTAATCTCTAGGTCCCAACATGCCTCGAGGCATATTGGTTCCTTTTTTCTCTTGGAAAGGTAACCTGCTTGGTTGCCAATCCTATTCTCTAGGTCCCAACATGCCTCGAGGCATGTTGGTTCCTTTTTGTGCCTCGAGGCGATTCTAGGAACCTGTGCGCCGTTCTAGGAGTCCACACAGATTCCTCTTCTTCATGTGTCAGGCTAGACATCTTATGAAGGTAAATGCTAAGGATTTTATTCCTTCTTCCCATGTGCCAAAGACGGTTCCACATGAGGGAGAGCTTATTAGGCTTCTCTTTAATAACAAGTGTGCCGGTCTAGGCTCCACACAGGTTCCTTTAGGTGCCTTTTGTCAGGACTTTAGTTCACGTGCTCAAGGAACTTGAGGCTTTTGGCAATAATGTCGTGCTCAGTCAGCTGAGGCTTTTCAATCACATTTGCTCAGGAAGCTACCTGAGGCTTTTCTCGATGCCCAGGAAGCTACCTAGGACTTTGCTCGATGCCCAGGAAGCTACCTAGGACTTTTTCTTGATGCGTGCTCGGGAAGCTACCCAAGGCTTAATTCATATTCAGGAAACTACCTGAGGCTTTGGTTCAAGTCAGTCATTCTCAATTTGCATACTTTGTCGAATCACATTCATACTTTCAATGCTACAGGGACCTGTAAGTCAGGGTGTCCTGCAAAATACAATACAATGCTACAGGAACCTGTTAGCCTAGGTAACCTGCAAATACTGTCAATACTACAGGAACCTGTTAGTCAAGGTAACCTGTTTCAAAATACAAGTACTAAAGCTAGCACTTAAAAAGTTTCAAATTGGCATATGAAATATCAAATCATAGCATGCACAATACTGTCTAAGTAGGAATACTACCCCCCAGTTCTTTTGGGTAATTATTGTTACGTAAAAGAACTATTAAGGAGCTATAGCTGCAAAAAATGCACTCAAAATATTCAACGTAGAGCTATCTATCGCTCAATACTTTAAAAATAAATCGTCTTGCAAGTAGGGAGGTTCACATCAAGTACCCCCCGAGTACATGCATAATTAAATACTGAAATCAAAATACTGGTCAGCTATAACTAATAAGCTGCCTTTATTCTTGGGCTGAAAGAGCCTTACTTTTCCTAAGAAAAACACATAAAAGAGTTACTGATAATACTTCTTGAGATGTTCTGCATTCCAAGCTCTCGGAATGAGGTTCCCATCCATATCCATCAAGTGGTAGGTTCCTTCCCAAATTGCTGACTTTATCTGGTAAGGTCCCTCCCAATTCGCTCCAAAGGCTCCATGTGCCAGAACCCTGGTATTTGGCATGACTTTTCTCAGAACTAGGTCTCCAACTTTAAAAGGTCTTGCCTTCACCTTTTTGTTGTAATACCTTCGAACTCTCTATTGATATGCTGCTAACTTCACTTGCGAATCTGCTCTCAACTCTTCGACCATGTCCAAATACAGTCTATGATTGACCTCATTGTTTTCGGGGTCAAAATACTTTCTTCTCAAGGAACCTGTTCCAACTTCCACAGGTACCATAGCTTCACAACCATAAGCGAGAGTAAAAGGAGACTCACCAGTTGTAGTTCTAGGCGTAGTGTTATACGACCACAAGACTCCAGGAAGCTCCTCTGGCCAGCTTCCTTTCTTATCTTCAATCCTTGTCTTCAAAGTATGCTTGATAATCTTGTTCACCGCTTCAGTCTGTCCATTACTCTGTGGATAGTACACTGCTGAAAATGCCTTCTGAATTCCAAACTGCTCACACAATCCTCTAAGCTCTCTACTATCAAACTGTTTCCCGTTGTCAAAAATCAGCTTCTGCGGAATGCCAAACCTGCATACAATGGCTCGAAACACGAACTCAGTTAATTTGGATGCTGTAATCTTAGCAAGTGGTTCTACTTCTGCCCACTTTGTGAAGTAATCAACTGCAACCACTGCATATTTCACTCCTCCTTTTCCTTTCGGGAGTTCTCCAATGAGGTCTATCCCCCATACGGCGAATGGCCAAGGACTAACAATCTGTTTGATAGGTGCTACAGGGCGACTATCAAAATTTGCGAACCTCTGACAATTACTACATGCCTGTACGAACTTGGAAGCATCTGCTTTGATGGTTGGCCAGTAATATCCTTGTCGAAGGACCTTCATGGCTAGAGAATTACCCCCCGAGTGATTTCCACATACTCCTTCATGAATCTCCTCATGGATATACTTGCATTGTTCTCCAGCTACACACTTGAGTAAAGGTTGATTGAATCCTCGTCTATACAGAACTCCATCATAGATTACATACTTGGCTGCATGATACCTCAGCTTACTGGCATCATCTTGACTGGGAGGTAGCTCCCCTTTATCCAGGTAACGATGTATTGGGGTCATCCAGGAATCTTCAACTGGAAACTCGATGTCCATCACTTCTTCTTTGAAAACACTAGGTTGCTCCTGAATTTGAAGTGGAATTACCCCCAATAATGTGGATTCTCTCTGAGATCCTAGCTTGGCTAATGCATCTGCATTGGTATTTTTTCCTCGAGGTATTTGATCTAGCTTCACCTCTTTGAACTTCGCGATCAACTCCTGGGAGTACCTCAAATACAAGTCTGTTCGTGGACCTCTCGCCTGAAAACCACCACGAATCTGCCAAACGACTAACATCGAATCACTGAACACTCTGATATTCTCAACTTTCATCTCCAAGGCTAGCTTGAGACCTGCAATCAATGCCTCATACTCTGCGTCATTGTTCGTGGCCCTAAAAGCAAAATGAATCGAACTATAGAGTTGGTGTCCCTCCGGACTAACTAGCTCTATGCCTGCACCTGCTCCACTACTGTTAGCAGCTCCATCTACATACAGTGTCCATCAGGGTGCACAGTTGTCATTCTCTGTCTGTTCTTCCACCACCTCTTTTGGCCCCTCCTGGCCAGTAACCTCCACATGAGGTGGAAACTCGATTAAGAAATCTGCTAGAGCTTGAGCTTTGATTGCCGTCTTTGGCTTGTATTCTATGTCGAACTGTCCTAACTCCACATCCCACTTTAACATTCTCCCAGAAGTTTCTGGCCTATGCATCACTTGCTTAAGTGGATATGAGGTTCTTACCTCAATCTTGTGAGCTTGGAAGTAAGGTCGCAGCTTCCTGGAAGCCAGAATCAATGCGAAAACCAGCTTCTCCATTCCTGTATACCTCGTTTATGCATCAAGTAACCTTTTACTAACATAGTAGACTGGGCTCTGCTGTCCATTCTCTTCTCGAACCAGAACTGCACTAATGGAATACTCTGATACGGCCAAGTAAAGTATCAATGTTTCTCCATCCACAGGTTTGGCTAACAGTGGGGGGCTCCCCAAATGCTCCTTTAACTTTCCAAACGCTATCTCACATTCTGCGGTCCACTCGAATTTGCTTCCTTTCTTTATAGCTTTAAAGAACTCCTGACACTTATCAGTGGACTTCGAGATGAATCTATTCAAGGCTGCAACTCTCCCTGTGAGGGACTGAACCTCTCTCACAGTCCTTGGTGATCTCATATCAATCAATGCTTTAATCTTGGCTGGGTTGGCTTCGATACCTCTATGATTCACCATAAAACCCAGAAACTTTCCTGATTCTACTCCAAACACACATTTTTGAGGGTTCAGCTTCATTCTGTACTTTCGCAAGATTCTGAACATTTCTTCTAAGTGCTTTACATGGTCAACAGCTTTCTTGGATTTGACTAGCATATCATCCACATATACTTCCATAGTATGGCCAATTTGGTCTTTAAACATCATATTCACTAACCGTTGGTATGTGGCTCCAGCATTAATCAATCCAAATGGCATGCATACATAGCAATAAAGACCTCTATCCGTAATAAAAGAAGTATGCTCTTGATCAGGTTCATACATAGGGATTTGATTGTAACCTGAATATGCATCCATGAAGCTGAGGAGAGCATGTCCAGCTGTTGCATCCACTAACTGATCAATCCGTGGCAGTGGGAAACTGTCCTTCGGGCATGCTTTGTTGAGATCTGTGAAGTCCACACAGGTTCTCCATTTCCCATTAGGTTTCTTTACCAAAACAGGGTTTGCCAACCATACTGGGTAGAAAGATTCTTTAACCAATCCTGCATCCAATAACCTATCGACCTCTTCTTTCAATGCTTGAGCTCTTTCTCCACTAACTGGCCTTCGCTTCTGTCTCACTCCTTTCTTTTCTTGATCAATATTCAACTTATGACACATAACCCTTGGATCTATCCCTTCCATATCTGCGTGACACCATGCAAACACATCCAGGTTCTTGCCCAAAAAGGTAATGAGGGATTCCTTTAAGGCTGGGTCGAGCTGAGCTCCAATCTTCAACACTTTTGTACCATCTTTGTCATTGATCTTCTCATCCAAAGTTTCACCAGCTGGTCCAGCCTTGACCATGGTTTTTGGCATTCGAGGATCTAAGTCTACCTCCATCTCTGTGGTTGAGTCCTCTTGAGGTTCCTGGACTGTAGTCGGTTCCTGAACCTCGTACATGACATTCCTTCTCTTTGATGTTGGCTGACTGTCTTCATTGCTTCCATTATGTTTCAGTTTTCGGGATTTTTCTTCATCCAATCCTTCTGCCATACACACATCACCATCCTTGTCCGTAGGGGGTGCACTTTCTATCAGCAAGTAAGGGGTATCTGGTCCCCGAAAAACTGGAATCTCAGTATGAGGTTCCTCTTCTATGATCTCTTCAATTCTTATAGCTCTACAGGATGCTGGCACAAAACCTTCCAAGGGCGTACTACGCAGATCGAGCGTTATTTTATCTGGGTTCTTTCCTGGAAAATCATCAGGAACCTCGTCCATGGGTTCAAGCAATTTATCAACCTTAGCAGCATGTTGCAAAGCTTTGGTGTAGCACTCTCTAGACTCATACTGGCATCCTCGAACTACACCAATTCCATTTGGTGTTGGGAACTTCATAGTTAGATGGTAAATGGAGGTTACCACCCTCATCTCCTTCAAAACAGGTCTTCCCAGAATAGCATTGTAATTCATATTCTCTTCTATAACAATGAATTCTGCCAGCTGTGTAATGCAACATGGTTTATCACCTAGAGTTACTGGCAAACGAATCTTACCTTTGATAGGAACTTGATTATTAGTAAATCCGTACAAGGTATCGTTTGTTGGAGTTAAGTCTTTATCCAGAAAATGCATCTTCTTGAAAGCTGAGTAAGATAACAAGTTTACAGAGCTTCCATTATCAACTAGCACTCGATGAACCTCATAAGACCCGATTCCTGCTTCGACCACTAAAGCATCGGTATGGGGATGGTGCACCCAAGAAGCATCTTCTTCAGTGAAAGTAATATCTGCATCCTCTCCTTCAAACAGCCTTGGGGACCTCTGTGACAGATTGTAAATACTGGTCAAAAGAGGTTCTTTAGCTTCACGGGTATACCTCTCCATGGCGCTTCTGCTGCTTCCTCCAATGTGGGGACCTCCTATAATTGTGCGTATGCACCTAGCCTTAGGTGGTCCTTCTGTCACAATAGGTTCCTGTGTCTGTGTCTTCTGAGTCTTCTCATCTCTATACTTTTTGCCTTCTTGAGCCACCCATTCACTCAACTGCCCTTGCCTGATTAAATTTTCAATTAGGTCCCTGAGGTGATGACAGTCTGCAGTATTATGCCCATTGTTATCATGGAAGTCACAGTATGGGCGCTCATTCTTATTCCCTGGAGGGCCAGTTCTGAAAGGCTTCTTAAACCACGAGGACTTCTCATTTACCGCGTAAATGTGATCGATTGGGGCTACCAAAGGGGTGAAAGTTTCATAGACAGGTCTCTCATGTTTGTTGTTGTTATAGGAAGCTGGTGGCGGGACCTGACTCATGACAGGTCTAGTAGGATTCACAGCTTCAGGCTTCACCTGGGATGTACGACTAACCACCTTTTTATTGTCACGACCATTGGGGCTTCTTTGTCTCGACCTCTTGCTTCCACTTTGCCTTACGAAATCTGGATCCTTCTTTAACTCAGCCAGAGATTCCTCCACAAGATGAAAGGGTTCTGCCTGGGCATAAAAATCTGGCAACATCTCTGGTTCTTTTCCTTGAAGTGATTTCCAAAAGTCCGAGCCTCCTTTGACTCCAGCAATTAAGAAATTCTTTATGGTTTCCTCAGATGCTTTCCTAACCTTTGGAACCTCTGCATTGAACCTCTTGAAATATTCCGTCAATGTCTCACTAGGTCTTTGCTTGATATTGGCTAAGGTATTGGTAGGTGGTGCGAATGCAACAGATGCTCTAAATTGAGTAACGAAGAGCTTCCCCAAACTCGCCCAAGAACTAATCGAATCAGCAGGTAACCTTTTGAACCATTGATGGGCTCCACCCTGTAGAGTTGCAGCCAATAACCTGCATCTGGTGGCTTCCTTCACTTGATAGACATCCATCTCTGTGTCGAAACGACTGAGGTATTCAATGGGGTAAGTAGTTCCATCGAATTTCAACTCATTCGAAGGCCTGTAAGACCTAGGCAGAGCCGACTTTCGAACCTTCTTGGTGAAAGGAGAAGCAGTTATATGATTCACAGCAAGATTCTTTTCGTCCTTGAGTTGAGCCAAAATTTTCTTGATATCTTCTGCTGTCACCTCCCCAGTAGCTTCCGCCTTTGTCTTTTTGCTCGTTCCTTCCTCCTCTTGCGACTCCGCGGTGCTTGATTCTTCAGTATCCTCGTCTGAATCTGTGTTTTCTTCTTCGATTATTTCAATAGATGGGTCTTTATCTTTCTTCTTTTTTTGTGAGGAACCTCCAGTCTTGGTCTTCTTCTTTCACTTGGACCCTGTACGGCCCTTGCTAACAGTTTTACTCTTCTCAGGATTCTCTAGTTCTTCATCACCATTATTCTGCTTTGGTTCTTCACCGTCTTCTAGAACCTCCTCTCCATCGTCAGATTCTTCTTCCTCAAAGTTCAAATGTTTCGGAGTAACCTTCGACTTCTTGCCTTTCTTTGCCTTCTTTTTCTTCTTTTTGCTTGAAGCCTGCTCCAAAGTCGATAATCGCTCTCCCACAGTCTTTAAGACTTCCATCATAGTTGCTTTGGTAACCTTCGGTGCTCTGGGAGGAGATTTGTTCCCATCGTGAATCTGTCGCTCAGAACGGGTTGCTTCGCTATCAGAGTTGCCTGACATCTTTTCCACTCTTAAGATATTAACTATCCCCTCCTTCTAACGCCAATGTTGATGAGTGGATTTTGTAACAACTTGTTGAGAGGTTTACGGGTAGTTGTATAAGCTAGCGATCAACTGTTCTGTGAAAAGGTTTGGGTTGTGTTTGTGAGGGTTGAGCTGTGCTCGAGGGTGTCTCCAATAATCTCAAGTGCCTTTAGAGAGAATTAGGGAACTTAATGCGTCTTACCCCTGAGGTGCCTACGTACCCTTGTATATATAGGGATCAAGCTCACGTAGTTCTAATGGGACTCTATCTCTTGCTGGAATAGTAGTATTCGATCACCTAGTTCATGTAGGACTCAGGTTCCTTTAGAGCCTTCCACGAACTAGTTGGCTAAGTAGAGTAGAACTCGAGTTCGTACCCTACTATGATTCTCTCATTGGTCAGAGTTATTCTAGGATCAGCTGCGCCCTAGAATTATACTCAGATACCAATTCGTTTATCTGTTCTAGATGGCTTCTAGAACTTTCTGTTGGCAACTCGTAGGAACCTGGTACTCAGGAACCTATATCTCAGGAGCCTGTTTCTCAGGAACCTCCTTATTTCGGGACATGTCACTTAGGGACCTCCCTTTAGGTGTCAGTACCTGCACAAATAACAAACAGGTTAGTCTGGATAACTCTTCTCATGCTTTTATCATCTCTATGGCTGTTGCTATGCTAACTCGAACTCTTCTACTGGGAGGAACCTGGTCTTCTAATGTTCAGCTCAGCTTTCTGACCATTGGGAACCTCCTGATACTCGTACTGCCTTAGTCATTTCTTCTATCTGATCTTCATAACTCGTACTGGATCAATCTTCTAGCTCGTATGGACCGGACCTTAGGGCCTAATGGGCCTAAATCTAGCCCATGGAGATTTTGGGCACAACAAAGGCAATTGTGTAGCGCACAAGTTTTCTCATCCTATAAATACTCATCTAGAGCTTTAGGATTAAATACTCGAAAACACACATCCTCCTCTCTTATACAACCTCTTCTCTTCCTCTGGTGATAGTTCTTGCTCGTCTCAAGCTCGCTGAGAGTGACGCTCGTCTGTAGCCTCACTGCAATCCGTTTTATCCTGGGAGGCGTTTCGCTCGCACATGCGGTGAGGGCTAATATGCTTTAAGGAGACAGTCACGCACTGGACTCGGGTTTTCGTTCCTTATCTCCTCTTTTGTCTGTTTTGATTATACACATAACTGTTACTCACACACGCACAAATATTATATTGTGTATTTATCGCAGATTGTCTAACAATCTTAAAGCGTATTATATAAATTATATCTGTGATATGTACCTACGTAATTATTTGTTTGTTTGAGTGACATATTCTTAAAGGAGTTTAAATTTATTTATTCTTTATATATTACAAAAGTGTGAAGAGATTTGGGAAAACTTTCGTTATTATCATGACCATGACTATGATCCGTATTTTATTTTGGAATCGTTCGTTTCAATTTATTTTACGTGCAAGTTTCCTGGATTCGCATAAATTGAAATTGTATGTTGCTTATGTGCAGTGAACAGTGATACTGTTGATTGGTCATTTAATTAATTATATTAATAATCATGTTTAATATAGTGGCTAGTGTAGGTCACATGTGCTACTATTGTCCACCCGTTTATACATACTAATATATGTCCATTAATTTATGTTTATGGTCATTAATCTTTTTATAATTTTAGTATTACCAATATTAGTATTATCAAATTGATTTGGTATATGCTGTAATGTGTGGTGATACGTTGACTACTTGTTGAAATATTGTTTTACCAATACACAACGGACAATTATTATATATTTGTGAGAACTTGTTGACTATGAAATTGTATTCGATGTTTTTTGATAATCAAATACTAATTAGTCTGAATTGTGAAAAGTTTGAATGAGGGTTGATGGTTACATGTCACCGGTTATTCCACCTAACTTGAAGGACATCGATAAGCAACATGACTTCATTGATTATATATGCGGGCAGATTAATGATAATCTTATTCCTAGTAGCTCAAAATAATGTGGCGTTGGAGACTTATTAAGTTATTATTGGAAGCACTTGTATATGGATCGACAAGGTAAGTAATTACAGTATTGGATTACCTTCTCATTTGTTAGAAACTATATAAGTTAAATATTTATTTAGTTTTTAACTAAACATGAATATTTGATTATTTATGATTCTGCTGCAAGTAATAATCTTTTTGAATAATGTACCAAGATTTTTAAGTATATACTTCAATGATGATATTGTTGTCTTAGTTAAGTAATAATTTAAGTGGAAAATATTTGCTTAATTATTGATTAACAATTTGTTGATTGTTTGCGAGAAAATTTCTTTTAAAATATTAATCTTGGTCGGATGTTCAGAGATGTTGAAAACCTAGCAGGCCTGTTACTTATTAAATATAGGTTGTAGGTCGGCATGAGATTTATATTTTTCTGGTCGGATTCGTTCTTCCGGATGAATTATATATTCTCTTGTTGGTGTTGGTCTGCTGCGGCAGTGACACACGAGCCTATTATGGTGATCCACATGATACCTAATATGGCATTGCGGTTAGCTCTGTATGCTGAAATTCGGAGAAATCCAGAATATTGTCAACCCTAACGCATCAGTTGATCAAGGATCATTGAATGTGGGTTTATTGGAAGTTTATGTTCTTCCTCGGGCCTCTTATGGTTGTACCAGTGATGAGCCAGAAATTTGGGTTCTCTTGTGAACCAAATTGAAATATTAGAGAAATTCAGTAGTTGAATTTTTCAGTTACAAAAACAGGAAAGTTCTTTGAACCTAAGAGGTTTTTTAATGAACGATGTAAAACCTGCTCTAGTAAGAGGTGGTAACAAGTTGTGTGATTACTTTATAGTAATACATTGATTGTGTGTACTCGTCAAAGAGTAAATATGAAGCTTTATAGAGAGGAATATACTCTATAAGCTCAAGACTGCAAACCAACTTAATACAAAATTAAGAGGGTAAGGAATGACTTTGATACTGAATAACCACTAGGTGATGTTTGTTCACAATGTGGATATATTCATGAGGTTACTGCACATACTCGCATTAATCAAATGGAGTAGCTGCAGGTTTAGTTGCATTCTAATGGAGATGCAAAAGTGATGCTGATCAGTTCAGACTATTACTGAATATGAGGATATTAGTCACGTAGAGACTACTCATTCCTTAAACAAGATACCTTGAAAGGAAATAATAGAATTTCCTATTAATTCTGGAATGGTTTCGACATTCGTAGAAATATTAAAATGTGGGGGTATCTTGAAGCGAAAATAATAAAATTTTCTGTGAATTCTAGAATGTAGAGAAACATTCTTAGATATATTTAAAATGTGGGGGTATCTTGGAGATGTCTTGATACCTATACCTATAAATATTAAAGGGGATCTAAAACAAGTTGAGATATTTTGGATGGATATATAGACAACGATAAAGTCTAACGATATCATGTAGTCTGCAGATAAATCTTATTTGTGAGATTCATGAGAATGTAATTACGGAATCTAGGATTGCTTCTATGATGAGTTAGTAGTTCCTTGTAAATCTGTAATTAAAATTTATCCGAATAAATTTTTGAGTTATTGGATGAATGTGAGATTGAACCTAGATAGAGCAAAAAGACTTGAAAAATCTGAAATTTTGCTTGATGGTAAACCTCAAAGCTTGAGAGAAGCTATAAGTCAAGATTTCTAACACGTATGTTAGAAAATGGATCGTGACACTTTTCAAATAAATATGATCTCTCTATATCCTTTGTGGGAGGAAAGGGATGTTAAGAAATAGAGAGAAGCGATTAATAAATAGAGAGAATTGATTCTATGTGACAGAATCATATTCAATAACGTATGGATCTTCTTGCGAGATAGATGCCATTTGGGCCCAAACGAATTTTCAAATTTAGAAAAAAATATATGGGTCAAAGAAAAGTAAAAGGCCAGACTGATAATTTAAAAATTATACTCAAAAGTGAAGACCTAACTTACTCTATGTTATATTCTTGAGTTACATGAATATGGTTCATCAAGATGATACTTAAATTATCGGCATTGTGAAATTTAGAAGTACATCAATGAACTTTGGAACAGTCTTTCTTGGTTTCTCTGGTTAAGGAAAAAGTAAAAAGTCTGTATTTTTGTGATTATGTTGATTGAAACAACATAGATACGAAAATTGGCATAGGCACATGAAATTTGATATTGTTGCGATATGCTATGGTTTCATAATAAACGATATAGTTGCCATTTTGAGGACGCTCAAATTTGGTAACTGAGTGAATGAGTATTGCAAGTTTAGGGACGCTTAAACTTGGTAATGAGATAAATTGAAATTACTAATTTTTGGGACGCTAAAAATTGGTAATGTCAATTACGATTTGAAGCCTTAGCTGATGACTGGTAAAGTAATTACCAAAATGTGACATGCCAATTTTGAGATGTAAAAGTGATAGAAAATCAATGAATTGACAAATGTGTATATGTTATTTACACATGAGATGATAAAATTATTGTAATTACAGGTGAGTGATATGATCATTATGAGAAGTAATGACAAAATGATCATCTCTAGTAATTTGGATGAGAAATTGTTGTAATTGCACGTGAGTGATCTGATCATTACGAGAGGTAATGACAAGATGATCATCTCTAGCAATTTGGATGAGGCTTAAAGTTTTGATTTTGGAGATTAAAATCTTAATAACTTAAAAGTCCTAAAGGATACATGTCACACGTTAGTGATGTGAATCTTGAAGAGATCAACGTAACTAAATCTAGTATATCTAGAATGAATATATATGATGTATCTATCTAAGGATAGATGAACAAGGATCTCTCAAGAATGATTGAAAGTCTATTGTACATTTCAAAATGGTACAAAATCATACATAGGCTACACAGTTTGTAAACTGAGTAGATGCATGAGTCAAATCAAAATTGGTCTATTGAAAGTGATTGCAATGAGACTAAGGTGTTTGAAATATACTCGTGAGTTTGGGCTGCATTGCAAACGATATCTAATTGTACTATGTGGATATAGTATGGGTGTTAGATGTTTGACTTTAGGAACTTAAAAGTCATTATTGAATTTAGTTCACATTAACGTAAGCAGCCATGTCATGGAAATCCTAAATAGACGATTAAACATAGCTCGATTCATGATGGAATACGAGTCTTTTGCATAATATATGTGCATGTAAGACGGTGAATTGGTAGTCACTTTGTAGAGGATATTCCTAAATGACAAGAAAATGTGTTTTCAATATGCATATTTTATGTGAATAATTTGCAAATTGGGAGATTACATTGTTATGCATGTAATGATATGTCTCGCCTCTATGACGAGGACATAATATCATTAAACAACTACTCTCAACGAGAATTATCAGTATTGACTCTGTAAAGTCAAATGATAATGTTGTGGATCCACTAACCAGATGGTTAAACTTAGATAATCTGGTTAAACCAAGATAATCTGGTTAAACCAAGAGAATCTGGTTATACTGAGAGATAGTTGTAAAATCATCGAGAGGGATGGGCCTTAAGCCTATTGCTTAACGGCGTCATGGTGGACACCCAATCATTGCTGACTGGAGGTCCCAAGAACTTGGTTCAATGGGCCAACTAAATCATGATGACCAAATCACTGTGGGGGTAACCCCTGGCCTGTTCCTATGATGAGAAACAGTGAGACCCGTAAGGTACGAGGGTAAGCTTTCGAGCTTTTAATGATCTTTCGGTGAATACATGGAGTTCAAGGTTAGAACGCATGGAATTCAGTTGAGTAAACGCGGGTTACTCTTTAAATATAAAGATCACCTATGTGGGAGAGAAGTGGGGCCGCTTCAAAGGAGAATTGCGAGGCACAATTCTTTAGAAACTCCTGCAGAACCAGGACGATGTTCCATGGCCAAAATGGACATAATCATGAGAGCTGAACGAGTCAAAAAGGATATAGTGATAAGTATATCATCGCTTACACAAACGGTCGAACAGTTCAAAGAGCAAACCTCCACTGTCTACCAGTAAGGTCGGTATGCTTACTCAAGCGAAGGTTCAAGGAGCAAACCTCTACCTATCGTATGCTATATCTGATTGAAAATCTATCACCAAATCAAATTCTGTGTTTGTCTGGTGTGTGCTACTATGATATCAATCTCATCCATGTGGGGGATTGTTGGAATATGGATTCGATTATAATTTGAATTCATTGATTCGGTAAAATCAATTCCGTTTTTACTACGGATTTTTTGCCACCGCCTTAACATAATTAATTAACATGGTTAATTAATTAAGGAAATTTCCACCGATTTGATTGATTAACACGGTTAATTAATTAAGGCAATTGTGTTAAGGAAATTGACACCGATTTAATTGATTAGCGCGGCTAATTAATTAAGGCAATTGTGTAGCGCACAAGTCTTCTCATCCTATAAATACTCATCTAGAGCTTTAGGATTAAATACTCGAAAACACACATCCTCCTCTCTTATACAGCCTCTTCTCTTCCTCTGGTGATAGTTCTTGCTCGTCTCAAGCTCGCTGAGAGTGACGCTCGTCTGTAGCCTCACTGCAATCCGTTTTATCCTGGGAGGCGTTTCGCTCGCACATGCGGTGAGGGCTAATACGCTTTAAGAAGACAGTCACGCACTGGACTCGGGTTTTTCGTTCCTTGTCTCCTCTTTTGTCTGTTTTGATTATACACATAACTGTTACTCACACACGCACAAATATTATATTGTGTATTTATCGCAGATTGTCTAACATATACTCCCTCCGTCCCAATAGATTGTTAACACTTTCTATTTTAGGATGTCTCAATAGATTGTTAACATTTCCTAATATAGTAAGTTTTAACACTATTACACCCACTACTTCACTTATTTAAACAATACTTTACACAATAACACCCACTACTTAACTTATTTTAACTATAAAATCACTATTACACCCAGTACTTAACTTATTTTAATAATAAAATCGCTATTACACCCACTACTTCATTTATTTTAATAATATTACACCAACTATCTTGGTTTTCGTGCAAAAAACAAATGTTCGGAGGGAGTATTATTGATAAGTGTGCATTTAGATATACAGTAATTTAATATTTTTGTCTAGATTAAATAATAGAACCAACACTGATTTTTCATGTTTGTTGTAATTATCATTTTCCAAATCATAAATTGAAAATATTACAAAAATAACCATTTTCTGAGTAAAAATAACAAAAATAACCATTGTGAAAAAAGTGACCAATTTTAGCCTTTTGGATACTCCACTGACAGTTGGATATCCCAATTTGTATAAGATACTCCACTGGTAGTTGGGTATCCCATATACTGGATACTCCATTGACAGTTGGGTATCTCATATAAAAGTGGATACTCCATTGACAGTTGGGTATCTCATAGGTTAAAATTGACCAAAATTTTGAAAATGGTTATTTTTGTGTATTTTGTATTAAAAAAAAGGTTAAAATTGGCCTTAACCCTCATAAATTAAGGCGATTTTAGAATAAAATCTTGAGTTTTGTGTGAGATTTTTATCTAAGTATGAGATACGTGATATGTGTACAAATTCATGTGATAAATTATTTCAATACATGTATAGATTTTTGTCTCGTGCGAATTTTATATTCGTATAAATTTTTATATTGATTCGTATAAAATTCGTGCGATATATGTACAAATTCGTATAAAATTCGTGCGATATATGTACAAATTCGTGTGATATATGTATAGATTTTGTGCGATATATGTATATATTTGTGCGATGTATGTATAGATTTGTGCAATAAATTATTTCAATAGATTATTTCAATATATGTACAAATAGCTGTCTACCTCAGTACAGTGTCCTCAACCATTTTACCCCTCACGGACTATGGCAAGTGACTGATCGGGAGGATCCTTCTCATTTAAATCCCCAAGCGGTGCGAAAGTTAGTATGTAATCAAATTTAACTTTCATTATATTTAATAAAATTAATGTTTATGTATGTGGTATTATAATATAACTAACTTTTTTATTTGTTACATTAAACTCAATGTCACAGTTTACTAGCAACGCCGGAATTCTCAGGCAGTCATGGTCTTCTGTTTTAAAAGATAAACCAGATATCGAATTTTGGTTTCACGAGTGGTTAGCCCACGGCAAGCTTACAGGACTACGTCCGGCGGAATATTTGAGTGCTGTTGTCCAAGCAATAAAACTGCAAAACCTAACTAGAATTTTGTCTCTGATGCCAACATTCTGGCGGATTTTGGCATCAATCAATTTAACCCTAGTGGATTTTGGGAAGTGATTATGAGCGGGCCAGGGGCAATGTTTATATTTATTGGTTAAAATGATTTAAAATGTAGAAAATACTTAAAATTTTGCAGGAGGATGGAGTGAATTCCAAGGTGTTACTTATAATACAATAATGTAATAATACAGATTGGGTATTACTTATAATACATTATGAGTACATTTTTGTTAAGTGAACACAGGTTCGATAAATATGATTAATAAAACAAAATTATTTATAATTTTTTTAAAAAAAATTGATGCATTGAAATGTTTTTTCTATACATACTTTATAGTATCATACATAGATATTATACTTAAGGACTATCTTCCACTCAAGGACGGAGGCCCGAAAGGACGACCATCATCCCAAAATCTCGTATAATCTTAAAATTAGTATTAAATTTTATGAAAAATATTAAAAAAATTCACATTTTTAATGTTGAAATATTATAATATTTTGATTTCCTTCCCTCAAATTTATATAAATTTTATGAATATATTAATCAAATTTTTTATATTTATCATAATTTTAAATTTTAATATTTTAATTTAAGTATGTTCATAAATTAAAAGTATAAATAATAATTTTAAATTTTATTATTTTAATATATTAGTTATTAAGATAGAAAAAAAAATTCGCGTTCACAAACTTGATTCCGTTGAAGATGTTAAGCAAGTTGATCCTTCACCTTCATCTCCCCAAGTGGTGCGACCCTTCAAATTTAAGTTAATCCTTCACATTCATCTCCCCAAGTGGTGGGACCGTTCAAATTTAACTTTTATTACATTCAATAAAAATGTTTATGTATAAGATATAATTAAATAATTAACTTTTTATTTGTTACATTAAATTTAATTAGCTTCAATACCATTGCAAAACATGGAATTACCTATTAATTAAATATGATTATATCTTTGTTGCAATATTTTATAATTCGTATTACTAATATTGATATATTTGTATACAATTTTATTTATATTAGATCTAAATTTTGATGAATATCATGTTCTTGAGATAATCTCATGAATATTTTTAAGATTTTCCTATTTAAATATATGTGGGTATTTTTGTAATTTTAGAATGATTTATATATTTACAAAATTGCCACAATTTTTTTATATTAAAAAAATTATAACCTCATGTAATTTTCCTGAAGTAACCTGAGAATCTTTTTTCTCTATTTTAATGTATTTATATAGTTATGTACCAATATTTACTGAAATGAATTAATGTTTTCTCTCTCTTATACACTAATTATAAAAGAAGTAACATTTTTGTAGATAAATTCATACAATTTAAACAAAAAAGGCTTTACACATATATTGATGAGATGCAACATATTTTATTTAGTTCCTGAGCTGTGCTAACATAATGTTTAAATTTGTATCCATTTGAATTATATAAATTTTGTTTAATATTAACAATGCTTCAAATTTTCTTTTTCAACCGGATTTCTCTTATTTGCAGTTTAGTTAATTTGATCTTGATTTTTAATTTATAATTGGTATTAATCATATTCATATATTAAATAACTTTCAAAGTTTTTGATACTCACATCCTTCTTGTATCTCTAATTATATAACATTGATAATATAACAAAACATTTGATTGAAATCAATTCACGATTAGTGATTTTTCCCTTTTACGTTAAGTATATCGTGACTTTCGAATATATAATAGATGTTACAAATTACTTGTTTAAAAAAAAAGATGTTACAAATTACTGGCTGGATTTATCAGGCCGTAGTGTTAGAGTTTCCAATTATTGTGTTGGGTTATCTATATTATCCATATATTATAATAAATAAAATGAAGTTAAAAATTCAGAATAATATTTTTAAATCCAGAGCAATTCTATGTGCGAAATGACATATTTGTCCTTGTCTTTGTGAATGCAGGGGGCTAGACTTGGTTTAAAAGAAGGGTAATTTGGTCTTTTCAAAAAATTTTGCTCTTAATTTAAAAATGTAGCTCTGGATATAAAAATTTCCTAAACAAAATGGGGTATATTTTGTAATTGGGTTTTGGTTAATTATCCTTTTCATTCACAATCGTTAGATCGGTAGCTCAAATAGATGATGGCCATTGGATACAATACTAAAAATTATTATATACAGAGGTCTAAGATTCAAATTTTGTCAACAACATTTTAATTTAAAATTAATGTTAAAAGATGTTACATAAAATAGTTGAAGGTTCGATTGCCGCCAACAACATATTAATTTAGATTTAATACTAAAAATTATCATATACAAGGATGAAATATTTATAATATTATGTAACATCACTATAATAAATTAGAAAAAGATTAAAAGTAATTCATGTTTTGCACGGGTTATAAGCTTACCGCCAGAGTTGATCTGAAAAAGTTGTTGGCTTAGCTCAGAAAATGTGGGAGAATTTATATCCTCAAATTATACATCAAATTAGTTTTTTTTAAAAAAAAATTCTTTAATTTTTTGATATCCATCCAGAATAAGTTATCTAGAAATATTTATTTTAAATATAATTTTTTATACAAACAATGGATGACTGAAACTTCAATACTCCACTGCTGACTTAGTTGCTGCTATTTATTGAAAGAATAATTTATTGATTTTTACAAGTAAAAAAGAATAAACTTGTGCGTAGACAAACATTTTAAGAAGTAAATATCAGAATTTTAAAATAGACAAAAGTGATAATATAAAATACAAGAAAAAGAGGGTGAAGGTCCTAAATAATAAAAAATAAATAGTGTTGGTCCAAAATAATGAATTCTACACAATTGACCTTTTTTACCGATGGGATACGGAGTTTCGTCATCCATATCTTGCACGCAGATCCTTATTAGCTGGATATTCAATTTTGTCTTCCGTTTTGTAAAGGATACCGAAGATCATGTACCGTGATATGATTCTGGCACGGGGTATTGTACTACTCACCCAACTAACACCAAACACAATACCAAACACAATACAACGTATTACTAACAGACACGTTAGGCAAAATTGCGTATTATCCCGTATATCACGAAACACGATTTAACGTGTCCAGTCGGTAAATCGGCCAACTGTTCTAAAAAAGTATATATTTCGGTAATTTTTTCAGAAAAAAAAAAATATTTACACGCGAATATTATACCACTTTAGGGTGTGTTCACTTGGAATGAATGGAATGAGGTAGGAATGGAATGAAAATTGTAAACAAAATTTATGAAGAAAGGTGGATGTTGGGGGAAATAATGAACAAATATGAGGGAAAAGAAGTTTTTTATGATGAAGATTGTAAGGAAAATGATGAAGATTGAGAATAGAACATTCCTTCCAAAACACATATGGGTTAAAATTCTAGTTCAAATTATTTGGAGAGGAATGAAGAATGAAATTTATAAACACTTCCCCAATCTTTCCCAAATAATAGTATAAATTTATAAACACTTTTCCAAATCTTTCCCAAATAATAG
This sequence comes from Kitagawia praeruptora, assembly GCA_037693485.1. NCBI lineage: Eukaryota > Viridiplantae > Streptophyta > Magnoliopsida > Apiales > Apiaceae > Kitagawia > Kitagawia praeruptora. The sequence continues at coordinate 24,936,077 of CM075352.1, read as the reverse complement.
TATAAATTTCATTTCATTCTCCTTTAAAAAAAACAAACACGTATATAGATCAGATAGAAAGTTTAGTGATAAAAGAATAAGAAAGTAGTTTGACTTGACCCACCCCACCTAAATATGAAATACCATCAAGTTGGGCCGACAATCTTTTCAAGTTTCCAAATCATGGCAACTGGTTAGAGTTTGGTGATAGACTGATGGGGACACTACATGCTTCTGATTCCATTTTGGATGGTCCATAAACGACCCTTGACATATTTGTATAAATCATCAACTCATACGCAAGATAGCTTTTGCTTTCGCTCCCTTTTCTTGTAAAGATATACTCCATAATTGGTTATTCCTTCTTTCACTGAAAAATACATCCATTTGGGTGGGTTTCATTTATGTTCTACAGTTCTAGCTTTTCTAGATTAAGCTTGTTAGTGCTACATCACCACCACTCTCGGCCTTGCTCTCAAGTCTACACATTTTTCTCGAAAAATCTTACATAAGTTGCACCGTCCTTTTTCAAACGCCCGTTAACGTATAAACTTTCACCTTTAATTTTCATTCCGTTTCTTTCTCATTCCATTCCTTCCAACCAAATTCGGTGTTAGAAGTGAAAAAATTTCGTATTTTATCAGCAGCCTGCAAATTGTAGAAAGGCTGTGCTTATGCTATGATCAAGAACAAATGCTGGAGGTGAAAGTTCCGCTAATAAGAACTGCTGCCGAAGAGACAGGTTCAATCATCGGTCAACCGAATGAATAGATTTGATAATGACTGTTAAATTACTAATATAATGTAATTGCCATTACAAAATAGCAATAAAACCCCCAATCAGTCCATGATTGAGAGAACTAAGAATAGTTATGAGTTGCCTTTCTTTGACTCCATTATTTAGCCATAAACCTGACAATGTTAAACACAACAGTCTGGTCTTGGGCAACTGATTTCAGATACCCATGAAAATCTGACAACCAATAGAACATCAGTTTCATACTTCCATATACAAGATAATACAAATCATACATCGAAGGACAAACAATGTACTCTATCGGGAACACCCAATTTATGAGTGCAAAGACATTTACAAATGGCAAAAGCCAAATACAATCACTCTGAAAAATCATACCAAAAATCGGCAGCCTATATAACTAAAATTCCTCTATAAAGATAATGGTCATAAATTTATTAGGACCTAAACTCAAATTTATGTGATTGCAACAGCAAGATTATTACCTGCAGCGCTTCTTTGTCCACGAGCGCGTCTAGTTGTCTTTCCCCACCCAGCTAAGCTTCTATCCTCTACTCCCAATTGAATACTATTAAAGTTCTGAATCATTGGATTGCAGACTGGAGCCACTACTACGGCAGGGGAGGGCTCAACCACACACCTTCTCCTTCCTCTGGCAGCACCACTTCTGGTACCGTTCCTTCTTGTCATTCCTCCATTCCATTGATGGCCAGTAGCTCTCATCAGTCCTCCAAATGTCTGAAGATCTTCTGTGACCTCGTGCCTTGACAAAGAAACGAGGCCCGGAAGGATATCCCTCTGAAAGTCCTTTCTCATCCTTCCTCTCCTTGCTGGGCCTCTTCGGGGTCGACCCGGTAAAGAAGGGGCACCTACATCTTCCAAGTTCAGGATTTCCAGTACAAAAGGCTCAGGCATGTAGTCTGCTTCCGGAGTCTCTGTCAGTTGCAATGTCATGGCCTCATATTCATCCAACTCCCTTGGCGTCTCAATTTCTCTACCATTTCTGCCATTAAAATCTTCGTGAAGCCTCGTCTCAACTTCTTCTGCTGATGTAGAAATTACATCTGCAAACCATTTGAGGGGATCTGGCAATTCAGAAGGATCCAAATGAGTGCAGTCCGTACGAGGATCCTGACCGTAAGAGAGGGCAACTATTGCTTCCGCTGCACTTCTAACTACTTGATCTTGTTGCTTCTCAGTTTCCTCAGATAGTAATTGCAAGGAACCCTCATGTTGTTTTTGTTCTTTAGTAGGTGAAAGATCCTCCACAGTCTCCGGAACAGCAGGCACTTCCAGATCTATCTCAAATACAACCTTCACCTTCCCACTGGTGCTTGCAACAGAAGAGTCTAATATATCTTCATCCTCACTAACACAAGAGTTCAAATCAAAGTTCCTAAAGTTGTTGCACTTTGTATCCTTTCCCTTCTCTGCTATAATAGCTTCTGCAGCAATAAGTTCATCAAACTCGGCATCCGTTGAATCACAAGCTACATTCATATCAAACCCTCTATGTTTCCCTTTATTTTTTGTGTTTATAACATCGGGGCGATAACTTTGAATTGATGCGGATGTAGATGAAGAGTCATTTTTTGAAATGCCAATTTTTCCAAATATGGGAAATCCAAGTAATTTCCCATTGCTTACAAATTCAGACTCCCTCTTTACCCTAACATCACAACTACTTGAAGCAGCTGAAACATTCTGAGTAGATAGAGGATTAGGGTCTTTTACAGTTTCCCCTACACGCAACGTATTACAAGGAGGCTGCAGGAAACCTGATTCTAAGTCTTTCTTTGTTATGGTGGATACATTATTATACATTGGCTTCTCTCTCAGCCACGAAAAAGCTGTAGAATGGTCTTCACACTTCCGTTTCCCATCCAAAACTTCAATATCTCGAGGTAGAGGTTCCTCGTTGAATGAATCACATGGAAGGACCACATTCAAGTCCAAATCCTTCCCAGACTTCGGATCCATCACATCCGATCCCTTCAAGGCATTTTTAAAAGCATGGCTTGTTAAGTGATTTGATGCTGCAATATCGATCTCATGACGTTTAAGATTATTATTATTACAACCAAATGAGGATAATGTTGCTGATAGATCCTTGGAAACCAATGGGGAGCCTTGGCAAAATCCATTCTGAATAGGAAGTCTGCTTCCCGATACAGGGTTCAAGCTAGGGTTACCATTCATTTCCCTACTCGAGGTTTCAGATTGTATAACAGATGGCCTGGTGTGCAATGATGGCAATTTCTGTGTCAAACAGGGATTAGGTCTTCCCCAAGATGTGACGGAATGAGACCAAGAATTGGCTGCATCTGAGGTATTATACCACGGGTAGGGATTTGATATATGGGAAGTCACAACTGAATCTGGCTGGTTGTAGTTAGAATGCCCGTGACTTCTGTTAGAAAACTCATTACCACGATTTCTGTCTGTCCACGTTCCATCCTTCCTGGAATCAGGTGGAAGAATTCCCTGAAGTTGTTTAGGCTTGCTAGCCATAAATAATGTTTGCTGGGAAGTTGAAGGCAACTTCTCTGATTGGTGAAACTTAGGAACACAATTTGCATCAGTTCCACAGTTCCCTGTATATGTTAAATATTCAGATATGACAATAAGAAACTGAACATGAAGAGAAGATTACATCTACTAAATGTGGCTACAACTAAATATTGAAGATTCTTTCCTAATAGAGACTTGCTGATTTTCTAAATTGATTATCCACACATAAATTAATGAGGCAGTTTTTTTGATAGAATTTCATTTGAATTCACTCTTTATATCTATATATGTCCTTTTTATTACAATTTAGGTAAACAAGAAACCTGCATATCATATAAGTTTAAGGTTATGTATGAGAATTGGTACAACTACAAAAACTATAGATTTCTTTTTTGAAAACTTGCACAGATGTTTTTAACTAGCAACATATATCTTATTTGTTTTTTATTCCGAAGGGATGGAGAGTCAGACGCAACATTTGCAAAGTAATAAACCAATAGATACGGCCATACGAGACATTAATAGAAAATTTAAGTGTTTAAAGGAAAAGAAAGGAAGAGGGAAGAAGATTTTTACCTCCTTCATACATATAGGATAACCAACCTCTCCTGGCGCCTTTATTTGTTTCAGATAGATTGCTAACATTCCCATTACTACTTTCGCACTGAGAGTTCGGCAAAAAATCTCGGGATAGATCTACGAATTGTGAGTTTGATTTAGAATATATATCCAAGCCTCTTATCTCATGGCACGCAGAACGACCAGAAAATTCAACAAATTTGGGAGAATTGCTTTCCTCGACCTGAATTGGCTCATTAAGATCAGCCAAGAGATGAGGAATCTTCATACGTGAACCAGATGAAGTATCTCTAATGTCATTGGTCTTCCCACCACCAAGATACTTATTTATACTACTTCCCGGTGGAAGTCTATGGTTTCCGTCTGGTGGATAAGCTAAAGTGTCAGGTATCTTAGCGTCACGAGACTGTTCTTCTTCTTCTATAACAATGTATTCATCAGCTGGGATTTGAAGATCAAACAACGTTTTCCTAACCTTTGAGGGCCTAGAGTCTAAGAAGGCAGACCCCTTCATATCACATCTGTTCTGGTCTGAGACTAGATCGGCTTGATTGTTATGTCCTTTCATCCAACTTGAAGGTGAATCGATCACTTCAGATCCCACTATAGAGGGTCTGACGCAACCAGAGTTAGCTAATGGAAAGCTCGGCATTTGCCATTTCCTGACTTCTTCGGATGGAATTTGAGATGGTAAGAAGCTTGATGATGATGACGTTTCAATTGATCTCTGCTGCTTATATAGTTCCTTCCTTTTGGCTTCTTCCATCATTTCCCTTTGCACCTTATAAAGGCGGTGAAGTTCATATACCTGGATGACAGGATACCATATAATCATATACCTTAAATGAAAATGTGTACAAACGATGCACATAGAAGAGCTGCAACAGAGCCCATCACATAAAGCAAACAATTAGTGGGGAACAGGGAAGACCGCCGATATATAACAAAGTATATACCTGAGTTTTAAATATCATGTCATGCTCAATCATCTTCTGCCTTAATACATCCTTCTCATATCCCGTATATTCATCTCTTACCGTCTTCTGCACCATGCCATTATAGTACTGCGCATTCAGCAAGTTCTTATCTCCATAATATGGAGACCAACTGCTACTATTTGAATCCTCATTCATATCTGTCATGGAGTAATATCCTGGCGTGTGGCTTTTACAGTGCACTTTGGTTCCCATACCTGCTAACAAAATGTACAAATTCAAACCTAAACTCATACAATGTAATTGTACCAATCATCCCAACCCTATAAAAGCACAAGTGTCGATTAATAACTTATATAACCCTGACAAAATATGTAACAACTATAACTTTTAACTCTACAAATGGTTTATTCATCCAGACCCCGGATATTGTGAATAGATGAATGTACCAACATACTAACACATGCAGAAGACTTGCATAGCAGTTCAGTCTCACACAATGTCTAGTTTTAATAGGCACCTGACATAGACATCTAAAGCTTGTCTATAAAGATTACAAAACTGTAGGAGTTAACAGAAGTTGAATTTTATTCCACTATAAACCATGTCCGGAATCAGATTGACATATTTCATCTTACGTACAGCCAATGTGCCACTTAACAATTGCAATTTGACATCATAGGTACAATTTGAAGTCTATTTGCCAATCAAACACATAATCAATTGCTTGCTAAATACAATTCGGAGTCCGCAAAATCGAAACAATAAATCTTTCCAATCTCATAAATCAGTATACAGACTTGACCAAACATACTGAAACTCCACTCCAATGTCAACAGCATGAAAAGTCACTACTCAAAAAATCTAAAAGATCATCTACAAATCTACAATTGTCAAATAATAAAAAATTCAACTCATAAAAGTACAGCAACAAACTGATCAACTACCAAATTCAACATTTCATAAGCAGTTCAATAACTATGAGCTACTAGACAAAACACATATGCAACAATAAACCCAATAAATTCAAGAGAATAAATTAGTTATCCAATAAAAAATTAAAATCTAATCACACACGAAATAAAACTAAATTTTACCTCAGACCCACATCATAAAACAGCCTCTCTTGAACAATCATCTACATAACTTGAAGATTTAAACAGTATATTCAGAACCCAATAACAAAAAACTAAACTAAAAAAGAAATAAATAAAAAAGGGAAGTAATAATAATTGAGAAAAATTAAAAAGAAAGATTAAAGTGGGTAGATTGAAACACCATTGATGAAGCTTAGATCGATAGAAGAGATAAATAAGTAGATTTGATCAGGTGGGGGGCAGTGTATGTGATGAAAGAAAGGGTGAATGAAGGAGATATAGATACAGGGAGAAGTGAATGTAAAGATTTTGTATAAAATTTAGTTTTTTGGAGAGAGAGAAAGCGAGATCCCAGATAAGAAATCTCCACACAAACGAGAGAGAGAGAGAGAGAGAGGTTCTCTTGTTAAAACAGTGACACAATATTTGTCAACATTTGGTCTCTTTCTATTCTCTCATATCTTCTCTTCCATTACTACTTCTTACACCTTTTTATCTCTTTTTGATTTTTCTTACATTTTTTCCCCTTTTTTCTTACACTGTTTACTTTTTTACATTTCATTATATATTAAATAAAAATTGTAACAAAATTCGATTTTTTTTACGATACTAACATTCACCTGGATAAATTGTATCGAAATACAATATCCATAAATACGAAGATTTTTCATTCAAAAAAATTTACCATCTAATGGAAAGATATACAAGATGTCTTCCAACATTTAGATAATGAAACATTCATGTTTGAAAAATAAAATTACTAAAAAAGTCAACAAATTTAGCGTCAGTATAATAAATATATTAAAATGGATACCAAACACAAAATATCTAATCGACACAATTCGAAATTTAGAAACTAAATATTTAGCTCTATTTGGCTCTTGGTTTACTAATATAACTCTGGCTTAGCTTTAGCTTTTTTTTTTTTTTTTTTGAGGGGAAAGAAAATCTTATAAAATAAGGGACAACTTGTCCGAGATTACAAGATGAGAGAATTCTCTGGGACAGTGGTTTTCCCATATTTGTTCAATACCGAAAGGCAAAAACCTAGCTAAAGCGTGTGCTACTCCGTTCCCACCTCTTTTGACGTGCATCCAAGAAATGAAATCAAAATTAGAACTTGTTTGCATTGCATCTTCCAGCAAATGATCCAGATCAGCGGAGTGACTTGATTTCTTGGTTAGACGGTTGATTAAAACTTGGCAATCCGATTCCATAATAATCTTTGATGAGCCATATCTTCGAGCGAGTCGCAACCCGAATAAAAGAGCTTTGCATTCTGCAATCACTGGAAGCCAGCGACCTCTCGTCCTTCTAGTGGCAGCGAAGATGACGTCTCCCGAAGCGTTTCTTGCAACAACGCCTAAACCTATCCAGCCCCCTGGGTCTATAGAGGCATCACAGTTGATCTTGATGAGATCCAAGGGAGGGGCTTTCCAAGTGCTAGGGGATTGGGGAGAGGATCTTCTCGAGTGACCATAAATCTTGAGGTTGTATTTGTTGTAATCTTCTACATGTCGTTTAACACGTTCGACAAGAGTTTGGTGAGGCGTTTCTTTGTTGTTGAAGATCATGTCGTTCCTTCTGTTCCATAACGCCCATATGAGCACTGAACCCATCTGTTGTTTCTTCTCAGATTTCGTGGACCATGAGGCCAGAAGAGATTTAAAATCTTCTTGGTCTGAATTGTTGAGGAGGTTTAGAGTCACCCTTGCTTACCTTACAAGTTACGAACGTCACCCTTGCTTCGAGGATGTTTAGAGTTTGAATTTTATGAAGATAGTGTGGATGTGTGTGTATTTATTATAAAAGGAAAAAAATTATTTCTTATATTTTTTTTTTGAAACAAATTTTTTATATTTGATTGTACTATGAGTTGAATTTCGTCTTCTGGTAATTTAGACTGGAAAATATTTGTTTGGCATATTAAATTTATTAAGTTAATTTACTTTGATGTGAACAAGTAGATTTTCAAAAAGTTAATCAATTAAGTTATTTTTTTTTTTCAAATATTCACAAGAAGGTGATAAATCTGTAAATAAGTTTTTAAAATATTTTAAAAGAAATATTTAATTTTCCGAATAGCAAGAATTTTAAAAAGTAATTGCATTGTACTACCACTACTGTATAAAGGGACAAGACGGTGCGAAAAGCATTTAGAACAGCAATAGAAAAAATGAATGAATATTAGTGACCCGTATACTGTAATTAATTTAGAGTTGATAGTTCTAAGTAAATTACTACAGTAGTTCAAATCTCACAGCTGTCCTGTATTTATGTTACTTTATTACGAATAATAATAATAATAATAGTAATATTATTATTACAGTATATAAAAAATCTGACTTTTTCAATTGATAAAGAGAATCTAAGACACGCATTTTGGTTACCTAGATGTTCATACGCCAGTACACCCCCAGCACCTTCACATTTCTGTGTCACTTTTTATCAAAATAATTCTTTTTTATATAAATAAAACTAATACATACTGTACATATTTATATCAAACAAATTTTTATATTACGGAAAGAAAGAAACAAGTTACAGCAAGCTAACCAGAAAAAAATATTTTTTTTTTTTAAGGGAGATATATTATAATCCGATAACTTGTTCACTACCTCATCTCACACCGAACTCGTGAATCTTCTAATCTATGGTTGTTAAATCTCAAATCGTACGGTCTGATCCTTTCTGATTTAATTTCTAATATTCCGTTGAAATAAAATTATTCATTTATTTGACTTTTTCAAAATAATTCGAGTGTGTTTGGAAGTTAGAGTTTTGAGGTGAAATTAGAAGTTTGGGATAGATTAGAGGTTTTACCAAATTAAACATCTAATGTGAGTGTTTGGTTGTTAGAGGTTTGAGTTAGAGGTTTGGGATCAAAAAACTAATTTTGAAAAAGGAGCTTTTTCAATTAGAGGTTTGCTATGTGTCACAAAAAGTTACTCAAAAAGCTATATACCAAACACTTTTATTCAAAATGGCTAATTTAAATTCGCTAGTCAAAATAGCTAATTCAATCCGTTAGTAAAAACAGCTAATTCAATCAGCTACAATCAGTGTTGCAGATTTCGGAAATCGGAACTATTCGGTTGAGGTACCGATTTACGATTTATCGGGTGATTCGGTTGAAAAATCGGCGATTTATCGGCAATTTTTGCAAAATCGGCCGAATACAAGGGTGGGGTCCACCAAATTTAGTTTAGGACTTTAGGTTACGTAATTACATTAATCTTCGATCCAGCTGCATTTACAAACCGTTTCAAAATTTACATTTTTTTTTTGTCGCCCGAATGAAAAACGATTAGGATAGAAACAAACAACGAAAGCTAATAATACGTGCACAGTCTTGTTTTATAATAGCTTTTATAGCTGACATCCTTTCTTGATATGGAGCGAAAAATATTTTTATTAGGAGCGATGTTATGGATGTCTAAATGGTTTTTGAAATTATTTTTAATAATTCAAATTTTAAATTAATATATTTATTCTTATAAAAAATTTACAGTTATTGAGTTAGAAAATATTTTGATCCCAGTAATTCCAATTTCTGCCTACGTCACTCTTTTTGAATGATAAATATTTTTTTTTTAATTAGTGAGATTCATATGAATACGTGGAGATGGATGTAGCAATTCATTCATATGTAGTAATTTATTCATATGGTGTACTATCGTGTTTTGTATAAATAAACGCAAACTATAAAAATAATCCATTTAGAGTCCATGTACTTCGTGTTCGCATACATTTATTTCGTATACTTTTTATGTCGTGTTTTCATTTAATTTAAAATTAAAATGTAAATTAAAATAAATAAAATATTTAACAACTAATATTTCGGTAAAATGATTACAAACATATACTCCCTCTGTCTCAAAACTCTTCTCAGTTTGACTCGACACGTTTGCCAACGCACACTTTTAATGGTTAATATCTTTAATTTCGTATTAGTATTAAATATAAAAACTTCACTGTATTAAAATACTCACAAATAAGAATCAAACAAGATCACTCATGACTATATTTTATCTTATAAATTAGACGTAAATTAGTAATTTGTCTCTTGTTATGAACGTCCCGACATATGAAAGGAGAAATGTTTTATGAGACGGAGGGAGTACTAAATATATATATATTTACATCATATTTACAAACAACATTATAAAATTATGTATAATACTATAAATAAATATTAATTTATGTAATAAATATATTTATATATATATTCGTGTCATGTACCCAAAGGATAAATACAAAATGACACTAAATATAGATCGTATACTTTCGTATTCATGTAATTTCGTGTTTTAAATCCAAAATACAAATACAACACTAAATTTTTGTATTTCGTGTGGTATAGTAAATTATCGGGTCTATATGGAGGGCCTTTTTATTTTAAAAATACATATCTAATCAAATTTTGTGAACTAAACATTTGGGAATGGTTCTGACTTCTCAGATTTTTTTTTTTGGAGAAATTTAACATTTCTCTTCCTTTATATGTACGAAAAAGTTGTAGTTGAAAATGTACAAAAAAAGATCACTCGATCCAATTTCAATTAAAAGAATATATTTATAAATTAAAAATTTGCACCTACCAACTTTCATGATATATATTTTTCTTTTATCATGCTAGAGTTGGGGTTAAAAATGGTATTCACATGTCTGATATTTGAGTCGCATTCCTACAAATTAGTAGTTTAAACTACTGATTTTTGATATCACAAACTTACCTAAATTAGTTTATTAGTTTATCACAAATTAGTTGAAACATTTAAGAAAAATGTTAGTGAATTGACATCACAAACTTACCTAAATTAGTTGTTTATTATGTGTAGAATCATGGGATTATATATTTAGAAAAGGATTTCATGTGTATGAGGATGACCCGAGGGTTGTACCTGAGGTTAAAACATTTTTAATATAAATTAAAAGGTATTTATGTAAAATTGCTAAAAAAAATATATTTACAAAATGCTCCTACGGGATCCCTTAATTTATAAGTACAAATTAATTATAATCTTAGGAGACATCCCTGAGTTTGTACTCTGGCCCAGTTTTCTCTTTAGAAATATGTTAGAAGTATCATATTGAATCTTAAAACAGTTTTTGAATGGTAAAAGGTCACTTTCCCTACTGTATTATAATGAAATTTCCGTATAGCCTACTACACTATCGAATGCATCACTGCACTTTCATTTTTTCCATTTACCCCACCGCCACATTTTATAATTTCTCTCCGTCTGTTTAACTGTTAAATTGATGCCTGTGATTCACTGTCAGCCTATCACGTACACGCCACATCAGCAAAACCCTAATTTTTTTATAAAAACTTTAAAAAATCATAAAAACTTTAAAAATTCATAAAAATTTATAAAAAATTTAAAAAAATCGTAAAAAAATTATAAAATATTTAAAAAGCATAAATTAATAAAAAAAAATTTATATAAAATCGAATTTTTAAAAATTATATAAAAGAATGTAATTTTATGGGAAATTATATTCCATTTTATATCCTGGATATAGACTGGGAAATTATATTCGATTTTATATAACTTTTTTATGAATTTATGCATTTTATAATTTTTTTACGATTTTTTTGAAATTTTTTATAATTTTTTATGAATTTCTATGAATTTTTAAAAGTTTTTATGATTTTTTAAAGTTTTTATAAAAAATTAGGATTGTGCTGATGTGACGTGTACATGGCAGGATGACAATGCATCTCAGTCATCAATTTAATACTCCCTCCGTCTCTAAATACTTTTCTCATTTGAGTTGGACACGTTTACCAATGCACACTTTTGATCGTTAATATCTTCAATTTCGTATTAGTATTAAATATAAAAACTTCATTGTATTAAAGTACTCATAAATACGAATCCAACAAGATCACTCATGACTATATTTGGATTTATAGATTAGACGTAAATTAGTAATTTGTCTCTTGTTATGAACAGGACAGACATTCTAAATGAGAATATCATTTAGAGACAGAGGGAGTAGTTGGAAAGAATTTTTGACTGACGATGATGGAGTAAATGGAGAAAAAGTAAAGTGTAGTGATGCATTCGATAATACAGTAGGCTATACGGAATTTCATTATAGTACAGTATGGAAAGTGACATTTTACACATTTTTGAATAATAAGTTATTGTAATTTAATTTGATTTATTTTACAACAGGTTTTTACTTTATTTTACTTTATATAGACGAATATTACATAAAATAAATTTATTGTATAAAATAACGTTTTTGAATAGAATATAAGCAAATTACCTTAACAGGCAGTAGCGCAGTAGGAGCAGGGGCGGGGCTGGGGTGCGCGGGGTGAGCGACCGCACAGGGCCCCCAAAAATATAGGGCCCCAAAATTTTTTCCTCCTTATATATATATGTAGAGAAATTTTGAAATTTTGATAAAAAAAATTCAGATTACTTCATAATTTTTCTTTTGGCATTGTCAAAAAAAGAATTTATTTGGCAAGTTTAACTAGTAAAGTTATAAAATAATAAGAGTAACAATATATAAAGGTAAATTAATTATTGTAATGTTTAAATATATTACCATAAATTGAGTATTGATCATCTTGAAAAGTTGAACAATTTCTCTAATTAATAGAACTAACGTCTGACAGCTCATATAAATGGAGGGCCAAATTTTAAGACCTCGCACAGGGCCACAAATTTATTTGCCCCGCCCCTGAGTAGGAGTATAGACTTTCAACCCCTAGCAATAATGTCCTTTAAGCATGTCTGGCACAGGATTTGCCGGTTTTTGATTGGTTAGTTGGTTCATGATCTGATTCTCTTGCAAGTAGGTTCCAGACTGGTGGGGCCAGGGTGGAATCGGATTTTCTGTTGTCCGTATTCATATATTATATTATATTATATTACTCCAAATGTTTGCAGTTTGCACTAATCTATGTAAATTAAATAATTAATACGGAATGCTAATTACAATAATCCATTAAGTTTATATATAAATTTTTTGTTTACATGTTTTATGTTTTTAATTGACAATTCATATGTTTATATTTATAAACACTTGCAAAATGAGGCATATTCATGACATGAAACATATGAATATATGATGTTATAGTGTGTGCCACTGTTAGGTGTAATTTATGTCAAGATCATACGTTAGCTACATTATTGGTGCACGTGGCATGGCCAGCACATCAATCCTATACTGTAGTATACGGAGTATGTATTTTGAGATTGATTTGGTGGTGGGGTCATGCCAATTTGATCGAGCAGTTACTTCTGTGACGCCTTTACCTTTCTTTTTTCATTGTTATAAAGCTAATGCTACCTATAGTAAAGTTCTATGAACTACTCATTTAATTGGAGTATTTGGAGTATATATATATTTTGTATTCAAAATTTTACAAATTTTATTTTTTTGTATAACTTATTACATGAATATCACTATTTTATTGAAAATTTTGTATGTTTTGCCAACAAAATATTGCAAAATGAATTGTTCTGCGAAACACATTTGGATTGCAAAACATATATATTCTGATTGCAAAATATAAACGATTTTCAAGATGAACATATTGCAAAATATAGGTGATTTTCAAGATTATCAATGAAATTATGATATTCGTATTACAAGTTTTGCAAAATAATAAATTTTAAAATATTTTGAATGTAGAACGTATATGTACTCCAAATATCCAAGTACTCCGATTAAATGAGTATGCATATAACTTTTCTCATGCTACCTATACCGAAATAAATAGATCTTAAATAATATATTACGTAATTTAATTTGGAAAAATCGTATGCATGTATCACAGATTCATTTCATTATGAGATAATAATTAATACTCCCTCCGTCCCTTTTTAGTTGGTACATTTGCAAAAAAAAAATTGTCCCTAAATAGTTGTCACATTTCTTATGCCAATACATTTTTTTACTCCCTCCGTCTCACAATACAAGTCTTTTTTGAGAGAATTTTTTTTCCCATAATACATGTCCATTTTCAATTTTCAATATAAATTTGTGATAATTTTCCTAAACTACCCTTTTTGAAAATTGTATAGCAATTAATGAGGAATGACCAAGAGTATAAAATAGCTCATGTTTTTAAAAGTCAATGCATTTATAATGGGCATAAGAGGAAATATATTATCTAATTAATGTTTTCTTAAGATGCGTAATTTTTTCAAAAGAGACTTGTATTGTGGGACGGAGGGAGTACCAATTTTTTCATATATACCCCTTTATTTCTAAAACCAATGTTTGACTTTATATTTAATATACACACTCATAACTCATTATTTAATGTTAAGATTAAGGGCAAACATGACATCAAATTACATAATTAAAGCTTTATTAATATGTGTGTTTTTTTACAAATGTACCAACTAAAAAGGGACGGAGAGAGTAATATTTTGACAATTCAACATTTGATAATCATTTCGAAAACCATTTTTAAAATTCTAACATTTTAATATTTCTCCAATATTACATACTCAGACTAAAATGAAAGGGTACAGAAACTCAGAAAGTAATGAAGGAACTGGAATATAAATTTTATATGATGAAAGTTACTACATAATAACATGACACTGACATCCCAATATCCCATTTCGTAACATTTTAAATTCTTAGATTTGCTAATAAAATTTTTGCCAGGTAGATTTAATATAAATTGAATGAGAAATCAAATTATTAAATATTATTTTCAAATAATAATACAAATTTTGTTTCATTCTTCCAAAATCGTTTGATTAAGTAAACGCAACTTAAAATTCTGAAAGAATTACAAGTACAATATAACTCTCTATTCAATTACTCTTGTTATACTATCAATAGAACTTGGACATTTTTCAGTTTTTTACTTTAATACGAACAGGGCTGTTGGGGAAAAAAATTCGAATGTAAATGTAATAAACCTGATCCGTGATGCATTTTGATAAGAAAAGCGAGTTTAATTTTGAACCAAAAATCCGCCCAATAGCTTTACAGATTAAACTTTATTGACAAAATTAGGGAATATTCGAATTCGAGTTCAACGAGAAAAAGAAAAATGACTCACAATCAGCAAAAACAATTCTTAACAAAAAAAAAAATTAATTGGGAAAAAATAAATTATTTTTTTGATAATTGAACACACACCAAAACTCCAGTATTCCACCAAAGGATAGGCGAGTTGTACTCCCAAACACGATAAATTCTACGTAATACAGTTTCCGAAGGAAAAGTTAATTCAACTTTTGAATCGAAGATTAAAAAAATTAAAATTTAAACTCGACATAAGTTTCCAACCACTAATCTAGTGGTGGTGCTGTATGGATGTACGTGAAGTCCCGATGTAACAGGGGACGGAACACGCGCACAAAGTGATTGGGGCTTGCTTGTTTTATCTAAATTAAAAAATAATTTATTACGGAGTAGTTCAAATTACTTATACATTATTTATTGATTTGTTTCTAGATGTGTTTTTTTTTGCTTTTTAATTATTTTCATATAGGTTATGCTATTTTCACAGATTTTTATAAAACGTAATATTTTTTAATTCAGACGTACTCCATTCATCTCTCTATAGTCTGTACTTGTTAATTTTATAGTATTTTCAGTAGAAGTCTATGCGTGAATGAAACCGAAAGGGAGGGGCCGGGGGGGGGGGGTATTTTTTTAATTTTGTAACTATGAAGATCGTTTTTCCACTTCGAACGGGGACTAATCCATGGATTAGGGTTGCAATAAGATAATCTAATCTAATATATAAATAATAAAATCATGGCTTAGTTATCTGTCTGAAATTACAGAAACAACCTTGTAATAATGGCATGACAAACTACCCTTGTTGGCTGTGGTCCTGCGAAAGCACATGAACGAATCTATGAACCGTAGTCCGTAGAGTTTCTCGTGTTAATTCTGGCACAGTTATCGATGCTTTTGCTCACTCATGTTGTAGTTGTCCTTTTAACGAGAAAAGTAATTCAGATTTTGCTTTTTAGTTTTTAGTGCTCTGTTGTTTATAGTAATCGTACAGTAGTAGTAGTATCAGTTTCCGCATCTGTACCGTGTTAAGGTTTTGGTATGCAAAACAGCTTTCACAAATCTTAGGTTTACTTACCATTATGCGGATTAGACCTTGTTTAACCCTATAGGTTGTTTAGTTCGCAGCATTCATTCAGTATTTAACGTACTTGAAGCTGGATGAAGTAATAATCGATAAAGTAATAAATTCATTATAGTAATATTTTTTTCCGGTCCCGACGTAATGGATACAGTGTATTTTTACTCTCAATAAAGTAATAAATTCGATAAAATAATATTTTTTTCCGATGTCAAGCGTATTACTTTAAAGACGTTTAACTGTATTTACCATCTCTGTAATAACTGTCTCCAAGCTGGATTTTCAGCAAAAATGTCGATAAAGTGACGGAATTTGAGAGACGTTAAGGGAAACATTATTACAGAATTTGTTAGCCCTAAATAAATACAATAAAGTTATATAGTTAATCCCCGGAACTTCTCGATTCGATGATAATTTTTTTTTGCAAAATAACTGTTTTTTTAAATATAATATTTTATTCTGATACAATTCATGAATGAATAATCAATTTTTCCAAAAAAAATCCCCGACACTTTTTGAGCAAGGATGTAGACGAATATTTAAACCACCGAGTTAAACAAAAAAAGAAAGAAAGATAGGGTAACTTTTATTGACAATCACGTCACTGGTGGTTAAAATATTTCAATCATGCTGGGACTACTGATGGTTCATGTTATCAAGTGGCTGATTCGTTTTTATTAATAACAAAAACTTTACACCCTCACAATTCTTCATGATTGGGCTTCGTACATATTTCACAATTGGGCTGTGTTGCAATAATGTGAAACCAAATATAGGGCCGGAACCCACTGACTGCTTGCAACTTGCTACTTCCAAGCAAAATGAGAGAGAGAGAGAGAGAGAGAGAGAATGGCGATGTCCATGAATAATGCAACATCTCTTCTTGTTGGTTGGATGTTTTAAATGTTTATAATTATATAGCGTAAGTTTAATTCAGTATTTAATATAGTTGAAGCTCGATAAAGTAATAATCGATAAAGTAATAACCTCATTATAGTAATATTTTTTTCGATCCCGACGTAATGGAGACAGTGTATTTATCCTCGATAAAGTAAACTCGATAAAATAATATTTTTTTGCGATGTCAAACATATTACTTTAAAGACGTTTAACTGTATTTACCATCTCTGTAATAACTGTCTCCAAGCTGGATTTTCAGAAAAAATGTCGATAAAGTGACAGAATTCGAGAGACGTTAAGGGAAACATTATTACAGAATTTGTTAGCCCTAAATAAATTCAAGAGTAAATTGCACTGTAGTGGCTAGATAAATTAATTGTTTGCACTTTGATAGACAAAGTTGCAAATCTTGCACTATGATGACTAGAAATTGTTTTTTTTAACATTTAAATGACTTCCGTCTATATTCCATTAAAAAATAAAAGCACCGTTAGTGCCTTTAATTAAACATAAGGGTATGATTGTCTTTTTCTTATATGTACATAAAGAACAGATTTGTGCCTGCTGCCATTTGTG
Source organism: Kitagawia praeruptora (assembly GCA_037693485.1). Taxonomy (NCBI): domain Eukaryota; kingdom Viridiplantae; phylum Streptophyta; class Magnoliopsida; order Apiales; family Apiaceae; genus Kitagawia; species Kitagawia praeruptora. The sequence goes on along the minus strand of CM075352.1, from coordinate 24,918,644 downwards.
TTGAGCTCAAACTAAGCCTGAGTTCAATAGTTTCCCAGCAAATACCTTTTCCTCCTTTCTTTTCTGATCTTTCTCTCTAGCCTTTTCTTTAAGTTCTGATACATAATTCTCAGGCAAAACTCAGGCACTGTCCTTCATGTCCCAGCCAAAACAGCCGCTGGACTTCTCAAAGCCATAACCGAAATTCACAACCAACCCTCCTCCAAACCCGTGAAAAATGTCCGGTTCGCCAGGTTTAGACAACAAGTGTATGTATATATGTATGTATCCATCTCATCTTGCCCAACAAACACACCCGCAATCCCGTTCAAATAATCTCTCATCTTTCTCTATCTCGTATTAACCTTTTCATCGATACATAAAATCCCAAAATCAACTCACCTTTTTGCTTTATTATTACTTTACTTTAAGTAATATTCCCAATGAATTCTACTTTTCTTTAATTACAATTTATTGATTTGATTGATCTTTTGATAATAATTTATTCATTATTAATTGATCGTCGATGGAAGTCGCAGTGGAGTCGCCGAAGAAAGGTGCGACTTTCAACGCAATCGCCATGGATTTTTCGGTCTATGATGACGAAAACACTGTCTGTTCGCCGCCGATGATCCCCTCCAAGATTCGCCGGAGACTCTAGAAGAACAAATTGTATTTGTCGTCGAGTGTTGAAGAGATTGAAGCAAAACTTCGTGATGCTGATCTTCGTAGACAGGTCCGAAACAAGACCACTATGTGGTGGACAACAGTAAAGACAAATATGAGATGGGCTATGCATTTACAGAGTTAATGAAATTGCCTACGAAATTGAGGTCGTAAATTGACGGGCATTGGCCCTTTCTATCACATTTTCAATACAAATGGCCCTAAATATCACAACTCAAAAACTTGGCCCCAAATATCACTCCAAGACACAGTATAATATAGCGTTTTAAATTTTTTAGCATAAACGCTACTTCGTGTAGCGTTACCCCCAAAACACAACTTAATCTTTGGTCTTCACCCCCAAAACACAACTTAATGTAGCGTTACCCCCAAAACACAACTTAATCTTTGGTCTTCACCCCCCCAAAACACAACTTAATGTAGCGTTACCCCCAAAACACAACTTAATCTTTGGTCTTCCCTCCCAAAACACAACTTAATGTAGCGTTTTCACCAAAACACAGTTTAATCTAGCGTCTTCCCCCCTAAAACACAACTTAATGTAGCATTTTTTATTAAAAAAAATTAAAAAAATATAAAACGCTACACGAAGTAGCATTTTTTGTTGAAAAATTAAACGCTCCATGATACTGTGTCTTGGAGTGATATTTGGGGCCAAGTTTTTGAGTTGTAATATTTGGGGCCAATTGTGTTGGAAATGTGATATTGAGGGCCTTTTCTCTAAATTGACGAGTTAAGAGTTGGCTGGAGTTAGTACAGGATACAGGTCTGAAATAATATTTTCCTTATTCACATCAAGCAAATTCACATCAAGCTTTACTAGCGACAGCAAGCAGCAATGCACTTGTAGACTTAAGTTATATTCCAGCTGGAGGCATTGCCACATCAGATTGCAAGTTGGCGAGTTAGTTAGTCCAGTAAATAGAGATAGAAAGCTATATTTATAAAAGTTAGTTAGAGATGATTCTTTCTGTTCTTCTGTATATATAAACAAGAACATGTACACATTGTAACAATCTATCTTTTCAATACAAACAGTTATTTTTTCTCATTCTCTCTGCAAAACTATGTTTCTTCTTCTTTGTTTTCTTACTTAATCAAGCTGAGATGGAGAAGTTTAAGATGGTATCAGAGACTGTATATACGATCTTGATCTCCGGTGTCATCTCCGGTGATTAGTAGTTAACTCCGACGAACGTCTTCTTCATCTGGTGAATTAGACGAGTTCTTGAGCTTGATTAAGTGTTCGTAACTGAATTGTTATCGATTACATTTCATCTGGTGAAAATTTTCTATCATTTCTCGAACAAATCAGGTGTTTTCTTCTCTAATTTCATCTGATCTTATGTAATTAGTTCGCATTCATCATTACTGATTGTGATCAAGAACTGTTCTTGATTAATTGCTCTGAAAACAAGTGATTCTTGATATCTTTTCTCTGAAATTGAGTTGTTTAGATCGATCTGAAGAATTATTGTTTAGAATCTGTTCTTGTTGAATTTCTCTGTTGAAAATCATGTCTGCAAATACAAATCAAGCTGTAAATACGAATCAAGATCCGACTAGTGCATTTTACATACATCCTTCTGATGCAACTGTTAATCAGTTAGTTTCGGTGAAATTTAATGGATCTGGTTATGCAAATTGGAAACGTTCAATGATGTTTACTTTATCTGCTAAGAACAAACTAGGTTTTGTAAACGGAACAATTACTCAGCCTGAACTACTTCTGTTGAATTCTCTACTTGGGAGAGATGTAATTCTCTCGTAACTTCCTGGATTCTGTTTAGTTTGGATGAAACCATTGCTAGAAGTGTTCTTTTTCTCAAAACTGCTAGAGACATATGGAAAGATCTTGAAGATCGATTTGGTTTTGTGTCAATGACACAAGCTTACTCACTGGAACAGAAATTAGCTGAAATCACTCAAGGAAAACAGAGTGTTTCTGAGTTTTATACTTCAATCAAGGCACTTTGGGATAATCTAGATGACGCAAGTCCCATGCCTAAATGCACTTGTGATAACTGCACATGTACTATGAATCTGAAAGTGCAACAGAAAATCAAAGAACACAGATTGTTACAGTTTTTAATGAAGCTTAATGATCAATACTCTTTGGTGAGAGGACATATTTTGCTTATGAATCCTTCACCTACAGTTGCTCAGGCTTATAGGATGATTGCACAAGAAGAAAATCATAAGGAAATGTCAAACAATCAGAATGATATCATGGCATTTGTAGCAGATAGAAGATTTGCAAACTCTGAGAATTACAATGCACAGAGAGCTGGTTACAATTCTGGAAATTTTGCTGGAAATTCTGGTTATAAGTTTGGAAATGCTGCTGGAAATTCTGGAAATTTGGCTTGAAATTCTGGGAATGTTACTGGAAACATTGCAAATCGAAAACAGAAACCTGGCTCTAATTACTATTGTACTAATTGCAAAGTACCTGGACATAGTGTTGACAGGTGTTTTAAAATACATGGATATCCTGCAGGTTTTAAGCCAAGAGACAGAAAAGTTGCAGCTGCAGCAACTTTTACTGGAGACAACATTGTTGGACATGAAGCTCCCTCAAACATGCTTTCTGATGATCAATACAATAAACTTCTCAGTTTGCTCTCAGACCAGAAACTTGTTGAAAATAATTCTTACAATTCTCAAGCTCTTTTAGCAGGTAAACTCTGTATGGTGGCATGTCTAGATTGCAAATGGTTATTAGATAGTGGAGCCACTGATCACATTTCACCAAATCTGGATAATTTTACTGATTATACTATTGTAAGTGGATCTGACAATTATATAACCATACCAGATGGTAGAAAAGTACAAGCTATGCATGTTGGTACAGTTGACTTGGGTAATAACATTGTTTTAAAAGATGTACTACATGTTCCAGATTTCTACTTCAAGTTAATTTCAATGCACAAATTATGCAAAGACCTTAGTTGTCAACTGATTTTCAATAATGGATCTTGTCTTTTACAGGACCTTTCTCAGAGCAAGCAGCCAATTCATCTTGGTGAGCTGAGAAATGGTCTCTATACCGTGGATTCAAATTCTCCTAAGCATTCTCTTACTGCTAAAGTTACAAATGAAGCTCATCTATGGCATCTCAGACTTGGACATGCACCTTATCAACAATTGAAGATTTTACAACTTTCTTGTGATGTCACTTCTGTCAAAGATTCTATCTGTCAAATTTGTCCATTAGCTAGGCAAACCAGAAATTCATTTCCTCATAGTACTATTAAAAGTACTTCTGTATTTCAGTTGTTGCATGTAGATTTGTGGGGGCCTTACAAGGTTAAAACTCAGTATGGTTGTACACAATTTGTGACCATTGTTGATGATTTTAATAGATACACTTGGATACATCTTGTTAAGTACAAATTAGAAGTTGCAGACGTTTTGGAAAATTTTATTCAATATGCAGAGAAACAATTTCAAACTTCTGTTTTGTGTGTTAAATCAAACAATGCATCTGAAATTTGTGAAGGAAATTTGAAGATGTATTTCCAAAAGAAAGGGATAGTTCATCAAACTAGTTGTGCATATACACCCCAACAAAATGGGGTTGTAGAACGCAAACATAGGCACCTATTAGAGACTGCTCGAGCATTGTTATTTCAATCCAGAGTTCCAGATCAATATTGGGGTGAATGTATACTTTGTGCTGCTTATTTGATCAACAGAATGCCTTTGTCAAGTATTAATAATCATACTCCTTATAATCTTTTGTACAAAGAAGACCCTTCTTATGACATACTGAAACCTTTTGGCTGTCTTTGCTATGTTGCCACCTGCAAGATTGGTCGATCAAAATTGGATCCCAGAGCATCTCCTTGTGTATTTCTTGGCTACTCACCAACTCAAAAAGGCTATAAGGTACTTGATTTAACTTCAAGAAAATTAACTGTTTCAAGGGATGTCATCTTTCATGAATTACATTTTCCATTTCATAAAATTGCTAAAGACACTCTCTTAACTGATTCTACTGCTATTCATATACCTGCTATTTCGAGTCCTCAATTTGATCTTTATTCTGATCTTGTCTCAAATGTGAATAATTCATCCTCTACACAGTCCACACAGACCACAGAGTCTACACAAACTCAGTCCACACAATCTACAAATGATGATTCCATTTCATCACAGTCTACATCTGAGCATACTGATACTTCTCATACACAAAATAATACTACTACATCTGTTTCTGATATACCAGTCAGACATTCTACTAGACCTAGAAACCAACCTAAGTATCTGAATGACTTTCATTGCCATACTGCTTTTACACATCATACTGCTTTATCATCTTTATCACAACTTGTTGAGCCTAAAAATTTTAAAGAAGCTAATTCTCATCCCTTATGGAAAGAGGCTATGGACAAAGAAATTGCAGCACTAAATGAAAATAAGACTTGGGATTTAGTACCTCTTCCTAAAGGTAAGAAAGCTATAGGTCACAAATGGGTTTTTAAACTCAAATTGAAAGCAAATGGGTCTCTTGAACGGTGCAAGGCACGCTTAGTTGCTAAGGGGTACAATCAGAGGTATGGTATCGATTATGAGGAAACGTTCTCTCCAGTAGTAAAGATGAATACGATCAAATGTTTAATTGCTCTTGCTGGACATAAAGATTGGTCGTTATATCAATTAGATGTGAATAACGCATTTCTTCACGGAGATTTATCTGAAGAAGTTTACATGACCGTTCCAGAAGGCATTCCAAATCCTAATAATCTAGTTTGTCGACTTCGAAAATCACTTTATGGTCTCAAACAGGCTTCGAGAGAATGGTTCGATAAACTTCTTCATGAACTTACTGCACAGGGCTTCGTTCAATCAAAGAATGATTACAGTCTTTTCATCAAGAAAGTTGAAAATCATATTACTATCATGGCTGTTTATGCGGACGATATAATTGTTACAGGTAATGACATTTCCTCAATACAAAGCATTAAGTCTCACCTGCATAATACTTTTAGTATCAAAGACTTGGGGATTTTACGTTATTTTCTGGGAATCGAAGTTGATTATCTTGATACTGGTATTACTCTTACTCAGTCAAAGTTTACGAGAGAACTTTTACAGGAATTGCCTTTTGTTATTTCTAAGAGAGCTACTACTCCATTACCTCAGAATCTTAAACTTGCAGCTAATTCAGGGCCTTTATTTCATGATCCTGAAGCTTATCGTTCTTTAGTTGGCAAACTTAACTACTTAACAAACACTCGACCTGATTTGAACTATTCAGTTCAAGTTCTTAGTCAGTTCATGCATTCTCCACGTTTAGTTCACTGGGAAGCACTTCAACATACTATTTCTTATGTAGCACATTCTCAGCATCAAGGCATTCTTCTACGAGGTTCTGATCAGCTCACTCTCCAAGCATATTCAGACAGTGACTGGGCATCATGTCCTGATACACGCCGTTCTATTACAGGCTATGTATTATTACTAGGTTCTTCTCCTGTTGCTTGGAAGTCAAAGAAACAAAGCACTATTTCACGTTCTTCTTCTGAAAGTGAATATCGAGCTATGGCATCCGCAGCTGCTGATGTTACATGGACAGTTCGTTTACTTGAAGAACTTGGACTTAATCAACTTAAGCCAGTAACACTTCATTGTGATAATCAGTCTGCCATTGCTATTGCTAAGAATCCGGTCTTCCATGAGCTTACAAAACACATTGAGATTGACTGTCATTTTACTCGAGATAAAGTCATGGAAGGGTTGCTTCAACTTACTTATCTTCCTACTACTCATCAACTTGCTGATGTCTTCACCAAGATTTTACCGGCTCATCAGTTTAATAATCTGTTGTCCAAGTTGGGATTGTACACTAAGTCCCCTCCCAACTTGAGGGGGGATATTGAGCATACTGCAAATTCACATCAAGCTTTACTATCGACAGCAAGCAGCAATGCACTTGTAGACTTAAGTTATATTCCAGCTGGAGGCATTGCCACATCAGATTGCAAGTTGGCGAGTTAGTTAGTCCAGTAAATAGAGATAGAAAGCTATATGTATAGAAGTTAGTTAGAGATGATTCTTTCTGTTCTTCTGTATATATAAACAAGAACATGTACACATTGTAACAATCTATCTTTTCAATACAAACAGTTATTTTTTCTCATTCTCTCTGCAAAACTATGTTTCTTCTTCTTTGTTTTCTTACTTAATCAAGCTGAGATGGAGAAGTTTAAGAGTTTAGTGGATAACATGTCACGTGAGCTTACATTCTTGGCTACTGGCTGTAAATGGGAATTGGAATATAACATACCAGTTCTGTGTTTTACGGTCCTTTACCTTTATCTATCCTCTTACCGAAGAAAATAAAATTAATTGTGAGTGAGGGAGATAGTGACTTAGAAGCATCACATAAAGTTGAAGTGGGAACCCAATCAGTTCTACCTCAAATCAAAAGGAGAATTATAGAACCTGAGATATGTGCCCTCTCAAAAGGACACAGAGTACACAGATATCAACAGGATGAACTTATTGAACTGTGCGGCTACACATTAGACAATTTTTTTTTATTTTTTATTTATAAAATGGATAGTACATCTTTAAATTTTATTAAACTAATTAATTTTAGTCCCAAACATTCTAAACTAATATAAAAATTTAAATGAAGTATTTTTTGCAAAAAAGTAAATTTTAAAAAAATTATAATTTTAATGAAGAAGGCACTAAATATTAGTCAGTTTAGTAGTTGATTGCTAAGATCTAAAACCAAAATAATTTTTAAATTTTTAGAATTTGGGAATATCAATAAATTAGATATATATTGACATTTGTACGATTGAATTGTAGAGAAATATTTATTTTAAAAATGCAAACAACAATCCGGGACAAAACACTAGTTATTGTACTAGTCAATTAAATTGTTCATTGCTAAGATCTCAAACCAAAATAATTTATTTAATTTTTTAAAATTTGGGAACATCAATAAATTAGATATATATTGACATCCGTACGGCTGGATCGTAGAAAATTGTTTTAAAAAAAATAGAAACAACAATCAGGAACAATATATGTACTAGTAGGGCTGTAAATGAGTCGAACCGAGCCGAACTCTTACATGTTCGTGTATCAGCTCGTTACAAATACATCGAACTCGAACTCGAGCTCGAACTTTGATCGAGCCAATATTTTTGTTTGTGTATCGACTCGTTAAGAAAATTTTTATTCACGAACATGTTCGCGAACAGTTCACGAACATGTTCGCGAACAGTTCACGAACATGTCTAACGAGCTACTATTCACGAACATCTCATAAATAGTGTTCATGATTTCGTGTTCATGAACACTTCAACCTTTTTTTTCTAGAAAATTTTTAATGCAATTAAAATAAAAATAAAATTGGGGGATGAAACATTGAAAACTCGAGAAATGCTTCGATTTTAGACTTATCAAGGAATCAAATTTGGACCAAGTTTAGTTAATACATAACGAACTAATGTTATAATTTATAATGTAACATATGTATAATTTAATTATTATTAATAAAAATAATTTATAAATTTAAACAAAGAAAATATAATGAATAGACAAAATAAAACTAACATATTACTTCGTAACACTTACTTATACAATTATTTACAAATTATCGTGAATTCAAGAATTCTCGTTAAATGTTAAAGAAATTATGTTCACGAACGTATATATATGAAGTTTGTGCACAAACTTATTCATGAACCATATTTACGAACAAGGTTCACGAACTATATTAATGAACTTGCTCATGAACTATATAATCGAACTTGCTCGCGAACTTTCGAGCCGAACTATGTCGTGTTTGGGTTCAGCTCATTTACGAGACGAACCTCAAAATCGTGTCCATGTTCGACTCGTTTACAAATCGAACCGAACTCGAATCGAACTTTTTTCGAACCGGACACCGAACTGTTCGTGAGCGTATCGACTCATTTACGGCCCTATGTACTAGTTATTGATACTAGTCAATTTAATTGTTGACTACCAAGATCTAAAACCAAAATAATTTTTTCACTTTTTTAAATTTTGGAAATATAAATTAGATATATATTGACATCCGTACGATTGGATCGTCGAGAAATATTTATTTAAAAATTCAAACAACAATCCGGGACAAAACACACTAGTTATTGGTACTAGTCAATTTATTTGTTCATTGCTAAGATCTCAAACCAAAATATTTTTTTTTGAAAATTTGGGAACATCAATAATTAGATATATCTTGACATTCGCACGGTAAGATCGTAAAGAATTGTTTATAAAAAAAAAATAGATACAACAATCAGAAACAAAGCTCTAGTTATTGATACTAACCAATTTAGTTGTTCATTGCTAAGATCTTAAACCAAAATAATTTATTTATTTTTTGAAAATTTGGAAACATCAATAAATTAGATATATATTTACATCCGCACTTTTGGATCGTAGAGAATTATTTTTTAAAAAAAAACAGAGACAACAATCGGGAACAAGGCACTAGTAACTGATACTAGTCAATTTAGTTTTTCATTGCTAAGATCTCAAATCAAATATTTTTTTTATTTTTTAAAAATTTGGAAACATCAATAAATTAGATATATCTTGACATCCGAACGTTTGGATCGTAGAGAGTTGTTTTAAAAAAAAATATTAACAACAATCGGGAACAAAGCACTAGTTACTGATACTAGTCAATTTAGTTAATTTAGTTGTTCATTGCTAAGATCTCAAACCAAAATATTTTTTTATTTTTTAAAAAATTTGGAACATCAATAAATTAAATATATCTTGAAATCCGTACGATTGATCGTCAAGTTTTTTTAAAAAAAACAGAAACAACAATCGAGGAAAAATTACTAGTCAGTTTAGTTGTTCATTGTTAAGATTTTAAACCAAAATAATTTTTACTTTTTAAATATTGGGAACATCAATAAATTAGATATATATGTTGACATCCGTGATCCGTACGGTTGGATCCTCGATTTTTTTTTAAAAATGTAGAAATAACAATTTGGGACAAAACACTAGTTATTGATACTACTTCATTGCTAAGATCTCAAATCGAAATTATTTTTATTTTTTGAAAATTTGGGAACATCAATAAATTAAATATATCTTGACATCTGCACGGTTGGATCGTTGAAAAATATTTTTAAAAAATAAAATAACAATACTGGACAAAGCACTATTTACTGATATGTACTAGTCAATTTAATTGTTCAAGATCTCAAATCAAAATAAATATTTTTTGAAATTTGGCATCCGTTTGTCAATATTTTTCATTTTATGTTTTAAAGAAACAACAATTCGGGAAAAAAAACCCTAATACTCCCTCCGTCCCTAATTAGTTGTCCAGTTTGACTTTTCAGTGGTCAAATTGACTAACTTTTGACCGAAGATTAAAATTAATCCGTTTATTATTTTAAAAAACTGAAAATCACATATTAAAATAGATTAGAAGTAGTTTACAGTGCTATAATTTTTTTAAATATTTTTCATTATATAATATATATAAATTTCAGTCAAATTTGAGTCAATTTGACCAACAAAAATAGAAACTGGACAACTAATTAGGGACGGAGGGAGTAATTATTAGTACTAATCAATTTAATTGTTCATTGCTATACCATGTTTTTTTTAATGAAAAGTTATTTATTTAAAACAAGAATTTCAAAACATGAATTTTAAGTAAAAAAAAAAATTCAAAATAAAAAAACATAAGTATATGTTCATCTGGGCCATTATTCTAGAGAGGACCTCCTTATATAGAGAATATGAGAGAATCAATCTAAACCATTAATTTCCATTTATTTCTTTGGGCCCCGCCAGGGGCACCTTCACAAAAAAGTCTTATAATTCCACCCTCTATCTATTTATAAAAAAAAGTTTACAAAAAAAAAAAAATTAAAAAAATTATTTTTTTAAAAAAAAAATGATGACAAGACAGCAGTTTTTTTTAATTTTTTTTTAAAAAATTTAAATTATTTTTTTTTTCCGATAAATGGATAGAGGATAGAATTATAAGATTATTTTGTAAAAGGACCCCGCCAGGGGCCATATAAAGGACAATTTAAATGCATTTTAAGTGATTCTCTCCTACTATTCTCTATATAACAAATTCTCTCTGGAAGGGAACTCTGTTCATCTGGTCCCCGTGTAAAGAAAACTCATTTGGTCACTGTGTTTGTGCTTTGTGTATATGAATATGAATATGCTGGACAGTTGATCAGACAGCACGTGAGAAAATGATAACTTGACAGTTGATTTATTGAAGAAAATTCTGATTGTCCATTTCATGATCCAACGATAGAAAAATCATGTGTTACTTATGATATGTTATTTATGGATTAAGTAGCATACAAATCTGGACCCTTAGATAATTGAATATCAAACACTTATTACCGTGGATGTGTTTTGGTGATTGAAGCCTCATCGATAGAAATGTTGCTAGATCTGTCAGTCGCCCCGGAATTAGCATTATCTATAAGCAATGGCACTCTATCAATGATACTCGGATTAAAGAAAGCAGGCTCCCTGGGTACTGGAAGAGTGAGAGATTGGCTATTTAGCATAAGCACCACTGAAGCCATGGTAGGTCTGTCCGTAACATTTTCTTGTACACAAAGTAGTCCGATGTGAAAACATCTTATCATTTCATCAACTGATCCTGAACTGTTTCTTAATATTGGATCTATGACATTAGATGTTGTCCCTTCTTGCCAATTTTTCCAAGCCTGGAAGATTTCGACATTAGATTTTACTAGTATTTAAGATTGATGCATGAATGTAGCAAACAAAAACATCATGAATAATCCAACTTACGAGGCTAGCAAAGTTCTCTACATCCTCCCCCTTGACAAAATGGTGGTTCTTTTGACCACTTAGTAATTCCAAAACTAATATACCAAAGCTGAACACATCAGATTTTATTGAGAACTGGCCATACATTGCATACTCCGGTGCCATATATCCGCTGCAATGTACGTATGCATAGAGATTATTTACTCAGATAGATTAGTTTGTTAGAGCACTGATGAAATTTTATTTCGCGTTACTATATATGATATACATGCTCTTTGGTCACATGTGGTATGATCCGGTTAGAAGACTTACTATGTTCCCACTATTCTACTAGTAATTCCCTGAGTTTCATCCAAGTCGAATAGCCTGGCCATGCCAAAGTCTGCAATTTTAGGATTCATCTCTGCATCTAGCAGAACATTGCTAGCTTTCAGATCACGGTGAATAATCCTTAGTCTAGAATCTTCATGAAGATAAAGAATTCCCCTAGCAACTCCACATATGATCTTGTATCTTCTTTCCCAGTCCAGATATGAACGCTTCACTGAATCTGGTCAACCATAATCATTATTAATCACCTTTCAGCTGGGCATAATTAATAAACATCTTTCAAAAAAAAGACAAACAAGAGCACCTAAATCTTTACTAGTATAGTCTATAGATAATAAAATAAAAAGGACCGTATACAAAGCATTGAAGGATAAACTTATACCAAATATGAAGTGGTCGAGACTTGCATTAGGCACAAACTCATAGACGAGAAGTCTTTCACTCCCTTCAAAGCAGAAACCAAGTAGTCTAACTAAATTTCTGTGTTGCAGTTTTGCCACTAATATGACCTCGTTTTTAAATTCTTGCAGACCTTGATTTGAACCTCTAGAAAGCCTTTTCACAGCTATTTCTTGATCATTTGCAAGTGTACCCTATGATATTAGAGCATACAAAGTGCAAAAAGTTATGAACGAAGTCTTTATTATTTTGCTTCTTCGATAATCAAAAACATAATTTATTTGAACACTAATCTTACCTTGTAAACAACTCCAAATCCACCTTGCCCAAGTTTATTGCTCTCCGAGAAACAATTTGTAGCAACTTGAATAGTACCAAGATCGTATTGCAAGGATTCAGTGTTATTTAGATCTTCCACATTGTCATCTGAAGAACAACACTCACAAGAATAAATAGACAAACAAGAGACTTTGTGGTAGAAGTGATAAAACCAAAAATGCAATTTCGACCAGTTCAGATAATATTTACTTGCGCTTCAACTAGAACTAGAATAATTTAAGTAAAAAACAATACTTCCTATAATACAAAACAATACTTAAATAAGAGCAACAAAAAGGTCGTTGCATAAATTAATCAAAAAAAAAAAAAAGAAGTCTTGTATGAACAAGCAACACAAAACTTACTCAGTAGTCTCCTGGTAGCAGTCCTCTGCTTTTGCTTTCTTTTAAAGATGCAAACCAGAACAAGCAGCGCTATACCAATCCCAACAATTACAACAACAATAATAATAACTACCATTCCAGTATCTTTACGACCATCAACTACAAAAAGAAAAGGGTTGAAGATATGTTATTATTCCGATTTTATGCAAAAGAAAAGGGTTGATATACTTGTTAAGCTCATTTTCTAACAGCTTAAGAGTTTAGAAAAGTTGGTAACTTAACAAAGATTCATCACTTTACCAGGAGGAGGCACTGATGGTGGAATTGGGGGCAGTTGTGGCTGTGGAGGTGGTGTATCAACAACTGTCTCGTTATAGAAACGAGTAGTTTCATATCTAAGCTGACAGCTTGGGTTAAATATAAACGGTGCAAGATTTCCACTACAACATGATTGAAGTTCTCCCATAAGCCCATCAAGACAATTCCTGCACTGTGTTGAAGATAAATCAGGACTGCATTGCATGAGCCCATAAATAGTCAAGAAGTCCAGACTACTTGTATTCCCGGTGGCAAACTTTTCTTGTATAGCTTGTGCCTTTAACTTAACCAACAAACCTCTAAGCTTCTTATTAAACTGTTCCATATCACTGGCATTCCCCTGATACCATTGGTAATTAGTTTCAACGAAGTAAAAAATCGAACTATTCGAGTATCTTAGCACGCATTCATCGTACCAGATATGTGCTTCCTTTGTGTCAGGACACAACTCTCGTAACTTGTTCATCGAGTCTTTCACACAGCTTCTGCAGATATCAGGTTTAACATCGTCTCTACAGTACACGAAGGCATCAACTTTGTCAGGGTCTTTGCCGACAGAGGTATTATAGAAACCAGAGTTGCTAGCGTTTGCAGCAGAGATGAGAGTGGCTTGTGCGCGGTCCAGGTTTGTCTTATAATTGCGAGATGAGATGGTGTAGTTGACATATTCGTTACCGCCACAGAATTCGACAATGAATTTGGACCGGGTAAATGAAACACTGCATATGAATAAACATGTAATGAATAGAGATGATCCTGGAGAGGCTACTACCATCATTTTGTTTTTACCAAGTTTTCTCTACTGATTTGCAGAAAATGTGCTGCTGCTGCTGCCAAATCGATTAAGTAACTTTCTTTTATTATTGTTCTTATACTAACTACACAAAGTTAAATGTTGGAGTACAAAGATGAGTAAAATGAGTTATGAGTCTATGCAATAAGCCAATAATGCATAGATCATAGATGTCACGGTTAGCGCGTAGAATGGTCTATTTGACCTAAATATTTACGTTGACGTGACCCCGTATTTCGTCACCGCTACAGACTTCGCCAATGATTTTGGACCGGTAAATGAAACACTGCATATGAATAACCATATACTCCGTTCCTTCCTCTCATTTCTTTACATATTTCCAGCATTATTTTAAGGTGTATATAAAGTATAGTTTCATAACTTATTTTCAAAAATTTCTTTTCTTGAATGAAAGTTTAAACATTAAATTTTTATTCAAAAGAAAAAAATTAAAAATAACTTATGGAATTATACTTTTTAGGAAAATTAAAATACGTATCACGTCCTCGTTCCCCGATGTAAACAATTGAGGGGGACCGAGAGAATAATGAATAGAAAAGAAAAAGATAGATCCTGGACAGGTTACTGGTTCTAAAAATCCCCGATTTAGCCGATTAATCCCCGATTAATCCTCTGTAAGGTAACTCACCGATTCGATTTTTGAAATCCGATTAATCCTATGAATTTATTTAAAATGATATGTTTAATTATAAATTAGACTAATATATTAAATATTATTATAATATCCGATTTATACTCCGATTAATCCTTCCGATTAATCCCCGATTACCCGATTAATCTTAAATCGGTACCTCAACCGATTTATACCGATTACCGATTTTTACAACCATGGTTACTACCATCATTCTGTTTTTACCAAATAAATGAGTTAGGACACGAAAATTAAGAAAAAATATATATTAATAAAAAAAAGGTAAGTAAAATGATGGTATCAATTAATATTTTATATAATTAAGTGAGTTTAATGGATGAAAGTAGCGAGTGTAATTATTTTTTATATTAACTTTTTTAGTTAAGTTTTAGAATGTAAAAAATTGAGAGGGACTTATGATTCTAATAACTGATTTCAGAGTTGATAATTTGGATCTTTCAATTCATAGATGTAGATCTCGAACCTATGAATGGGGATATTCCCCAAACTCACAAAGAAAAAAGAAAGTGAGTTATTGCCTGTTTGCAAAACTTTATTGAAGGACTTATGGACTTATTTTTGGATAAAAATTTTATATTTTGATAATTTTTATTTATACAAATATTTAATGTATATTTGAGATTTAATAAATTGTAAAAATAAGTTAGAAAATAAGTTGGAAAGTTAGTAATCTCTAACTTTGTCTTAAAATAAGTTCTGAAAAAAAGTTCCCCCAAACACCCCCTTAGACAGAAATAAAAGTAACTTGGACAAAAAAAGAAGTGACTTGGACAAAAACAAAAAAAGAAATGGCTTAGACAAAATATTTCAAAAGCTAAAGTATAAATAAATGAGAGGGACAAAGAGAATACTAAATTTTTTGTACTGATTTGCAAAAAATGTGTTGCTGCTAACTTTTTTATTATTATTATTATAATGTACAAAGTTAATGGTTACAATACAAAGATGAGTATAATTAGGGAATTTTGCTCGTGCTATGCATGTTTTGAAAATTATAATTAATTAATTATTAAATTTTAAAAAAGGTTATTTGTTTTTATTAATCATTAAATTACTATCGTCCAATTCATATTTAGATATATAATCAAAATAAATGAAGAATTATATATATAAGTCGTTGCCCGTTTGACTCAATATTTTATGGATGAATAGTGATTTCGTTGATTAAGAAATATTTCAGACCACCTATATACAGGATAGAAAATGAATATTTCGAATTTAGATTATTGATGTACTACAGTACTACGCAAATAAATGTATGATATCATTATGGTGTCGTTTGATGGTGGGATTCCAACTAGGTTAACAGGTAATGAAAATTAGAATGAGATTTTGATATAATTTTATATTATGGGGGTGTTTGGCAAATTTGCCAAACAACTTATAAGTTACTTATTTTGGAAAAAAAATTCGTATTTACATAATTTTTTTTAGAGAAAAATGTGTATTGGGAGTTCAATATTCGTTATCTTGCAAAAATAAGTTACTTATTTCAGAAAAAAGTACATATTTCCTAACTTTTTTCCAGAATAAGTAACTTATTTCTGAAAAATAAGATTTCCCAAACGGGCCCTATATTAAAATTTCATTCACATCCTCGTTCACCAAGTTGGAAACGTAGGATCTGTTAGAAGTCAAACTCACTAGAAGTGTTAGAATTCAAACCCGTGTGTGGAAAATGAAGGTAGGCTGCAGCAAGAAGTAAAATAAAGAGGCTAGTCAATGATCACATATGTAAGCAATGATGTAAGATGGTGCAGTTTGGAGCCTATATAAAGGCTCAGCTAGCTCATAGATAAACACACCAAAAAAACATATGTAATACCACAAAACTATAAACACTTTCAATATCAAAAACACTAAACACTATTCCGCTACTTTGTTCATGGTATCAGAGCCAAGTTCTAACCTAGGGAAACACATTTCAGAAGAAGAACAAACTGTCAAGCAGGTGAAATTTTTGAGTTTTTTGAAGGTGGTCGAAACTCAGTTTTGAGCATACCATTAGATTGGCCTCACTGATACGAGTCCAGAGGTATCTTCCGAATTCAAAACCGACGTCAGACGAAGCCGTACGAGCTGCCGGAAGTTTTTCAAGAAGAAGATGATGAATATTGACTGAAGACACTGTTCATACATACGGTACTGTTCATACATACGGTACTGTTCATACATACGGTACTGTTCATACGAGACAAAGAACTGTTCATCGCCGGAGACAATGGCTGAACAAATGGCTGAACAACCAGAAACCACAACACAGTTAGTCTCTATGGAACAAATGGAACAAATGTTCCAATTATTTCAGAAACTACAAAAAAATCCAAACCTCCCAGAAACCGGAATATCACAAACGGTGCGTGTTGCCGAAAAACTAAATTTCACTAATTACACCAAATGGTGTAAATTAATGCATATTGCTATTGGTGGTCGAGGCCGGCTCAATCATATCACAACCAATCCCGTTCCACCAGATGACCCTGAGTACCAACAGTGGGCTCAAAAGGACTCGATGGTCTTGTCTTGGATCATTGAAAATATTGATGGAGATCTTGTGAACCAATTTCTGGATTACAAGACTGCCCGGGAACTATGGAAGGGAATTGAAACTCTCCTTAGCAGTGGGAGAGACGAATTCCAGATCTATGATCTAAGTTCAATGGCCAGCAACTCATCATTGGGACGAGAACCTTCAGAGATTGGTAGTGGGCTCCTCGTAAAACATCGGTCGGAATCCTCGTCATTCCAACGAGAGGATAAAACTCAGCTCAAGTGCAGCCATTGTGGTGGTACGAAACACACCAAGGAGGGTTGTTTCAAAATCATCGGGTATCCAGAATGGTGGGACGACATGAAGCAGAGGAAGGGCGTCTCCAAGGCTATAATTTCCAGGACCGGCGGTAAGGCCAACCTAGCTGTAGGTGGTCCGGATAGTAACGACGACAAACCCCTCACAACAACGCTACATACTGATCAGACATCAGGTACAGTCCGTGAAAGCAAAGTCACCAGAAATCAAAATTCTTTGGGCCTAGTATGTAACCAAATATCCAATCCATGGATTTTTTATTGTGGGGCCACCGATACAATGACCTATGATTCTTCCGATATTGTGTCCTCCAACAACACTCATCGTACCCAAATCCAAAGTGCAAACGGAGAATATATTTCTGTTACCCAGGCCGGAACTGTGGATGTTACCTCTAATATCCATTTACAAAACTGCCTCTTAATTCCTAGTCTTACTCACAAGCTTTTATCTGTTAGCCAGTTAACTAGGGAACTTGACTGTACTGTTCTAATGACATCATCTGGTTGTGTTGTGCAGGATGCTCAGACGGGACGGATCATTGGGCATGGTACTGAACGAGGAGGATTATACTATGTGAATGAGGTGACTCAAAACGGTAACGCTTTGCTTGCTCATGGATCACCGGAACATCAACTCTGGATGTGGCACCGTCGGCTAGGTCACCCCTCCATAGGTTATCTCAAACGATTATTTCCCTCTTTAAAGAACATTGCCATAGATTTGAACTGTGAAGCATGTGTTTTAGCTAAAAGCCATAAGCACTCATACTATCCTAGTATGACTCATAGTACTCAACCATTTGCCTTGATTCATTCTGATGTATGGGGACCAGTTCCAGATTTTACCCTTCATAATTTTTCATATTTTGTTTTATTTGTGGATGATTGTACTCGCATGAGCTGGGTGTATTTTTTAAAACACAAATCTGAAATGTTTGATGTCTTTGTTAAATTCTACCACATGATTTGCACTCAGTTCAAAGCTCAACCAAAAATTTTACGGTCTGACAATGGGGGGGAATACGTTAACTTGAACATGAAACAGTTCATTATTGACCATGGCCTCCTCCACCAAACCACATGTTCTTACACACCTCAACAGAATGGTGTAGCTGAGCGAAAAAATAGAACCCTTCTTGAAATCACCCGAGCCCTTATGATCGAATCTCATGTTCCTGGTCACTTCTGGCCGGAAGCTATTGCTACTGCTACCTATCTCACAAACCGCCTTCCCACAAAACCCCTCAATTACAACACACCCCTCAATACTCTTGGGTCACACGTCTCAATTCCATCTTCACATTCCTTGCCTCCTCGAGTCTTTGGATGCATTGTCTATGTTCATCTTCAAAAAGGGGTGCGCACCAAACTAGAACCCAGGGCTATTAAATGTGTCTTTCTTGGGTATGGGGTTAATCAAAAGGGGTATCGGTGTTATGACCCTATCCAGGACAAAATCTACACTACTTTAGACTGTGAATTCTTTGAACAGTCTTACTACTATACCCAGCTTAGTCCTCAGGGGGAGAGTTTGAGTGATGACCTTGATGACCTTAGCTGGTTAACATATCCAGAAGTGATGAATCCAGATCCTACAACACAATTAAGTAATACCACCGATGTTGCTCCTGAAGCATCAGTATCTCCTCCATCAGTATCTCCTATTAGGTCCACTCCAGTTTCGTCTAATGAGCATCCTTCTGATGACCTCTCCTCAGCAGAGGTTAATTCTGAGAACTCTGGAACTGATACTATTATTGAGACTAATATTTTTCCTAGTGATAGTGTTCCAAACAGGTATCAGTTACCCCCGAGAAGTACAAGAGGAGTTCCACCGAGAAGGTATGATCCAGAGTATGAGGCCCAACGGTCTAAATATCCTGTAGAGAGAATCAGCAATGAGAACTTGTCCAGCACAGCCATGGCTTTTACCGCCTCTGTATACTCCACTGACATTCCCAAAACAGTGGAGGAAGCCCTTGGAAATGAAAAGTGGAAACAAGCTATGGAGGACGAGTATTCAGCTCTACAGAGAAACAAAACATGGGAAAAATGCATCCTACCAAAAGGAAAAAAAAAGGTAGGTTGCAGATGGGTATTCTCTATCAATTACCGAGCAAATGGAACAATTGAGAGGTACAAGGCACGACTAGTGGCTAAAGGATATACCCAGACATATGGAATTGACTACTCTGAGACCTTCTCTCCTGTAGCCAAGATTGATACAATACGGGTCTTGCTCTCAATAGCAGCAAACAAGGAGTGGCCCATATACCAGTTTGATGTAAAAAATGCTTTTCTT
The DNA here is from genome assembly GCA_037693485.1 of Kitagawia praeruptora. Taxonomy (NCBI): domain Eukaryota; kingdom Viridiplantae; phylum Streptophyta; class Magnoliopsida; order Apiales; family Apiaceae; genus Kitagawia; species Kitagawia praeruptora. The sequence continues at coordinate 24,898,902 of CM075352.1, read as the reverse complement.
CACGGAAGTATTGATGAAGAAGTATATATGGAGGCACCACCAGGGTATTCTCAGGAATTTGGAGATAAAGAAGGATGTAGACTGAGGAAGGCACTTTATGGGCTAAAACAGTCCCCTAGGGCATGGTTCGGAAGATTCACAAAAGCTATGAAGAAGTTTGGGTACAATCAAAGCAACTCAGATCACACCCTATTCTTGAAGAGGGTTGGAGATAAAATCACTTGCTTGATAATTTATGTGGATGATATGATTATCACTGGAAATGATGAGGAAGAGATCACTGACTTAAAAGGAAAACTATTTCAAGAATTTGAGATGAAAGATTTGGGGACTCTCAAGTATTTTCTTGGCATAGAAGTTCTGAGGTCGAAACAAGGAATCTTCATTCACCAGAGAAAGTATATCCTTGATCTTCTGGTAGAAACAGGAATGCTAGACTGTAAACCAGCTGAGACACCGATCGTTGCTAATCATGGTCTTCAAATTCTTGAAGGAGCAAAACTGGCTAAAAGTAAACAATATCAGAAGATTGTGGGAAAACTCATTTACTTAGCTCACACAAGACCAGATATAGCTTATGCTGTAGGAGTGGTGAGCAGGTTCATGCACCTCCCACAAGTACAACACATGACAGCAGTAATGAGAATTTTGAGGTACTTAAAGGGTACAAGTAGCACAGGAATTTATTTCGCCAAAAATGATCATCTGGATCTAATTGCCTACACAGATGCAGACTGGGCAGGAGATCGTGACAGCAGGAAATCCACTTCTGGGTACTTTACTCTAGTAGGTGGTAACTTGGTCACCTGGAGAAGTAAAAAACAAAAGGTGGTGGCCCTATCAAGTGCAGAGGCAGAATTCAGAGGAATTGCAAAAGGAATAACTGAAATCCTATGGATTCGGAAACTCATGAATGAACTTGGTTTTCCACAGAAAACAACATGTAAGCTATTTTGTGACAATAAGGCAGCTATAAGTATCTCAGAAAATCCGGTCCAACATGACAGAACGAAGCACGTCGAGATAGACCGACATTTCATCAAGGACAAATTGGAAGATAAGACAATCAAACTTCCGTTTGTTCGATCAAATGATCAATTAGCTGATATCCTGACAAAGGCAGTCAATACTAAAGTCTTCGATGAGACTTTACGCAAGTTTGGCATTGGAGCACCGACTGCCCAACTTGAGGGGGAGTGTTAGAAGTCAAACTCACTAGAAGTGTTAGAATTCAAACCCGTGTGTGGAAAATGAAGGTAGGCTGCAGCAAGAAGTAAAATAAAGAGGCTAGTCAATGATCACATATGTAAGCAATGATGTAAGATGGTGCAGTTTGGAGCCTATATAAAGGCTCAGCTAGCTCATAGATAAACACACCAAAAAAACATATGTAATACCACAAAACTATAAACACTTTCAATATCAAAAACACTAAACACTATTCCGCTACTTTGTTCAGGATCCAGACAGAGTTTAGATGTTATTATTAAGTTGATTCAAGTTTAATTTATTTTACACGTTGAATTTTAGCGCAGATTTCATATATTTGTATTTGTGTGTTGTGTTTGGTGATTTTTGTAGAAATGGCACCCGGACCGATGCGAGAAGAATCAACTGAGCGAAGCGAAACAGAGGTTTCAGAAGATTCAACAAGATTACTCTGGTGAGATCATTGGTGACATATAATTACGGAGTTTGTTAGAAGAATTTGGATCTTTTGCGTTTGATTGACGGAGAATCAACGGTGTTGATTTGTGTGTTGTAGTGTTATCGGATCAAGCAAAGAGGACAATGGTGGGATGCTAAGTTTGCATGATGACGAAGATGAAAGAAGTATGCAGATGAAAATATCCTTAATTTCTTGAATTATGTTTTTTCTTTATTGTTATTTGTTTATTTTATGAGATTGATGATCCTGAGGTCATCCTCAGGTACCAACCCTGAGATTAAATTAAAATACATACAAGGCCAGGGTTACTATTGTAATTACAAAAGGAAGTGTTACATTATTACAAAATTGCCATCAATTATTTTATACTAAAAATGACCTAATCTCAGGTAGGATCTCTGAGGTCAACCTCAGGGGCATTATTCTCTTATTTTATTTATTTGTTAAATTGTTTTATACAGTAGGCTTTTTTAACTTTTATGTTGTGGATTGATGATTTTTTTCCTGTATTTGGTTGATTTTTTGTATCATGTCAGGGGATGGGGGATGAAGGAGTTCATGCGTGAGTTGTTCACTATGGCAGATAACAAACGAAACAACGAGGTGCGTGTAAAATTTGATTTTTAGTCATTTTTTAGCTTGATACTTTTGCTTCTTTTCTTTTTTTTTCATTTTTTGCTGAATGATCACACTGCCGATTGCTTGTTATTAGAAACTAGCCGGTAATCCGTGCGAAGCACGGGCCGGACGGACACGTGTAAATTATCGATAATAAATATAATTAATAAATATTATTTTAAAATGTATTTGTAAAAAAATTGAATGATAAAAGTATATAACAAATAAACGCTATTTAATAATGTGATGATAGGGAATCGAACACGGGGTGAAATTAAAAAAATTTAATTAAATAGATAAATCTTGTATAATTATGTAGTTGGAAGGAATCGAACCCCGAGTTAAATGATAACCAAATTTGGTACTTTGGTATTTTGATACTATTGTGTACCATGTACCATTAAAATATGGTTTTGCACATTATTATAGAGTATAAATACGCATATATGATGCACGTTTGTGTGACACTTAAAAAATATTTAGCAATTCGGGCATGCACGAAATTCATATTCGTGTTGTTTTATTTAATAAATTTGTGTTAATTTTTGTTACCTGATATTGCTATGTTTTATTTACTCATCATGTCTGTTGTTGGAGGAATTTCGTAACAACACGAAATCGGAGGTTTGCTGGAATAGTAGAGCGAAATTATGATTATGTGACTGTTTTTGGGGAATTAGGGGTTTATGGTTTATGAAAAAAAAAGGGGCTGGACTTGGCAGGTGTCTCGATTTGTCTCGTGTATCGGATTCCATATCGTACCAAGATGCCTGCGTACCTATGTTTATATAGGATCAAGCCCCACGCAGTTCTGTGAATTAATTGGGCTTATCCCGAGAGACATAAGGGATAAGTTACGTTAATGTGGGTAATAATTGATTTTATCTGATTTAATCTTATCGTTGTGATATCTTCCTGATTTGAAGAATATCGTTTGGAGATATTTTCCGTTATTGATTGATTGAGATTGATTCTTTCCTCATTTCAGGGAGAGGATAAAACTTAGCGGTTAAGAAATAATTATTAATCTGAATTAATAATTAATAAATATTAGAAATTTGGGAGATTATTAGACATGCCAAAATTATGGCATAACAACTAGCCCCCAGTTCTTTCAGTGTAGCTTGCTGCAGTGGAGAACTAAACATTCTTCAAGCTTCCAAATTTCTTGAGTCGCTGAAAAAACTGAAAATAGATGATTAGAAAAACACTTAGAGCACCACTGTGCTCGTTAGGCGTATGCGGATGCAAATGTGATAGCATGCGATGACCACTATAAGATATATATATTTGCCAAGGTTTTCAAATGTGCGAGCATAAATAATTCGTTTGAAATCCTTTGCGATCCTTGCTGTCTAGTTAGGACCTTGGCGCTTGTATATATCCCGAATTGGTATACACGCTTTTCAAGTGTCTGATTCAACCACATAAGGATGTGTCTGGCGAGGTCTTCACTAAGAGCCGTAGATGTAATTCTGGAGAACTTTCTGGTGACCTTTGCACGCGCGCTGACTGTGCATGTCTGAAAGATATTTTGCATAGGGATTCCTTCCCACCCATGCGACCTTGAGCTCAAGATCTGGTCATGGGCCTTCAATAAAGATATTTTGCATAGGGATGCCTCCACCCATTCGATATAGCGATATCTCATGGGCCTTCAATAATCCAGAGGGTGCTGCACTTTACTAAGCATGTTGCATTGCGAGATTTATAGTTTGTCCAGGCTACCCTACTTGACAATTTAGTTCACAAGTTTGAAAATATTTTTGACATATATGTACTATCGCGACAATATATGAAAATATTTTACAAATCCAATGCAATAATAAATATGCTCTTTTAAGAATGTCGCGTTCTTCGAAAATAATGCTCCTTTTCTATTGAAAATCTTTTACAAAATTATGCGTCTCGCATATGTAATTTTTTCTTTCTTGAGAATAATGCAACTCGTACGGGATTGTAAAATAAATCCTCAATTCATCAAATCATAAATGTCGCTAATTCATCAACATAAATATTTCGTACGATATTTTCTAAATCACAATAATTTTACAAGCATAAAAATATATTGCTCGCATGAATTTTATGGATAATAAATATTTTTCTAGAAAAAATATTTAAAAACATGATAATTATGCATGCATGCGCGACATAATATTAGGCAGGATATTTGCAATTTACAGAAAAATAAAAAGATGTAGATAACAACAGAAAATTCGTTTCACTCTGCACATGTGCTTGACCATCTTTAAATTTTTTGTTGCTCCGTGGCTGTTGGTTTTTTGTCCATCTTTTTTTTCTTAATATTGCTGGTCCCACGAATAAGAATTCCATCTTTGTTTTTCCATGATCCCATCACAAATTACCTTCCTGTTCTTGCGTTTTCATCCTACTTCCTGCATTCTTTCTCGTTTTTTTTTTATTTTTCTTTTCTTGTCCACGTACCTCATATGGCTTTTTTTATGTCTTCTGTTCTCTCTCTCTTTTTTTTTTTCGCCGCACTTGCTAACTCACGTTTCCTTTGTTTTCTTGGCTGTCATTTTTACTTGCCCGCGCGTTGTCCTCTCCTTTATTTTTTATCGATTGTTTGCTTGAGCCAACTTTTTCTTTTTAAATGTGGCGCCGCCATGATGCGTGATTCAGTCTACCCTCACATCGCTTTTGTGCTCCAAAGATGTAGAGGGTGTTTGGGATTGCTTAAAATAAGTTACTTTTGACTTAATGGAGGTGTTTTTAACTTAAAGGAGAAAGTGAAGTTGTTTACTTTAAGTTGAATGAAAGTGTTTGGGTAATTTTACTTAAAATTAAATGGGGATTTAATAATTTTGACTTAAAGTGAAATTTGACTTAAAAAAATTTTAAATTCATAATATTTGAACTTTACAAGAATCATGAAAAAAAGAAAAAAAAAAAACTCCATAAGTCATAAGTCATAAGTCAAAAGTACCTAAATGGAACTTATGACTTAAAACAGTTTTTTAACTTAAAGCCGGGCTTTAAGCTGTTTAGCCAAACATGTCCAGAACAACTTAAAGCCCCGTTTGGCTTTAAGCGCCTGTTCCCAAACAGGCTGGTAGTCGCCATGTTTTTTTTTGTTTTGAAAGTTCCAAAGCCCCTTTTTCTTAAGCAGCTGCTACATCGTCATAACCATTTTTTGTCACCTTTGTGTTAATGCCATCCTCGTATCAAAAATTTTTTGCTCCAAAATGCCGTTTTTTTTATAATTATTGATCCCTCCAGTTAGAAACACTTTGATTGTGCTCCAACACCATTAATTATGAATTATTCGTCCTCCTCGAATAATTAAATCCCCTCTTTCTAGCGCCAAATGTTGTTGGAGGAATTTCGTAACAACACGAAATCGGAGGTTTGCTGGAATAGTAGAGCGAAATTATGATTATGTGACTGTTTTTGGGGAATTAGGGGTTTAGGGTTTATGAAAAAAAGGGGCTGGACTTGGCAGGTGTCTCGATTTGTCTCGTGTATCGGATTCCATATCGTACCAAGATGCATGCGTACCTATGTTTATATAGGATCAAGCCCCGGATTCCATATCGTACCAAGATGCATGCGTACCTATGTTTATATAGGATCAAGCCCCACGTTAATTGAGCTTATCCCGAGAGACATAAGGGATAAGTTACGTTAATGTGGGTAATAATTGATTTTATCTGATTTAATCTTATCGTTGTGATATCTTCCTGATTTGAAGAATATCGTTGGAGATATTTTCCGTTATTGATTGATTGAGATTGATTCTTTCCTCAATTCAGGGAGAGGATAAAACTTAGCGGTTAAGAAATAATTATTAATCTGAATTAATAATTAATAAATATTAGAAATTTGGGAGATTATTAGACATGCCAAAATTATGGCATAACAATGTCAAATCATATTCTTATGGAAAATATTAGAGTTACGTAAAGTTTCACAAAAAATTTCACAAAATGATAGGTGTCTCAATGTGATTGGTTAAAATTCAATGGACCTCCTGCATTCACATTAATATCAATCAATAAAAATATCAACCAATAAAAATATCAACTAATGGAATTCAATTCATTATATAATTTTTTTATACATATTTTTTGTACACCTAGCACTACTCTATTGTTATCTAGTTATATTTGTTTGCTAGATTATTGATGGTTTGGTTGATATCTAGTGAAACATGTCACATCTAAATACGATGTGTTGATACTTTTTTTATAAAAAATTATGTATCGCATAATACGTGTTATGTTTAAGTTATGCATTGATTTTTATTATGATTAGTGTCATGATTAGTGAATTGTGTATTGCGCATTAGTAGAATGCGTGTTACAATTTTAATTTATTTACATAAAATGTGCGTTGCGGATCATATCTACAACAATAAAATATCAATATTTTTTTGTGATTTCTTGGCTCTGAAAAATCCGATATCCGACTGAAAAATTTGATATCGAATTCGAAAAAAATGGATAATATCTGTATTCGAAAGAAAACGAATATTATTCGTATCCGAAAATAGCGGATACAGATATAGGCACATCCGTCGAAAATTTATAAATGTGTATATATATATATATATATATATATATACTTTTTAGAATATATAATTTATAATTAATAATTTACAGTAATATTTATAATATATTATTTATGTATTAAAATTTAATTATTTAATTCATTAATAAGTAAAGATATTATATATATAATATATATATATATATATATATATATATATATATATATATATATATATGTTTATTTTGATTGTTGCATGATGTCTGTAGTTTAAAAAATTCCGTTTATTCTATTTTACTATGTTTGAATGGAAAAAAATTGTTATTTTTTATTTTTTTTAAATGATTCGGATTTTCGGAGATATTCGAATTTTTTAAAAAATCTCAAAATTCGAATATTCGAATTCGGTTATTATTCGTATCTGGATAATATCCGTCGAATTCGAATTTGGATATAATTTTCTAATATCCATCGAATTCAAATTTCGAATTCGGACATAGACAGATCCCGGATCCGTACCCGAAATATACGTTTGATCACGTAGCAAGGATGTACATGAATATTAAAACCACAGGGTTAAACAAAAAGAGAAAGAAAGATAGGGTTACTTTTGTTGACAATCACGTCATGTTCAATCATGCTGTTGGTTCATGTTATCAAGTGGCTGATTCGTTTTTATTTATAACAAAAACGAAAACGTTACACCCTCACATTTCTTCATGATTGGGCTGGGTACATATTTCACAATTGGGCTGCGTTGCAATAGTGTGAAACCATTAATAGGGCCGTAACCCACTAACTGCTTGCAACTTGTTACTTGAAACATTTTCAAGCAAAATTAGAGAGAGAGAGAATGGCGATGTCTGTAGATTTTATGGTATCTGCATCTTTACGCTTTTACCCTTCCAGCTCAGTTGGGAACTCTGTGCACCCCTCCAAGGTACATACATGTGTGTGTGTTTACTCAGTTTTGTGTATTCTTATCATATACTTCAACTACTTGAATTCGAATGAAATGAAACATGATGAGAACTATGAATAAATGGCCACACAGACACACTAGTATAAGCTTCAATTTTGTTTTTGATTTGAAATAGATAATATTTTATTGCACAATCTTAATTACACTACTGCCTATGAAACCAACTAGTTGAAAACTAGAAAAGTGGTACATGTGTGGCTGTAGTGTTTTGTAAGAAGATGGGCTAACCTAAGTAATACTAGCACTGGTCGAATTTCACAAAATTTAGTTGAGATTTTTGGCTTTAAGTCCCAACTTTTAGTCAAAAGTTAGTAGAGAAATTTTTAAAATTAGAGGTATGTTTTTTAGCCCCCACTGTTTCGGAATCCTAGTCCGGTTTAGTGATGAGGCTTGTTAATATGGTTTGTTATGATTACATTGTGAAGGTTTCTCAAATTCTTTCTGAGCTTCACGTCTTTAATGTATGGATTTATATATAAATGATTTTGTTGTCATGGCAATCTACAGGTGGAATGTACTGGTTTTCTGGATGGAGGGTGGAGTGGTTCCGGGGGTACATATAAGTGGCCTCGTTTCGACAGTCATAACATCCGTTGCAATTCTAAACAACCTCCTAGTATTGCTGGTGAATATGAGCTGTCCTCAAGTTCCACCAGTCAAGAAGCTGAGAGCTTTCTACTTAATGCCATAAACATGAGTTTCTTTGAACGTCTAAACCTGGCGTGGAAATTAATCTTCCCATCACCTGCATCCAAAAGGAAGTCCAATGCTAGTATTGCTAAACAGAGATTGCAAATGATTCTTTTCTCTGACCGATGTGCAGTTAGTAACGAGGCAAAACAAAAAATTGTGAGCAATATAGTGGGGGCTCTGTCGGATTTTGTGGAAATCGAATCCCAAGATAAAGTTGAACTGAGTGTTTCTACTGATGCCGCACTTGGAACCATTTATTCGGTTACAGTGCCTGTACGGAGAGTGAAGCCACAATATCAAGAAGATGATGATGAAACTGGTACAATCACAAATATCGAAAACAAAGACTCTGGTGAAACTTCTGATTCAGTTGATGTCAAGTTTGATTTTTATGTTCCAGATGAAAATGATCTTAGATTCTAAATCATGAAAATGTGGGAGGCTAAAGACAGGAGCAATCAATAGATTATTCCCAAGCGGCAATGGCTTCTATCAACATGTTTTCTATTTATTGCAGATCGACCTTAAACATTGTAAATAGTGGATTGTTCCCCCTTAAATTATAGTACTTTATCCTCATAAGTGACAGTTGCGTTACTTGATATGAAATCTATGGTAAAACGTGTTGTCCGAAGACCAGGGGCGATCAGACATCCAAGGTGAGGTTTTTTTATTTATATATGCTACTGCCGCAGGTGCGTACATTCTATGTTATTATATTAAAGGGGAAATTTCAACTCAATGCAGTTTTTGCCTTTCTGGATGTTGCTTATTTGTCCCTGCATCTAACTATATAATGTGTAAGGACTAGATTTAAGTTTGGTAGCACTACATTTAAGTTTGGTAGCATTTAAAATTAAGTTAATAGTAATGTTTTAGATTTATCGTGAAGTCATAATATTTTACGAATGATTTGGAAGCTGAATTAAAAAGAAACAAAGTTTCGTCTTGGTTGCATTCAGTTTCTTCTGCCTACCTATTAAGGCCATCTATTCAACATTCAAATAAACTTAATCAAATATATCAACTAGGTGATGTATGCAATGATGTTTTTGTTGTAATCTGAAATCTATAAATAGGCTTGCATATTTCATTTGTTAGACACTCAGTTATTCAATAAACAATGTTTAGAATCAAATATTTGTGTAATTCTTCATGGTATTAAAGCCTCTGATTTTTGAGGCCTTCTTCCGCATAGTTATCTCTATTTTCTGCAAAATTTTCCGGCAAGTTACTATTCCGGCGAGTGTTGAAGACGATGAACAGTTGCAAATGTTGAAGACGATGAACAATTGCAAATAGTACTGTTCATTGTTCACTATTCATACGATACTATTCATACATTATTGTTCATACGGTACTGTTCACTATATCTTCTTTAAACCATTTTTTGTATCTTAAATCATGGTGGACGACGGAGAAACACCACCACCACCTACAAAAATCGAGTCTAATTCTCCTTTTTACCTTGGACCACAAGATCGGCTAGGGGATTTTATCACCTCCCAAAGGCTCAAACTTGACAATTTCAATGATTGGTCTCATGCGATTTTCATAGCTCTGTCCTCTAGGAGGAAATTCGAATTTATAGATGGTACAATCAAAAGTTTTGCTCCTCCATGTACGAAGGATGATTGGGTAACAATTCATTGTATGCTTATCTCTTGGCTTATAAACACCATCGACCCGGAGGTAAAGTCTATGCTCTCTAATTATGTTGATGCTAAAAAATTGTGGGATGATTTACATGAAATGCATTAAGGATTCTAGTAGCTGAGCTAGTTTTGTGTTAAATTTCCATCAAATTTTACGATAATGGAATTGTCAATTGGAGTTAATTGCAAGAAAGTGACTAGATTTTATACTGATTTTCAAAAAAGTGGCTAAATTTTCAATTTTGCAAAAAGGTGGCCAAACTTACCTTTTTCCTTTCAAAAAAGTGGCTGGAGACGATTTTCAGCTTATTTGACAGAGTTAAAATGGGAAAATATGTTATTTTTCTAAAAAAAATGTTAAAAACCCCAAAAATTATCCAAAAAATTCCCAAATTAATATGTGTCACCATATGATTGGTTATATTCATAATAATAATAATAATAATGTCCCCCATGCATGCACATGAATTGACTAATTAAATCTTGATAACTCATATTTATGGATTTTTTGGTGAATTGATGTGCATACATGGGGGCCATTATTATTATTACGAATACTAGCATTTTGCCCGTACTTCGTACACGGCTTCTTATTTAATTTAAAATGATAATACCAAAAATTTAACAAATTTGATTGATTTCTTAAAACATCTTACTTAATTTAAATTTACAATACCAAAAATTTAACAAATTTGATTGATTTCTTAAAAAGATATTGTATGCAATTATACAAATAATCAATTCTTAGCAAGATATTATATACAATTATATAAGTATTTAAAAATAATGATATGCTAAAATTTATATAAAAAAGTAGCATACAATTCTATTTTAACAATGTTGAAAATTTATTTAATCCATTAAAATCTGCAATAAAAATAATAAATATTTTTACAAATATTGTTCTCTAATTGAAAACAATAATAAATTGTCTTCATTATTCAAATGCGGAAATAATAATTCCTTCACCCCCAATGACTCCAAAATATTAAATGGCTCCAAAACATTAAACCTCATATAATATCAAGAACATGTTATATTAACTATGAGACCTCATAGTTAATATACTCCCTCCGTCCCATCCAATTCTTAACACTTTTTTGTCACTTTCTGGCACACATTTTAAGGTGAATTTTAAGGATAGTTCCATAACTTATTTTTGAAATTTTTTTTTTGTATAAAAATATAATTGTTCTATTTTTATACAAAAAAAAAAATTTCAAAAATAAGTTATAAAACTATCCTTAAAATTCACCTTAAAATGCGTGCCAAACACCCCATTTTGAAATGTTAAGAACCCGATGGGACGGAGGGAGTAATGTGTAAGTGTTGGAGAACAATGAGATCACATTTCAAGCAATTTTTAATTTTTTTTGTTAAATTTTTTTATGAATGGATAGAGGGTAGAATTATAAGACTTTTGTGTGAAGATGCCCCTAGCGGGGCCCTTTAAAATAGTTTAAAATGTAGCGAATATGTGTGTTCTCACTGTTCTCATTTTAATTTTTTTTGTTAATTTTTTTATGAATGGATAGAGGGTAGAATTATATGACTTTTTTTTGGTGAAGATGCCCCTAGCGGGGCCTTTTAAAATGGCTTGAAATGTAGTGAATATGTGTGTTCTCACTGTTCTCATTCTCACCAGAGCGTGACCATTAAACTGTATTAGTAAATTCATGTATGAAAAAACAGTGTATATATATTATTAATATAGATTCTTTTATTAAAAATAAGTAAATTATACAATTAAATAAGCAAGCCAAAATATCATATAAATATTCTAGTAGATTTATTGTTTATGTTCAAATTAAGGTCTTTCACCATGGCTGACTTTATTATATTAAAAGTATGTTCTTATTGAAATGAATATAATAATTTGAATTTGAATCTATTTTTAAACTACTTATTTTGATGGGTTGTTAATTTTTTTGTGATCAACTTAGAGGGGTAACCAAAAATAAAATTCATTGGAAAACATAAACCCATTACCCACGTTATGATAAACAATACCTATAAAATGGAAGTTGCTTATGTGGTTCAGGCTTGTTAATTACTTCAATACTTCATTAGCTTGGTCATCATGTGGACCATCTTTCTTTTTATCACTTATGTTGCTGCTATGTAGTCTATCTGTAACTAACATCTTTCTTTTTATCACTTATGTTGTTGCTATGTAGTCTATCTGTAACTAAACATCTCTCTCTGCTTGTAATCTATATTTATAAATGTAAACTTCTTCTTGTATTGTATTTTGTTTTCAATATTTAAAATTATGTAGCTGGAGGAGAAGAGAAAGGCTGGAGGTACAATCGTAGTACTACAACATTACTGAAAATAAGTACAATATCATATTAGAATTTTTTGTTCCAATCTAAATTGGGTTGCTCCAAATGCTGTGTAATGACAAAAGGGGGCATTAAATAAATAAAGAAGATTAAAAAAATGAAGGATAATACTGTTTACAAAAAACACAGGTCTCCGCAAAAGGCTCACATGTTCACTTTTATCTTCAAATAATGTATGATTACAAATTATAACAATCACATTTTCCATTACCTATTCTCTCTCAAAAAGCCAACTAAACTGAAAAAGGGAAAAGTTAGTGCTTTTATATTTTAATATGGAGCTCAAGTGAAAGTGCTAAATATGAGATCATATATGAAGTGAAATTGAACGCGAGTAAAGAAGATATTTAGAGCATAAATAAGAGCAATGTTACCTGACCCAGAGGGTGAGGCTTGTGACGTGGGTATGAGCTTCTAAGTATGCTATTCCATAGTCCCTTCGGAGACATCCGATAAAAAGTATGCTATTCCATAAGACCTTCTGATACGTAGCATGTCTACCCCATGAACATTAAGTTGAACAAATCCATAAAGAACATAAACTTGCTTGAAAACAAAATAATGTCTATAAGTATCAAACTGAGTCCCAAGATTATTTACAAATAACATGGCCCGTACTGTGTCAATGTTATTAACTGGTAATCTTTCCAACTACCTTTGTTATTACGACATGTAAAATAAAAAATTGAAAGGCCAAGCAAATATTTTAATGGTACCTTTCTGGTGTCATGTATATTATTATAACATCGGGTAATTCATTAAAACTTTAATTCTTAAATTCTAAACCAAAATCAAAACCAAACAAAGATTATCCTGTCTAATTTTTAATATTGTGAAATCAATAAAAACTTAACTCTTATGGCCAAACTGAAAACTGGAACCAAACATATATGACCCGTACGGAGGTCTAGTACACATACCTTAACCCTACTTCAGGGGGTTGAGATGTTAATTTGGTGAAAAACCCAGCTTTCAAATCTGAAAAGTGCAAACATGCATCAAAATCCAGTAGTGTGAAGATTTGAGCGGCATGGACTTGAAGGTGAAAAATGACAGAGATAGATTTGAGTAATGACAAAACGGAGAATCGAAGAAATAAAGAAAGATAAAAAAAATAAAAGATAATACTATAGTAGATGTTTAGATTTGGGTCGATCCAATTGGGTTACTCCAAATGTTGTGTAATGACAAAAAATAGTATATGTTTAGATTTGGGTCGATCCAATCTAATTTGGGTCGCCAAATGCTGTGTAATGGTAAAAAGGGGCATCAAAGAAATAAAGAAGATTAAGAAAATGAAGGATAATAGTATCGTTGACAGAATTCGAACCTTGAAATTTTAGTAAATAAATTTAATCATGTAACATATTTAATCATTAGATCTAACAGTTCTAATTTTAAATAAAATTCTAACGGATATTATTCGTTGTATACGAATTTTTATTATATTTTGTTAGTGGTTAGAAAATATGATGTCATATTTTTGGGTATGCAAGTAGTAAATAAATTTAATCATGTAATATATTTAATCATTGAATCTAACAGTTCTAATTTTTAACTAAAAATCTAACGGATATTATCCGTTGTACACGAATTTTTGTTATATTTTGTTAGTGGTTAGAAGATATGAAGTCATATTTTTTGGTATGTATTAATTATTGCAATATTATGTTTTAAATTAAAAGTCAACGTGTTTTAATTAATAGAAAAAAAATTATTGATTGGAAGATATGATATTTTAGGTATTTATAAAATGTAATATCATCAATTATAAGTAAACATCTTTTAATTGAAAAAGACAATCAGCTAATTATCATTAATTATATTATTAATTAAAAAAATGAAGGATAATAGTAGAGGTTTAGATTTGGGTTGATCCAATTGGATCGCTCCAAATGCTGATTAGAGAGAAAAAAAATTATTGATTGGAAGATATGATATTTTAGGTATTTATAAAAGGTAATATCATATCAATTATAAGTAAACATCTTTTAATTGAAAAAGGCAATTGGCTAATTATCATTAATTATATTATTAATAAAAAAATGAAGGATAATAGTAGAGGTTTAGATCCCCTCGGATCTCCTTTATATATTTATATAATAGTTCTAATTTTTAACTAAAAATCTAACGGATATTATTCGTTGTATACGAATTTTTATTTTATTTTGTTAGTGATATTTAATTTCCACTATTAATAAAATTTAAAATGCAATTGAGTTGTATATTTAGTTTTCTCGATTAGTAAAAATTTAAAATGCAATTTAGAGTAATTGATTATTTTAATATGTTTTACTTGAAAACAGAAATTGATTAGTTATTAGGATAAATTTTATTTATATTTAAGTAAGGGTAATTAAGTAAAAACAATAGGTACCGACCAACCAACCAACCAACCGACCGGCGCCATATAATTGGAAAACTATAGATTTTAGCTAAAGGAAATAGAAAAGGTAACATTTTTTTTAAAAAAAAATGATTATTTTAATATGTTTTACTTGAAAAAGAAAATTGATTAGTTATTGGGAAATTGTTTATTTATAATTAAGTAAGGGCGTCATTTAATTGGAAAAAAGAGATTTTAGCTAAAGAAAATAGAAAATGTAACGTATTTTAGAAGGAAATTGATTATTTTAATATGTTTTACTTGAAAACATAAATTGATTAGTTATTAGGAGAAATTTCATTTATAATTAAGTAAGGGTAATTAAGTAAAAACAATAGGTACCGACCGACCGACCAACCAACTAACCGACCGACCAAACTTTCAATGTTTTAAAATGCAATTTTAAAGGTAAGGATATTGAAATTGTATATTTAGTTTCCTCGATTAGTAAAAATTTAAAATGCAATTTAGATATTTACTTTACTTCATTAGTAAAGATTTTATAGGTAAAAAATAATGAAACTATATATTTAGTTTCCTCTATTAGTAAAATTTTAAAATGGAATTGAGATTTTTTTTAATCATTGAAATTATTAATTCAAAATTTTGAGAAATTTAACAAAATAGAACCGAGCTATTTGACCGGCGCCACTTTACCTCCCCTCGTTTCTCCTTTATATAAGTATATAACAGTTCTAATTTTTAACTAAAAATCTAACGGATATTATTCATTGTATACGAATTTTTATTATACAAGCTTAAAACCCGTGCGATGCACGATTTTTTTTTTAATATTATATGAATTTTTCATTAATTTAAGTTAATTTTTTTAAAATATAAAGTTGGGAGGCTTAAATTTTTATATGAGATTTGATAATAATTATATAAATGTTATCCGTGATATTTCTAGAAAATGAGGGATTTTAGTTAGAAAATATAGAAAAAATTATAGGTTTTACTTGAAAAGGGTAATCGGCTAATTATTAGTTTTTATATAATTATTATTTTATTTCATTAAATAGAAATTGATACGTTTTAGATAAAAAATGCAATCGGTTAATTATGAATATTATAATATTATTTGTTTATTGTATTAAACAGAACCGCCCATGATAAAATCAGAAAAAGAGAGATTTTAGTTTTAAAAAATATAAAGGTAACGTGAAAATTAAAAAGATGACATAATTTTTGTGAAAAAGGTAATTGATTAGTTTATAGTAATTATAATTTAATTATGTTATTTTACTAAATAAAATTGCTCATAATTTTTAGAAAATGAGAAATTAATGTTACCACTGAAATTTCTAGAAAAAAAAAGAAATTTAATTAGAAAAAATGTAAAAGATGATACGTTTTAGTTGAAAAGGTAATCAGTTAATTATTAGTACTATAATATTATTATTTTATTTTTATTAAATAGAATCGTCCGTGATATAATTGGAAAAAGAGAGATTTTCGTAAGAGAAGGGGAAAAAGGTAACGTGTTTGAAAAAGGTAACCGTCCATGATACAATTGGAAAAAGAGAGATTTTAGTTAGAGAAAAAAGAAAAGGTAACGTATTTTGGCTCAAAAAGGTAATTAATTATTTAATACTAATTATAATATAATTATGTTATTTTATTATACAAAATTGATCGTAGTTTTTAAAAATGGAGAAATTTTAGTTAGATAAAATGTAAAAGATATTGTATTTTACCTAAGAAGTAAATTATTTAGTTATTGAAAAATAGAAAAGGTAATATGTTTAACCTGAAAAAAGAAATTGATTAATAAAGGAGATTTGGGTCGATCCAATCTAAATTGGGTCGCTCCAAATATTGTGTAATGACAAAAAGGGACATAAAAAAAATAAAGAAGATTAAAAACATAAAGGATAAAAGCTGTAATTTTCCTGTGTAATGACAAAAAAGGGCATCAAAGAAATAAAGAAGATTAAAAAAATGAAGGGTAAAAGCAGTAATTTTTAAAATGCAATACTAGCAGACATTAAGAATATATTGATAACCAATCATATTGTGACACATATTAATTTGGGAATTTTTGTGGACAATTTTTGGGATATCTAGCATTTTTTTCTCATTTTACCCCTGCCAAAAAGCTGAAAATCACCTGCAGCCACCTTTTTGAAAGGAAAAAGGTAATTCTGGTCACCATTTTACAAAATTGAAAGTCTGGTCACTTTTTTGAAAATGAGTGTAAAATCTGGCCACTACTTTGAAGTTTACTCTCGTCAAATTGTGCATCTGGTTTCGAAACTTGGTTCCGTGCAGCTTAAGTTCGTAGTTTGTTGATCTTGATCTCTAATGTTGTAAAAACAAGTAGAATTCGGTGTGCTTGTAACATTTAATATCTTGTTATCAGTAAGTTATACTCCTACATGCCAGTATGCCACAGTCTTTTGAAGTTTTTCTATTTGAAGTTTCTACATGCCCTTAAGTAGATGACACCAATATGTTTGTTTGCCATGAATTATAGTTTGGTATCTGAAGTGGCTTAACATTTTTTTTGAGTAATAGTAATTCAATCAATAATAAAAGCCATACGGCATCTACAAGAATGATCGCGTCGAACAAACATAATACAGAAACAATTGCTGAACCCGGAGGAACATTCCTGCGATTTGTTGAAAGAGTATTTACAAGTACCACCTTCATCACTCCCGAATGGATTCAATCCCGTTTGAGCTATCGACCATAATTGCAAACTCCTAACAACTTCTATCACTAAATCAAAAACTATACTCACACACCTGGTGAGAAAAACCAAAACTCTCATTAAAGAGAGGATACAATAAACTGCCATTACAAACTAAAGATGGGAAACCAAATTGAAATTACAACCGAAACAAAACTAGCAAACAATCCTTAACAATCAAGTCTTGAATCTGGGGGATCAAAACCACAAAAAAACCAACTAAATCGGACCCCTCACGAGTACGGCAACTCTAAGGAGAACGAAAATCGGAGTTCGGCGACTTTGAGATCTAGATATTGACTGAGAAAGAACTACACCCACAAGCATAAAACCAAGGAATGCAAGAAAATGGAGGAAAATTAGAAACTAAATTTCTATAGAAAAGCCACACCATTAACTAAGCTTCAAGCTTTTAACTATGAATAAGAAAGACAAGAAAAGCAAAATAAAAGAGGGTTGGGGCTTTCCACCGGAGAAACCAGTGGAAGCCCCGGAGATATCTTGAGAAAAGAGTGGGGCGGCGGCTTAGAAAGAAAGAAGTGGCTTAACATTAAAATGTTAGTACTAGGTGACCCTCGCAAAAGAAGCAATCGAACTTTACTGTTTATGACTGACTGAATTGTGGTTGACGTTTACCATTTGGTTTTTGTATGAAATGAATCTAGGCCATTTTTTAGTTGTCTCGTGGTCCTTCCCTTCCGGAAAGCATTGAAGGTATTTGATGGGTTTTTTTTTTCATTTTTT
The DNA here is from genome assembly GCA_037693485.1 of Kitagawia praeruptora. Classification (NCBI taxonomy): domain Eukaryota; kingdom Viridiplantae; phylum Streptophyta; class Magnoliopsida; order Apiales; family Apiaceae; genus Kitagawia; species Kitagawia praeruptora. Next base: position 24,880,606 of record CM075352.1, on the reverse strand, counting down.
TGGAAGTGAAGTAATTTGTGATTAACTTCATAACTTGTCACGAAAAATAAATTTAACGCTCACACATCCGCTGACCTCAACACATGACACTTATGTTCTCCTGAGTTTTTTAAACAGAAGAAAGTGATGAAATATTATGAGAGTGAAACTATTTTACTTATTTTTCATTTACTTCCTCCCCTATTTAAAATTATGGAGTAAGGTGTTATTTTATTCTACATATTTGAAGCATAATTGAAGGTTGTTAAATTTTAGTAACCAATTCAATAATAATACTTAAAATAATTAAAATAATTTTAAAATCACTCTATTTAATTTTAGAAAGCTAATATAAAAATGAGAAAGAACCCGTTTAAGTAAAAAAAATTTACAAAATTAGTTATTCCGTCCGTCCCATCCAATTCTTAATATTTGGGTTTGAGGTTTCGACACTTATTTTAAGGTTTTTATAAAATTCCATTAATTATTTTAAATAATTTTTTTGAATAAAAATTTAAAGCTTAAAATTTTATTTAGAAAAAAAATTAAAAAAAATAGTTATAGAACTATCCTTTATATACATCTTAAAATGCATGTCGAGTCATTTATCTTTTTTTTTTGTTAAAAATTGAATGGGACGAAGGGAATATACAGTAACTTGAGTACCTATAGTTAAAAGTGAAAACTTTAAATTTGCTTTGGTAATTTTGTTGTTATGAATAACTTATGCATTATTAAAAATATATAAAAAATACATGAAAATAGTACATATACATGTTGACATTTTCTTTAATTGAATAACATTATAAAAAAAGAAGTTAATTGTTCAAAAAAATAAATCTTATCAACTTTTCATATTAACTAAATTTTTAATATTAAGTCGCCTTATCATCTTCTATATATAATAGCTGAATGGGGGATAATTCTGAGTCAATAACCTCCTGTGAAAATACAATTTTACCCTTAAATTTTAGAAAATTACATGAAGTTGCCACTACTCTTTTATTCACACAAAAAAATTGAGTAAATTGTGTTCTTATGCGAAATTGAACTCATGTCCTCCTCAAAAAAACTCGTCATTATAACCATTGAGCTACATAAGCTTTTGAGTTTGAACTAAAAACGTATTACTTAAACCCGGTCTCTTCTTTTTCATATTTTTGCTATAATTTAACTTTTAAGTAAATATGTTAATGATGACTTATATTCTTTTATGTCTTTTTATCATTGCTCTAAAAGAAATTATGTTATATCCTATACAATATATTTATATGCTACAAAACATCTTCTTTTTAGTGCTCATATGATTTATGCATAAATAAACTCTTTTATTCACACACAAAATTTGAGTTAATTATGTTCTTATGGGGAATGAACTCATGTCCTCCTCGAAAAAACTCATTCTTATAACCATTGAGTTACATAACTTTTTGAGTTTGAACTAAAAAAACGTAATACTTAAACCCGGTCTCTCCTTTTTCCTATTTTTGCTATTAATTTAACTTTTGAGTAAATATGTTAATGATGACTTATATTGTTTTATGTTCTTTTATCATTGCTCTAAAAGAAATTATGTTATAGCCAATACAATATATTTAGAGAAAATTGGGCCTGAGGACAACCTCATGGATCTTCCCTAAGGTTATAAGAAATATTACCTATAAAGTAAGGGGCTAGCATGTATATTTTTGTAAATATAAATTTTTTATCAGTAATTTACACAAATACCCTTAAATTTTGTATTGATTTGTTTTAACCTCAGGGTTCTAACCTGAGATCATCCTCAAGCACATGAAACCCTTTTTTTTTTTTTTAGAAATCAAATTTATTCATAAGGAACAGGTCAAGCCTGGAAGGGATACAGTAATACGAGAAGAAACCACTTGCTACTCACTAAACTTACTACTGACATCTAGCCTTCTAGACACACAAACTAGATTAGCCCAAACGAAGGAGATAAACACAGCTAAAAGGCAACAGAACTAGACTATTCTTGACCCATACCAGCTAAAAAGGGTATATCGCTGGTAAACAAAGTTGAGAACACATTAAGATGGCGTTAGTCTCTGGAGGACGGTCTTCTTTAAACCCAAATGCACCACTCTTTGTTCCAGCTGCAGTTCGCCAAGTAGAGGACTTCTCACCAGAGAGGTGGCAGTTGGTGACAACCTCAACATGATTTCATGACTACTGGGTAAGTCAGCAACAGGGAGATGATGATTTTTATGGAAATAATGAAGATGACATGGCTGATATTATTGACCTGCTTCCGGATACCATTGATCTTGTTGCTGACGAAGAATTGATGACCATGGAAGCACAATATGAGCAATTTCTTCAATCATCTGAAGCATGGAACAAGTCATCCCTATATGCTCAAAATGGAATGCCTGCAATTGGTGCTGATCATGCAGGACTGATGAGGAGCCTTAACATTGTGAATTCCTACCAGGAAAGATCACCCAAGTCCCCAGTGGAGACTGCCAGGTACTGGGAGAAGCCAGCCAATTGGTAAGCCCAAAAAACAGCGGCCGCCGCATCCAGTAGCCCCGCTGAAATCTGAAAGTAAGCATTTCAGGACTTGAGCTCAGTTCGACATCCCTCAACCAAGTAGTCTTTCGCTTACTGTAATTTCTGTACAGGGCCAAGGTCCTCTTTTATCTAGACTAGCCTGTTATTCAGACATCGTCTACCTTAGTTAACTGCTTAAAAATTCCGAGCTCATGTAAAAAGAAAAAAACTTTAGAATTTAAATGCAAAAATGAAGTCATCTTGCTACTTCATCCAATTATCTAAAAAAATACTACACCCAGATTGAATGCATCGAATATTTCGAAATGCCATTAGAAGCCAAGCTGTCCGCATCAGTGTTAAGTTCTCTAGGAACGAAATCTAACTGAATACGATTTCTGAATATATCTGCTACTGATCGGTTCTGTATTAAAATTGGAAACCCCTTGTGATAACCTGCCTTGCAGAGATTTATTGCCTCCCTAGAATCTGAACAAATCACTAATTTCTTTGAAGAGAAATGACCCTCTATCCATAGCTCCACTATGTGTAGTATTGCCATAAGTTCAGCGTCTATACTACTAGAAATTGAGCAAGGCCCTGAGAAAACATAACAGAGAGACCCTGAGCTATCCTTTATATTACCACCTATTCCTCCACTATACAATCCTGTAGAGTTTAGACCCATTGCCCCGTCCACTGCACATACTAATTCGAACTGCAGGAATTTGAACTTCCAGTAGGAAATTGATAGAGTGTAATGATGAATAGCTATAGCCCCTTGGGGGTTAACTTCCCACGGTGGGTCTACACTGAAATTTATTAAATTAGAAGCTTCTCCCCATTTGTTGACCCTATGAAATGTCAGAAATTTCAAAGCTGCTTTGTTCAATCTCGACCCTTTGAACACATTTTCATTTCTCGCAAGCCATATTGTCCAGCACGCAGCAGCCACTACAATGATCCAAACTTTACCCAACTGCTTGTTATTAAGCAGATTGAAGATTCTCTTCAGAGAGAAGAAAGGAATAGAATTAAGGCTATTCGAGATGCTCCACCAATTACCTACTGATTCCCAAACCCATCTTGCCAGTGAACATTCCCAGAACAAATTTTGTATTGACTCATCATCGACTCTACACCAAGGACACAGGTGGCCCTGGTTGAAGTTCTGGATTATTTGATTTAGGAGTAGTAATGTTGGAAGGCTCCTAGACTGGATTTTCCACAGGAAAATCCTAATCTTAGGAGGTACTTTGGCAGTCCAAATTGAATTCCAAACTACATTTGGTCTCATACTTGGAGGAGACCCTCCTTTCTGCATAATGATCCTACAATCTTTTGTGGAAAAGGATCCATTGCTAGGCACCCACACTAACTTATCTTTTCCAGAAGATAGGGAAAGACTAGAAACAATTCTTGAGATTATTCGAAGGTCATCTTTCTCCCTACTTAACAGAGTTCTAGTCCAAAGAATGCCTGAAACTTCTGAACCAGAGTTCCATTTTGACACAAATTCTTGAACAGATACATGACTGAGTTTTGATAGTCGGTAAAGTCTTGGTAGTTTGAACATTAACGGACCTTCTGAATGCCAAGAGTCTTCCAAAAAATATACTAGTTCTCCACTCTCAATTTCCCATTTGTAGTTCAACCTATTCACCAGTGGAAGCAATTCTCTACAAGAATTCACTCGTAGTATACTTCGAATAGGATCCGAGAAGTCCTTCATGACTGCTATACTACCCAGATCGTAGTTGAAAACTGCTCCATACCTACTTACAAGAACTCTATTCCACCAATTCTTTCTTTCTGAGTAGCTTCTCTAGAACCATTTCGCAAGCATGACCATGTTTCTTGATTTGAGTGGAGTCAACCCTAGGCCCCCCTTCGACTTAGGTAAACAAATTTTATTCCACCCAACGAGATGCAATTTTTTTTGTTGAACATTGCCTATTAAATGATGACCCCATAGGAATTGCCTTCTAATTTTTTCAAGAAGGTTGATGATTGTAGAAGGGATGCAGAAAAGGGAGAACCAGAAGACTGGCATACTGTCTATTGCTGCCTTAACAAGAGTCAGTCTTCCTGCCATCGAAATGCTATCAGATTTCCAGTTGAGCAGTTTGTTCTTTACTCTCGAAATCAGTGGATTCCAGTATGCTATAGATTTGGGTGACTGCCCTATTTCCACTCCGAGGTATTTGAGATTGCCTCTCCCCAAGGGACATCCCAGAACAGAAGCCCAATGTGCAAGCAACTCCGAGTCTTCACAGAAACCAAAAAGGTTACTTTTTTCAAAATTTATTTTGAGTCCTGATAAGAGATGGAAGCATTGTAGGACATGTTTTACCCCTTGCACTGACTTGGAGTCATTGTTAATGAAAAGAATTACATCATCTGCGAATTGCAGATGAGATAGCTCCATAGTCGAGTTAGGAAGAAAGACCCCTCTAAAAATTCCTCTTTCTAATGCCTTTACTAATAGCCTTGCCAATGATTCCCCAATTAAGTTGAAAAGAAGTGGGGAAAGGGGGTCACCCTGCCTGAGGCCTCTAGATGGGTTGAATTCGTCAGTTGGGCAACCATTTACCAATACTGAGATTCTCGAGGAATTAAAGATTGATTTCAACCACGAAATCCATTTCTCGTCAAAATTCATACCTTCTAGGATTTGAAAGAGGAAATTCCAGTGTATCGAATCAAATGCCTTCTCAAAATCAATTTTCATGATCAGACCTTTTGATTTCTTTGATTTAAGCGCTGCAAACACCTCACTAGCAATCAAAATGCAGTCAGTTATTTGACGGCCTTGAGTAAAAGCGGTTTGAGTCTCATACACCAACTCAGGCATTACCCGTTTGAGTCTCAATGCAAGCACCTTTGTTAAAAGTTTCATTAAGGCATTCATGAGACTAATGGGTCGAAAATCTGTGGGGTTGATTGGAGCCTTGTTTTTCGGAATGAGCGTTATGAATGAGGAGTTGAGACCTTTCGAAATAAATCCATTGTCATGAAATTGTTTAAAGAACTGCAGTACCTCTGATTTAATGGCAGGCCACATCTTTTTTAAGACCCCTGCATTTAGACCGTCTTATTTATATGCTACAAAACATCATTTTTTTAGTGTTTATATGATTTATGCATAAATAAAATGATCCATAAATTAAAGTAATGATATTATAATATGTGTGAACATAATATGTATAATTATACTCAATTTTTTTTTTTGTCAAGAATATACATTCTCGTATATGAATTGTATCGAAATACAATATCGGCAAAACCGGAGAAAAAGGGTTTAATTTCTTTCATTCAATAAAATTTATCATCTAATGCTTTAAATCTTTTAATTTAAAATAAAAGTTCAATTTATTTGGAGGCTCAAACTCTTTTATAAACCAAAGACCCCACGGATTGGTTAGCGTTATCTAAACGCAATGAGAAAATAAAAAAATGCCAAAAAAAAAAGGGGGACGTAACGAAACAGAACACCATCCAATTTCGAAACCATGAATAAAATAATAGTCTTTCCCATCCTAATCCAACGGCTGAAAAAGAAGCAGCAAGTCAAACATGATAAACAAAGTTTGACCCTTTTACTCCCAAGTCCCCTCCCTTCTACTAAAATCATTCCAAATTTCACCAAAAACTTAGGCCTTCCTCCCGAGTTTTTTAAGAAGCGAAAGTAAATGAATGGAAGAAAAAGTAAATGAAAATAGAAGTAATATATTTCGTTCACTTGCTCCCGAGTTTAAAAAATTGTAGAGTCAAATTGATTTCATTAGTATACTCCCGAGTTGGAAGGAAAGCATGTAAATGATTGTCAAGTTACAATTTAATCCTTAACTATAAAATATTTTCATTCAAATAATAAGGATATATTGATAATATCAAATGTTTTTTAATCCCTTACTTTTACTTGCATTCCATTTTTGGATATTGAGAAGAAAACTTATAAAACTTTCAATCCTAATCACTTGCTTTCTTCCCTAAAAATATTCGGGAACATGAATGAAGTAAAAATTGTGTTATTTACTTTCCCTTTCAACAACTTTCCTCCCGTTTTAAAACTCGGAAGCGGGGTGCTACTGTTTTAGATATATTTCAACAGGGCCCTGCTGCTATTAAGACACATCTCCCCCATCTCCCCCCCCCCTCTCTCTCTCTGAGTTTTATATAGTTTCTCTCTAGAAGGAAGGAAGGAAGGAAGGATGTCTGACGAAGAGCACCAGTTCGAGTCCAAGGCTGATGCGGGAGCATCCAAGACCTATCCTCAGCAAGCTGGTACTATTCGTAAGGGTGGCTACATCGTCATCAAAGGCCGTGCCTGCAAGGTCCCTCTCTTGATTCTACACTCTTTCTTATCTCTCAGATCTACGTTATTATTATCTGTATATGATTTTAGCTATGTGCTTTTATTATGAGTTCAATTGGTGTTAACAATTACTCCTAATCTTATTGTTGTTGTTGATGGTATTCTACTATGAATGAATTGGATTTTAGATCTGATTTCGATATTCTTATGTGGTTGTTATATTTAGTTCATTTGTGTTAATCGTTATGTATTGTTCTTTTTTGATTAGTATAGGTTGTTGAGGTTTCAACTTCCAAGACCGGAAAGCACGGTCATGCCAAATGTCACTTTGTTGCCATCGACATCTTCAATGGGAAAAAACTCGAGGATATTGTTCCTTCTTCCCACAATTGTGATGTATGTTTAGAGTCTATTTATCTTTTACTCGGATCCTAGTCCTAGTTCTTAGTTAATTAATGTTCCCTGTTTAAATATGAATTTTCTTTCCGAATTACAGGTTCCTCATGTCAACCGTACCGACTACCAGCTGATTGATATATCTGAGGATGGATTTGTAAGTCTATCAAAACTTGTTTAATTTTTTTTTTGTATTTTCCTTATGCCTCATTCTGTATATATAGCCTTACATTTTTCCATTGTTGTAGGTGAGTTTGCTTACTGACAATGGTAATACAAAGGATGATCTGAAGCTTCCAACCGATGAGGGTCTTCTTTCACAGGTGAGTGTGTAGAGTGTGTGATGTCCTATTTTTAGTTTTAACTTGTAAATTGTAATTGTACGTTTGCTATCTTCATTACTTATATGTTGAAACCATCTATGCTTGAAAGTTTTTGATCTAATTTGAGAGTTGAAACAGATCAAGGATGGATTTGCCGAGGGAAAGGATCTTGTTGTTAGTGTCATGTCTGCCATGGGAGAGGAGCAGATCTGCGCCCTCAAGGATATTGGCCCCAAGTAACTTGCCAAATTGTGAGGGTCCACATGTGCCACCATTTTCATGAAGTTTACAACCGGAATTATGGTGGTCATAAGCGCATCCTATTTCCAGAAATTCAAAATTTACGTTTCGAGTTTGATTTATGTTTTTGTTGGGTTTGATTACTGTTTGAATGATGTCTTTGATATTGAATGCCGTCTATTACTATTATATTTGAAATGGGAAACTATTATACCAATATGCTGGCAGCAGTATTTGTACTCTCTTTGATCTCTTCATAACCTTCTAATTGTAATATGTGTGGCCAAGTGCCAATTGGTCCCTTTACACGTTATGCTGAATGATATTTAAATGTATCTGATTAAAAATTCAGTGTGAAATATAGTGACTAGTTGCTTACTTGTTAGCACGATTACTATCCAACAATACATCTGCTATTAAGCGTTCATCTTCCAAAGTACCAAGTTGTCATTGGGGCATGTTCTTGGGAGCAACTCCAAGTCTAATGAATTTCTTAAAAATATTGAGTAAAGTGCACTTTGTGTACCTGAACTTTGGCCAAAACACCACTTGAAATACAATAGTTAAGAAACTACCATTTGAAATACTGAACAATGAATTTACTTAAAATTCGTGTACCGCCGTCTATCTATTTCTAACAGCGTTAAATTCTCATGGATAAATCAATCTTTTCCCTCCTAATACAGCCCAGGTTTTTGATACGCGACTATAGGCATTTTCCCCCTTTACTCTTTAGATACATCAAATTAAGGTAACAATTAGGGATTTTGCTACTAATTTCAAGAACCAGGGTTTAAGTTTTACTAATTATATTACTAATCACAAATTAATTAATATGGATTCAGGTCTTCGTCTTCCTTTACTATGGGTTAGTAATTTGGGAATCAGGTCTTCGTCTTCTTCGACTATGAATTCATCAGCTCCTCCATATTACGGAAATGGTAAAAGAGATTCCGATTTGATCGATGAATTTGAACTCCAAGATCAGCTTTCTTTCCTTAATGATGGCTATTACCCCGATTCTGCTTCTAGTCCAAATGGAAGTGGTAGTGATGGTGGAGCACTGTTTAATTCGTATGGTGGTAGTGGTGCAGCCAGGAGTTGAAACGGTGGTGACACGATTAATGGCCTCTCACACAAGAGGAGTTGTTCAGTTAGTGATGTGTTTGCAGGCCATATTTGTACTATGCAAGAGCCTGCTGTAAAAATGGGACAAGAGGCTGCTGTAAAAATGGGACAAGCTGCAGGTTCCTCCACCATAATTGAATTTAGTGCGTAATATATGTTGGAGTTTGAAGTGCTAATGATGTCTGGTGTGCAAGGAAATTGGCTATAGCGAAAGCAAGAGATTTAGGAATTGGGAAGGATAGACAGAAGCTATAATTTATGATTTCACTCTTCAATCCTTATTCTTATTCTTAGGAACTGGTTATGAAAAGTGCTTCCCTGCTTTCTCCGATTCATTCTTCTTTTGATAGCACCCACCAGTTGGCTTAGCGTGGCTATCGTCTGCATCGTTGGTAAGGCTCTCAATCATCGCTAGCCCACCAAAGTTCATAGGGCTTTGTTTCATATAATATAATAGGCGCTCTTCACCTTATCCATTTTCAGAAAAAGTTTATGACTTTGTTCATGAATAAGTAAAGTATCATGCCGTTAAGCCCTATTCTTTATAGGATAGTTAAATTTTCTCAACTCTATGGAATGGCAGAAGCTATGACTTATGGACTGAATAATGTCGGAGTTCAGGTGAGTAAGTATTTACCATTTGGACCTGTTGAACAGATTATGCCTTACCTTACAGAGGGATGTTATCAACCTCAAGCCTCGATAGAGAACTTATGAAGCTGGAGCTTATAAAAGGAGAGCTAAAGCTGCAATTCTCTAAGCGATGATGAAGAAAAAAGTAGGTGAAGATGGAAAAGCTCTGAACACGCCTAAAGATGTCAAGGGTAATAGACTGTTTTATCCACCATTTAACACCGTTTGTGACAAATAGACGGTAGTACATTAAGTGTAAGTAAATAGTTTTTTCAGTATTGCACGTGATAGATTTTAAACTATTGTATTTCAAGTGGTGTCTTGGCCAAAGTTCAGGTACACAAAATGCACTTTACTCAAAAATATTATAAACAATAGACCTCTTAGTAATTTAGGACAAGTTAAGGAATACTTACTTCAAAAATATGTGTTCCTTATTATTATGATTATAATATTATTAAAGGGAAAGAAAGAAGTAGGAGAGAGAGGAAAATAATGTTAAAAAAAAGGAGGGAAATGAATTTTTTATTGATAAAAAAAATATAAGGGAGAACTAGGATTCCCTTAAAAATAAGGAAGAAGAGACATGTATTAAGTTTTAAGGAGTCATTTAAGACACTAGAGTGCATTTTTGTGTCAAATTCCTTACATTTTGATTTAGGAGACCAAATAGCTAGTCTCTCTGAGTTGCCGTTAAACCCAAGTTTCTGATCCCGTGTTGTCTCTCCTTGCACCCGAAGCCAAGATCGTTAGCCTTCCCGAGAGGTTGTCGTCCAACAGCCCGTTTAAACCAAGCACAACGAAACACTTAACCAAAAATGTGCAATAAGAACCATTGTGTGTGCAAGTGTGTTTAATTACTAAGCAAATGTAATACACACACATGACAAATTACAAGCTCCAATGCGCGACCTTAGTATTGTCCATTCAATATAAGGTATAACCAAGTTTATATGCTTACAGACTTGTCCTGGTGCCTAGCATAAATTACATAAGTGCATTATACATGATGAACTTGTACAACGCATCTCTCTCCATAAAGAACATATAAAGTGTCTTATCTCTGTATGTTAGATATTGATTCAAGTGATGATCAGGATCTGGGCATTACTGATCAGATACTGATGCTGACGTCATCAGTAATACAACGTCAGTATTGGACTATTATCAGGATTAGAAGCTGGTCAGTATTTCGTGAAGATTCTCATCAGACCAGAGATCAAGGAAGATTGATATGTCGGTTCCTAGATTATAGGAAGGCAGCTATCATACAAGATATGCATTCAGAGATATATGTAATTGATTTAGAATATCTTGTAATTGATAGTGTAACTGTGTACTCTATATAAACACAGTTTAGGTTTTACATTATTGTAATCGCTTGCACGATTTATCTTGTAACCTAGCAGCTCTTAAGAACATAAGAATTTCTTAAGAGAGTTTTGTAACAGTTTTATATCAGAATTAATAAAGTTGTTATTGATTCATACTTGTGTTATTTGTTTAAGTCGAAAATCTTATACAATTGTATTCAACCCCCCTTCTACAATTGTTATTTACTGGGCAACAATTGGTATCAGAGCAAAACTGATTAATATTAATCAGAAACGATCTTAAGATGTCGACAAGCAAGTATGAAAGCATCAAAATTCCAATTCTCAAGAAAACTGAGTATCCAACATGGAAAGTGAAAATGATGATGTATCTGGAAGCAACCGATCCTGACTATCTTGATAGGATCAATGATGGACCATTTCTTCCAACAAGACTAGTTGCAAGAACAGAGACTGTTGCTGAACACTATGTCATTAAGGCAAAGAGTGAGTGGACGACAGAGGAAAAGGCTCAAGTACTCAAAGATGCAAAGGTAAAAAATATTTTGCATAACAGTCTTGATAATGTCATGTCTAACAGGGTAATAACATGCAAAACTGCAAAGGAAATTTGGGATACTTTGGAAACTCAATGCCAAGGTACTGAATCTATCAAAAGAAACAGAAGGGCTCTGTTGATTCAGGAGTATGAGCAGTTCGATGCTAAATCTGATGAAAGCCTTACTGATATGTATGATAGATTCTTGACTTTACTGAACAATCTATCACTAGTTGGCAAAGAGTATGATCCAGAGGACTCAAATACCAAGTTTCTCAGAGCTCTAACTGAGGAGTGGGATACTCAAGCTTCAATCATAAGGCATCGATATGATTTGAAGATGATGTCTCTTGATGAAGTCTATGGGATGTTAAGAACCCATGATCTTGAGGTTCAACAGAGGAAGAACAAGAAAAATGTCAAAGCAAAATCTGTTGCTTTGAATGTTGAATCAAAATCAAAGGGAAAAGCTGAGGAGGTTTCTAACATAAAGAGTAGAGTGGAAGAGTCAATTCCTGATGACTCATCATCAGATACTGATACTGAGTCTGATCCTGATACTGATGATGACTCTACTGATTCTGATATGATGGAAATGGTTGCTATGATAGTCAAGGGCTTCAAGAAGATGAAGTTCAGAAAGGCTAGGAAGCAAGGGAAATTTCAGAAGAAAACCTTCAATGCTGACAAAGACAGGTACAAGAAGAAAGAAGGTAAAAGCAGCAAATTTGACAAGTCAAAAATCAGATGCTATAACTGTGATGGAATGGGTCATTTTGTAACTGAGTGCAAGAAGACCAAAACCAAAGCTCTCATTTCTTCAAGCAAGGATTGGATGGACTCATCATCTGACTCTGAAGAAGAGAAAGTGAATTATGCTTTGATGGCTAAAACTGATGAGACTTCTGCTGGTGAAAATAAGGTATCTGAAATTTTGTTTGATTTTGATACTAATAATGTCTCTGAGCTAAGATCTTTTTTAAAATCTCTGCATATTAGTTTTAGGAGTCAATCTCTTGAAAATACTAGAATAAAATCTAAAATGGCAGAGGTTGTTAAGAGAAATGATCATCTAGAAGCTGAGTTAATTTTCTTGCAGGAAGTTCAAGCAGAATGTGATAATGCTAAACACATGAAACTTGAAACAGAGTTTAAATGTAATGAACTTGAAATGCAACTTAAAGAGGCAAATGAAAAACTCAGAACCTGGACACATTCTGGAACAAAAACTCATGAAATTATTACTGATAAAAACTGGAAAGAGTGTCTAGGTTATAAGCCAGAGAATGAGAAAAAGGACAAAGAAAAGGGTGTTTCATCTAATCCAGGAAGAGTTATAGTTGATGACTCAACAAATCCAAAAACCTACAGATATGTTACAGACAGTACTAAAACCAAATTAAAACCTGTTAATTATGTGTATCCAGAAATTCCCAAATCTACTTCAGAAAAGGGATCCACTTCTACACATCATTCTGAGTCTAGAACTATCAAAAACAAAAATGTAGGTCTTTTGTCCAAGAAACAATTAAGGGATAGAATCTGTGACATAACAGATAGGAAGAGAGTTCCAACTGTCAAACGGAACAGGAATGGTAAAGTTGGAATAAACAAGGAGAATAATTATAAGTATATTCCAAATGCACCAAGAAAAGTATGCTTTAACTGTGGTAACTGTAATCATCTTGCTATTGATTGCAGGAGGAGTAAAAAGAAGCCAACTGTAGTTCCTAAGTCTGACATTATGAATAAATCAGTATTTTATAAACCACAGAATCCTTGTTTCCATTGTGGCAGTAAATGGCATTCTATTTATACATGTGAAGAATACCATAATTTGTACTATAATTATTATGAGCCTTTGCCTAAGTTCAATAAAAGTGCAAATTTTGGAAAAACAAAGAACTTGGATACTAATCATGCATCTGTTAAGAAAAAGATTAATTCTGATGGACTTAATCCTGATGAAGGTGTCCTTACAAGAAAATCTTCTGCTGCTAAAAATGTTAAGTTGCATGAAAAGAGAACCCAACAAGTGTGGGTTCTTAAAAATTCTAACTGAGTTCTTTGTGATTCTGATTGCAGGGTAAAAAGAAAAATGTGTTAGTCATGGATAGTGGATGCTCTGTGCACATGACTAGAGACAAAACCTTGCTATCAGAATTTGAGGAGAAGGCTGGCCCAACTGTGTCCTATGGAGATGGCAACATTGGACAAACTTTGGGATATGGCAGTATTGTAATTGGAAATGTCATCATTGAAAAAGTAGCTCTGGTGAAAGGACTCAAGCACAATCTGTTAAGTGTTAGTCAAATCACAGACAGAGGTTATCGTGTCAATTTCAATGATACTCATTTTAAAGTTATCAGCAAATCTTCAGGAAAGGTTGCATTAACTGGTCAAAGACATGGTAACATTTATGAAGCCAACATTCACACTAATACTGAAAATCCAACTACATGCCTCATCAGTAAAGCTTCTGTAGATGAAAGTTGGAATTGGCATAAGAAGCTTTCTCATCTCTACTTCAACAATATAAATGAGTTGGTTAAGAAAGACTTGGTAAGAGGATTACCAAAGGCATTATATACTCCTGATGGACTCTGTGATGCTTGTCAGAAGGCTAAACAGAGAAGGACATCATTCAAGAGTAAATCTGAATCCTCAATTGATGAACCATATCACATGCTTCACCTTGACTTGTTTGGACCAGTGAATATTATGTCCATCAGTAAGAAAAGGTATACTCTAGTCATTGTTGATGAATATACTAGATTTACCTGGGTTTATTTTCTGCACAGAAAAGATGAAACTGCTGAAATACTGCTGGACCATGTAAGACTTATTGAAACTGGCAAAAAAAATACAAAGTCAAGATTCTGAGAAGTGATAATGGGACTGAATTCAAGAATTCAGCAATGGAAGAGTTCTGTAAATACAAAGGAATAGTTCAACAATTCTCTGCTCCTGGCACACCTCAGCAAAATGGAGTAGTTGAAAGGAAGAACAGGACTCTTATTGAAGCAGGCAGAACTATGTTGGAGGAAGCTAAACTACCTACATATTTCTGGGCAGAAGCAGTCAACACAGCATGCTACACTCAGAACATCACTCTAATCAACAGACATGGTGTAACTCCTTATCAGATAATTAAGGAAAAGAAGCCAAGTTTGAAGCATTTACATGTGTTTGGCTGCAAGTGCTTTGTTCTAAGACCTCATCCTGAACAGCTAGGAAAATTTGAGACAAATGCTGATGAGGCCATCTTTATTGGCTATCCAACAACAAGAGCCTTTAAAGTCTACAATCTAAGAACAAAGACAGTCATGGAGTCTATTAATGTATCTTTTGATGATAGAAAGATAACAGGGATTATAGAAGACTCTCATGATAGTTTGATCTTTGACAATGAAGCTACCAAGAATTCTGATGAAGTCATGTCAGATACTGATACTTTGTCAGATCCTGACGATCGATCAATTCCTGATCGAATACCAGTTACTGATGACGACTCAAATAATGCAAATATTGAGGGGGAGCAAGAGGAAGACATCACCAGTACTGATACAACTCTAACATCAAGTAGAGACTCTTCAGAAACAGATTCAAGTGACAATCCTGACAGTATATCAGAGAGAGATAGCACTATCTCAAGGGGAGCTTCTAGCAATTCTAGTTCTTTTGAAGATAACACCAATCCAGGGGGAGCATCCAGTTCAAGAAATGACTTACCATCAGCAAGGAAATGGACTAAAAGTCATACTCCTGATTTAATTATTGGGAATCCTGAAGCAGGTGTTAAGACAAGAAGTGCAACTCAGAATGAATGCTTATATAATAACTTTCTGTCAAAGGAGGAGCCTAAGAAAGTTGAAGATGCACTTAAGGATGCTGATTGGGTGACAGCTATGCAAGAAGAACTGAATAAGTTTGAAAGAAATGAAGTCTGGAAACTTGTACCAAAGCCCAAGGGTAGGTCTATTGTTGGTACTAAGTGGGTATTCAGAAACAAGACAGATTCAGACGGCACAATTGTGAGGAATAAAGCAAGGCTAGTAGCAAAGGGGTATTCTCAACATGAAGGAATAGATTATGATGAGACTTTTGCTCCTGTTGCAAGACTAGAGGCCATCAGAATTTTTCTGGCATATGCAGCCCACAAGAAGTTCAAAGTATTCCAGATGGATGTAAAAAGTGCATTCCTCAATGGAGAATTGGAAGAGGAGGTATATGTTGAGCAACCTCCTGGCTTCATTGATCCCAAATATCCAGATCATGTTTATAGATTGGATAAAGCACTTTATGGACTAAAGCAAGCTCCAAGAGCCTGGTATGAAACCCTAGCTCAATTCTTACTGGAAAGTGGATTCAATAGAGGTACAATTGATAAAACCCTGTTTTACTTGAATCATGGTAAGGATTTGCTGTTAGTTCAAATATATGTTGATGATATCATTTTTGGGTCAACTAACTCTAAGCTGTGTGAGAAGTTTTCAAAGCTAATGCAGTCTAGATATCAAATGAGCATGATGGGAGAAATGAGCTATTTCTTAGGTCTGCAAACAGACTGATGATGGGATTTTTATCAATCAGTCAAAGTACACAAAGAATTTACTGAAAAGGTTTAACATGCAAGACAGCTCTACAGCTTCAACTCCTATAGCTACAGCTACAAAGCTTGATCCTGATCAAGGAACTGAGGTAGATGTAACCAACTACAGAGGAATGATTGGCTCACTCTTATATCTAACTGCTAGCAGACCAGATATCATGTATGCAACCTGTCTATGTGCAAGATTTCAAGCAAATCCCAAGGAACCACATCTCATTGCAGTGAAAAGGATTTTCAGATATCTTAAGGGCACTTCTTCTCTTGGCCTTTGGTATGCTAGAGAATCAGACTTTAGTTTATGTGGTTACTCAGATGCTGATTTTGCAGGATGCAAAATAGACAGGAAAAGTACTTCAGGCAGTTGTCAGTTTCTTGGAGGAAGACTAGTTTCTTGGTTTAGTAAAAAGCAAAAGTCTATCTCCACATCAACTGCAGAAGCTGAGTACATTGCTGCTGGAAGCTGTTGTGCTCAGATCATGTGGATGAGAAATCAGCTAATGGACTATGGTTTGTCATTTTCAAAAATACCTATTTATTGTGATAACCAAAGTGCTATTGCTATGACAGGAAATCCAGTTAAACATTCTCTTACAAAGCACATCAGTATCACGTATCACTTCATAAGAGAACAAGTACTGGAAGGGACAATTGAACTTCATTTTGTTCCTACTGATCAACAGTTAGCTGATATATTCACCAAGCCACTACCTGAGAATACTTTTACAAAGTTGGTGAATGAACTTGGAATGGTAAACTATGGCAGTACTTGAGAGAAAGAAGTCATCAGATATTGACGACTTGCAAATACTGATGGAAAGTCAATCCTGACAGTGGTCAACGTCGAATCCTGATGCGACGATTCGATCATCAGTATTATGTTCAGAATCTAACTGTCTTCGTTTTATCTCAATTTCCTGATTCAAGCTATGATTAATGTTATTGAACTCCTGATAATGTGATCACTTTAATTAGTCCTCATATTTATTTCTCAGATAACATGATAAATCAGGAAAACATTGAATAGAATAGAGAAACTGAATTTTTCATTGATAATAAGAAAGAGATTACATTCAAAGATTACATCTTTTTGTTCTCTATCTACTAATCTATTCAACAGGAAATAAAAGACCAATCCACTCCATTGTTAGTAGCCATCCCAGATCCCATCTTTGCCACTTTGTTTGGGTGGAGGTTGACAGGGATAAGGTTATTTTTGGTGACATATTCATTAACAATGGTTGATGGAGTTGGATGAAGATTCTTTAGATGAAAGCCATGCTAATGTTGCTTGAAGGGCAGCATCGATGTCAATCACTTTTGCAGGTTTTTCCTTCTCGATTTCTTCGAGACCTGCATCCATCTGCAACCAGAGAGTCTCAAGTTGTCTTTCCCAGTCGAAAGTATCAAACTCTTCACGAGTATAGCTAAAGATGTCTCTTTTCTCTAAGAGATGGAGATTCTTCTCTTTGATGGTAAGGTTCGACATTGTTTTGTTGTGAAGGGTTTTTCTTATTTTTTTTCCAGGAGAAAATGAAGGGTTAAGGAAGTAAGTGGACAAGTCTCTAAGATTAAATAGAGAAGGGTGGAACAAGAATATGAAACGATTCATATTTCTGGTGTAAGTACCAGGTATTATTTGATTGTGATGTTTTAAATTTCTTTATTTAAAACAAAATTACCATGTGTTATTTTAATCACAATCTTATTTCTCAAATAATACAAGTGCGTGTGTTTCACTCGATCATTAAATATAGTTACAGATGTAAGTCGTGACGCGTGCAATCATCACCACTCTCTCACGTAATTTGGTCCATTACTCCAGTATAAACGAATGGTTTACTGACACCTGTTTTTGAGAAATCATAAGTATTGTCCAAATATCAATTTAGTTTTCTAATTGATTTATTATTCTCAAAACCATCAGTAAAACATCGTCTTTCTATCTCTGCACTCTCAAACCCTAATTTCAAAATTAGCGCAATTCTTGTGTTTGAAATTTCAATGAAGAATTCATCTTTCATGAACAGCAAGGTGGTAATCAATGGAGTTACTTTTAACACAAATAACTTCACTACAGTTCTAGATCATCAGGACTTGCCCAATGATTTCCACATTATTCAGGACTTTTTGGCCTTAAGTCCAATCAATTATGCTCTAACCCAACCTGCCAAGATATCTTTTAAGTTTGTAATGCAGGTTTGGAACACAAGTGTCTTTGGGAAAGGACTTCCATCAGAAAAGCCTCAAATGAGCTTTGAGTATAATAATGTTACATACTATGTGACTCCTGAGATAGTCACTGAAGCCCTACACTTACCATCAATCATTGGTAAGCCAGTATTCAAAGTTCCTGATTCAAGACTCCTTGAGTATGTTGTAAGTTTGGGTTACAATGGAACGCCAAAGAAGTTTGGAGAGCTCTACAGGACAAAGCTTAAGAAGGAATTGAATTTCTTCTTCGACACTATCAGCAGATGTTTCTTGAATAAAGTGTCGAATTTTGATGCTTTACCCACAGGTTCAGCCAAAATTGTGTATTCTCTAATTCATGATCTCTCATTTGATTATGGGTCTTTTTTACTAAAGGCATTAAGTGAAAGAAAAGCAGATAAATGTGGTTATGTTTGCTTTCTTAGATTTTTCCAATTAATTTTCTCTCACTTATGTCCTCATGCTGTTTTTGAGAATGATACAATTTTGCCTATATGTAAAATCTCAGAAAACAATATAAAGAGTCTAATCAATTCTGATAAGGCAAATAAGTTTGATGGAACTCCATACATTCCTAATGAAGTATGGTCTCTTTTAAGAAAGAGAATGCCTATTCAATATGGCCCAGCAACTGGTGCTATGGGACAGGACCTTACACATCCTATTCCTGACACAAGCACACAACCTAAACACTCTTCTAAACAGACAACCACCTCTGGTGTCTCACAAAAGGCATCAGTTATAAAATCAAAGAAATTAGCTAGATCTGATGTGTCTGAGAGGCAATCAGGATCAAAGGATTTCTCCACTCCAACTCACTCTCAAATGAAGTCACAAGGGGGTAAACAAAGGGTTCTGGAAACATCTGGTCTGAATAAAGAAACAGGAGTAAAGAGGAAAGTTAGTCAAAGAGTTGATTCTGATTCTGATTCTGATGATGACACAATGCCTATATCAGTCTTGATGAAGAAAAAGGAGATTGATGTTGTTGATACTAGAGAAGTGGATGTCTCTGAAAAGCCGAAGAAAAGAAGAAGATTAATCAGTAAAGGCAAATTTGTTGTTCACACAGAATTACTGAATCTTACTGATGCTATGGAGAGCAATCCTGATGTATCTATTAATCAGGATGGATCATCAGTTCCTGACGCTACTGCTAATCCTGACATCTCTACTCCTGATAATTCACCTATGAAGACTGTTGAGATCTCTGATTCTCCAGCACCTGCATCTCCAAAGAGAAGAATTATTGAGATGTCTGTTGATCAAGTAAATGCTATTGCTGCTCAGTTGGGTTTCAAACCTTCACCACTTTAAAAGAAAACTGCTGAAGCAAACGTTTTTCATAGACAGAAGAAATAGAGGACTACTATGTCATCTCTGAGAGGATCTAGCCCACAAGAACCTGAACTTCAAAGGAGTTCAGAAGCTATTGCAGATCCAGTCACACAAGAACCACCTACTCAAAGTGTAGGTGCAGACATTTCTGAAGGAATAGTCACACAAGAACCACTTTCTCAAAGGGAAGGTGAAGACAAGAATATTCCTGCCCCACAAGAACCATCTTCTCAAAGTGAAGATGCTGGCAAAATCACATCAGCAGGGGAGTTTCCTGACAATGCTCAAGGGGCTTCTGAAATTGAAATTGAACTAGCTAGAAGTCTGGCAGATAAAGCTGCTCATGATTTGCACATTGCTGAATATGATGAAGTGATTGCTAACACTGCATTTGAGGGAAGCACACAAGAAACTTTGACTCAAAGTGTTGAAGAAGCTTCAAAACCTCAGACTACACAAGAACCATCAGTAGCTAATACTGATGCAAGTCATGCTATAGTTGCAGTGGTCGATCCTGATGTAAGTACTACTGATCCACTTATTCCATTGCTTATTGAGCCAATTTCTACAAGGCCAATGGATTCTTTAACTACTTCGTCAGGTAACATCTCTATCTCTACTTCCTTTACTACTGATAGTATGATTACAGATAGACCTGATAAAAGGGATACCTCTATTTGTATGACTTCAGACCACTCTTCTCAGCCACCTCTTATTTCTTCACATTTAATGAGTCAGAGCCTTTCTTGTGAGATTGAGAGTGAACATTTAGAGAAAAAGAAGAGTGATGAGAGGCATTCTCCTGAACTGGCAAAAGGAGAGGTAGAACAGAGTGAGAAGTTGTTAACTTCTAGTGAGGTAGCAGTTACTATTGACAGTAACTTAGGTAACATTGTGAGAAGTGATGAGATCACTTTAAAAGAAATGAGAGATTTAGGAAATGTTACAAATCTGTCTGCAGGACATCAGGATTCACCAGCTGCATCTACTGGTGATTTGAAAATGAAAGGTGTTATGCATCCTGATGATAATGTTGATGATAAACTTCCTGAGGCTGGTGGTAGCTCAGATGATGATCATGCTAATGCTGATCCTGAGACAATTCAAATGCAGGCAGCAATAAAAGCAAGTCTTCTATCTACTTATGGGTCTTCGAGTAGGTACATGCAGTCTGTTACTCAAGAAGAATTCAGAGGGGAGTACAGTTCCATTCTTCCTTCTGATACTCGAGCTGCAAGGGGATATGAATGGGATACTGAATGGAATCAGATGAATGCTGAGATGAATTTTCAAAATGCTCTTTTTCATTCTGGTTATATTGCCACGAGGATGCCTACTCCTGAACTCAAGGCTCTTCTCAAGACTAATGCTCTTCTAGCAAAGGGATTGAAGAGTGAGATTGACTCTATGAAGGCTGTTACTGATAAATTTCAAGCGGGTATTCAAACATCTGTTTCTATATCTGCTACTGCTTCTCAAGCACGTCTTCTTGCTGATGATATTAAAGCACTTGACAAGAAAATGGATTCCAGAATGACTGTCTTGGAATCAAAAGTTGATAATATTGATGAAACCCTCAAGCTTATTTTGTCTTTCTTCATTGAAGAAGATGCCGATGTCAAAAAGGGGGAGAAGATAGTCAAAACAAAATGCTCACCTAATCCAGTGGTACAAAAGGATGATGATAATTCTGGAAATGATGGTGGTGCTAAGTCACATAAAGTTGAAACCTCTGATGCTGCTTTAGTAACAAAGAGATCTAATACTCAAACTAGGCAGTCAACTCATGTTTCTAGATCTGGTAAGAAGACAGTGACAACAATGGTACAATCTCAGAATCCAAAAAAAGAACAGTTCGTGACACCTGGTCAAACTCTGTCAACTATTCCTGAGGATGATGTGTATGTGGAACAGGATGAAAATGCTGCTAATCTGTTTCATGAACTTGACACTGGGGATGGTTGTGTTCTTAAGCTGTTTCATAAAGACAAAAGAGTTCAACAGTATCATGCTGAGAAGGCACTTATCTTAACTACTGGAGAAAATCCAAACATGACTACTGATGAGTTCTTAGAAGAACATAACAGGATTCTTGGAGAGATTACAAAACAAAATGAAGCTCCTGCTGCAAGAAGAGGAAGAGGCAGAGGAGGAAGATACAGAAGTAGAGGAAGATTATCTGCTCAAACAAGTACAAGGCAAACAAGATCTAGTGGAATCAAATTAAAAGATGTTTCTAAAAATGAAAAGAAGAAAACTCCACTATCTCTTGCACTAACTCCAGACAACAGATTCAATGCTCCTGGAGAAATTGAAGAGGAGATATTGCCTTTAAAAAGAAAGATCAAGGTTGCTGTTCAATCTACTGCATCTAATGAGAAGTCAGTCTTTGGTTCAATTCCTGATGTTGTCTCTGATTCTGAAGAAGCTGAAATTTTAAAAGAACTTAAGATTATGATTCTTAAGGTTGTGGTTGAATTTCACAATATGGAAGTTATTGAAGATACACTGAAGTATGAGCAAGAGAACTTCAGAAGATTTGAAAGAGAAAGTGAAATCAGAGTTAAAGCCAGAGAAGCAGAAAGGATAACAACAAGAGAATACTTAAAAAATGTTCATAAATCTAACAGGAAGTTATGGTATGATGAAAGTAAATCTGTTCCTGAACATCAGCAGTATTATCCAACAGATGTGAAGAAGAAGAGTAAGAAAAAGGAGAAGAGTGAGCGTGATTATAGGAAACCGATTGTTTTCAAATCTGCAGGACTGATAACAGAGTCTTCTTTGATTAATGAATCTTTATCGATTGTTAAATCAAAGTCTACTACATTTATTGTTGAAAATCCACCAAAATGGGTAAGTATGCAATCTGGTTTGAAAGGATTGGAACGTGGAACAAGAGGAGGAATTGGGTATAGTCATGCACAGATTATCTTCATTGTACAAACTGATCAACATGCTCTAGTTGACAAGATTGGGGATGAGTTAACTGTTGATCATCTCTGGAAACTTGAAGCTGTTGCTATCATTGCTGATTGTCATGCTGGTGCAAAGAAAATAGAAAAGATGTTGTACTTCATGAAAGATAGAAGTGTAAAGAAGATTCCTATTCATGAGTTGTTGTGCAAATCTGCAAAAGAGCTGAAATATGTTCTGTATCTTCTCAGAAGTAAAAGAATCAATGTCAAAGAAAGAGAAGTTTACTACAATTGGTTTGTTATGATTTATAGGACAATCAGACAGAGATTTATGGATGGAGGAACGAGGTATGATGGCGATTATATTCCTATGTACTTAAATTTAAGAGACATAGAGGTTGAAATGAAGAAGGGTACTGCTGTTAGAGAAGTGTATCTAGGCATGGAACAACTGTCTCTAAATCCAGATGGGAAGGAAATTGCTTATGTGTTGCTAGGTGATTTAGATCTTCCAAGAAGCTCAATTCAGAATCTCAGGGCAGCTATCTATCAGATTAATGAGGAAGATGAAGGACTCAAAAATCTGAAGAAGAAACTGATTCAAATTCTTGAAAGCAAGGAAGAAGAATTGATATCTGACTTCTTGAAGATGAATCTGTTTTATTAAAGAATTTCTGAAACTGTTCCTGATGATTTTTAGAAGGTATTTTGTTTTGAGTTTTTGACATCTTTGAATCAAGGAATTTGTGCTTTGTTTCATAAAGAACAAATTGGGGGAGATTGTTAGATATTGATTCAAGTGATGATCAGGATCTGGGCATTACTGATCAGATACTGATTCTGACGTCATCAGTAATACAACGTCAGTATTGGACTATTATCAGGATTAGAAGCTGGTCAGTATTTCGTGAAGATTCTCATCAGACCAGAGATCAAGGAAGATTGATATGTCGATTCCTAGATTATAGGAAGGCAACTATCATACAAGATATGCATTCAGAGATATATGTAATTGATTTAGAATATCTTGTAATTGATAGTGTAACTGTGTACTCTATATAAACACAGTTTAGGTTTTACATTATTGTAATCGCTTGCACGATTTATCTTGTAACCTAGCAGCTCTTAAGAACATAAGAATTTCTTAAGAGAGTTTTGTAACAATTTTATATCAGAATTAATAAAGCTGTTATTGATTCATACTTGTGTTATTTGTTTAAGTCGAAAATCTTATACAATTGTATTCAATCCCCCTTCTACAATTGTTATTTACTGGACAACACTGTATATCAGCCTAGTCCAATACCCAGCAAGCCAACTATATGGCGGGTACAAGCAGTTACCAGAATTCAAATGCTTCTGGCAATTATTTTCCACCATTCCTTGAGCCACAACTGCTAGGTAGTTATCCGGCCCACAATTTGTGCATTTCCCAACAATTATCACAATATATATCACATATTTATATCACCACCAACATGTACCAGCCTGTACGGCTGTACCCACGTTTTTAACTTTGTCTTGGTCATTTTTGGACTTCCAGCTCAAGCTTGCAGTTTAGTATCGCCCACATAAAACCAACCAACGAGCCAACATGTTCAGCCAACCATATTTAACCAACCTGGCGCCGCTGTAGCGGTCGCGCATGCTACCGCCAACGCTAATTAGTGAAGCCGTGCAGCGCAAACTAGTGAAGCCGCCCAGCTCGGCTCCACTTGGTCTTAATTTTCACTTGGCTGTAGTAAAACCAAAACCAAAAATGCTTTCGAACAACCAAAGAGTCTTACACAAGTGTTGAATGAGGATGAGGGTTTTTCAACCCTCCAAAAGGACGTTTGTTTCTTTTGTTAGTGTCATAGGCATTGCCGCATTGGTTTTCTTTGATTTATTATTAGCAATCCGAACTGATAAATAATCACCAAAAAACGCGACTAGACATGCAACTATATGGCTAAAGTGAACAACTACAGTCTGCTTGCAAAATCCAGTATATGAAGCTATGAATAATGTGCATCAACAATTCTGATTTCAGAAACATGATGTCAAATCTCCCTTCTAACATTACTACTTCTGAAGTATTCTGAAATGAAGATTACATTACTATTTTCTGGAGTACCCTGAATTGATAAATATCTCAACTCACCCTCACTAGTCCATCCCTTGTAATACTGGAGGATCCATTCCTGACCAGCTCCCATCTTCATGGGCAGCTGTTATTATTGGATCATCATCTGCAAAATGAATACAGACTATGCCAGAACTTAAATGGTGCCATCACTGCATTAAACTTTCATCATGGCCTCATGGGGGTACTCAAGGATCTCCTCAAGGAGCACGACATCAAGTTCCTATGGTGGATGGTGATATAGCCCTTATTCATATTTTATCCACAAATATATGAGAGCAAGCTCATAAAGATCCTGTATATTAATGAAACTGTAAACAGGGAAATGCTGATATATTGTCTAAACATATATAAGAGGCTAACCTATTTGTTAAATTTACATGAGCAGCTATCGTGGGTGTTTCTTCTTGAATCTTTGGCAAGAAGAACAAATGTCCAGGCTTCCAGGCTTTCATGGTGCACAGTACTAAATTCGCTATTTCCCTCATTAATTAATGACAATAACTTAACACTGCTCAATGTCTGCACTGTGACATTGGGATTTATTCTCCGTTTTAAGTTTCTTTCTTACTTTAATGTCAGCACTTGAGATGTGCAGACCATCTTGTTGGTCCAGGCAGGAAAAGGTATCAAAGGCTTATTAACTTGCAGAGTTGCAGATGCATAAGAATCACCTATAAGAATCTATTGTTGCATATGCTCTAATACCGTTTAACAACTTAACATGATCACCCTAGAAGTCTAAGTACTTATCCACCCTTGTTACAGTTACATATTCAAACAAGACTCAACAAGAACTAACTGATAATCTGACATAATGTCAAAGAAAAAAAATAAACTTCTACCATGAAGATGCTTGTACCATCTTATTGCTCACTCCTAAAATGTTAGTAGTATTTTGGACCAATACTTATTTATTTTGCAGAAAATGTACATTTTTCAGCCTGCCAAAGGAAAGACATTTCAAAATTTTCAATAAGCTGTTTCTGCATCACCTGAGAAAATAAGAGCTCTTTTTAAAAGAATGATAGTAGTATATATGATTTGATATATTACTCACAATATATATATATATTGATTGAGCTGTAAAATACATCAACGTACAGGTTCTATTTACTGTGGTAAGTGGTAACTATGGAAGAAGGAAGCTACACAAAATCATTCAGAACTTGACAATAAGACCCACATGTTGTATGGCGTAAGGGCTGAACAAAATCAGATCTGTGCATGATTCTCTGTTAAAAGCAACCATGAGTTGTAATCAGGCCCTTGATCTATAATGGAATCTGAATCAGGTGATGGCGGAACTACCCTCTTCCTCGTAAAAGTCTCTACAGTTGGACACACCCTTTTCCTTCCACCCCTAGGATGCGATCGAAACTGTTCATCGGTTTCCACAAAATCACCCTGAACAGTAAACAATCACATAAACGCCATTTCAATATTTACAAATTGTACCAACTTTTCTTTAGGAGAATTTGCTAGGACTCATTTAAACAGATGGAAAGAAAAGAGCAGCAACAAACGTACTTGAATATAGAGGTGGCATCCAGATTTTTCGTGTTTGTCTCTCACATGTTTAAAAGTAAATCTCATGCCACACCCATGAATGCTACAGGCAAAAGGTCTTTGTTGCAAATGCACAGCTTTCAAGTGTTGACTGAGGTTTGATTTCTGCAGTTAGGATTAACAACCAAAATATAATTCATTGGAGTCGAACCATAATAACATCCATTAAAATTTGCTGGATTACATTTAATAGGAGCAAGTTACTCCAAGTTATTTCCTCTCAGAAAGTTTGCTTCCAATCAAGACACAGATGATCTTCACTAAACGGAATACCAATCATGCAGCAGAACAAGAAATATGAATTATTCTTGCATAGTAAGAAGTCTTACAGATGAGAAGGTGTGTAGACAATCCTTAACGCTGCATTTTATCCTCTCAGATGGAGGCTTAACTTCGTGTGTTAGGAGGTGCCGCTTGATGTTCTTTTTCAGCTGCTTTGTTCCACAAAACTCACAAGTAATGTGGCTGTGGCAAGACTGAATATGAGCCTTTAAGCATTGCTCGTTGGTGAAATATTTCATACAGCCAGGATCTGTGCAGAATGCTTCTGTCGACTCGAACTTAACTGCAAGTCAAATGTGTCTCTCAGTAGCACATTCCAAAAAATATGACAAACCAAATAACCAACAGAAAGAAACTAGAAAGAACTGCAACATATATGCACATCAGTACAGTGATCCCCGAAAATTTGATATGAGTACAGCAAACTAGATCTTCAATATATCATTGTAAAAATTTATACAAGACTAAACAAAAGGCTGGCAAGTTCGTTTTTACCATGTGAATCTTCATGCTTTCTCAATTTTGATGCGTACTTAAAAACCTTTCCACACCCAGGTTCTGCACATATATATTCTTTCGGAGCCTCAACATTATAAGGGGAAGAACCATTGTGAAATTCTTTTACATGCCTCTTCATGTTACCTTGAACCGAAAATCTACGCTTGCAGTCCATGGAAGGACATTCAAAAAGTTTCCCTTGGTGTTGCAGAAGGTGACGGTTCAAATGGTCCTTCCTTCTGTAGCTGGAATTGCAATCATCCATTGGACACGTAAATGGTCTCTGCAACATGAATTTATCACATCACAATGAATAACTTCAACTTCAGGCCTATTTGAACACAAAAGCTCTACATAAACAATATATAGAAAAAAAGAAAAAAAGAAAAAGAAAAGAGAAGTTCTAAATAAACAGACAAAACTCGTTCAAACCTCAAGAGTGAAACTGAGCGTGATTGAGGCCCACTTGATGGAGCTTCTCAGGAGGTCCCCCTACCTGATACTATTCCATTCAAGGTAGATGTTAATGCCTCTCGCATTTTGGAGTTCTTCTGTGGGCTCCAATGCTTCACACGAAACATTTGTAACAAATTATATTACTCGAAGCAACATACAAGCCTGTAAAATTCATTTCTTTCAACGCTTCTACAGAAACAAACAAAAGTCATTCAAACCTCAAGAAAGAAACTGTGCGTGACTAAGGCTCACTTGATGGAGCTTCTCAGGAGGTCCCCCTACCTGATACTAATCCATTCAAGGTAGGCGTTGATGCCTCTCACATTTTGGAGTTCTTCTGTGGGATCCAATGCTTCACGCAACACATTTAATTTATTTCCATTACTTAGAAGCACCTTATAACCCTGCAAGAATCATTCTTTTTAACTGACGTGAATGTGGCACATTAGAAACAACAGAGCAATCAAAAATAATTAGGCCCTACTAGTTCAAATACCATAGACATACCAAGCACATGAAAGTAGCTTAACAAGATCAACTTTTCTTAATGCTGCTAGTATTGCACAAGCAACAAAAAAGAACAGATTTGAAATCATTATTAACCATTTCAAGATATATACACATACAAAAAAGGGTTTACCAAGCATAATTACACCAAACAACTTTCCAAAGTCGCGATCATAGTGTATACAAACAAAGTCACAGATTATACCTCGAGGGAATGGCTTTGCATGTGCTGTTTTAAGTGAGCAGGCTTTTGGAAACTCAGACCACATTCATCACAGGTATTGGACTTTAGCCCCTCTTTTTCCTCACTATCATCTGCCTTTCTGTCATTCACTTCATCCTAATAAATATAAATTGCATATGAAAATTAGTGGAGATGTGTGCACATGAAATCGACCTTCAAGGGTATCCATACAAAATAATTACAAGTTAACAATATAGTCAATTTGGTGTAAACAATTTAGATAATGCAAACTCGTGTTCTAATGTTTATAATGAATATATTTAAGTATGCATCACGAAGCAACAATTTATGTTTCTAGTATAAATATGATGATTTCTCCATTCTCACATAACCATACAGAGATGAGGATAAAATATTATACCTGGTGGTGAGATAATATATGAGAGGAGATGAGAGACTTCTTAGACCGACAAATACCACAATATTCACAGTAGTATCGCCTAATATCTCTAAATATCGGCCCCTCTTTCTTTTCAGTACTGTCCACCTCCATCTCTAATCCAAGAAAGATCAGATACTGTAATAGAACCTGATATGGTCCAATGATCAGCTAGATGATCAATTAACAAAACAGAAACGATTGTTCATTTAATATAGATCAGAAATATCTCAGTTTAGCCGGTATACCAAATAATCAGTACTCTTTCTCACGATCACGAAATGTAAGAAATAAAAGTCTACCGCATAAAAAGGACATAATTACAAAGTGTAGCATAAACATAATTCTACAAACTCAATCTTCTACGACAGTTTAAAACTGTCATTTTGCAGCAAGCATTCGGTAATTAGCAAATGAGAGTTTAGTAACAATAAACGAAAGCTTCGAATCATAATCTCGACACAAGTTCAGTTCAGTTCAATCACCGGAACTATCGTATAATTCAAGACCTAGGTATTCAGATGCCAAACACGAGCAAAAGCTGGTGACATTTTATGTTTCTATTTTTCATCATACTCATTCATGTGGTGTCAATTCTCTATAAATTAAACAATTCGTATTATTTCATCACTACACTAAAGTAAATTAAAGCGCAAAACTCGAATTGCAGTTAATTAAAATTACGGGAGCTTAGCTTAGATGAACTAGAGTAATTCTTCAAACTATATATTCAGATCTGAGCTCAAAGCTATTTAATTCTTCTTAGAACAAATTAAAATCTCGAATCATAAACATAAAATAAATAAATAATGAAAATGATAAATCGAAATTAAGGTGACAGAATCGAACTTACAAATTGCAGTGATGAGTTGTGCGGATTGATCGGGTAGAGAAGCCCTAGACAAGCATACATGTGGATATATAAATTATGAAATAAGTGGACAGGACAGCGTAGTTGGTGGGCTGGGCTGGCCTATTTAATTTGGTTAATTAATGCGATGAGCCCACATGTGTCTGACAAGACTTAAAATCAATATCAATATCAATATCAATATCAATATCAATATCAATATCAATCAATATCAATATCAATATCAATATCAATATCAATATATTCTTAATGTCTGCTAGTATTGCATTTTAAAAATTACTGCTTTTACCCTTCATTTTTTTAATCTTCTTTATTTCTTTGATGCCCTTTTTTGTCATTACACAGGAAAATTACAGCTTTTATCCTTTATGTTTTTAATCTTCTTTATTTCTTTGATGTCCCTTTTTGTCATTACACAATATTTGGAGCGACCCAATTTATATTGGATCGACCCAAATCTCCTTTATTAATCAATTTCCTTTTTCATGTTAAACATATTACCTTTTCTATTTTTCAATAACTAAATAAATTTTTTTGACGAACAATAACTAAATAATTTACTTCTTAGGTAAAATACAATATCTTTTACATTTTATCTAACTAAAATTTCTCAATTTTTAAAAACTATGATCAATTTTGTATAATAAAATAACATAATTATACTTTAATTAGTATTAAATAATTAATTACCTTTTTGAGCCAAAATATGTTACCTTTACTTCTTAGGTAAAATACAATATCTTTTACATTTTATCTAACTAAAATTTCTTCATTTTTAAAAACTACGATCAATTTTGTATAATAAAATAAAATAATTATATTTTAATTAGTATTAAATAATTAATTACCTTTTTTAGCCAAAATACGTTACCTTTTCTCTTTTCTCTAACTAAAATCTCTCTTTTTCCAATTGTATAATGGACGGTTACCTTTTTCAAACACGTTACCTTTTTTCTCTTATCTTACGAAAATCTCTCTTTTTCCAATTATATCACGGGCGATTCTATTTAATAAAAATAAAATAATGATATTATAGTACTAATTAACTGACTACCTTTTCAACTAAAACGTATCATCTTTTATTTTTTTTTCTAATTAAATTCCCTTTTTTCTAGAAATTTCAGGGACAACATTAATTTCTCATTTTCTAAAAACTATGAGCAATTTTATTTAGTAAAATAACATAATTAAATTATAATTACTATAAACTAATCAATTACATTTTTCACATAAATTATGACATCTTTTTAATTTTCACGTTATCTTTCTATTTTTTAAAACTAAAATCTCTCTTTTTCCGATTTTATCACGGGTGGTTCTGTTTAATACAATAAACTAATAATATTATAATATTCATAATTAACCAATTGCATTTTTTTTATCTAAAGCGTATCAATTTCTATTTAATGAAATAAAATAATAATTATATAAAAACTATTAATTAGCCTATTACCCTTTTCAATTAAAACCTATAATTTTTTCTATATTTTCTAACTAAAATCCCTCATTTTCTAGAAATATCACGGATAACATTCATATAATTATTATCAAATCTCATATAAAAATTTAAGCCTCCCAACTTTATATTTTAAAAAAATTAACTTAAATTAAAGAAAAAATCATATAATATTAAAAAAAATTCGTGCATCGCACGGGTTTTAAGCTTGTATAATAAAAATTCGTATACAACGAATAATATCCGTTAGATTTTTAGTTAAAAATTAGAACTGTTATATACTTATATTAAGGAAAAACGAGGGGAGGTAAAGTGGCGCCGGTCAAATAGCTCGGTTCTATTTTGTTAAATTTCTCAAATTTTTGAATTAATAATTCCAATGGTTAAAAAAAATCTCAATTCCATTTTAAAACTTTACTAATAGAGGAAACTAAATATATAGTTTCATTATTTTTTACCTATAAAATCTTTACTAATGAAGTAAAGTAAATATCTAAATTGCATTTTAAATTTTTACTAATCGAGGAAACTAAGTATACAATTTCAATATCCTTACCTTTAAAATTGCATTTTAAAACATTGAAAGTTTGGTCGGTCGGTTAGTTAGTTGGTCGGTCGGTACTTAATTATAAATAAAATTTCTCCTAATAACTAATCAATTTATGTTTTCAAGTAAAACATATTAAAATCAATTTCCTTCTAAAATACGTTACATTTTCTATTTTCTTTAGCTAAAATCTCTTTTTTCCAATTAAATGACGTCCTTACTTAATTATAAATAAATAATTTCCCAATAACTAATCAATTTTTTTTTTCAAGTAAAACGTATTAAATAATCAATTTTTTTTTAAAAAAATGTTACCTTTTCTATTTCCTTTAGCTAAAATCTATAGTTTTCCAATTATATGGCGCCGGTCGGTTGGTTGATTGGTCGGTACCTATTGTTTTTAATTAATTACCCTTACTTAAATATAAATAAAATTTCTCCTAATAACTAATCAATTTCTGTTTTCAAGTAAAACATATTAAAATAATCAATTTCTCTAAATTGCATTTTAAATTTTTACTAATCGAGAAAACTAAATATACAACTCAATTGCATTTTAAATTTTATTAATAGTGGAAATTAAATATCACTAACAAAATATAATAAAAATTCGTATACAACGAATAATATCCGTTAGATTTTTAGTTAAAAATTAGAACTATTATATAAATATATAAAGGAGATCCGAGGGGATCTAAACCTCTACTATTATCCTTCATTTTTTTATTAATAATATAATTAATGATAATTAGCCGATTGCCTTTTTCAATTAAAAGATGTTTACTTATAATTGATATGATATTACCTTTTATAAATACCTAAAATATCATATCTTCCAATCAATAATTTTTTTCTCTCTAATCAGTATTTGGAGCGATCCAATTGGATCAACCCAAATCTAAACCTCTACTATTATCCTTCATTTTTTTATTAATAATATAATTAATGATAATTAGCTGATTGTCTTTTTCAATTAAAAGATGTTTACTTATAATTGATGATATTACATTTTATAAATACCTAAAATATCATATCTTCCAATCAATAAATTTTTTTCTATTAATTAAAACACGTTGACTTTTAATTTAAAATATAATATTGCAATAATTAATACATACCCAAAAATATGACTTCATATCTTCTAACCACTAACAAAATATAACAAAAATTCGTATACAACGGATAATATCCGTTAGATTCAATGATTAAATATATTACATGATTAAATTTATTTACTAATTGCATACCCAAAATAATGACATCATATCTTCTAACCACTAACAAAATATAATAAAAATTCGTATACAACGAATAATATCCTTTAGAATTTTATTTAAAATTAGAACTGTTAGATCTAATGATTAAATATGTTACATGATTAAATTTATTTACTAAAATTTCAATGTTCGAATTCTGTCAACGATAATATTATCCTTCATTTTCTTAATCTTCTTTATTTCTTTGATACCCCTTTTTACCATTATACAGCATTTGGAGCGACCCAAATTAGATTGGATCGACCCAAATCTAAACATATACTATTTTTTGTCATTACACAACATTTGGAGTAACTCAATTGGATCGACCCAAATCTAAACCTCTATTATAGTATTATCCTTTATTTTTTTATCTTTCTTTATTTCTTTGATTCTCCGTTTTGTCATTACTCAAATCTATCTCTGTCATTTTTCACCTTCAAGTCCAAGCCGCTCAAATCTTCACACTGCTGGATTTTGATGCATGTTTGCACTTTTCAGATTTGAAAGCTGGGTTTTTCACCAAATTAACCTCTCAACCCCCTGAAGTAGGGTTAAGGTATGTGTACTAGACCTCCGTACGGGTCATATATGTTTGGTTCCAGTTTTCAGTTTGGCCATAAGAGTTAAGTTTTTATTAATTTCACAATATTAAAAATTATACAGGATAATATTTGTTTGGTTTAGGATTTAAGAATTAAAGTTTTAATGAATTACCCGATGTTATAATAACATACATGACACCAGAAAGGTACCTTTAAAATATTTGCTTGGCCTTTCAATTTTTTATTTTACATGTCGTAATAACAAAGGTAGTGGGAAAGATTACCAGTTAATAACATTGACACAGTACGGACCATGTTATTTGTAAATAATCTTGGGACTCAGTTTGATACTTATAGACATTATTTTGTTTTCAAGCAAGTTTATGTTCTTTATGGATTTGTTCAACTTAATGTTCATGGGGTAGACATGCTACGTACCAGAAGGTCTTATGGAATAGCATACTTTTTATTGGATGTCTCCGAAGGGACTATGGAAATAGCATACTTAGAAGCTCAGACCCACGTCACAAGCCTCACCCTCTGGGTCAGGTAACATTGCTCTTATTTATGCTCTAAATATCTTTTTTACTCGCGTTCAATTTCACTTCATATATGATCTCATATTTAGCACTTTCACTTGAGCTCCATATTAAAATATAAAAGCACTAACTTTTCCCTTTTTCAGTTTAGTTGGCTTTTTGAGAGAGAATAGGTAATGGAAAATGTGATTGTTATAATTTGTAATCATACATTATTTGAAGATAAAAGTGAATAAGTGAGCTTCTTGCGGAGACCTGTGTTTTTGGTAAACAGTATTATCCTTCATTTTTTTAATCTTCTTTATTTATTTAATGCCCCTTTTTGTCATTACACATCATTTGGAGCAACCCAATTTAGATTGGAACAAAAAAAATTCTAATATGATATTGTACTTATTTTCAGTAATGTTGTAGTACTACGATTGTACCTCCGGCCTTTCTCTTCTCCTCCAGCTACATAATTTTAAAAATTGAAAACAAAATACAATACAAGAAGAAGTTTGCATTTATAAATATAGATTACAAGCAGAGAGAGATGTTTAGTTACAGATAGACTACATAGCAACAACATAAGTGATAAAAAGAAAGATGTTAGTTACAGATAGACTACATAGCAGCAACATAAGTGATAAAAAGAAAGATGGTCCACATGATGATCAAGCTAATGAAGTATTGAAGTGATTAACAAGCCTGAACCACATAAGCAACTTCCATTTTATAGGTATTGTTTATCATAACGTGGGTAATGGGTTTATGTATTCCAATTAATTTTATTTTTGGTTACCCCTCTAAGTTGATCACAAAAAAATTAACAACCCATCAAAATAAGTAGTTTAAAAATATATTCAAATTCAAATTTAAATTATTATACTCATTTCAATAAGAACATACTTTTAATATAATAAAGTCAGCCATGGTGAAAGACCTTAATTTGAACATAAACAATAAATCTACAAGAATATTTATCTGATATTTTGGCTTGCTTATTTAATTGTATAATTTACTTATTTTTAATAAAAGAATCTATATTAATAATATATATACACTGTTTTTTCATACATGAATTTACTAATACAGTTTAATGGTCACGCTCTGGTGAGAATGAGAACAGTGAGAACACACATATTCACTACATTTCAAGCTATTTTAAAGGGCCCCGCTAGGGGCATCTTCACCAAAAAAAGTCATATAATTCTACCCTTTATCCATTCATAAATAAATTAACAAAAAAAATTTAAAATGAGAACAGTGAGAACACACATATTCGCTACATTTTAAACTATTTTAAAGGGCCCCGCTAGGGGCATCTTCACACAAAAGTCTTATAATTCTACCCTCTATCCATTCATAAAAAAATTTAACAAAAAAAAATTAAAAATTGCTTGAAATGTGATCTCATTGTTCTCCAACATTTACACGTTATATTAACTATGAGGTCTCATAGTTAATATAAAATGTTCTTGATATTATATGAGGTTTAATGTTTTGGAGTCATTGGGGGTGAAGGGATTATTATTTCCGCATTTGAATAATGAAGACAATTTATTATTGTTTTCAATTAGAGAACAATATTTGTAAAAATATTTATTATTTTTATTGCAGATTTTGATGGATTAAATAAATTTCAACATTGTTAAAATAGAATTGTATGCTACTTTTTTATATAAATTTTAGCATATCATTATTTTATTAAATACTTATATAATTGTATATAATTTCTTGCTAAGAATAGATTATTAATATAATTGCATACAATATCTTTTAAAGAAATCAATCAAATTTGTTAAATTTTTGGTATTGTCAATTTAAATTAAATAAGATGTTTTAAGAAATCAATAAAATTTGTTAAATTTTTGGTATTATCACTTTAAATTAAATAAGAAGCCGTGTACGAAGTACGGGCAAAATGCTAGTATTCTTAATGTCTGCTAGTATTGTATTTTAAAAATTACTGCTTTTACCCTTCATTTTTTTAATCTTCTTTATTTCTTTGATGCCCTTTTTTGTCATTACACAGGAAAATTACAGCTTTTATCCTTTATGTTTTTAATCTTCTTTATTTCTTTGATGTCCCTTTTTGTCATTACACAACATTTGGAGCGACCCAATTTAGATTGGATCCACCTAAATCTCCTTTATTAATCAATTTCTTTTTTCAGGTTAAACATATTACATTTTTTATTTTTCAATAACTAAATAATTTCCTTCTTAAGTAAAATACAATATCTTTTACATTTTATCTAACTAAAATTTCTCCATTTTTAAAAAACATATTACCTTTTCTATTTTTCAATAACTAAATAATTTCCTTCTTAGGTAAAATACAATATCTTTTACATTTTATCTAACTGAAATTTCTCCATTTTTAAAAACTATGATCAATTTTGTATAATAAAATAACATAATTATGTTATAATTAGTATTAACTAATCAATTACCTTTTTGAGCCAAATTACGTTACCTTTTCTCTTTTCTCTAACTAAAATATCTTTTTTTCCAATTGTATCATGGACGGTTACCTTTTTCAAACACGTTACCTTTTCTCCCTTCTCTTACGAAATTTTTTCTTTTTCCAATTATATCACGGGCGATTCTATTTAATAAAAATAAAATAATAATATTATAGTACTAATAATTAACTGATTACCTTTTCAACTTAAACGTATCATCTTTTATATTTTTTCTAATTAAATTCTTTTTTTTCTAGAAATTTCAGGAGCAACATTAATTTCTCATTTTCTAAAAACTATGAGCAATTTTATTTAGTAAAATAACATAATTAAATTATAATTACTATAAACTAATCAATTACTTTTTTCACATAAATTATGTCATCTTTTTAATTTTCACGTTACCTTTCTATTTTTTAAAACTAAAATCTCTCTTTTTCCGATTTTATCACGGGCGATTCTGTTTAATACAATAAACTAATAATATTATAATATTAATAATTAACCGATTGCATTTTTTATATAAAACGTATCAATTTCTATTTAATGAAATAAAATAATAATTATATAAATACTAATAATTAGCCGATTACCCTTTTCAAGTAAAACCTATAATTTTTTCTATATTTTCTAACTAAAATCCCTCATTTTCTAGAAATATCACGGATAACATTTATATAATTATTATCAAATCTCATATAAAAAATTAAGCCTCCCAAATTTATATTTTAAAAAAATTAAATTAAATTAATGAAAAATTCATATAATATTTAAAAAAAATTCGTGCATCGCACGGGTTTTAAGCTTGTATAATAAAAATTTGTATACAACGAATACTATCTGTTAGATTTTTAGTTAAAAATTAGAACTGTTGTATACTTATATAAAGGAGAAACGAGGGGAGGGGAGGTGGCGCCTGTCAAATAGCTCGGTTCTATTTTTTTAAATTTCTCAAATTTTTGAATTAATAATTCCAATGATTAAAAAAAATCTCAATTGCATTTTAAAACTTTACTAATAGAGGAAACTAAATATATAGTTTCATTATTTTTTACCTATAAAATCTTTACTAATGAAGTAAAGTAAATATCTAAATTGCATTTTAAATTTTTACTAATCGAGGAAACTAAATATACAATTTCAATATCCTTACCTTTAAAATTGAATTTTAAAACATTGAAAGTTTGGTCGGTTGGTTGGTTGGTCGGTCGGTCGGTCGGTACCTATTGTTTTTACTTAATTATAAATAAAATTTGTCCTAATAACTAATCGATTTCTGTTTTCAAGTAAAACATATTAAAATAATCAATTTCCTTCTAAAATACGTTACATTTTCTATTTTCTTTAGCTAAAATCTCTTTTTTTCCAATTAAATGACGCCCTTACTTAATTATAAATAAACAATTTCCCAATAACTAATCAATTTTCTTTTTCAAGTAAAACATATTAAAATAATCAATTTTTAAAAAAAAAACGTTACCTTTTCTATTTCTGTTAGCTAAAATCTATAGTTTTCCGATTATATTTGGTTGGTTGGTCGCTCGGTCGGTACCTATTGTTTTTACTTAATTTACCATTACTTAAATATAAATAAAATTTCTCCTAATAACTAATCAATTTTTGTTTTCAAGTAAAACATATTAAAATAATCAATTTCTCTAAATTGCATTTTAAATTTTTACTAATCGAGAAAACTAAATATACAACTCAATTGCATTTTAAATTTTATTTACAGTGGAAATTAAATATCACTAACAAAATATAATAAAAATTCGTATACAACGAATAATATCCGTTAGATTTTTAGTTAAAAATTAGAACTATTAAATAAATATATAAAGGAGATCTGAGGGGATCTAAACCTCTACTATTTATCATTCATTTTTTTATTAATAATATAATTAATGATAATTAGCCGATTACCTTTTTCAATTAAAAGATTTTTACTTATAATTGATATGATATTACCTTTTATAAATACTTAAAATATCATATCTTCCAATCAATAAATTTTTTCTCTCTAATCAACATTTGGAGCGACCCAATTGGATCAACCCAATCTAAACCTCTACTATTATTCTTCATTTTTTTATTAATAATAATTAATGATAATTAGCTGATTGTCTTTTTCAATTAAAAGATGTTTACTTATAATTGATGATATTACCTTTTATAAATACCTAAAATATCATATCTTCCAATCAATAATTTTTTTCTCTCTAATTAAAACACGTTGACTTTTAATTTAAAACATAATATTGTAATAATTAATACATACCCAAAAATATGACATCATATCTTCTAACCACTAACAAAATATAATAAAAATTCGTATACAACGGATAATATCCGTTAGATTTTTAGTTAAAAATTAGAACTGTTAGATTCAATGATTAAATATATTACATGATTAAATTTATTTATTAATTGCATACCCAAAAATATGACATCATATCTTCTAACCACTAACAAAATATAATAAAAATTCGTATACAACGAATAATATCCGTTAGATTTTTATTTAAAATTAAAACTGTTAGATCTAATGATTAAATATGTTACATGATTAAATTTATTTACTAAAATTTCAAGGTTCGAATTCCGTCAACGATACTATTATCCTTCATTTTCTTAATCTTCTTTATTTCTTTGATGCCCCTTTTTACCATTACATAGCATTTGGAGCGACCCAAATTAGATTGGATCGACCCAAATCTAAACATATACTATTTTTTGTCATTACACAACATTTGGAGTAACCCAATTGGATTGACCCAAATCTAAACCTCTACTATTGTATTATCCTTTACTTTTTATCTTTATTTATTTCTTTGATTCTCCGTTTTATCATTACTCAAATCTATCTCTGTCATTTTTCACCTTCAAGTCCAAGCCGCTCAAATCTTCACACTGCTGGATTTTGACGAATGTTTGCACTTTTCAGATTTGAAAACTGGGTTTTTCACCAAATTAACATCTCAACCCCCTGAAGTAGGGTTAAGGTATGTGTATTAGACCTCCATACGAGTCATATATATTTGGTTCCGGTTTTTAGTTTGGCCATAAGAGTTAAGTTTTTATTGATTTCACAGTATTAAAAATTAGACAGGATAATATTTGTTTGGTTTTGATTTTGGTTTGAAATTTAAGAATTAAAGTTTTAATGAATTACCCGATGTTTTTTATTAGTTAACCTATTACTAGAGTGTCCATACTACTCTGTATATAGTGCTTTGTATATTTATTGGTGTATAGTGTGTGTGTTTGTATGAAGAGTATTGTTTACTTTGGTATGGTGTATGTTGTGGTGTATTGAATTGTTTAGAATAATGGGTAATCATAATAAGGGTTTTGGTTGAGTTGGATTAGTGTCCGTTACTCTGTTTTTAATTAACTATATATAATCACTTAGGCCTTCAGCCTTAAATATGATTTTTCAAAAATCAATGACATAGTGTCAATCTCTTTGACCTGTAAGCCTTGGTTCCTGCCAATCGTAATTTTCCCAAGCCAACTTCCCAGATTCTTTAACAGAGACCACTGACCTGTCTAATTCTACCTTGATAATAATGACCACTAACATTTGTGTAATTCTTTTGCAAGCATCAAAGTAACAATTGGTGCAAAATTGCAATGTGCCATTGTGGCAGTGTCACAGTTAAAGCACTAGAAGTGGCCTTCAGCCTTAAATATGATTTTAAAATATGTCCGAGTGTAGCTACCAGCCTTTAGGGTGACAATGTTGTTGATGCCTTGATATAGTTTTATGTACCCGACAATCCATTATAGAAAAAGTATTCAACTTTTCGGTTTTTTTAATATTTACCCAAGGGCACTGAATAAGAATTTGGTTGGCATTTTTCGATTAGTTTGTTATCAATTATATTATTAATAGCCCAACAAGTTAATACATACAAAAATCTGTGAAAGTTTGACTGGTGTGTGCAAATTTTGCATCACACTGTCTGGCCCCGCAGGGGCTGTGCAAATTGTTTGATTAATAAATTAGGAATAATGTTTACAAGGTCTAGACAATCAATGAATAATGTTCTTCATGAATGGACTGCGGCTTTCAATGTTAATGTCAGCTGACTAAGGTGCACTCCAAAGAAAAGTGGATGAAGAGAGAGTTGTTCTTCTTAAAATTAATTGGTACTGAATATATATGCAGTCTTATTAAAAGCAAATGTTTTGATCTGCTGATGTAAATCTTATTATACAGACAAAGGTGTGAGAATCTATTGCAAACATCAACTGTCCTACAGTCTACACTTAGTGGGATAGGTCTTTGGTATTTAACACTGTAGCAGCTGTAAAATTAATAGAATGCATGATCTTTGTATATAAACAATACTTTATTTTCTGTAGAATTGAATTAGTGAGAACTGAGAAGTATAGATATCGTCTCTCTAAAAGTAAGATTCATACTTCAAAGCTTGCTATTAAGTGCTAATGTACTATAGGGTAGTAATCCCTCATACTTCTTCTATTTCAAATTAGAGGCCCATTGTCTACATGACACGGAAAAATAACAACCGAATTTCCAAGCGTACAAAATCACTAAAACACTATTCTAAAATTCAATAAGTTCATGCAATCAGTGATACGTCACCTTTGTTTAAAGTCATTGTACTTATAGGTACCATTTTGCTTATGTATTCCCATTAATTTTATTTTTGGTCACCCCTCTAAGTTGATCACAAAAAAATTAACCCCCCATCAAAATAAGTAGTTTAAAAATATATTCAAATTCAAATTATTATATTCGTTTCAATAAGAACATACTTTTAATACAATAAAGCCAATAAAATAAAAATTTAACAATTTCAGAAACGAGAGCCATGGTGAAAGGCCTTAATTTGAACATAAACTATAAATCTACTAGAATATTTATCCGATATTTTGACTTGCTTATTTAATTGTATAATTTACTTATTTTTAATAAAAGAATCTATATTAATAATATATATATACACTGTATTTTCATACATGAATTTACTAATACAGTTTAATGGTCACGCTCTGGTGAGAATGAGAACAGTGAGAACACACATATTCACTACATTTTAAGCTATTTTAAAGGCCCCGCTAGGGGCATCTTCACCAAAAAAAAGTCTTATAATTCTACCCTCTATCCATTCATAAAAAAATTAACAAAAAAAAATTAAAATGAGAACAGTGAGAACACACATATTCGCTACATTTCAAGCTATTTTAAAGGGCCCCGCTAGGGGCATCTTCACACAAAAATCTTATAATTCTACCCTCTATCCATTCATAAAAAAAATTAACAAAAAAAAATTAAAAATTGCTTGAAATGTGATCTCATTGTTCTCCAACATTTACACATTATATTAACTATGAGGTCTCATAGTTAATATAATATGTTATTGATATTATATGAGGTTTAATGTTTTGGAGCCATGTAATGTTTTGGAGCCATTGGGGGTGAAGGAATTATCATTTACGCATTTGAATAATGAAGACAATTTATTATTGTTTTCAATCTGAGAACAATATTTGTAAAAATATTTAGGCTTTTTAGCAAAAATACTGAAAAAACCAAGTTTTTTTGCAAAAATACTATCTAAGTTTCTAAATTGCAAAAATACTAACTTTTCTGTCGCATTAGGCCGCACAGCGGACGCATTAGGTAGGATAAGTGTCGCATTAGGTAGTTTACAGTAAAAACGCAAAGATTTTAGTTTTCTTGTATATTTCTGAAAAAAACCCAAATATTTATTACTTTTATTGCAGATTTTGATGGATTAAATAAATTTTCAACATTGTTAAAATAGAATTGTATGCTACTTTTTTATATAAATTTTAGCATATCATTATTTTATTAAATACTTATATAACTGTATATAATATCTTTCTAAGAATTGATTATTTATATAATTGCATACAATATCTTTTTAAGAAATCAATCAAATTTGTTAAATTTTTGGTATTATCAATTTAAATTAAATAAGATGTTTTAAGAAATCAATCAAATTTGTTAAATTTTTGGTATTATCATTTTAAATTAAATAAAATGTCGTGTACGAAGTACGGGCAAAATGCTAGTTATAAATAAATGTTGTTGATAAACAGGGCCGGTAATTCCAACGCAGTGATCCCCGTTGGGCCATCACTCAAGACATTTTTTTGTTATTCCCGAGTATTTTAAGGAGTGAAAGTAAATGAATGCAAGAGGAAGTAAGTGAAAAGAGAAGTAATATGTTTCGTTCACTTGCTCCCGAGTTTGAAAAATTGTAGAGTGAAATTGATTTCATTAACGTGCTCCCGAGTTGGAAGGAAAGCATGTAAATAATTGTCA
Source organism: Kitagawia praeruptora (assembly GCA_037693485.1). Taxonomy (NCBI): domain Eukaryota; kingdom Viridiplantae; phylum Streptophyta; class Magnoliopsida; order Apiales; family Apiaceae; genus Kitagawia; species Kitagawia praeruptora. The sequence goes on along the minus strand of CM075352.1, from coordinate 24,838,081 downwards.
AGTTACAATTCAAAGTTACAATTCAATCCTTAGATATGAAATGTTTTCATTCAAATGATAAGGGTATATTTGTAATACCACGTGTTTTTAATTGACTTACTTTCCTTTTCATCTCACTTTTGGGATGAAAATTTTGGAAGGAAAGTAAGTAAAATTTACTTTACCTTTCACTCGCTTTCGCTCCTTAAAAAAACTCGAGAGCACAAACACGAATGTAAATTATGTTATTTTACTTCCTTTTCACTTGCTTTCCTTCCTTTTTTAACTCGAGAGCATGGTGTTAGTTAATAATTGCGGACGACATTTTTGTAAAGTAAAATACTGAGCGCGTTTCTGTAATTCGATTATCCGAATCAAATTTATTTCACAATTCTCTTATAGATACTTTGTTATCATTAGAAAAAAAAAAGGAAATAAACTGCGCCAAAGAAACTAGTTAATATTATGTTAAAGGGATCAATGATCTAAATTTTAGAGAAAGATTCTAATTGAATATTTATTTTATATTCTAACACTTCCTTATATTTAAAAATTCTTTTTTTTTTCAAAAAGTAGATCATCATACCAATTTGTGTGAAGCATATTCATTATAATATTTTTTAATATTTTCCCTCATTTCAACCTGTCTAAGTATTATAGAAAAATCCAAACTATATATTGATATTTTATTTTAACACTTCCTCTTACTCAAAAATTTATTTGTTAGGATTGAAAAATGGATCATAAACATCAATCTCTAGAACATGACTTACCTTCAAAAATTCATTTTTTCTCAATCAAAAAGTGAATTATAAACACTCATCTTTTGGAATATAACTTATTTTTGTGTTTATAAATAAATATTAGAATTAAGGATCCCACAGAATCAAATTTAAATCCCGACTAATTAGAACTCATATATTATGTTAAACAGCCGACTCATTTAAAATTTATGTCAAAGAAGGATTCCAATTGAATTTATTTGACTTAAGTCCGGGAACATATTGGACGGGTGAGGATCCTCTGTCCCCTTCATTGTGTCCCTTATACAAGGTGTTCCTGGCGGGGCCCATTGTAAGATAAATGGAAATAAAATATTTTATTTCCATTTATCTTATAATGGGCCCCGCCAGAAGCGCCCATTTTGTATAAGGGACACAATGGGGTAATTGGGCAGGAGGATATTTACCAAGCAAGGGGACAGAGGATCCTGGCTCATATTGGACTAGTGGACTACAATAAAAAGTAAATCACAAAAATAACTAGTAAGAATCAGAATAACAATTAAATATTTTGTAGTTATCCAAAACCGATATCCTTAACATTTTTTAGGATTTAATATCATTCATGTTCTCATACAATTTAATTTCATCTGAATTACAATTCAAACGTTTTTCAAGAAAGAATTGTGTGGTTGTCATAGTTAATTTTTGTTTTTTATGTTAAAGAGCATTTTCAATGGAGTTGGTTAAATTAATTAGTTTAAAATGTATAAAATAATAATAAAATAAAAATTTATTGAATTCGTAACATAATATTTCGAGATTAGTTGTAATATTGTCTATATATTAAAATTAGTATTTTAATATTATTTGATTTTGTTATAAATGGATAATTTTATTCAAATAAGGCAAGATAACATGAAATTTATTACAGATTCCTAAAATTTCGACATATATAACCAACGTCAAGAAATTGACTATAAATTTATGGGAAAATAAATTATTTCGTCCTTCAACTTTAGGCTGTTTTTGGTTTAGGTCCCTGAACTATGAAAAATAATATACGGATATCTAAACTTTTAAAATTTCTGATTGACATCCTTCCTTTCGCGGAATTAAGTGAAAATTTAACATGTTAATCTTCGAGTGATTATAAGAACATGGGTGGTGAAAATTTTCGATTTCGAATTCACTAACATATAGAAATCTGTACTTTAATTTCAAGAACACGAAAAAAAACTTACTAAAATCTGCAGATTTGCATATGTTAGTGAACTCGAAATTGAAAACTTTCACCACCCATGTTCTTATAATCACTCGAAGATTAACATGTTAAATTTTCACTTCATTTCGCGAAAGGAAGGATGTCAATCAGAAATTTTAAAAGTTTAGGTATTCGTATATTATTTTTCATAGTTCAGGGACCTAAACCAAAAACAGCATAAAGTTGAAGGACGAAATAATTTATTATCCCTAAATTTATCTAAGGAAATGTTCCATTAAAATGATTCATATTTTAAAGATCATGTATAATTTTTATTTTTGGCATGGTAACAATTATTTTTAGCTAACATGACCATGATTGCTGATTTGCTGTAGTTAATTATTTCAAAAGAATCAACCATTCCCTTCAAATGTTTACACACAAAATACAAATTTACTTGAGGATTCATCGGAGTGGTATTTGATTGGATTCCAAATTGACTTGGAGCTGTATTATGTCTGGTTGCCGTTGATTCTGGGGTTGGCCTGCACTTAGTGATTAATTTTTTTTTTTTTTTAATCTGACAGTAGTTTATAATCAAACCCCAAATGTATCTATCGTTACGCTATAGCTATACGTTGTAAATATAAAAATAGCAATTGTAACTACATACGTGCCAAGTGGCTAAATTTTATAAAAAACTGAACAAGATAACTTTCGAAACACGTTCATTAACAAAAAAAATATACGTATAACAATTCTTGCAACTCGTCGTGCAGGCAAGAAACACAATTCACAGTTGTACAAGATTTACTTAACATCACATTATTATTATCATAGAATAAATATCCTATTTAATACATAATATTAGATTTTATGGAAATCGTTGTTTTATGGAAAATCTTGGAAATCATATATGTACAGCAAATAAAATATTATGAAATGAGTTATATTACTAAACATGTTCTATGCATATAAATATTTGATTAAAAATCATGCATAGTAACAAAATATTGCAAAACGAATTGTTATACAAATCTATGAGAATTTTGCAAAACATAAACATACATGTTTTGCTTACCAAATATACATGATTTTAAAGATTTGCAACGAAATAGGCTTAGCAAAATAACAAGTTAATAAGTTTTATTTTAAATGCAAAACGAATATTTTTCCACATTCTCTAATGAAATAAAATGATGATCTATATAGAACTTTTCTCTTAATACACATATTAAACTTTAGATAGCAGTATCTACTACTCCCATTTCAAATAATTTAACCTGCATTTACAAATAATTTTCTAATTTATTATTTTCACTAAATAATTGAAAATATACATGCAAAAATCAAAATAAACAAATAATTTAAAATCAAGGAAATAATAAATTTAACTCAAATATATTATGATTTTAGTATTAATTTTTAAGTACTACTCCGTAGATGGATACCAAATCGACAAGCCCGCCTTCATACATCGTCATCGTCTTAGGAAACAAACTTTATTTTACAGCTTTCGTATCATTTATTTTTTAATTCTGAAATTTGGATATTTATAAAAAATCTTTAAATGTATGAGGTACAAATGTATCTTTTTGTTGGTTAGTTTTAATAAGTAGGGAACTTGATAAATATAAATGAATCGATAAAGTAATAATAACCTCGTTATATTAATATATTTTTTTCGGTATCGACATAATGAAGATAATATATTTTTATTTTCGATAAAGTAATAAATTTGATAAAATAATATTTTTTCCCTATACCAACTGTATGACTTCAAAGAGATAACTGTACTCATTTAATTATTTAATCATCACTTTTTTTATCTGTAGTCCAAATAACTTTAGGAAACAGTAAAATAATAGAAGAAAATAGAAAGATAGTACGAAATCTTCACGGCATATATATAGCCCTTTTGCCTTTTCGTATCTACTTCCGTGGACTTTTTTCCCCACCCTTTTTACTGCCCAAAACCAAAACACCACACAAAACAAAACCAGATTGTTTCTTCTTACACACATATATACATACACAACACACAAACACAAACATTTTCAACTCCCTCATGTTTATGTGTTTTCTTTTGTAGCTTTGTTGTATTTTTCTTACAAGAACCAAGATGCGCATATACACACAACTACAACTTAAACAATAATAATAATATACAGATACTACTACACAAATCAATATCTTTATACATATGGATAATAACGAGGAATCTACTTCTCTCCGGCGACCTATGCTGAATCTTCCTCCACGCTCCGCCGTTGAAAGTATGTTCACCGGTGCATCCACCGTGAGTCCAGGTCCGATGACTTTGGTTTCCAGTTTTTTTAACGAGAATGATCCTGACTCCGATTGTCGATCCTTTTCGCAATTGCTTTCCGGAGCTGGGGAGTCTCCGGTTACTGCTGAGGACTCCGGCGGTGATCTCCGGTTTAAGATGAACAGGCCGTCTGGTTTGGCGGTCACTCAGCCGTCCATGTTTACTATTCCTCCTGGTTTGAGTCCTGCTTGCTTGCTTGATTCTCCTGGTTTATTCTCAACCAATCAGGTCTTAATATACTTATTTTTATGTGTGTGTGTAGTGTGTGTTTTGTTAAATTGTGTGTTTTTGTGTTGGAGATGGTGAGATATTGGTATGAGCATATTGTGTGTATGATGTTGGTATGTTTAGTGGTGCAAGTTAATTGAGAGCATAGTTGAATTTTAACTACTGCTTATTGCTATATTTGGTCACATGGTCCTCTTACCAATTTTTTTATGTGAAAGAAGTAATTAACGTTTTTAGAAATTTTAACTTTGCTCTAATTGTGTTACTAAAACAAATAAGATTGTGATTAGATGTAGTTAGGTCTTATAAGAAGTGTGATCAGGAAGTTCACCGTACAAGACTGCAATTTAATTTTCCGGTTGAAGTATATTGAAGAATTCTTGTTTCCTTGTCCAACTTTGGTTATGACGATCTTGTGCGTGCTCTAAAGAGGGGAGTTGGTCACTCACTCTATATAAGAGTGGACCTATTTTCGGAATATGTGAGCAAGGAGGAGATTGTTAAAGAATATCACCTAGGTCGTCAGGAGGGAAGTCCACACCCTATTCCTGAAATGTAATACATACAGTATTACTTTATAAACAGAGATTTTATATGTAAATTGGACTAATGCTTATTTGCTTTTAAGTATCTGCACTTTGTCAATGTAAAAAGATAACATTCAAATTATGCATGCTTTAAGACTTTAAGTGTTATACAGTAGTATTTTATGAAGTAAGCTTCACTATTGCTACTATTACTTGACAGTTTAATTAATTTACTGATTATAGGGTGCTTTTGGAGCGCTCACCAGCAAGCACTAGCACAAGTTACAAATTTAATTAATCAATTGTTGAGTATTAATACAAAGTGTAAGGGTTAGGGAGGGATAGCCGTTTTTCTGTTTGCTTTTCCAATTTTGAGTATCAAAATTTAAATCAAAATTTAAAGTATATGTACAAGGCTTATGACAAGCTGTTGGGTATCAAGCGCGCCATAACTCCAAGAAAATCATTATACCAAAACCAGATCAATTCATCAACGATGAAACTTGATACCATGGCATGAATAACTTCTTGGGTGACCAAATTTATAACTATATTATCATCAAAAGGTTCTTGATATGGACTCTGAAAGGTTCTAATGGTATGTTCACTTGAAAAGAATGGAATAGTGTAGGAATGGAATGAAAATTGTAAACAAAATTTATGAAGAAAGGGGGATGTTGGGGGAAATAATGAACAAATATGAGGGAGAAGAAGTTTTTTATGATGAAGATTGCAAGGAAATTGATGAAGATTGGGAATGGAGCATTCCTTCCAAAACATGTGGGTTAGAATTCTAGTTCAAATTATTTGAAGAGGAATGAAGCAAGGAATGGAATTTATAAACACTTTCCCCAATCTCCCCCAAATAATAGTATAAATTTCATTCCATTCTCCCCTCATTCCATTCAATCCAAGTGAACATAGCCTAAGTGCACTTGATGTGAACAGAAACTTTTGTGTCAGTATTAACTTCAATGTTTAAGCAAGATCAGCCTGATGAGGATGGAAAGACATTCGTCTTGACACAACACATAACACATAGTAGAAATGCAAGGTTATATGGTCCCTGAGTAAGTTTATCTCATCAGAATTTGAAGTAGCTAAACATATGCTTGGCTCAAAATTACAGTGGTCTCTTACAAAAAAATTACAGTGGTTGGCAAAACACAGAAGGTGTAACTGCATTATTATGCATTCAGTTTTGCGCATGTACAGACCACACAAGGACCTATTATATTTACATGTTATCAGGATAATAGCACGAAAAGTGTACAGTGCTTTCTTGAAGTACTTAGTTCCTGCTAAAGGAAAGAGATGAAAATACTAGCTCAAAAAACACAAGCACGTGAGAAAAACTAAATGCTATATGTTATATGCAAACTTGACGATCTATGGCTGGACTAGGCAGAACTTAGCGACCTACAACTGGACTGATACTTCGTAAAGATTCATCTGGTTCTGTCCTAGACCTTTCATCCATCTCAGAAGTTGATTGAGTAAGAAATGAGAGGTTAAAGACTATCTCTGTCATACTGGGTCTAGCTGAAGATTTCTCTGGTGTGCAAACCGCTGCTAAGTTTGCCAAGATTAGAGCTCCGCCTATAGGGTAAAAGCTTCCTAAGCTGGAATCCATCCAGCTTGCTAGCTTCTCCCCTCTATGTTCTTTCCAGTTTCCAGAACTCCTCTTATTTCCTCACATACAGTCTCACCCTTTTCACTTACTTCCATGCCTTTTCTACGTATTACTTTATAAACAGAGATTTTTACATGTAAATTGGAGTATTGCTTATTTGCTTCTAAGTATCTGCACTGTGTCAATGTACAAGATAACATACAAATTATGCATGCTTTTAGTGTTATACAGTAGTATTTTATGAAGTAAGCTTCACTATTGCTACTATTATTTGACATTTTAATTAATTTATTGATTATAGGGTGCTTTTGGGGCGTCTCACCAGCAAGCACTAGCACAAGTTACAGTTCAGGCTCTACAATCAAATTCCCAGCCACAAAATCAATTAGAATATCCATCTTCGTCAGCAGCTCCAGCTGCATCTTTCCCACAGTTTACAACCTCAGTTTCCAATACATCCGCATACCAACAAATGCTTTCTTCCGTGCCAGACCGCAGTCTTGTGAAGCAATCATCTGAGTTATCTCAGTCTGATGTGAGGTCCCAACCTTCTTTAACTGTCGATAAGCCTGCTGATGATGGCTACAACTGGCGAAAATATGGTCAGAAGCATGTTAAAGGAAGTGAATATCCACGAAGTTACTACAAGTGCACACATTCAAATTGTCCAGTCAAGAAGATTGTTGAGCGTGCTCTTGATGGCCAGGTAACTGAGATTGTTTATAAAGGTCAGCACAACCATCAACCACCACAATCTAACAAGCGTGGAAGAGATACTGGAAATTCAAATGAAAGTTTGAGTTTTCATCGCAACACTGGATTAGTATCAGAACATCAAACTGGAAAGTGGAATGATGAAAGCTCAGCTTATCCCTTGTCTTCTAAGGATCAAGAATTAAGCCTAGCTACACATGAGCACTTGTCAGGGTCAAGTGACAGTGAGGAAGTGGCTGATTCTAAAACTAGAGTGTTTGAAAGGAATGAAGATGAACCTGAAGCAAAGAGAAGGTAACATCGTTCTATCTATGTGGAGGCATTGGCATCGATAATGAATTTTATTGTACTAACTGTTTCTTCTGGTTTATATGAAATTTGGCAGGCCTACGGAGGTCAGGGTCGTAGAGTCTGCAGCATCTCATCGAACAGTCACAGAACCTAGGATCGTTGTTCAGACAACAAGTGAAGTTGATCTTTTAGACGATGGATTTAGGTGGCGCAAGTATGGCCAGAAAGTTGTCAAAGGAAATCCTTATCCGCGGTAACATCTTCTTTCATGATTTCATTGACATTACAAGTTATAGAAAGCTATCCTTAAGAGTTGAATTTAGCAATTGAATTTTCTAATTAAAAAACACTGCATGATCCCTTTGACGTTGTAGATACTTACTAGTACGAACTGAGAAAGATCTAATGCTAAAATGGCATTTCCTTAATTACTCGCTGTTTGTAGCAGATTTGGGTATCAAAAGTGCATCTTATCATCCAGGTTGTTAGAGATTTTCAAGCTTAACCACATACATTTACTACTTTGTTTTTGTTGTTTCATAGGTTGTAGTCTTTGTATTATGTCAACTGACTTTTTCAAAGCACAAAATTAGCAAAAAAAAAAGACTTTTTCAAAGCACAAGGACTCTGTCAAACTCATTTTTTTCTAGTAAGAAGAAATCATCCTATCAGGACTTAACACATGATGTGTCTTCTTGCAATTATATTTATATATACTTTTGTCATTTGCCCTCACTATTACTGTCTTACTCATGGACTTGTTTGTTCCACCAAGTAAACTCCCATTCTTGCCCGTCTGTCTTCTAATCATTGCTCTAAAATCCAGTATCGGACCTAGTGTTTTGCTATCAAATTAAATTCTTATGTGATTTTTTAACTTTTGGAACAATCACCTAGCATGACTTTACACCGTAATTACTTTCGTGCAGTAACACTTTTCTTTTATGGTAATGGTGATGTTCACAGGAGCTATTACAAGTGCACTAGTGCAGGATGCAATGTTCGCAAACATGTCGAGAGAGCTGCTAGCGACCCCAAAGCTGTCATAACAACTTACGAAGGCAAGCATAAGCATGACGTACCTCCTGCTAAAAACAGCAGTCACAACACAACAAACAGTCATCTACTACTCTCAAAACCAAGCAATATAATAGCTGACAGAGGAATGGAGTTTCCTAACAATAATCAACAGTCAGTGGGAGTTCTACGGTTTAAAGAAGATCATTCATAGTTCCTTGGACACAAATTATGAAGAAAAGATTACAGCTTGAAGCCAAAGATTTGTTGTTTGTTTACTAATAGCTGTTTTAGTGATGATTTATTTTTTGAAGTTTCGAACTTCAGTTTGATTGGGAAATTTGCTTTAAACTGCATATAGTTTAAGGCGACAGTAGAAATTCGAACATATTACACAAACCATATGGTCTACCAGGGGGTAACAGATACAAGAACATAAGTAAGAAAGATTGTTTGTAAATTACTACCCTACGATATCATACTGTTATGATACGTTATAGATGCCCGTGTGCAGTAATGTATATCTTTTTTCGTCAAACCTTCCACTGTCTCTCCAACACGGCTACACGCAGGGGGCGGGTGAGGTTCGAACCCGTGACCCTTTGGATCAACGCATGACCTCGTTTCCACTGAGGCAGCTCTCACACTCATGTATATCTTTTTTGTTACGTATACTTTTGGTTTATTGTGTATCAACAATTATCTGATGCTTGTTTTTTTTTTCTTTTTTGCTTCCACGTCACAACAATTTCTTCCCTCATGCTCAGTACTATTTCTAGTTTCCATACAAATTTTGCGTTCTTATCTCCCGAGCCCCAGGAGTATAGAATGGTTATCTGCAAGTATCTTGTGTTTGCTTGAAGGGGTAAAAAATTGTATTCAAAATGATTCAAAGTACAAGTTTGCACCTCGACATCTGTGGGGAAAAACATTTTTTATTGTAATTTTTCAATTTCGAAACGAACGGTATCTTTAACTTAAAAGTTTTTGTAAAAAAAAAAAAAAAAGATAAAAAGTTTAAGCATTCACGGGTTGGTGCCAATCAGCAACATTTAAGAAAAATCCACCATCCGGCCCAAATTGGCTTTCAGGTTTTTGGACTATGTACTGTTATCTGAAATCAACTTAAGCTGTATACTCTCACTTAATTTTGTTTTCTTTACCCTGTCAAAAAAAAACTTTGTTTTCTTTAGGCTAATTTATATTATATCCTATATATAATAAGCATGAGATGGATATTTGATTGTCACTACTACCGTGAAATAAATATTGATCGCTAGATCTAAACTTTAATTAACGGCCGCGTAGAAGCCTATTCTAATTGATATAGAAGAGAAAAATCATGTCCTAACTGATATAGGTGAAATATAATTCCACATATATCAATAATCTAAATTTTGTAAAATAGTTTATATACTTGAACTAATTGAAATATAAATATATTCGCAAATTTTATAAATATTAGAGACATATTATACAAATATAATAATTTTCAAAAATCTTGATACTCACATGAGAGGAATAGTTTTTAAATAATATAATCTTCATAAATCTTAATATTTACGTGATTAATGATTCTCAAATAATCTAAATTGGATTCTTATTAATATCATATAAAAGAATAAATTTTATAAATATTAAAGGAATATAATTCAAATAAATAAGTTGGTCCACAAAATATAGAACTAAAACTAAAACTGATTTAAACTTAATAATTTTAAAAAAAATCATTCAACAGAGATGAAATATAATCCAAATTTTAAACTTATTCAACAAATGTACAATATTATATTATGATCATGTGACATGTAAAAAATATTGTATTAAGATCTTGATATAAAATTTCATAACTTTTTCTATTTAATCCAAGTCTAAAAGAATAAATTATATACATTATTACGATACTATCTTAAATTCTGTGTTAATACATGAATTTTATTAAACAAATTTGACGAAAGACTAAATTATACATAATATCATTATTATTTTTAAAAATTCGGTCCACATCAACCAAAGTATTTGATATATTTATTTTAATAAATAATTATATGAATATGAATCGGGGACTAAGTATATTGTGAATATGTATATAAGTGGGATTACTTAATTAAAATCCTAACAGTTTATTTTTTATTCAATGTATCATCCATTTAATTAAACCAATTTTATTTTATAACACTCATTAATCAAACCATATCCACATCCTCAGCGTACAATCATCACAATAATCACTATAATAAAATCAAATCATTACAATGAAGCAATAATCACACAAATCAACACAATCATCACACAACATCCACATTCGGTCACTTTCACCACATCCGACCATCACCTTTGACATCACCAATATCATACCAAAATCACTTGCTTTAAATAATAATTTTAAAAAATTAAATCAAAATTACCGTTAAATTCATGTTAGAGTTGACCGGATATGTCATCGTATAAAAATCACTTGCTTTAAATAAAAATTATCAAAATATTGAATCAACATCACTGCTAAATTCATGTTAGAGTTGGCATGATCTGAATTTGCTATTCGTTAAAGTTAATAGCATCATCGTCACAATCAAATTTAGATTTCCAATAGATATTTACAGTTATATGTACATCAACCCATTTGTGTATGTACCAAGAAAGAAAGAGATTAAAAATTTATAAAGAAGATTAGAGAGTGTAATTATAGGAAAATGAAAAGGGTGATCGGAAATTGATGGTGATAGCAGTCGGAATTTGACGGTGGTGATCGAAGTTTGGTCCGATATGGAGGAAGAAAGACGTGGACTAGAAAGGAAGAAGAGAAAGACGAGGGATGAAGGAGATAGGTGGGAAAGTGGGTAAAATACTCATTAAAATCAACAATTAAGATTAAAGATAATTTAAAAATTGTGTGGAAAAGATTTGATTTCATATCTCATATTATAAGTGAAGGTTCTCATGTAAGAATTTGGCTAATTATATATGGACATGATTATGTATATAGGATTTGTATAGATTATATATGCAATCATCACTATTTTTTATGGGATTTAGGTAAAATTTATTATACATATATTTAAATATGTTATGTTTATGTATAATAATGTATAAAGTTATGTTGCACTTGACTACAAGATTAAGGTAACCAAGAAATGCAAAGATTTTTTTAGTGAGATTAAAAAATGAGTTAGAGAAAAAATTGATTTTTTCGAAAAGAAATTTTAGAGTAAGGATAAATTATATTAATGTAAAAACATTGAATAAAAGAATAATAATTTGACAATATATTATATCAATTTAATATGAGTCAGTAACATGAAATATAATTAACTGAAAATGTTCGTTCAAAATATATTTAATCATTTGAATTATCTTAAAAACAACACAAAATTAATCAATATAATATTAAAATAAAATAAAGTTTTATAAAAAAACAATAATTATAAAATATTAAAAATAACCGTGCTGTGCACGTGTCATAGGCTAGTTTAATTAAAGAAAAACATAAGGTGAATGAGAGAAATTTTTTTTTTTTAAAAAAAGGAGTGAATTTTTTTTCTTCAAGGTGTTCCCGAGTGCTGGGATGTATTGTTAGGGGTGAAAACGAGTCGAATATGTGCGAACACTAGTATGATCAGATTCGGCTCGAATTTATAATTATTCGTTCGGATCCGGTCCGGATTCGAATTAACATGTTTATATTTTGCTCAGATTCGACTCGAATTCGAATATAAATGTTCATATTTGATTCGGTTCGACTCGATTTAGTACCGAGCTACTCGTTTTTCGATATTCGAATTCGTTCAAAATAATTTTAAAAAATTAAGCATATCGGAATAATTATTTACAAAATACCAAAATATGTTAATTTGTAGAACATTACTTTAATATATATATTTCATATACAATATATAATACATACATAACTTACGAATTTTAATCGAATACGTACATTATCGAGTACTCTAAAATTGTTCGAGTTATTCTGTATGAAAATGAACGAATACCGAAGTGGTGAGATTCGACTCGATATTCGTTCGAATTATAAAACAAGATTCGAATTCGCTCTTTTATTGTACGAATATGAATGATATTCGTTTTTAACGAATCGAATCCGGATTCGAACCCGGATTACTCGGATTCGTTTTCAGCCCTATGTATTGTAATTTTTTATAAAAAATGTGTTGGAACTTCTCCATTAACCATCCCCTTTTTAGGAAGAAATAAATAAAAAAAACTTTTCCTCATTCTATTATTTTCTTTCGGTAAAAGCTTGGGAGCACAGTTTGGGGGTGAAAATATTAAACATAATTCCCCAATCAAGCAATGATGTCAATAATTATAGTAAATCTATACAAATGTATGACTTAGAGCAAGTCCAATAATTTCTTAAATTCATGTTCTTAGCAAAAATTTAGGGCATTTAGAAAAAAATGTGCTCCAACAATGTTTTAGTAGTGCCTTAAAATATTAGGACATTCATCTCATGCCCTATTTTTAGGACACCACTAGTCATGCCTTATTTTAATTTTTTATCAATAAAAAAATTCACTTTCCTCCTTTTCTACCCTTCTTTTATCAAATATGTTATTATTTTAATAATAAGGCACAAAAATAAGGCATATTGTTGGAGTTGATACATAAAAATAATATCCTAAATCACTAGGACACTAATTTTTATGATATTTATAAGGCATAATATAGGACATTGTTGGAATTGCTCTTAGTGTAACAAATTATGAGATTTTTTTTAGTTAAGGAGCACAATTTAAACTTTAAAGTATTGCTTCTGTTCTGTCATTTTAAAACGTTTAGATTTTATTGGTTAGATTTTATTTTAATTTTTTTCTTATGAAATATATACACACACTTTTTCAATGATAATTTTATTATTGGATATGCTTTCCTTTATTATTTTTATAACATATATAGTCTTTTTATATATTGACTTATGTTCTCTTTGTTTCGTTTTGTTCTTTTTTTAGGATTTTATGGATTTTCTATTATAAGACATTAAAGTCTTATTCTAAATAGTATGCTATCAAGGCAGAGGTGGTGACCTGTAGTAATGGAGCAGTCAAGATGAAGAGGAAAAAAGCAAGTATGCGGATGGCAATGGGAATTCACATAAGCAACAATTAGTTTTGATTATTTTTAGAAATTTTGTAAAATGATGTATTTATATTTTTTTAGGGCACTTTTTTTCCCATTGATTTTTTTCTCACAGGATTTTGCTCTTGTGGGTTTTAACGAGACATTTCTATTGTGGGGGTTTTCCTTTCAGACTTAAAGGTTTTATTTTCTAAACGTCCGGAAGCAACATGCGTGTTTTTCGGTTAGATGATGAATTTTCTTAAATGAATAAATCCTCTTGTACGATTATTGTATTTTGATACAATTTATGAATGAGAAATTCACCGTGGCCTTTTGGCCATTTCACAAAAAAAAAAGGAAGTTAAAACAGAATTTAAAAACACATATTCATATCTTGCTACGTGGTAAATATTTAAATTTTTTAATTAATAATATAAAAACAAAGAAAAACAAATAAGGTACAAACTCCATAAAATAAGAGAAGTGCTCAGCTGGGAAATGTAAAAAGAAGAATGGTCTAAACTAAGATAAAGTAGTAGGTCACGGGGGAAATAAATGAATCATGGTAGCTTCAAGTAGCAACAACCAAATACTAAAAAGATGGCCAAAGAAACAAAATACAGTCACGGGTGGTCTTCCTCTCTTGTCTTTAAAATTCTTTACTCAAGGAAGCTTTAGATTCAAGGAATTATATGTATGATTATGGTATCAAATATAGACACTTCCGTAAATTATGTCGATTCGATCTTTACAAATAGTAATTAAATTGCTCAATATTTTGACGGGATAATAAGAACAAATAAAATCATTTATGGATATAATCTTATTATGATTATATAATGAAAAACGACAAGTAATAAAAGAAGAAACGAAAAGCATAACATGACACAAGAGGCCAAGTATGTTGACTTTGGGGTACAAGTGTTTTTGCATTTTTGGCGAGTTACTCGTGAAAAGACGGACAACATTGAACAACATATTTCGCGGCTTATTTTTTAAAATGTAATATTTTGAATTAAAATATGTAATTGTTAATACTCCCTCCGTCCCACTCATTTCATTTCTTTACAATTATTATTTTGGACCGTCCCATCCATTTCTTTACATTCCAAAAATAGTAAATTTTTAATAATATAAAATACTATTACACCGACTAACTTGCTCCACTTTATCAAATCTATTATTAAATATTGATATGTCCCACCACTTTACCCACTCGGGGCCACTTGTCATCACTTTTCATTACTTTACCCACTTAAATATATATATATATATATATATATAGGCAAGTGCTCAAATACAAACTATTCTTAAAATACAAACCTACAAACCAACACTAAATTAATTATATTTCATCTATTCTAAGGTTTCCGCCAAGGGTACCTTCACAAAAAATGCTTAAAATAATTGGCTCTATCCAACAAAAAAAATAAAAAAATTTCAAAAAAAAAAAAATCTTGCCGTGGAAATGCGAAGCATTTAAGACAGTAAACGGATGAGTTAGGTAGTCATGAGGGCCGAAGGCTCTCGACACACCCGTCAATCGTCTATTGCCTTTACCATTGATTGCCATTCCTTACAACTTTAGAATGATAAAGGCGCGAAGCGCCGTACAAGAAGGTGCAAAGCACCGTTAACCAGTGAAATCCACTGCCACGTCATCACGTGAACAGTGATTTTTTTTTTTTTTAATTTTTAATTTTTTTTTGTTGGATAGAGCCAATTATTTTAAGCATTTTTTGTATTGGGGTACCCCTAGTTTGGTCATTAGATTAGCTTGAAATATTAGATTATGCTTGGTTTGTAGGTTTGTATTTTAAGGAGGTTTGTATTGGAGTAGCCCCTATATATATATATATATATATATATATAAATATATATTGGTCTCCGTGCCCACCAAGGATATAAAAATCCCGGTGGGATGGAGGGAGTATATTTTAAACATTGATTGAAAGTGAGTGCACCGAGTGAGCATTTTCAACGATGTTAGTTAAATTGATTGGCCAAAATCATATAAAATACCGATTATGTAAGTTTTACTGAACCCGTAAGGCGTTGTGCTCCGATAATATTGACTATAATGATTGGCTATTTTTTAAAAATTGTATGTTATTATTATTTGAAATTGTTATAAATAGGATATATTATTTTGTTATGATAATAGATGATGTGAAATTTTCTTACAAGTTTTTAGAGGTTCAACAATTTGACAAATATAACTAACATCATGAAATTGGCTAAATTACACTAAGCTTAATCTTTTGCTCGAACTTGCCTCGATCACAATTTGTTTAATTAAATGAGCCCAATTCTATGTTCGAACTCGGCTCGTTAACAAGTTCGAGCTGAACCTGTTAAACGAGTTTGAGCCAAACGACCTTTCAAGTTACCCGATTCGAATTCGAAATTACATCCCTATAAGTGTGGTGAATTTTTAGATCTGGAACTAACAACATTTACTAGCCCTGCACTCAGCATCAGCAGGGGAGGTAGGTGGGCTGCTCAAAAGGGGAGGGTTTGGTACTGTTGGGTTTGGTCAATTTTAGTTGGCAACCATCGCCCGCTGTTCAATTCGTTAGACGTTAGGTACCCCACTCGGACATGCTCACAAGTCACATCTAACATCCAATCTTCTCGTACTCCCTTGGTTCCAAAATGCACATTTTCTAATTTTTTATGCGTATTTTAATGTATATAAAAATAATAATTTTTTATATTATTTTTCAATATTTTTTATATTAAATTTAATATATAAATATTTTTCAGAAAAAAAATTTAAAAAATAATATTTGGAACTATAATCTTTAGGACTTTTTTCATAAATATATAGAAAAAAGTAAATTTTTGCATATTTACTTTTATTAAGAATAGTTATTTATAATTTTACCAACTTAAATTTCAAAATTGCAAAAATACTAGATATTAGGGTTCCCCTTTCCCTCCCGCCGCCTTTCATTCCTTAGTATGTGTCATTTTTCCTTTTTTTTTGTTTTTTTTTTGTTTTAAGGTGGGATGCTATTTTGATGGATTTTGGGTAACAACTGAATGCAACCACGTTCAACCACGACTTCAACACATTTTTTTTAAGATGGGTGCTATTTGGGTTCCAAGGCCCCGTAGGGGCATATTCAACTGAATGCAACCACATGCAACTAAATTTCTAATTTTAAGTTCCATTTTTTAGTTGTCATTATATTTCAAAAAATAAGTCGAAAATGACAACTGAAAAATGGAACTTGAAATCAGTAATTGAATGCAATCACATTCAACTGAATGCAACCACATGCAATTTTTTTTTAAGGTGGGTTGATTTTGGGTTCCAAGGCCCCGCAGTGGCATATTCAACTGAATGCAACCACATTCAACTGAATGCAACCACATGCAACTAAATTTCTGATTTCAAGTTCCATTTTTCAGTTGTCATTTTCGACCTCTTTTTCGAACTTTATATATATATAAAGTTCGAAAAAGAGGTCGAAAATGACAACTTAAAAATGGAACTTGAAATCAGTAACTGAATGCAACCACATGCAACTAAATTTGCAACTACATTCAACTGAATGTAATTTTCGTTTTTTAGATGCATTAAGTTGAATATGCCCCTACGGGGCCTTACAACCCAAATCCATCAAAATCATCCCACCATTTTTTTTTAAAAAAAAGTTGAATATGGTTGCATTTGGTTGAAGGCCAATGGTTGTTAGTCACAGATCGCGCTAAACGGCATTTTGGGCAATGGAATGCTAAAAAAGAGGTATTTTGGGCATTTTCTCTATAGATTTTTATCTAGTACGAATTTTATATTCGTATAAATTTTTATATTGGTTCGTATAAAATTCGTGCGATATGTGTACAAATTCGTATAAAATTCGTGCGATATATGTACAAATTCATGTTATATATGTATAGATTTTGTGCGATATATGTATATATTTATGTGATAAATTATTTCAATATATGTACAAATAGCTGTCTGCTTCAGTACAGTGTCCTCAACCATTTTACCCCTCAAGGACTATGGCAAGTGACTGATCGGGAGGATCCTTTCTCATTTAAATCCCCAAGCGGTGCGAAAGTTGGTATGTAATCAAATTTAACTTTCATTATATTTAATAGAATTAATGTTTATGTATGTGGTATTATAATAAAACTTGTAAAGAGATTTACCTCTTAAAAACTATGGAATCAAGATACTTTTAATTATATTATTTACTTGAACTCTTTCATAATCATCACTAGCAACGCCGGAATTCTCAGGCAGTCATGGCATTCTGTTTTAAAAGATAAACCAGATATCGAATTTTGGTTTCACGTGGTTAGCCCACGGCAAGCTTACAGGACTACGTCCGGCGGAATATTTGAGTGTTGTTATCCAAGCAATAAAACTGCAAAACCTAACTAGAATTTTGTCTGATGCCAACATTCTGGCGGATTTTGGCATCAATCAATTTAACCCTGGTGGATTTTGGGAAGTGATTATGAGCAGGGCAATGTTCATATTTATTGGTTAAAATGATTTAAAATAAAAAATACTTAAGATTTTGCAGAAGGATGGAGTGAATTCCAAGGTATTACTTATAATACAATAATATAATAATACAGATTGGGTATTACTTATAATACTTTATGAGTACATTTTTGTTAAGTGAACACGTGTTTGACAAATATGATTAATAAAACATAATTATTTATAATTTTTTCTAAAAATTTTGATGCATTGAAATGCTTTTTCTATACATACTTTATAGTATCATACATAGATATTATACTTAAGGACTATCTTCCATTCAAGGACGGAGGCAAGGGTTGGCCCGAAAGGATTGTCATCATCCCAAAATCTCGTGTAATCTTGAAATTAATATTAAATTTTATGAAAAAAATTAAAAAATTCACATTTTTAATGCTGAAGTATTATAATATTTTGATTTCCTTCCCTCAAATTTATATAAATTTTATGAATATATTATTCAAATTTTCGATATTTATCATAATTTTAAATTTAATATTTTAATTTAAGTATGTTCATAAATTAAAAGTATAAATAATAATTTTAAATTTTATTATTTTAATATATTAGTTATTAAGATGGGAAAAAAATTCGCGTCCACAAACTCGATTCTCTAGCTATGTCTCTGCTTCCGTTGAAGATGTTAAGCAAGTTGATCCTTCACATTCATCTCCTCAAGTGGTGTGACCGTTCAAATTTAAGTTGATCCTTCACATTCATCTCTTACGTTAAGTATCTCTAATTATATAACACTGATTATATAACAAAACATTTGATTGAAATCAATTCACGGTTAGTGATTTTTCCCTTCTACGTTAAGTATATTGTGACTTTCGAATATATAACAGATGTTACAGATTACTGGCTGGATTTATCAGGCCGTAGTGTTAGAGTTTCCAATTATTGTGTTAGGTTATCTATACTATCCATATATTATAATAAACAAACGGAAGTTAAAAATTCAGAGCAATTCTATGTGCGAAATGACATATTTGACATTGTCTTTGTGAATGCAGGGGCTAGACTTGGTTTAAAAGAAGGGTAATTTGGTCTTTTCACAAAATTTTGCTCTTAATTTAAAAATGTAGCTCTGGATATAAAAATTCCTGTTAGTCACAGAGACATGCCTATTTAACTCTAATAACAAGCTTAATTGTTTGTAATGCTTTGCATTACTTACATGACCTCTTAACTGAGGGAACCTCTAGTTGTAGAGTTTCTACTTGCTTTGTACTTGTAATAGGCATCAAATTCTAGCTGTGTAACTGTACTTATTGAGTCAAGAATAAGGATTGAAAGAAGTTCCAAGGTTCATGCCTCAAGCAAAGAGATAAAGACTGTCAAATAATCACAGTTGGGATTTTGAGAAATGAAGAATTTGCCTAAGTACCAATTCGAGAAGTAGTTTTGTCTATTCGAGAAGTCCAGCATTCGAGAAGTCAGGGATTCGATATCTCAAGACACTATTCGATATCTCTGAATACACTGTTCGATATCTCATTCGATATCTCAGAGATTCGATATGTCTACTGCTCTATTCGAGAACTCAAGAAGTCAACAAGTCAAAGTGGTATTGGAGTTCTCAAAGAGTCAACAAGTCAAAGTTCCATTCGATATCTCAAGGACTCAGAAAGCTATTTGATATCTCAGGGATTCGACATGTCAAAATGCTCTATTCGACAACTCAAGGATTCCCAGAGAAAAGAGCTATTCGAGAAGTGATTCGATATGTCATATAACAGTATTCGAGAACTCAGAGTTATCGATCAAGTCAATTCTAGTTCTCGAACCACTTACTTAGTCACTTCTCGAATACATTCTTGGAGACAAAATACTGAAGAAATTATACAAGTCTGAAACCTGCAACAAGCCAATGCGCTTTATGGACCACAATCTGTAATGTGCTCTAGAAAGCCTACAAGGAAGCTTGGAGAGATATAGAAGAGACAAAGGGCTAAAGAAGTGGATCTGAACAGGCTTTGCAAAGTCAAATCTGTAACTGTTTGGACACTTACTCAAAAAGGATAGACAGACTAGAAAGTATTTTTGTTCAGCTACCTTATTTGCAGTAAGTAGGTTGTATCCATGTTCTATAAGGATATAGCCTCACTTCCTTAGTTGTTAACCTTTTTTTTGAGGAGTCAAGTTTTTCATACATTAAAAGTCATATCTCTATGAGAAAAACGAAGCTGAGAATACTATCATTTGTATTCACAGAATGTACGTAGCAACCTTTATCTAATAATGTACTAGATTAAAGTGATATTGTGTCTTGTGTCATTTCTTATCCGCACCTTCACATTTGCACACACAGATACTTATCTGCTACACAGATTCAAGAACCAGAAAAGTTCAAGAATCCATTCACCCCCCTCTGTATTCTTTTGTTGTATTCAGTACTCAACAAGTGGTATCAGAGCGGGCTGTTTAAATCTAAACAGGAAACGATCATGAGTTCAAATACACCAAAGACTACAGGAACGGTGAAGGTCCCTAAGTTTGACAAAGAGAACTACAACCTCTTGAAGATCAAGATGCAGTTGTTCATCAAAACCTCTCATCATTTGTATCCTGAGATTCTCAAGAATGGTCCCTTTGTTCCCCAACAGGAGATTCCTGAAAAGACTGTTGGAACCACAACTATTCCAAGATCTTATGTGGCCAAGGAACCATCCAAATGGACAGAATCAGAAAAGGAGAAGGTTGCCCTTGACAGTCATCTCATGTTGTTGATTATAGATACCATGGACATGTCAATGTTTGCAAACATTGCATCATGTACATCTGTCAAAGAAATGTGGGATCACATTGAGGTGTTATGTGAAGGAACTGATGAGGTCAGGGAAAACAAGAAACAGATACTGGTCACATAGTATGAAGCTTTCATGGCACAGCCCAAGGAAAGCATCACTGAGATGTTTGAGAGATTTCACAAGCTAGTTACTGAGTTGCTAATGAATGGCAAGGTTTGCAACACCAAAGAGTTGAACATGAAGTTTCTGCTATCTTCACCAAATCATCTAGAGCAAAGGGTCATTTCTCTAAGGGAAAGAGATTTGAACAAAGTTACATATGATGTGCTCTATGGGGTTTTAAAAACTCATGAGCTTGAGTTGCTTCAGAAAAGGGCTATCCAAGCCAACCAAGGCAGAATGATAAACACATCATGTGCCTTGATTGTCAACAAATCTATTCAAGACCTAGAAGCATCTACAAGACAACTAAGGATAGAGGAGGTAGTAGATGATGAAGAAACTGAAGCTGAGGTGAGTGAACCTGTTGAGGAGAAGGAGGAAGAAGAGTTCTATACTCTTGAAGAACTAGATGGAATGGAAAATACTTCATATGCTTTCATGGCTAGAAAATTTCCCAACATCAGATTTAAGAGGAACCAACCCTTCAAACCTAAAACCCAAAGCCATTCATTCAACAAGAGCAAGGCACCTGTGAAAGCAAACAAGAACAAATTTAAAACTAGCTATGCGGATAGGTCATCTGTAAGGTGTTATAGATGTAATGACCTAGGGCATTTTGCCAGTGAATGCAAGAAGCCTAAAAAGAAGGATAAAGAGTTTCTAGAGCTTGAAGCTAAGTATGAGGCCCTTCTGAAGAAGCAAACACAAGGTAAGGCCTACATAGCTGAAGGGAAGTGTTGGGATGATACTGACAGTGATGAAGAAGAGCAAGGATTCTGCAACTATGCCTTGATGGCCAATTCCAAGGATGACACATCTTCATCAGACTCTCAGGTACCATCTCTCACTACCATAGACATGTCTGTTTCTGAGTACAAGTGCATGATTGAACAACTATCTGTTGAAATGTTTAATATTCATACTAGTATGACTGCTGCTAATGAGGAAATTGCTAAACTGTCTGCTAAAAATGAAATATTAATCAAAAGAAATAAGGAACTTGAGCTAACTGCTATGCAAGTAGAAAACCTTAAGAAAGAAGTTGAATATCTGCAGAATAAGGTTCTATGTGCTAGTCAGGTTGAAAAGGCTCTTAGGGATGAACTAGCTGAAAATGAATTCAAGATAAAAACATTTAAAAATTCATCTGGTCTATTGCAATCCTACCATGAGAAAAATCAAGTAAAACCCAAGGCTGCCATTGGACTTGACTATGGCACTCTTAACCAGAGAAAAGGCTATGCTGTCATTGAAGATGACACTGCTGTTCAAGAGGAAGTCCCTCACATCTTGAAAAAGACTGAGACTCCTATTTTTAAACATCTAACACTTGAAATTGATGAGGAAGCCTTACTCATCAAGCAAATGTTGAATGATGAGGATGAGGCACAGTCCAGTGAACAACAGGCATCCTCCAAGAGTAAGAGTGTCAAAGCCAAAGCCAAGGAGCCGGTAGGTAATAGACCTAAGATTGAAAAGTTTGTGAAATTCGTTTCAGCTGGAAATCATGAATCTGAAAAGAAAGTGACTAAGAAGAAACAGAACAGAAATGGCAAGCTAGGGATCAATAAAGATAACAACTATGCTTATATGCCTAATGCCCCTAGGAAAACTTGTCAAAACTGCTTTAGTACCAATCATTTAACTCATGCATGCAAGAAACCTGTTGGTAGTGTACCTAAGCCATTCTATGATGGCTCTGTGCCTCTAAGACATAGATACTCTCCTTTCTGTGATAAACTTGATTGTATGCCATGCAACATGAATGTGATGACTAGTTGTTTTAACTTGAGAAGACAATTCATGGAAGGTTGCATCAGTCATAATGTTCACACACACTACACAAGGACAAAGTCTTCAAGTCCTCCTAAAGTTAGGAAGGTACCTCTTTCACCTAAGTCTAAGAATCCTGATTCTAAGACCTCTAACAGTGACAAGGAGACTAGCACCAAGAAAGTTGATAAGCATGTTGTTTATGATAAAACTGTTTCTAAGTCACCTGGACCCAAACTTGTTTGGGTACCAAAGGAGAAGTAATACCTTTGTGTTTGCAGGGCAAAGAAAGTGAAAAGAAGGTCATGTGGATTTTGGACAGTGGATGCTCAAATCATATGACTGGTGATATGGCCCTGCTATCACAGTATGAGGAGAAGGCTGGCCCAATGGTTGCTTTTGGAGATGACAACATGGGTAACACATTGGGATATGGCAAATTGAAAGTTGGTAATGTCATCATTGAAGATGTAGCACTAGTCAAGGGACTCAAGCATAATCTGCTAAGTGTTGGTCAGTTTACTGATAGAGGATTCAAGGTGGATTTTGACAAAGATGAATGTTTGATCACCCACAAGAAGACTGGTGATTTTGCTCTATCTGGAGTAAGGAAAGGAAGCCTGTTTGTAGCCAATATGGACTCTGCAAACAAGGACAAAATATGTTGCTTCTACTCAAAAGCATCAAATGAAGATTGTTGGCTGTGGCACAAGAAATTATCACACCTGAACTTCAAAGTCATTAATTCTCTGGTCAAAAGAGAGTTAGTGAGAGGCATGCCCACACTTGAATTCTGTCAAGAAGTAGTGTGTGAGGCTTGTCAAAGAGGAAAAATGAAAAGATCGAGTCACAAGTCAAAGACGGTGACATCAATAACCAAGCCCCTACAACTCATTCATATGGACTTGTTTGGGCCTGTCAATATTATGTCACTAGGAAGAAAGAAGTATGCCTTAGTGATGGTTGATGACTTTACAAGGTATTCATGGGTGGAATTTCTGGCATCAAAAGATGAGACTCCACAAGTAATCATTGAGCACATAAAGAAAGTTGACAAGGAAGCAAAGGCCAACAATGCAAGCGTGATTGCACTGAGAAGTGATAATGGAACAGAGTTCAGAAATGCCATACTTGAAGCATTCTGCAAAGAGAATGGAATTTCTCAGCAATTCTCTGCTCCAAGGACTCCACAACAAAATGGAGTTGTTGAGAGAAAGAATAGAACTCTAATTGAGGCTGCTAGAACAATGTTGCTTGATGCAAAGATGCCTACATGTTTTTGGGCTGAGGCTATGAGCACTGCATGCTATATCCAGAACAGAACCCTCATCAACAAAAACACTGGAAAGACACCGTACAATTTGATGACTGTAAAGAAGCCTACTCTAAAGTATGTTCATACTTTTGGAAGCAAATGCTTTGTATTGAAGGATAATTCAGAATATGTTGGAAAATTCGATGCAAAGGCATTTGAAGGAATTTTTCTTGGCTACTCGATGGAATGAATTGCATACAAAGTTTATGTCATCAGTCAAAAGAAAATTATGGAAAGCACAGATGTGACATTTGATGATAGCAAACTACCTGGATTAGAAGAAGCCAATGATGAAGATAAAGATCCATTAAAGTTTGATAATCTAGATGATTCTGATGAAGAGAATGAAACTGAAGTTGAAACTCAAGTTCAACAAACTCAAGTGAATGATGATACAAGAGAAGAATTTGTGCCAATCAATAGTGGAGAAACAAGCATCTAAGACACACCTGTGAATAGTGGCAACATCACAGGGGGAGGAAATGAGAATGATCAGGACTTGGATGATGAAGCAACATCAAGAATGAGAAATCAGACTGAGCATTCAAGGAAATGGAATAGATCACACACTGCAGAGCAAATTATTGGAGATCCTAATGCAGGAGTAAGGACTAGGAGAGCAACTCAGAATGAGTGCCTCTATGGTTGTTTTCTATCTCAGGTTGTAAAGCATAATGTAATGTAATATGTAATAGAGGAAATATATAACTCAACTAGGATAAAAGATAAATAATATTAACTCTATACAGGGATCGTGAAATTTGAAGAACAGGCACCAACAAGGATCAAGTCGCTGAAAGAAGTTCATTAACATGATCAAGCCTCAGTGAGAGAATAAGATGTACAGATGATTCAGTTGAAAGGCCAAAAGATTTCATGTATTTATTGAAGATACTGCTGCAGGCTAATCAATTGGAATATAGCGAAGGTGTGAAGATCAAGATCAGTGCTAGTCACTTGTGAACCAGACCAGTGCACTAAGTGTCAGCACATACGAGAAGGATCAACACATTAATTCATAGAAAGAATTGCCAAAGCCTATTCACGATCAAGGACAAACATAATATCTCAAGGTATTGTCAAAAATTAATTTACTCTGAAAATTAACTAAGTAACAGATTAATTAATTATTTATAATAAATAATTAAATTAATCTGGTACTTGAACTATTTTCCGAGAAGAATTAATTCAGCAGAATATTTGAAACAAAAGAGAGAAGCCCAAAAGAAGCAGCCAAAAATAGTAATACTATTCACGGTTACTATTCACAATTACTATTCACGGCTACTATTCATATGATGGCTACTATTCATATGGCGGCTACTATTCATATGGCGGCTACTATTCAAAAAGTGGCTGGAGGGGCCCACGGGGGTTGTTGGAATAGTACAGCATAGTGACTTTCTAAAATCTATAAATAGGCATGCTGTATTTCATTTCAAAACACACCTCAACACACAACTTTCTATTCTCTCTCTTATATCATCTCTGTGTAAGCTGCTAGACAGTCCATCTAGTAGGAAAGCCGGCTTAGCCCACTTTCAGGAAGTGTCGGGTAGAAGGTCCTCGTGCCTAAACTATCCTTAGAAGTGTTTGATTTTGTAGCTGATCCATAGGATTAGATTGTGTAACAAACCTCCGGGTTTTATCTATTAAAAGATATTTCCCAAACAGTTGTGTTATTTCGATTCAGTATTTTTGATCTCATATCCACATCAAAAATCGAAATATTTTTTTAAATAACGTATTCAACCCCCCTTCTACGTTATTCCGGACCTAACAATTGAAATCCTAACCATCTTGCTACTTTTTGCAAGAAGAATATAAATATAAACTCTATACCTCCTAAGTCAGGAGTTAAGAGTGGTTCAGTTAGGTTTAAGCCACAGAATCCTTGTTTTCACTGTGGAAGTATTTGGTATTCTATTTATACATGCAAAGAGTATCATAATTTGTATTATGCTTATTATGAACTTAAACCCTCTTTGAATAAATTCAAGATTGATTCTACATGTATAAACTCTGATAAAAATGTTAGCACAAACTCTGACAATACTTCTGCTGCAAAAGCTAACAAACTTAATAAGGCCAAAGGATCCAAGCAAGTCTGGGTCCTTAAAACTAATCATTAGTGGTCTTTTTGATTGCAGGGTAACAGGAAAAATATCCTTGTTCTGGACAGTGGATGCTCAGGACACATGACTGGAAATAAAGCCCTGCTATCAGAATTTGTGGAGAAAGCTGGCCCAAGTGTTTCTTATGGAGATGGCAACATAGGAAGGACTCTGGGATATGGCAATATCAATCTTGGGAATGTCATCATTGAATCTGTAGCTCTAGTCTCAGGACTCAAACATAATCTAATAAGTGTGAGTCAAATCTGTGATAGAGGTTATCATGTGGATTTCTTTGAAGAACACGGTGAAGTTGTAAGCAAATCTACAGGCAAAGTTGTTCAGAAGGGATACATGCATGATAACATTTATGAAGCCAAGCTTTCAACAAACTCTGATGGCTCTCCAATCTGTCTACTGAGTAGAGTATCAATTGAAGAAAGCTGGGATTGGCACAAGAGACTTTCTTATCTGAATTTCAGCAGCATTAATGAGCTAATGAAGAAAGATCTTGTGAGAGGATTGCCCAAATCATTTTTTTACTCCAGATGGCCTATGTGACTCATGTCAAAAGGAAAAACAAAGGAAAACTTCATTCAAAAGTAAGACTGAATCCTCAATTCTTGAGCCATATCACTTATTGCATGTTGATTTATTTGGTCCAGTAAATATAATGTCTATTGGAAAGAAAAGATATGCTTTGGTTATTGTTGATGAATACACCAGATATACAAGGGTATATTTCATGCACAAGAAAGAAGAAACTGCATCAATCTTAACAGAGCATGTTAGACAACTGGACAAAAGATCTAAGCAAACAGTGAAAATCATAAGGAGTGATAATGGCAGTGAGTTCAAGAATGCAGTCATGGAAGAGTTTTGTAAAGAAAATGGAATAAAGCAAGAATTCTCTGCACCTGGAACTCCACAACAAAATGGAGTAGTAGAGAGAAAAAACAGGACTCTCATAGAAGTTGCAAGGACCATGCTTGATGAAGCAAAGCTGCCAACTTACTTCTGGGCTGAAGCTGTGCAAGCTACTTGTTTCACACAGAATGCTACACTCATAAACAAGCATGGTAAAACACCATATGAGATGGTGAAAAATAAGAAGCCGAACCTGAAGTACTTTTCATGTGTTTGGATGTAAATGTTTTGTTCTTAAGACTCATCCAGAACAGCTTTCCAAATTTGATTTAAAAGCTGATGAAGGAATCTTTGTTGGATACCCACTATCCACAAAAGCATTCAGAGTCTACAATCTGAGAACAAAAGTGGTCATGGAATCTATCCATGTGTCTTTTGATGATAAGAAGATAACAGGACTTGAAGATTTTGATGAACATGACCAGCTGAGATTTGAGAATGAAGAAACAAATGCTGATCTACAAAATTCTGATACTCTTTCAGACTCTATTGTTCAATCTATACCAGTAGATCAGACAGCAGCACATGTTGAGGGGGAGCAAGTGAACGATGAAAATGAACCCCAATCAAGTGAAGAAACATCAAAGAATGCATCTACTGCTAATGATGCACTAAACTCTGATTCATCAAACTCTGAAAGCAACAGCTCAGGGGGAGCAAACAATGATGTTGTTATCTTGGTACAGCAAGAAGCAACACTCAGTATCTACCTCAACAGCCGAAGCAGAATACATTGCGGCAGGTAGTTATTGTACTCAGATCCTGTGGATGAGGAATCAACTTCAGGACTATGGACTCATGTTGGACAAAATTCTAATTCTATGCGACAACACGAGTGCCATTGCCATTGCCAACAATCCAGTTCAACACACCAGGACTAAGCAAATTGATATCAGGTATCATTTCTTACGAGAGCATGTCATGAATGGAACTGTGGTATTATATTTTGTTCCCACAGATCAACAAATTGCAGACATCTTTACTAAACCACTGGATGAATCCAGTTTCTCCAGGTTAGTTGGTGAACTTGGGATGTTAAATCTGTCTAATTAATTTTGGATAATCAATAACTGCAATTTGTTATAAGTTCACATGTATTTTAAATGTCCATATGTTTAGAACTTGTGAATTTATTTGCATCCAGTCCTCATATTATAGTTATCTCTATATTAATTACCACGCATATAAATGCTATATTTTATGGTAATTAGTTAGTAAATAATTGAGTTAATTGTAGCATAATTAAATAAATATCTTATTGACATGTATCAATTAATGATATTTTGTTAATTTTATGTCTATTTAATTGTGAGTTTATCTGATTATTGTGGATTAATTCTTGATTTACTGTGTGATTATTTTTAAATCCATAATAATTAGAAGTATTAAATATGTGTATGTGTATAGGCTGATAGGTTTCGGCGATAAGATGTTTTTTCGGCCGACAGGTTTCGGTGATAAGATGTTTTTTCGGCTAATTAGGTAGTTAGGTGAGAAATTATTGAGCGGTGTTATTTTTTAAAAATAACCTGTCACTATTACACCTAACCCACTAATACTTGAAACCTTATAAATGATGAGTTTTTGTTTGTGTTTAACATCATCATTTTTCAGATATACAGAGCATACACACACAATTGCTGAATATTTCAAGCTTTGATCGGAAAGATCTCACAATCTAGCTGGTGGTTTTTAGAGCGGATTTCATATTCTTGTTATACGCACTAACCCTTGTTTTTGAATTTCCTCAAAGTTTTGAAAATGACATTGCAGGGAAACTTTTTAATTGCTAAAGTTAATCTTATTTCCATTCAGCAAATCGAAACCATTCAGGATGAGCAATTTCGGGCTTGGACACAATTTCTGAATGAACATTCATTAATTCGCTATGCTTTAGTTACACAGGTGCAGCTTAACCATGATGCATTACGTGAACTATATTGCAGTGCGGTTAACACTTCTGGACAGGATGGGTGTGCATTCACATATCGGCTATTTGGTAGGTCGATTAGGGTCACTGAACGAGATGTTAATCGAATTCTTCATTTTCCTATGGAAAATCTCGTTTCTGATCCTACACCCGAACATATTGAAATGTTCTTTCGCTTTATAAGGTACCAAGATGGCAATTTCAATACTGGTAATCTATCTAGAACGTTTCTAACCCAGTATTGGAATTTCTTCTTTCACACTCTTAACCATGTTTTTTCCTCAGATAGAACAAATCAAGATCGAATACCTGAATTTATTCAAATAATAGGGTATGCGGTCGCCAATAATTTGAGGATTAATTTTGGAAAAATAGTGCTTGGTCAAATCATTTTAAAAATGAAACGCTTGGGAACAAGAGATGTTCGGACTCAAAATGTCAAATGTCTATATCCAAGGTTTCTACAGTTAATATTGAATGATTTTTTGAATGATGAAGACAGGGTACGCTTGGAAAATGGTCAAAAAGTGGAATGTTCTTCCATGAAGACGAATGTAATTAATTACATAACAAAAAGAAATATACGAATGTGCCTACAGTCCTAACTGAATATCTAAAGACTGACCCATTTCCGTTGTTACCACGACCAGTGAGAGCATGTAATAACCCTAACTTCAGTAATGCTACAGTGGTCACATGAATAGTAAATTTCGAGGATTTAGAGAAATGGTACGTAGGTACCCTATAATGGAAACAGAAAATGAATAAACAGAAACCATATTAATATTATACACTGAAATTAAGTGACTCGAAATGACGATAGATTTCAGAAATTCCTGAATATGGATTTTGAGGATTTTGATTTCGAATAAGCTTCTATTGGATATTGAGGAGCATGGAAATATTATAAGAATGACAAATTGAGGGATTAGTGAATTTAGATTAAACCAAGGGATTATTAAGTTAAGAGAATACCAAAGGAAATTGGATTCGTAAATGATTTCGAAAACCACTGAGATAATGAGGTTTACTCGAAACGAACCACAATTAGACGAGTATGGAAACTAAGCAACCAAGATTAGTAATATAACAAGGATACATACCATATTATTTACCAATGTGATGGGCATTTTACTTAGAAAACTTAGAAAATAAGAGATTAGAAAATCCAAGTGGTATCACTTTTCATTAACTTGTTTTTAAGGGTAAATTAGTACTTTCACATGGCTTTTAACCACAAAATATCTTCCAAGGCTTCCATAACACTCTAGATTAACAAGTAAACACCAAGATAAGATCTAACCAACACAAAACAAATCTCATCTTCTTCATTTCATCAAAATTCGTAGGTCACTATTCATCAAGAAAAAAATCAATTTCAAAACCCTAGCTAGAATCAACTAAAAATCAAGGGAACAATCATGGAGGTTACTTGAGGATATATAGAGACATCCACCAAGTTTCATAGCAATCAAGCATCATTTGGTAAGGTAATAAATTCATGAAAGTTGATGATGAATAGTAGTGAATAGTAATTTCAAGAAACTAACTTTGATTTTATGGTTCCTTTAGTTGATTCAAGCTAAGATAAAGTTGTTTAAGGATATATCAAGGATTGTTAAGTGTTGTCAAAGCTTCAAGAAGGTATAAACATGCTTGCCCTTTTATATTTATGATGGATATGGTTGTGTTTAGTGATTAAGTGGTATAAAGGTTATGTTTATGATGTTATAAGTGTTTGTAAGTGGTTTGAGTTGATTTTGGAAGGAGTTTGGGAGTGTAACCATGGCTGGTAATGAAGACCACATGGTGTAGGTGATGATTATTGTGTTTGATGATTGATTTGGAGGAGTTTGATTTTGGAAAGTATGAAATTACAGCAGTTATAATGTCCGATTTTCGTTAGAACGAAAACTGCCCTGTTTTGTGACCCCTGTATTCATACGGTACCTCACTGCCTAGGTTACCAATTGACCATGAAATTATAGAGCTTAGTTCATAGATCGTTTTGATATAAGGTGCGTTAAAATCTGATGAACGGTTTAGGAGAAAAGTCAGTTTTAGTGAAAGACGTTCGATAACCGAGAAAACGTAATTGTATCAACTTTGAGGTTAAAGTTACCATACTTAGACATTTTTATAAGTCACGAAATTTTGGGATAGTATAGTAGGGTGGTCAGAGGACCCTTGACAGTTGACCTTACATTAAAATTCAAAATCCATATTTTCTGAGAATTTTTACAGTTAAGTGTGGTCGTTAGGGAAAATGGTGAAAACCACTGAAACTTCGTTTGAGCTTATAAATGGTTAAGTCCTTGAACCTTTGGGGTAATAATAATACGTTAAACATATGTTGAAGTGTAAAGGGTTTTGTTATACGAGAGGGTAGTGAGTAAGAGATGTGGTATTCTAATGACGGTCCTTTTGTGTTTATAGAAATTCCGGAGGAGGGACCGGCTATACTATCAGGATACAGAAACCAAGGCAAGATTTCTTCTATCCCTATTTTGAAAAATTATTTATCTGCAAAGAAAAATGATTTTATGGAATATATATGTGATTCTATTATTGCTATATTGTTAAGAATTTGTTTTCCTGATTTTGGAAATTAAAGGGAGATATGAGTATGGATATGGATTAAAGGGAACAAGATTTCTTTTATCCTTATTTTGATATACTGTTTATGTTCAAAGGAAATGGTTTTGGTGGATAATATATGAATCTTATATGATGAGATGAGTAGGGATATATTCCCTGTTTACTAAGATTTTTGAATATGGATTATGAATGTGGATATGATTATGAATGACGCGAATATGCTTTATGGTAAAAGAGATATGAAAGAGAATGGTATCAGTTGTTATCTAGGGTTATAAGGTTTATAATGCTATATTATAAACATTCTTTTTAGTGTATGTTATATACATATATTTTATAGAAATAATGTGCGAGAATGAAAGTGATATACGGGAATGGAAATGTGAAATGGTGTTGATAAATTGAATAATGATCTTATAAAAAGGGGAATTTACAACAGTAAGCGTAAGAGGCCGTGTGGAAGTTGCACAGTCCAGCACTTAATATTACGACAGTAAGCGTAAGAGGCCGTGTGGAAGTTGCACAGTCCAGCACTTAATGTTTCATTTCGGCCCAAGAGTTGCCGAAGGAGGATGTAGTGGTAGACCTTCCTCCTGGGGGATGGTGGCAGACCTACCTCCGTCTACCGGTAGTAAAAAGGGACGGATACGGAGGGCGACTGATCATCGTGCCTCACGTATTCGGCAACAGTGAAAACCCCTACAATATGTGAATAAAGAATAAATGATAAAGTCAGATTGGTATACTGGAAAGGGAAAATGATATGAAAGATGGAATTATTGTTATAGATGAAGAGAAACTGATTTTATATTAATTTATAAAAATTGTTACATAAGAAGGAAATGAGATGATGATAGTAAGAGATTTAAGTAAGTATTCATATTATCCTGAGATATTACACTGAAAGATTATATTGATTGTTATATTTAAGAAGAGAAACTGATACTGTATTATTCTAGATTTCTTTCTTATAATAGTAAGTGGATGATGTATTATTAAATAAGAATTTTGATTCTTCCTTAAAGTCTATAAGTGCTTACCATTTACATATGTATATACATGTATACTTGGTCACATTTTTAAACTCTAGTTATAATAATATCTTGCTGAGCTATTATAGCTCACTCTTGCTACTTATCTATATACAGCTAGGTATGCCAATACTGCGCAGAACGCCCCGTAAAAGGGTAAGGGAAAGGTGAACTTCTGAGGGCACGTTAGCATCGATTCCGGAGGTAGATGGCAAGCGCAAGGGGTTTAGTGGTTTTATGTATATTAAGTGTGTAAGTGTGTAAGGTTGTAATAAATTTGGTTGTTGAAATGCTTCTTGTAG
This sequence comes from Kitagawia praeruptora, assembly GCA_037693485.1. Taxonomy (NCBI): domain Eukaryota; kingdom Viridiplantae; phylum Streptophyta; class Magnoliopsida; order Apiales; family Apiaceae; genus Kitagawia; species Kitagawia praeruptora. Next base: position 24,804,949 of record CM075352.1, on the reverse strand, counting down.
AAGCGTCACTCAACAATGTACTTAAGTATGATTCTGGGTTTGTAATAACTGTTTAACTTTAAACTTTTATTATGGTGAATGTTGTTCTCTGAGCATATGACTGGTGTGTGTGTGTGTATTACTGTGGGGTCAATTGCATAAGTATTAATTACAAAAAAAAAAACCCAAGAGATATTGATTTTGAATGGAAGTTGGTCCGTGATGGCCCAGATTCATGACCCCGGATTTGGGGCTGTCACAGAGCAGGTATACGACAAGGTAATATTTCAATCCCTGCTATTCCAACCTTTGTATTCCCTATTGTGTCACAGGAAATACAGTTTCTACAGCCCCCAGTGGCCATCTTACCCGACCAAGAGCAGGAAATCCCACTGACTCTAACACAGGTCGAAGAGCCCATTCTATAAATGCAAACACAAACACAACAAACTCCTACACCTCAATTGTCACTTAAACGACCAGTCATCCACATTATTGAGGGAGATAGTGCCTCAGCAGCACCACATAAGGAGTTAGTTACAACAGCCGCTCTACCTCATTCTAAACGGAGTAAACCCAATGAACCTTAGGTAACGGCAACTGTTAGTGAACCAATTCTTTCTTATCCAATGAGTGCAAATGTAAATGAGATTGAATTGACGAGAGCAACTATCTTGAGTTCCATTTCACGGAATATACGAGTGGTTGATGATCTTTCTAAAGATCAAATGCCTTCACAGGCATCCGAGGTGGAATTACCTACCTCAATAACTGCTGGTGAATCTTCCATTTTACGGAAAGATCCATTGGTAGGAGGTTCTTTTATGAACCAAATGTCTTCACAGACGTACGAGGGAAACTTGGGTTTTGTGCCATTTAATCGATTCAAGTTTAACCTCCCAGAGGGAAAATCTCTGGATCTCTTTCGAGATTTACAACTTTTTACCAGTGGTTGGCAACTCGCTTCACGCGAGGACGGAAGCTCACGAACTTTCATTGCACCATCCGTGACCTCTGAAAAAGGGGCTAGGATGATTTCATTTGCAGGTACACATATCGGTGGAAGCTCTAGAGGAAAGTTGAGGGAAACACCAACAGAACATGTAATTGTAACCCAAACCACTAAACCGAGTGAAAATAGAGTGTTGAGTGAAACACCTGTAGAACGTACGAGTGAACAACCTACTCAACCACATGCACCTATAACCAGAAAGGAATACAGCAGACTCCTTACACAGGTCCAAACAATGGAGAAAGAGTTATCAAATATCTGTAAGTCCATTGCAGAAATCAAAAATTTGCAACTTATTCAACATGATGCATTCCAGGTTCAATTAAGTTCTATGGCAGCCCAGTTTAGTCATGCAATCAACTCCTTGGTAAAGCCATCTTCGCCTAATTTACCAACTCCACATCCTACTAATCTGGAGGATAACCCAACTGAGGGGGAGAAGGTGGATGATCAAGAAGCTACTAGGCGTAATAAGGGCAAGGAAAAGGTTGTTGACACAGAATTAACTTTATTTTGGGAAAGGAAAAGCTAATGGGAGTATTAGTGCTATGTGGAAAGAAAGCAAGGCAAACTTGAAGATATGTTAAGTCTATAGGAACAATTTGTCTTGTACTTGTTCAAATTTTAGAAATCTGGAAAATGTATATATATAATCCAGAATGCACTTTAATATTATTTATCTTTGTATTTTATTTGTATCAGTTGAGTTATCCTCTAGGTATTTGCTTGTCAAACCCTAACAATCAAATAGGGGGAGATTGTAAAGCATAATGTAATGTAATATGTAATAGAGGAAATATATAACTCAACTAGGATAAAAGATAAATAATATTAACTCTATACAGGGATCGTGAAATTTGAAGAACAGGCACCAACAAGGATCAAGTCGCTGAAAGAAGTTCATTAACATGATCAAGCCTCAATGACAGAATAAGATGTACAGATGATTCAGTTGAAAGGCCAAAAGATTCCATGTATTTATTGAAGATACTGCTGCAGGCTAATCAATTGGAATATAGCGAAGGTGTGAAGATCAAGATCAGTGCTAGTCACTTGTGAACCAGACCAGTGCACTAAGTGTCAGCACATACGAGAAGGATCAACACATTAATTCATAGAAAGAATTGCCAAAGCCTATTCACGATCAAGGACAAACATAATATCTCAAGGTATTGTCAAAAATTAATTTACTCTGAAAATTAACTAAGTAACAGATTAATTAATTATTTATAATAAATAATTAAATTAATCTGGTACTTGAACTATTTTCCGAGAAGAATTAATTCAGCAGAATATTTGAAACAAAAGAGAGAAGCCCAAAAGAAGCAGCCAAAAATAGTAATACTATTCACGGTTACTATTCACAGTTACTATTCATGGCTACTATTCATATGACGGCTACTATTCATATGACGGCTACTATTCATATGGCGGCTACTATTCAAAAAGTGGCTGGAGGGGCCCACGGAGGTTGTTGGAATAGTACAGCATAGTGACTTTCTAAAATCTATAAATAGGCATGCTGTATTTCATTTCAAAACACACCTCAACACATAACTTTCTATTCTCTCTCTTATATCATCTCTGTGTAAGCTGCTAGACAGTCCATCTAGTAGGAAAGCCGTCTTAGCCCACTTTCAGGAAGTGTCGGGTAGAAGGTCCTCGTGCCTAAACTATCCTTAGGAGTGTTTGATTTTGTAGCTGATTCATAGGATTAGATTGTGTAACAAACCTCCAGGTTTTATCTATTAAAAGATATTTCCCAAACAGTTGTGTTATTTCGATTCAGTATTTTTGATCTCATATCCACATCAAAAATTGAAATATTTTTTTAATAACGTATTCAACCCCCCTTCTACGTTATTCCGGACCTAACACAGGTTGAGCCTAAGAAACTTGATGATGCACTGTTGGATCCAGATTGGATTATTGCCATGCAAGAGGAGCTGAATCAATTTGAAAGAAACAAAGTATGGGAACTTGTGCCTGCACCAAAGAATAGAACCATTGTTGGAACAAAATGGGTTCTGAAGAATAAGATGGATGAAGATGGTGTAATAGTAAGAAACAAAGCAAGGTTGGTTGCAAAAGGATACTCTCAACAGGAAGGCATTGATTATGATGAGACATTTGCCCCTGTTGCTAGATTGGAAGCCATCAGAATATTCTTGGCATTTGCTGCTCATTCAAACTTTAAAGTTTATCAAATGGATGTCAAGAGTGCATTTCTGAATGGAGAGTTGGAAGAAGAAGTTTATGTGCAACAACCACCTGGCTTTGAGGATCCACACTTCCTAGAATTTGTCTACAGATTGCTTAAGGCATTGTATGGACTTAAGCAGGCTCCAAGGGCATGGTATGATACTCTATCACAATTTCTTCTTGAAAATCAATTCACTAGAGGCACATTAGACAAGACACTATTTTACAAGAAACATGGTGATGATATTATCTTAGTTCAGATCAATGTGGATGATATCATATTTGGTTCTACTAATGAGAAGCTGTGTGAAAATTTCACTAAGCTCATGCAGAGCAGATATGAGATGAGCATGATGGGAGAGCTAACATTCTTTCTTGGATTGAAAGTTAGTCAAAGGAAGGATGGCATTTTTATCAGTCAAACCAAGTACATCAAGGATTTGTTAAAGAAGTTTGACTTAGAAGACTGCTCACCTGCAAAGACACCCATGACCACCGCCACTAAATTAGATGAAGATGCTAAAGGCAAGAAAGTAGATATCTCAGTCTACAGAGGCATGGTTGGTTCTCTACTCTATCTCACTGCAAGTAGGCCAGACATCATGTTTGCTACATGTTTGTGTGCAAGGTTTCAATCAAATCCAAAAGAATCACATTTGATTGCTATAAAAAGGATCTTTAGATATCTGTAGGGCACTCCAAACTTGGGTTTATGGTATCCTAAGGACACAGGGTTCAATCTGGTTGGTTATTCTGATGCTGATTATGCTGGATGCAGAGTGGATATGAAAAGCACCTCAGGGAGCTGCCAGTTTCTTGGACAAAGGTTAGTCTCTTGGTATAGCAAGAAACAACAATCTGTGTCAACTTCTACAGCTGAGGCTGAATACATAGATGCTGGAAGTTGCTGTGCTCAAGTGTTTTGGATTAGAAACCAACTTAGAGATTATGGACTTGTGTTAGAAAGAATTCCAATCATGTGTGACAACACAAGTGTAATCTCTATAGTTGCCAATCCTGTCAATCATTCTAGAACAAAGCACATTGACATCAGATATCATTTCATTAGAGAACATGCAACTAATGGAACCATTGAGTTGCATTATATCTCTACAGATAAACAACTAGCTGACATATTCACTAAGCCATTAGATGAAGACACCTTCACAAGGTTGGTTAGTGAGATTGGAATGCTGAATTCTTCAGATTCTGGCTAAGTGAATATATCAACTAAGTTGTTGCAGCAGTAAACACTTACTTTATTTAAATGCTCAATATTTTTGAAGTAAGTGTTGGCTGAAATATATGATTTATAAATATTTCCAATCTGCTGCATATATATCAGAAAATCATATTTTGTCAACTTGAAATTTCTGTGAAATTTTGAGAACATCACTATTTAATCTGTTGGAATATTCTTTATAGAATATGTCTGGTAGATTTTCAAAAGATAGTGAAAATTGAGTTTCTATGAGCAAAAAGAATAGTTCGATAAGTCAGACTTCTGGAATGGTTCATTTCATTGTTAGTGGTCGACTTCTCTAACAAGCCTATTCAGGACACTCTTGAGTTCTCGAATAGTGTCTTTTAGAGAACTCGAACAGAGACATGAGTGAGTTCTCGAATAAGGTATTTAAGTTCTCTATTGACAGAGTTCTCGAATAGCATGTTTGAGTTCTCGAATCATTTGAAAAGGCTGATTTCTCGCTGAATTTTAGCCAGTTTTGGATTTTTATTCATAATTCAGAATTACTCATAAAAACATATCTTACCTAATTTAGAATTTATTATAAGTTAGATAACTGCCAGCTGTGAGTTACAACATGCTTGAGTTATCGATTAAGCCTTTTTTGACTTATCGAATAGTTGTTTTCTACTTCTCGAATGCCTGACTTGTCGATACAAAACATATGACTAATCGACAATTCTAGTACTTCATACCTATACAATTCTACATCTATTCGATTCACTTCATTCGATTTCTCAAGCATCTAAACTCCCAAAACCTCTGAAAACCCTAACTGCAAAAGCTTAATTTCTTCTTCAACCTTCATTCTCTTTTCCTCTATATACAAATGGCAAACACCCAACTCACCATACCCACTCAAACCAATTTCATCGCAATAACTAACGATGTGGAAGCACCTAATGCAAACTTCAAGTGCTTTGTACGCTGGATGTCAGAATCATACATCAAGAGTGCACTATCAGCCAACCCAACTCTGTATCTGGACCTCCTAGAATCCTATAACCTCCTACGTAGTCTATTGCAAGATTCAAGGCTAGGATATTACTATTACTACAGCAAACATGAATCAAGCACTGGAATTACAACAAGAGTCATATGACACACTGGCCACAAATACACAGTTGGAAGAATTCTTTGAATTCATCAACTACTCAGATGTGATCAATCTTGGGAAGTTAAACAGGAAGCATCTGCGGAAAGAGTGGAGTTATGTGTTTGCCACCATTCTTCAAGTCTTCACAGCCAGGAAGTCAAGCTTCGATCAGATTAGTACACCTGCACAGCAAATAGGCTATGCCTTGGCTTATGGGAGAAAGATAGATGTTGGTCAAATTATTCTACAGGAGCTATATGGGAGACTTGGCAAGAACACAGCCAAGAGAGGTACTAAAATTTTCTTCCCTCGCTTTATTCAATCTGTACTTAACTTTAAAAATGCTAAATTGATTGAATTGCCTGGAGTAGATAACAGTAGAATAGGCTACCCTAGGTCCATGACCAAACTTATTTTTGGTAATTTGGAGACTAGGAATGATGTGGATGTAAGACTCAAAATAACTCCCCATATGGAGAGTCTATTTAGAACTTACCCCCACAACATGCCAACATTTGACTCAAAGTCACAGTTAACACAACCTAAGCAAGTAGTACAAGATGCTAACCTAAGGCTTGCTAACCAACCCCCTCAACCAAACACTCTACCACACAGTGAGCCAACTGCATCATCCTCTTAAAAGGGTGATGTTAGTAAAAAGAAGAGAAATGAGGTAATGTCTACACCCTTGAACATATTATCTGAAGCAGCATTGGCTGTGGAATTAGGTATAGGTAGTGAGGAACCTGAATCACCCTTACAGAGGCCAAAGATGAAGAAATCTAGGACCACCTCTTCAGTCACACAAATGGCTGAAGTTGTAAAATCAGGGGCACATAGTTCACTAGATGTATCCTCTCAACAGGGTGCATCTATAGAATCAAGCATCCTCCCCAATGCACCTATTTGTATAGAGTCAGCACATGGGAGTGATAAGGCTGGCACAATACTGAGTGGAGAGCACATCATAATTGAAACTCCCTCTATCTCTCAGGGAGAGTTGCCAAAATCTTATCTACAAAACACTTCTCTTCCAGAATCTACCACTCATATTTCTTTGGAGCGTCCAACTCAAACAATTGAGGAGCAAGGCATTGATCATCAAGAATTCTCTTCTCTTGATGAGCCAATGGATTCAAGTGACTTGGTGTATGACACCTTGCTCACCACCCAGGACCCACATTTAGATGGTGAGGGAATGCATGCTGGGGAATATCCTAATGACACCATCACAAACACAGAGGTTCCACTAGTTGTCACTAGAGACTCTGTGCCTGTGTCAACTACTGGTGTAACTCATCCCACTTCTGTGGAGACACCAGTAGTAGAGTCAATCCATCCGATTGCAGAAGTTGCATCTGTAACTTAGGAGTCTAGTTTGCCTAGCTCTGACTTTATGTCACAATGGCTGAAGCCTGTGCAACATGACAATGCTTTAGGACCAGGGTCTGTTCCACAACAATTGATGGTTGAAGCAAGCTTAATTGTGGATCAGATCCCTGAGTTCACAAAGATTGCTCAGAACCTCCTCACTACAAACCTGCCAAATCCTGACTATGAAGCTATTCTCTTATGCCACATAGATGATGTGGAGCTACAGAAGACAAAGATAATAGATGATATTGAAAGAGATGGCAATGTAGATGCCTGGCTACAAGGATAGTTTGATATTCCTCTCTCAAACAGTCTTCAGTATCTCAGAGAAGAGTACATCACTTCACTAGGGTCCAATGCCACATCTCTCACCCCTAGTGATGTGTATGAAGTAGTGAATGATAGCTACAAGGGCATTCTCAAGGCTGCACACTACCTTGGAAAAGGTCTAAAGATAGAAGTTAATGAAGTGTGTACAGCCACAACCAAGGAGGTGCATGAGATAAAGAGAACTTTTGATTCCAAATTCCCTCAATTGGAGACTGTAGTCAAGGATATTCTAGCCTGCAAGTCTACCTGCACCAAGATGGACAATGGTTTAGCCATTCTCAAATATGTTGTCACAGGCCTAGGGCACAAATTCCAAAATCTCACTGATTAGACAACTGAGGCCAATGCCATGCTTAGGACACTTTTTTCCAATCAGTATGGAGATAAGCTAATCACTGAAGTACCAGTGCATGATATGACTAGGTTTGAAGTGCAGAGACTTAAAGAATAATCCCTGTCTGGCTTCAAATCTACTCAATTTTTCAACAAGGTAGATGCACTTGAAAAGGAGGTAGCCACTCTCACTCAGTCTAATGCTCATCTTACAGACAAGGTAGCAACTCTCACTGAGCAGCTGAACACTCAAGCCACCACCATAGCTGATGTTCTCCTGCATCAACAGTCCATGCTGTCTGCAATGATGAAGCACATGGGACTCCCTCTCCCTGAAGAATCTTCAAACCCTGTGGTCACTCATCAAGCCTCTGTGCCTGACAACAAGCCTAAGGGGGAGAAGAGGACCTCAAGGAACTTAAATCCAAAGGGGGAGAAAACTCAATTTAAAGGCATCAAGGTAAATGAGGGTGGTCACCAAAGAGCTTCAATATGGCATCAAGGTAAATGAGGGTGGTCATAAAAGAGCTTCAAAATCCATATCCATACCCAATGTGCCAGGCAAAGGAAAATCAAAAGTTGATGAGCCTCTATCTTCTCTGCCAGTTGTCACTCTACCAACTGTGCACATCACCACTCCTGATGGTCAGAAGCAATCTATCACAACCACAGTGATTGCATGGAGTATGCCATTCTGATAACTCTCCATCTACCAAAATTGAAAGTGTCAAACCTGTAGAAGTAAAGGTGGTTACTGAGGCCAAGCTACAAGAAGTTGCAAACTCTAATGTCTACCATGATGATGCATTCTTGAAGTTTCTGAAAGTCTCAAGGGAACATGCTGATGACACTCAAATATATCTAACCTACAACACTCTACAAACATTGAAACATTCAGAGATAGATGCACTGATCAGGCTTATTGAGAAGAGAGATGCAAATGATAACAATAAAAGTCTATATGGTGACCTGAGGAATGGCCAACCTTCTAAGCTCCCAGAAGTGTTTAAGAAGCCATGGACAATTGTCTATCAGGCTGGCACCAGAATTGAAGACATTAAACAACTGGTGATTCCTCATGATCTCACACCTCAAAATCACAAACTTATTATTGCAATCATTGATCAACTACAGAAGAAGGGTGGAACCAGAAATGCCGAAAAACTAGAGGCACTGCAAATTCTCAGATCCTTTATTGCAACTGGTGTAATTCCAGAAATTACCAAGCCTAGGAGAAATAAGGATGACAAAGATGAGGATAAAAGTGATGGGAGGAGAAGACATCACAGGAGTGATAAGGGAGATGAAGACAAGAAAAAGAAGAGGGATGATAAAGAGAAGAAAGATGGTAATGACCAAGGGAAAGTCTATGAGAGGACAAGTGTGAAACAGCAAGCCATAGGCATTGCTGATAGTAACCTCACCACAACACAAGACTCTAAGTCTAGGGTGAATACTGTTAGCACTGACCTATAAAAGTCAAAATCCATGGCCTCTGCAAATGTTTTACTACCTCAAGAAGAGAAGGAGATTCAAGCCAAGAAACCATGTGTATGTTTCAGAAAACATACTGCTAATGGAATACTACTATGGTCTTCCAACAAAGGTCAAAAATTTCATCCAAGCAATCAAGTAAAAAGATCTAATTTCAAGTATGCTGCTAAGAGAGTAAAGCCATCCAGGTCAAGAGCCCTAACAATCATTCCAGGATTGAAACTCCAACCACTAGATGAAGATTTTGATGAAGACCAACTGCTATTTCTGAGAGCTCAAAGAATCTACTCTGCTGCAATTGTGAATGACTTCCTTGAGATCAAGTATACTGATGGGAGACAGAGAAAATTCAAACAAGGGGGTTGTCAAAGTTGGGGCAAGTTATATGAGATAGAAAGAATTATTGCATTGTTGGATTCTGAAGACAAGGTGGAGAAAGTATGGAAGCTGGAGTTGATTGACTTTGTGAGAATGAAGAGAAATCATGCTGAAGCAACAAGGAAGGGGTGCCTTGAGAAATGGTTAGATAGAGAGAAAGAAATTAATAGACTGGAGATTGAGGCAGAAAAGCTAAGGGCTAAAGGATTGTGTAGAGTTCAGTTTGATCCCTATGTATTGAAGTATAGGAGAAGAAATGGAAACAATGTCAATATCAGAATGAACCTACTCAATCATTATCCTGCCAATATACTAAAACCAGTACTTGAAGATTTCAAAAACTCTATCCTGCTTGAAGAATTAGATGCTATGGCAGAAATCATAAGAGCTATGGATGAGAATGCAAGGAGGGAGCAAGAAAGAAAACAGAAAGCATATGATGATCTACAAGCCAAAGCAATGAAAATGGAATCAAAGGGGAATGGCTAGTATTTCATCATATTGTAAGAATACTCAACTTGTAACTCAACTCATGCTCTCAATCAAATTTCATACATGTACTTTTTAAAGTTTTATCTTTATGTATGTTAGGCTTGTTATCAGACATGAAATTGTGACTAAGGGTCTTACTCACAATTTGGGGGAGATTGTTAGTCACAGATACATGCCTGTTTAACTCTAATAACAAGCCTAATTGTTTCTAATGCTTTGCATTACTTACATGACCTCTTAACTGAGGGAACCTCTAGTTGTAGAGTTTCTACTTGCTTTGTACTTGTAATAGGCATCAAATTCTAGCTATGTAACTGTACTTATTGAGTCAAGAATAATGCTTGAAAGAATTTCCAAGGTTCATGCCTCAAGCAAAGAGATAAAGACTGTCGAATAATCACAGTTGGGATTTTGAGAAATGAAGAATTTGCCAAAGTACCAATTCGAGAAGTAATTTTGTCTATTCGAGAAGTTCAGCATTCGAGAAGTCAGGGATTCGATATCTCAAGACACTATTCGATATCTCTGAATACAATGTTCGATATCTCATTCGATATCTCAGAGATTCGATATGTCTACTGCTCTATTCGAGAACTCAAGAAGTCAACAAGTCAAAGTGGTATTCGAGTTCTCAAAGAGTCAACAAGTCAAAGTTCCATTCGATATCTCAAGGACTCAGAAAGCTATTTGATATCTCAGGGATTCGACATGTCAAAATGCTCTATTCGATAACTCAAGGATTCCCAGAGAAAAGAGCTATTCGAGAAGTGATTTGATATGTCATATAACAGTATTCGAGAACTCAGAGTTATCGATCAAGTAAAATCTAGTTCTCGAACCACTTACTTAGTCACTTCTCGAATACATTCTTAGAGACAAAATACTGAAGAAATTGTACAAGTCTGAAACCAGCAACAAGCCAGTGCACTTTATGGACCACAATCTGTAATGTGCTCTAGAAAGCCTACAAGGAAGCTTGGAGAGATATAGAAGAGACAAAGGGCTACAGAAGTGGATCTGAACAGGCTTTGCAAAGTCAAATCTGTAACCGTTTGGACACTTACTCAAAAAGGATAGACAGACTAGAAAGTAATTTGTTCAGCTACCTTATTTGCAGTAAGTAGGTTGTATCAATGTTCTATAAGGATATAGCCTCACTTCCTTAGTTGTTAACCCTTTTTTTGAGGAGTCAAGTTTTTCATACATTAAAAGTCATATCTCTCTGAGAAAAACGAAGCTGAGAATACTATCATTTGTATACATAGATTGTAGCAACCTTTATCTAATAATATATTAGATTAAAGTGATATTGTGTCTTGTGTAATTTCTTATCCGCACCTTCACATTTGTACACACAGATACTTATCTGCTACACAGATTCAAGAACCAGAAAAGTTCAAGAATCCATTCACCCCTCTCTGTATTCTTTTGCTGTATTCAGTACTCAACAATGGTCTCCTGCAAACGTATGTTTTTTACTGTTTAACCAACATAAGGTTTCAGAGCCGTTGGATCGTTGATCCAACGGCTCTGATTTAAAAAAATTCGTACCGTACCGCAGAAACAGTGGGGACATTTTGGTAATTTCTCCGTACTGCGAAAAGTTTCTGCGGTACGGTATAAATTCTTTTTTAAATCAGAGTCGTTGGATCGTTAATTACCAAAATTGCAATTAATTGAAGGAGACGGTAGTTGAAACATTGTGTTGTGTAAACAGTCTGGTGCAACTGGTTGCACCAGACCGGACCCCTTGGTTCAATATTGCCCCTAGCGGGGCTTGCAACCCAAATCCACCAAAATCACCCCACCTTAAAAAAAGTTGAATGTGGTTGCATTTGGTTGAATATTGCCCCTGCCCCTGGGGCGGGGCTTTTAACCCAAATCCACCAAAATCACCCCACCTTAAAAAAAAAATGAATGTGGTTGCATTTGGTTGAATGTGGTTGCATTCAGTTGCAACCAAAATATCACCCCACCTAAAAAAAACATTAAGTTGCAACTAAAATATCACCCCACCGTAAAAAAAAAAAGGACACAGACGAGGAATTGAAGTCGGCAGAAAGGGGAAAGGGGGAGGGTTAGGGTTAATATTTTTGCAATTTTGGAAATTAGGTTAGTAAAATTGTATTTAATTGAAGGAGATGATATTTTTGCAAATAGAAACTTTAAACCTAGTATTTTTGGTAAATACCCTAATCTTTATCCACTTAAAATATGCGTAACAAGTAAAAAAACATGTATTTTGAGATGGATGCAGTATCAAATTCTAACTTTTGACATACTGTTACAAAATTTAATATTATTTTTTTATTATATTTGATTTATATTTTATGTAGAGTCTTGCGTATATATTTATAAGTTTACACATCTATACTATATATATTATAATAAGTAAAATGGGGTATAATTTGTAGTTTGGTTAATCCCTTTTTTGGTTATCCCCCATTTTTAGTTATCACTCATTTATTATCATTAGATCAGCAACTCAAATAGATCATGACCGTTAGATATAACAATTCTAAAAGTTGTTATATGCAGAGGTTCAATGTTCGATTCCCGCCAATAACAAATTAATTTATATTTAATACTAAAATTATTATACACAAAGATGTAAAGTTCGAATCAATAACATATTTAAATTAATATTTATAATATTATATTATACTATAATTAAATTATAAAAAATTAAAAATAATTCATGTTTTGCACTGGCTATAAGCTAGTTATGTTAATTTAACAAATCAATCTAAATATTAGATGCTAAAAGCCTAAAAGGAGCGCAGTCTTTTAGGCTATGTTTGGTTCAAGAGAGGGGAAGGGAGGGGAGGGGTTTTAATGGAGGGGAGGGGAAGGGAGGGGATGGAAATGAGAGGATTTTAAAAATATTTATGTTTGGTTGACATGAGGGGAAGGGAAGGGAGGGGAGGGGATTCATTTTATGTTTGGTACAAGAGGGGAGGGGAGGGTTTTATGAGTAAATTACATTTATAACCTTCATATATATATAAAAAGATTATAAATTAGAATTACATAATAAGAATTCAAGCTTACAGTAGACCATGCAGGAAATCAAGGTGAACTATATCATGTACCAGTACGATGAAATGTCATATGTCATGTATCAATGATAAAAAAATAACTTGCAGTGAAAAATTAAGGTCAAAAGGATAAAAATATCATTGCAAAGATCAAACTAATAGTGTTGATCATAATTTCATAATATAGCATGTTTAAAGAGATAATATTGCTTGCTCGACTGAAAATTACACAAAATAATTAATAAGTTTTCTTAATCTAAACAAGAGCATCAACTGGGAGGAGGATTTGAAGATCCAAGCACCATATGCATGATCACATCCTTGCGTGCTTCAACTGGACATTGAAGAATTGTACTAATTTTGTCAATATTTTGCATTAATGAGCAAAAGATCATAGTCAATAAACTTGCATCACAACCACATTCTTTGATTAACTTCCAAACTTCTTCACCGATATTGGAGGTAGTTCTTTCAAATGATAGCGAACTCCTCTATAAGGTGTGATAAGTCCACTTGTCAACATGAAACCAGCATCAACAAGGTAGTACTTGCCTATAAATAGTATGAATAATCAATTTGATGGTTTTAAAATCAACTATTCTATAATTTTAACATATTAATTCTTAATTACCTGGAGGAATTTTAAGGTTGTCTTCTCGTCTTAATGCATTCTTTATAATTCTAGAGTCTGAAGTTGTGCCTTCCCATCCGGGAAGTACATAGGTGAACCTTAAATCAAATGTACATGCTGCTAGCACATTTTGGGTTGGGTAATCTTTTCTACCACGATAACGGGGAGCATCTCTAGGAGATACTTTGACACGTATATGTGTGCCATCTATTGCACCAACACAGTCCTGATACAATATATTATTTCAATATAATTCAGTTTATTATTCAAATACATAAATAAATATTGATTTAGTGATGAAATGTTACCTTAAAATATGGGTAGAATCTAGTATTTCCATAAATTTCAGAGGGAATTACTGATCCATCAGGTTGTACAAGAAATTTTGCTTCCAAATTGAGAAGAGCTCTTAACACTTGATGAAGATGACGACTGATTGTCTCACCAGAACGACGAAACCAAAAGTTTACTTCACGATTTTTAGCATTATGGGTAAATATGTAAATTGATTTGGCAACTTGTTCTTCTACACTTGACCATCGTGTGGATTGTAAACCACCCTCTCTTTCCAACATATCACATAATTTCAAGAAAGTTTGGGGACCCATCCTTAATATGTTTCTACTTGTTTCATTATTACTAATTCTACCCAATATTTCTTCTCGCACCCTTTCTCTCTCAGAGTTCATTGTATAACTAATTTTCCTCTTACGGGACTTACGTAAGAAAAGACAATAAGCAACAAAGCATATGATTTGAGCTATAGCTCTTCGGCGCAAATCAGACCATCTAGTGACTCTTAATTTCCAATCTTCAAAATCCATCTAATATATCAGTACAGTAACCATACATTAGAGGTTATATATACACATAATAGTACATAAGAAAATATCACAGAATAAGCATAAATCCAATTACAGTAAATATAGCACATAGCAAAATGAAAAAGCAAAATGAAAAAGGGAGGGATCTGGAGTTGTACCTTGCAGGAAGAAAATCCACAAAGACAAACAAGCCTATAAGTAAGATGAAGATGAGTAAGATATATGTAAAATAGAGAGTATATGTGCAGATTATTTTTTTTTTGATTTTTTACCTTGAAAAACCCAGACGAGTGAAGAGTGGTGTAGATGAAGACGAACTGCACAAAAGAAGTGAGATAAATGAGCTTGATATAAAGGGGGAGATAAGGGTATTTTTGTAATGAAATTATTATCCCTCCAAAAAACCCCAAATTGGAGGGAGATAAAATTCAACAAAAATGAAGTTTTGATTCCCTCTCATCCCCTTCCCTCCCCTCCAAATTTTTGAACCAAACATGAATTTGATTTTCATATCCCTCCCCTCCCCTCCCCTCCCTTCCCCCTAATTTTCTTCCAACCAAACAGGGGCTTAGGAATCGAGCAACCCAATGAAAGGGGGTCTTGAGTTTGTAAGGCCAACTCCAATCATGAGATCCAAATTTGGATTACTAATTGATCTAAATTTGGATCGGATCGGATTCGGATTTTATTCCAACCTTGTGATCCAAATATAAATTAAAATTCAATTATTATTACTTTATTCATATATTTTGATTTTAAATATTTTAAAAAATGATTAATTAATAACATCAACAACAACTATATTATAACTAAAATACATTTGAATAAAATAAAACGTTACAAAATACACTCGAAATAAATAAAATGTTACATGAAAATAAATTAAAAGCATTAAAATATTACATAAAAATACTAATTATCAGAATTAATATATTTCTGATTTTGTACTTTGATGCTAGATGCGCATCTTTACCTCGCATTTTGTACTTTGATTATCTCGGAGGAAGAAGAAATGATTTGTCCGACGACTAAATCGAGAATTTAGTTTTTATTTCGTTTTATTTGAAATTATATTATCGTGAGATTATGTGTTGTATTGTTTTGTTTTATGTTTTTAATTTTCATGTATTTTTAAATTTAATGTATTTTCAAATTTAATGAATTTTGAATTTTTATGTATTTTAAAATTTAATTTTAGAATTTATCGTGAATTTAATTATATTCCAAAATTAATTAATTTACTTTTAATGATATTAACAAAATCAATAAAATAGAAAAAATAACAATATTATAATGATATAAAGATTTGAATCAGTGAATAGTAGTGATCCAAATTTGGATTAGTACTGTTCACTGATCCAAATTTGGATCACTTTTTAGTTCACGGTTGTACTGATTTGGAGCAAAACTATCTCAAATATGAATTTTTAATCCACGGTTGGAGTTACCCTAACTCTCATAAGCATAATCTACGCTAGCCACATATCTTTCTATATATAATAGGAGAACGATTTGAACCCAAGACCTCACATAGGTCGATTCATCCCTCCAACCACTTGAGCTACATGAGGATTTGAGATAAAATGAAAATTCATTAACTACATACATAAATGTTTTTTTTCTTTATGTTCTATTTCACTATTTATTTAAGATTGATCAAGTGTTTCACTAAATTTCTAGCTGATTTAGCTATGTGATCATTTGAGTTAATACTAAAATTCATCAACTACGTACATAAATATTTATTTATTTATATTTTATTCAATATTTTATTTTACAATTTATTTAAGATAAAACAAGTGTTTCAAATAAGCCTCACATATTATTTGCATGATAACTTGTGTGCATTGATTCTCTTTATAATCATACTAGATTAGAACGCGTGCATTGCACGTGTGATTTTTAATATTGGTTATCATACTACTTGTGTTGTAATATTTTATTTTAATTATATTAGATTTAGATTTGTGTTTTAATTAAATAAAATAATTATATATGGTGTGATTAAAATAATTAGTCATGTTTAAATAGAATTTTAATTTTAGCCCCAAGATGTTTAGTTAGAATGGATTTTTAGTATAATTAGTCTGGTTAAAATAGGATTCTAACTTAGACATAATAAGTCCAAATATCAAACTTTTTATATTATCTCAAGTATTGTATAGATTTATTTTGGGTTTAAAAATATGTTAATTAAGTCCGATCCAAGTATTTATTAATTTTTTTACTTAACAATATGTTAATCAAGCCTGACTAGAGTACCGACCCTCTACGAAACTTTTAATGTTTCGATTTAATAGTATAATATAGATGTAGGCCTATAATTATTCTTTTGTGATAAATTATTTACTTTTGTTAACAATATCATAAATGGAGGTCATAATTGTTTGTAACTAATTTTGGTATGACATTTTTTTATGAATTAAACTATATTAACTATTGTTAGTGAAACTAGAAACAACTAATATATATATGAATAGTACATATTAATAAAAGTATGAATAGTAAGAAAATTATCCAAAATATATAATATACAAATAAGATTAGATAACATAACCATTATTTATAAATAATTACATAGAATATGTGGTTTATTTATAAGATGGAATTATGAGTTATCAATTATTGGCTAAATACTTGCATGAAATATATAGTTGAATTATAAGGATATTTTACAATAATATATTGGAATAAATTGTATATAACATTTGACAAAGTATAATGATGAATTCAATGTCAAAGTATAGGGAAATGAGACATGAACAATTTTAGCTCATGATGTTGGAAGCACGAAAAATATCTATCGAGACGTAATTCATCAATTCTCAAGCGCATAGGTCAAAAGAATGATAAGTTTGTTACGCAAGCTAGATCTGTTAAGTTAATTATTCATAATTGAATTTTTTGATATGTTGAAAGATAAATAGATGTCGAAAAAAAAACAAAGACAATGAATTCTTAAAAATCAAGAGATTACAAGAAAAGAGAGGGAAAAGTTAAAAAAATAGTTTTAAGAACTTAAAGAACAAGGCATTGGCAGAGTTTCAAAGGATTGTTATTAAAATCAAGACCAGAACTTACACTTTCGGAATGGAATAGTTTGAATGATATTTAGATTTTACCTTAAAAATCTATACTATATTATTATAAGCAAAATAGAGATCTTTTGTAGTTTGTAGTTTGGTTAACCAAGCTATTAATAACCGTTAGATCTTCAACTCAAATTAAATCATGACTGTTAGATACAACAATATTAAAAAAAAATTATATTTAGTAGTCTAAGATTATATTCCCATTTAATTTAAAATATTACCCTTTATAAACAACTAAAAACATAAATCATACAATATCTTTCCTTCATTAATATTTCTATCTAATTAAAACATGTTACCTTCTATTTAATTAAAATACGTTACCTTTTATTTTAAAACTAATATTGCAATCATTATACTTATATCCAAAAATATTGCACCATATCTTTCGACCATTAATAAACACCTAAAAATATGAATCATACCATATCTTTCAATTATTAATATTTCTTTTTTAATTAAAACACTTTACTTTTTTATTTAAAATTAATCTTGCAATCATTAATATATATCCAAAAATATCATATCATATCTTTCAATTTCTAATAAAATATATTAAAAATCAATCTACATTGTTTATAATAAAAAAAACATAAGTATAATCATTAAACATGAATATATCAAATTATATTAAATTAAAATATTAATCATACCATATCTCTCAACCATTAATAAACACCTAAAAATATCGATCGTACCATATCTTTCAATCATTAATATTTTCTTTCTAATTAAAAAATGTTACTTTTTTTATTTAAAACTAATCTTAAAATTATTAATATGTAGCCGAAAATATCACACTATATTTTCCAAATATTAATTAAATATATTAGAAATCCGTAACATAAAATAAAATTATTATATATCAAAAAAAACTCGTGCATCGCACGGGTTATAAGTTAGTGGTTATAAATTAGCTAAAGGGATGAACCATTTAATTTCGAAGAACCAACGGTTAGAATTGTAAGTGTTCTGAAAAGTCATCTTAAGTAGAAAGCACCCACCGAATACTGCAATCATATTCTATGATCCAGAACAAATTAAAAAAAATGTTATGATTGCTATCAATACTACTCGTATCAAATTTCAAATTATAAACTTGCACATACTTAACTAACGACATTAACATAATTTGATTTATAAATATATTTAAACTACCGGCAATTATAAACTTGCACATACTTAACTAACGACATTAACATAATTTGATTTATAAATATATTTAAACTACCGGCCCGTACCTTGCACGGGCTTTTATGCTAGTATGACATAACAAAACAACAATACCCACTCAACCATCCCAAAACCCAAGCTAATTCTCCTTTCAACATTGTCTGTATAAAAAAAATAAGTTCAATGCATAACTATACTTAATCTTATAGCTATAATATAGAATTAAAATTGTAAAATCATCACTTCAATCCATAGCTATACTTAGTCCTACAATAATATAAATGGATAATTAATCTTATATCTATCTAGGACTAAAAAGGGCTATAGTTATCTTTGCCCCATCATCTCCAACCAACCAAATAATTTTATTCATTATCAAAATATGTTAAAATACATTTTAAATGCAATTTTAAATGTAATTGGTCATATTTGAGAACTATGCATTGGAGCACTAGTTATATTTTAAGATCAAAAACTATTTTTTGGTCTCAAACTATACCAACAGTACGACACTATTAGAGGCCGAGTGAACTTAAAATTATTACTTTTGACTTAAAATTGCTTAGAGTGATAAGTGGTAAAGAAAAATTTTAAGTCTTGTTTGGGTAATTTTGTATAATAAGTATCTTATGAATTATTAAAAATGTGTAAATAAAAATAAATTTGATAAATTATTAATTTGAAAGATGATATTGACTTTTATCAAATAAAATTATTAAAAAAAATAGTCATTCAAAAAAGTATGGCTTTAATCAATTTTTTTTAACTTTAACTCATTTTCCCACTTATTATATAGACAGACATTTTTCAACTTAAAATAAAAAATTACTTTAAGTCGAGAATTTAAGCCCCAGTCAAACGGGCTCTTAATCCTAGTATGTTCTACCTTAAATCATACTCATGGTATTAATATGAATTTATTGTAGTTTCTAACTCATATTTTTAGAAAAAATACAATTTTGTTTAGTAACAATTGAATACCAATTTTTTTTTTTTTTTTTTTTTTTGGTAAGTAATGCCATAACTTTTTGCCAGTTCCTTTGCACCATTAATTTCCGTTATTTGACTAGTAACGTTGAAAAATAAAAAAACATTTTCGTAATTATAATATATAATTCTTGATTTTACATTTAAAAATTACTATAATTTGATTTAATTACCTAAAATATGATTATTCTCGAATATTCATATGTTATGCTATATTTATTTAAAATAATTATAATATAAAAATTTTAATACCATATTCTAACTTTATGATTATAAATTTTTTTAATTTCAATATTTTGAACAATATAATCTTAAATTGCATAATATTATTTTTGAAAAAAATTAATTTAAAAATACATCATCGCATTATTGAATTAAATTAAAGAGTGCAGCAATATTTTTTAAATAAAAATGATTATATTCATTAATATAAATTAAATTATAATGTTTTTTATAAAATTAATATATTATATGTAAAATAAATATATTTATTAATAAAATGACTAAAATACCCCTAATATTTAACGTTAACGAAAGCATTTCAATGAAATCATGCTCAGGGGTTGCGAACTAAAAGGGAAATTGAAGTATAGAGGCAAACTACCGGGAAAAAAAGGTTGAATATTTAAGCGTATTTTTTCCAAATATATGGGTCACAAATTACAATAAACTCTATTAATAAAAGTAAGGTATTACGATCTTCTTCCTAAAATAAATGTCATATTTATTCCGTTTCAAAATAAAAATAATTACATTACCGAATAAATATCATACTTTTTTTCGTTTTAAAATAAGAATGATTACATTACATAGTTAATGTCATACTTATAAAAAATGACTTTATGCACATAATTTAAAATGTTAGAAATGATACTTTATTAATTTATTTTTAAGATTCCACATCATAATAATACAATCACAAAAGAATTAACATCCTAAGAGCATCTATAATGGCATTTTGTATAATGGTTATGTAAAATTTATTGAATTTATAAACTATTGTATTTCAATGATATTATGCAGAATGATTGGATATGTGCTAAAAAAACAAATAATTAATGATGTCATGATTATGTATTGTTTATAGAGTTTCTGTAAGAAAAATAGATATTAAAATTTGAAATACATTATGTAAAATTTTAAATAAAAAGAGAGAAGGTTGGAGATGAAAAAATGAAAACCATTTTATAAATTAAATAACATTTCATTAATTTTACTAAAAGGTATATAGCATTTGGAGGTGCTGACAATACTACTCTACAATGTAAGTCAGTCAGTTTGATATGTTTTAACCGAAAAATAGATAAACGTGCATTCTCACAAAGGAAGATTATACATTCCTAGAAAACAAAAGTTTATATCTTCTTGTAGGGGTGTTCAAAAAATCCGTTAAATGGTGTAATTCAAATCAACAAATATCGAAACCGTAAAAATTGTTGTTAGGGGTTTGGTTAACCAAACCGTTTATACATAAATGGTTTGATTATGGTTTTCAATATTTTAAAACCGGTTAAATCAAACCGGACCGTTATATAATAATACGTTAAAAATTATAGTAGATAGTTATAAGTTAAGATTATAATTTATAGTATTTAATGTATATACGTATATGTAATAAAATGATTAAATTACTTAATAGATATAATATTGAGTTAATTGTCAATATGTTGTATTTCTACACTAACTTAATTTGTTTACTATTTATATAAATTCAATTGAATTATATAAACGTAATACGTAAATAGTAGACTAAACATTGATAAATATGTATTGTAATACGTATATGTAGTGTATAATATTAATGTGTATTAAATTTTACTTTATAATTATTTAAATCAGAATT
Organism: Kitagawia praeruptora; assembly: GCA_037693485.1. Lineage (NCBI taxonomy): Eukaryota > Viridiplantae > Streptophyta > Magnoliopsida > Apiales > Apiaceae > Kitagawia > Kitagawia praeruptora. The sequence goes on along the minus strand of CM075352.1, from coordinate 24,783,425 downwards.
TCATTTTAAGTTTAACTAAAATTAAAAACAATATGTTATAAAGTTCAAACCATGGTTCAAAACCGAATCAATCTGTTTTTCTATGATCTGGTTTGGTCTTGGCATCTAACTGGTCTCCACTATGACATATTATACTTGGAATGCACCTCTTTGGGGAAAATTCAAAATTAACGTCCATGTCATTCACACATCGCGACAGTACAACGGCAACACAAACGGGATAGGTATCATCATCCGTGATCATCGTGGTCGTATGATCAAGGACCTCACTGGAACCATGCGTGGTTTATCCCCCCTTGCCACACAACTATGGGCTATCCATCTTGGCCTCAACCAAGCAAGGCTGTCCAACTGTAAATTGGTTCTTCTCGAGATTGATAACTTCAAACCGTTCTTTGAGTGTACTAGGCAGGATGGAAGGGGAGACAGGACCTGCCTCTAGATTGTAGAGCGGATCAAAAAGCTCCTAGGCTACAACCCGGAATGGGATAATACAAACAAATACATTCCTGAATCATCCAACAGAGCAGCCCATTACTGATATGGGTTAAAAATAAGCCCTAAAGACACATTTAATGTGGCATTAATTAGACCCAATAAGAGTCAAATAAGGATATTATTCCTGCTTGACTTAGCCTCCAAGGCACCTATTTCAACAAGGAAACTGATTCCTACAAGGAAGGAGTCTAGATCCTTCCTCAATGCGGTGACTTGCCCACCAAGTCACCTAATTCTACCACGACTCTAGGGCTTCTCAGCCTATATAAAGGGTCTGACCCCTCATTCTCAGAACTACGTTTTTGGCTTGATTCTTGATATTCATCAAGGTACGTAGGCATCTTGTGAAGGCAGATTCAACCACGAATACGAGAGCAGCCATTAAAGCACGAAGCTCACAAATCCTAGTATGAATTACATACAAATCCTAGCCGCAATTTAACGATCTAGTTTTTATTCCACAACATTTGGCGCCGTCTGTGGGACCAAGACATCAACCATGGTAACTACACGAGGAACAACACCAAGCTCTACCGAGGCTTTACCAATTAGCTCTACTTCGCCCGTCACTTAGCAAGTACCCCCAACAACAGGGACGATCACTCAAACTCAAGTTTCTCAGCCTCCAGGGATGAATTCCCATGCTGAGAGAACATTACCCATGTCGTCCATCCAAGCCAAAAAACTAGCTCTTTTCAGATGGTGGTTTCTCCTCTGGTTGATCCCAATCGCCCATTACCACCAGGGGTATAGATCCATACTACGGATCTCCCCATGAATACCAACCCGATGTATGGTCTGCCTAACTACCCTCCAATTACTCAAGGTCCTGGACCCAGTGGCCATGCTTTGCAGATTCGAGATCGAGAGTATGTTGACTACTCTGGCCCCTATACTGATGATTCATCGTCTGATGATGATGATCGTGATGAAGCCCCGAGGAGGCGACGTGCTAGCAAAGAACCAAGAAGGAGAACACAAACTATCCATGATGGACCCCCTTTGACAGCTGCTGAGAGAATCAAGGATGAGGCCAAGATTTTAAGGATATATGAAGATATTGTGAGAGAACAAGCTAGGTTGAATCAAACTCAACCTCCTCCAACCTCAGGACCGATTCCCATTATAGACTTAGAGAGGTCTTTAAGAAGGCATAAAAGGGTTGACGCCCCTACTAGAAGAACAACAAGGGTAGAAACCCCCAGGAGTAACCCCAAGGATCTGATGCCACTTGGGGATCCTGATGATCCCACACCCCCGTTTACCGAGGAGGTGATGAATGCTCACATCTCCAGGAAGTTTAAGATGCCGACAATCAAGGCTTATGATGGAACGGGTGATCCTGCAAATCATGTTAAAACGTTTTCGAATGCACTGCTGTTGCAGCCTGCAAGTGATGCCTTAAAGTGTAGGGCGTTTCCCCAAACCCTATCGGGCATGGCTCAAAGATGGTACAGTCGCCTACCAGCGAATTCAATTGGCTCTTTTAAGGAGTTAAGCGCCGTTTTAGTTAGCCAGTTCATCAGTGGGAGAGTTCATGAAAAAAGCTCCGCATCTCTCATGTACGTGGTGCAAGGGAAGAATGAAAATTTGAGAGACTACCTCAAGAGGTTCACTAAGGAGACATTGAACATCACTGATTTGGAAAACAAGGTGGCCATGGTAGCCCTGGAACACGGAACCACTGATGAATTTTTTAAAAGGTCATTGGCAAAGCATCCTCCTGAAAACATGGCCGAACTCCAACGAAGGGCTGATAAGTATATCAAGACTGAGGATAGCATGAAGAAAGAAGCCACGGGAGGTAATGGCAAAGGAAACAACGACTCCAAAAAGCGAAAGCAAGACCAGGAGTACGATGCTAGGGACAAGTATCCCCGTACTAGCAAAGACTCTGAGTCAACACTAAAGAAGAATTTGGGACCGAGGTTTTTTGACTATGCAAGACTGAATGCACCTAGGAGTCAAATCTTGTTAGAGATTGAGAAGGATAAGGACTTTCGATGGCCAAAGCCACTCAGGGGTGATCCCGCTAAGAGGAATAAGGATCAATATTGTAGGTTCCACCGAGATGTGGGACATGATACAGATGATTGCAGACAGTTGAAAGATGAGATTGAATTCCTGATTCGCAAGGGGAAACTGAATAAGTTCACCAAGGGTGAAGATCGTGGAGCCCAAAGAAGGGATTACGACATGAGAGACAATGACAGAAGGGATAATGATCGTGATCGTAACACACAGCCCCGAGGGCCAGTTATCAACATGATCTGGGGAGGCCCGACAGCAGCCAGCACGACAAGAAACTCTCAAAAGGCCTATGCCAGAGAAGCAATGCACATCGTGGGAGAAGCCCCGAAACGTGTTAGAACCGAAATAGTGATTGGTTTTGATGATTCTGACCTTGAAGGGGTGAAGTTCCCCCATGACGATCCATTGGTCATAACTCCTGTAATTGGAAACTCAGAGGTGAAGCGAGTCTTGATAGACAATGGAGCTTCTGTGGATATTTTATTTCATGATGCGTTTGTAAAAATGGGATACACTAATTCTTAGTTGACCCCGACCAACATGCCCATCTATGGGTTTAATGGAGTTGAATCCAAAGTTGAAGGGACTATTCAGTTGCCCATGAAGAACCTAAGGAGGCCACTCAGATGTTGAATTTTCTGGTAATCAAGGCATCCTCGACTTATAATGCAATCTTGGGAAGGACTGGACTTCATGCGTTCAAGGCTGTTGCCTCCACTTACCATATGAAGATTAAGTTTCTAACCCGGAATGGTGTCGAAGAACAAAAAGGCGACCAGAAGATGGCAAGAAGTTGTTATGTATCTGCTTTAAGAGCTGATGGAGTCGGGGGTCAGGTACTCCCGATTGAAGACATGGATGTCCGTAGTGATGATGAACACCGAGGGAAGCCAGCAGAGGATTTGGTCCCCATACCTCTAGAGCTGGACGATCCTGAAAATGTCACTTATATAGGGGCTTCATTGAAGGAACCCTTGAAGGGCAGGTTGACGACATTCTTACAAGAAAACAGTGATGTGTTTGCTTGGACCGCAGCTGATATGCCAGGGATCGATCCCCAGCTCATAAATCACAGGTTGAATGTCGATCCCGACCGGAAAATAATAAAGCAGAAGAAGAGGAATTTTGCTCCTGAAAGGCAAGAAGCCATTAAGTAAGAAGTTGACAAGCTTTTGGAGGCTGGGTTTATTGAAGAGATTCAATTCCCTAAATGGCTAGCTAACCTTGTAATGGTCAAGAAGGCGAATGGGAAGTGGAGGATGTGTATAGACTTCACCGACTTGAATGATGCATGTCCAAAGGATTGTTTTCCCCTACCAAGGATAGATATGTTGATAGATGCCACAACTGGACATGAGATGTTGAGTTTCATGGATGGGTTTAGCGGCTACAATCAGATTAGATGCATAAGGATGACATCCCAAAGGTATCTTTCATAACTGACTTTGGTGTTTTCTGCTATCTTGTTATGGATTTCGGTCTAAAGAATGCAGGTGCTACTTACCAACGACTAGTCAATAAGATATTCGCCCATCTGATCGGAAAAACCATGGAGGTCTATGTTGATGACATGTTATGAAAGAGCCTTTTCAAGGCTGACCACATTAAGCACCTCAGAGAGGCATTTGAAGTGCTGAGGCACCACAAGATGATGTTGAATCCAGCCAAGTGTGCTTTCGGCGTTGGATCAGGAAAGTTTTTAGGTCTGATGGTTTCAAAAAGGGGCATCGAGGCCAACCCCAACAAGATCAAAGCAATTATGGACATGGAACCCCCGATCTATACGAGATGTACAGAAGCTAACCGGCCGGGTTGCAGCCCTAGGGAGGTTCATCTCCAAGTCTGGTGACAAATGCTTGCCTTTCTTTCAAGCATTAAAGAAGGTGAAAAACTTTGAGTGGACCTCTGAAAGCCAAGAGGCCTTTGAACAGCTAAAGAAATACATGGCCGAAGCCCCATTGTTGGCCAAACCTAGTCCTCGAGAGACTCTTTATTTATACTTGGCGGTATCCGAACAAGCATTAAGTGTTGTTCTCATTCGAGAAGAGGGCAAAGTTCAGAAGCCAATCTATTATGTGAGCAAAGTGTTGCATGGAGCTGAATTGAATTACTCCCCCATCGAGAAGTTTGCTTTGGCATTGATAACGGCCTTGAGGAAGTTACAACCGTACTTCCAGGCACACAAGATCGAAGTCCTGACGGACCAGCAGTTGAGGAACATTCTGCACAGCCCTAAAGCCAGTGGAAGGCTAATCAAGTGGGCAATTGAACTTGGAGAATTTGACATCACATACAAGCCTCGGACAACCATCAAGGCTCATGCATTGGCTGACTTCGTGGTTGAATGTACCATTAGCAACCAAGAAGTCGGGGGGCAGGAGATAGTAACCACCTCTGGAAGTGAGAATAAAGATGAAGAACTTGTACCTGAGCTAAAAGAGTATTGGGTGCTCTATTTTGATGGAGCATCAAAAACAAAATCTAGTGGTGCAAGTTTGGTTTTGCAAAGCCCCGATGGGTTCACAGTTGAGTACGCTTTGAAGTTGGACTTTCCGACAACCAACAACGAAGCTGAGTATGAAGCCTTGATAGCTGGATTAGGCTTGGCCAGAGTCATGAGGGTCAAGAACCTTAAAGTTTTTGGAGACTCAAGGCTTGTAGTGACACAATTTAATGGTGAGTTTGAAGCCAAGGATGAAACTATGGTGAAATATCTGAGAATCGTGAAAGCTATCATGTCTCAGTTTGATGAGTGTTATGTGGAGCATATTCCAAGGGAAGAGAACGTTAAGGCCGATGCCCTGTCTAAGTTCGCTTCTTCCGAAATAGAGAATTATACAGGGAGTGTTTACTTCCAGGTCTTGAAGGCCCCAACTATCAACTCGAAGCTGATGGCACCAATTGATTTAGGAAACTGTTGGATGGATCCTATCAAAGCTCACCTCGAAACCGGATGGCTCCCTGACACCGCCGTGGAGGCACGAAAGCTGTCAGTGAGAGCATTGAGATACGCCTTAATCGAAGGCATCCTTTATAAGAGATCGTTTGTCATCCCATATTTGAAGTGTTTGAGGCCCCAAGAGGCTAAGGAAGCATTGGAAGAAGTTCATGAAGGGATCTGTGGGCAACACTTGGGGGGCAGAGCCCTAGCCCACAAGATCACTCGTCTGGGATTCTATTGGCCAGAAATGTTGGCAGATGCGTAGAATTATGTCAAGAAGTGTGATAGATGTCAAAAGCACGCCCCCATTGTAAGGCGGCCACCTGAGATGTTAACCTCAGTTAACTCTCCCATCCCATTCGCAATGTGGGGGATGGACATACTTGGTCCTTTCCCTATGGCGTCAGCACAAAGAAAGTTTTTGATAGTGGTCATCGACTACTTCACCAAGTGGATTGAGGCTAAACCTCTAGCCAAGATAACCACCAAGCAAGTTGCCCAGTTCTTTTGCGAGAACGTCATTTGCAGGTACGGAATTCCCCGAATTCTTGTGACAGATAATGGGACACAGTTCAATAATGAAGAGTTTAAGAAATACTGCGAGGAAAATGCTATTGAGCTTCGTTTTACTTCAGTAGCACATCCGCAGGCTAATGGACAGGCAGAGGTAGCTAATCGAATTATCCTTGACGGACTAAAGAAAAGAGTTGAACGCTCAAGGAACACTTGGGTGGATGAGTTACTGCCTATACTTTGGGCATATCGCACCACTTGTAAGGTGACAACTTGAGCAACCCCGTTCTTGTTGGCTTACGGAGCCGAAGCAGTTGTTCCCCTAGAGATCATGCATGCATCACCTCGAGTTGAGGCATACGAACAAGAAACCAATGAAGAAGGCATGAGGCTCACCCTTGATCTAATTGATGAAATTAGGGACGAGGCAAACGCCAAGAATGTGGAGCATCAGAAGAAGGCATCCTTTTACTATAACCATAGGGTTAAAGAGAGGTTCTTCCAGCAAGGTGACTTGGTTCTGAGAAAGATAGAGGCTTCTGGAGTTGGCCAAAAAGGAAAGTTGGCCCCTAACTGGGAAGGGCCATATCGAGTCAGGAAGACACTAGGACGATGAGCATACAAGTTGGAGACGTTAGATGGGAATGAAGTGCCACGAACTTGGCATGCTCTAAATTTGAAGATTTATTATGTGTAAGCCTTCCTAGTAAGGACTTGGCTTTTATCTATCTATTAGGAAAAGTAGAAATAAGGTTCGATGAAACCATTCCCGGGCCTAGTACCCCGAGTAGTACAGTAGTAAATTATGTAAGGGTTGAACCCGATTCAAGTTATTAATGTAAGTTTGTTTTCCATTCTATGATTGTGTGGTTTTATGTGCCAAACACCTAATGAGTGCAAGTCAAAGATTAACAAGTAACGAAAATAAAGAACACACAGATGGAAATAAATAAGTGCATAAACAAACACCCCCAAGGGGCCAAAGTTGGAATTAAGTTACAAACCACAAATAAAAGTTAAATCCTGAAGGACCTTGATTAAAAACTGGAAAGATAAAGCCACAAGCGGCTAACAAGGCCATGCAAGGCCACTTACTCCCCGGAGGATTCCCTTACTACTTCTTGCTCTCCTCCCCCCTCATCTTCATCTTCCTCATCCTCCTCTTCGGAGCCATCATCATTTTCATCATTGTCATCAACATCGGCTTCCGTCTCCATAGGTTGCGCCGCTCCCTTCTACACCACGTCCCCTTCTTCGTCTGAAGTCTCGGTCGAAGATTCGACCCTGGCACGAAGTTGCTTGCCGGGGAAGGATTGACTCACAGCTGCCTCCCTCTTTGACATAGCCTTTTTCCCAGCACAACGGGAAGAGGATGATCCGGAGCTAACAACATTTGCCGCCTTCCTCATACTAGAAGGACGACAGCTGCCCCCAGAGCCTGATGCATGATCTGCTTGACTTCCACCACCAACAGCCTAATTAGGGCAAGGGAAGTCTGCTGGGTTGACCACTTCAGGATACTTGTTACTAACAGCACCGACGGCTTTGTTCCAACCAACAGGCATGTTAAAGGGCCGCATTTCATCGTCATGCCTATCTATCATCTCATAAAATCTTTCTGACTTATGGTAGGCATCAATCACTTTTTCAGCTTTGGAAGACAACTTCTTGGCCATAGAATGAAGATTCTTTTGAAGAGAATGGTAGTTGGCCTCAGCTCGGATAGCTCTGGAGTCCAAGTCTTGAATCTGCTCTTGGAGCTTTGCTTTCTCGTTCTTCAGTATGGCATTGTCATCCCTATGAGCACGACCTTGGCGGGTCACGGATTGAAGATAGGCATTGACCTACAATAAGGGAGTTAGAAAGACATTTATAACCAACGAAGTAAACAAAAACGTTAAATACACAAGTTGGTACCTGATATAAGGCCTGAGCTCCGAGGCGCTCGGATTCGTCAATTTTATCCCCCGCAGTGAAGGTCAGGAGATCAGGAGGGGTGATAGAGAGCCTTGACCAATCTAAGGACAGGGCGGAGCTCCCCATAACAGAATCTTGCTCGCATATGCCCCAATCTGGTGTGAAAGGAACTCTGACGCCTTCACCAGCATTTCGAGACCTTTTTTCCCCTTGGCTACATCCCGCCAGGAATAGAGGAACTTGTCTTTCAGGAGGATTCAGTTGAGATTCCGCCTTCTTTATCATTCACCTTGTGACAGTTGGTTGATTTTCAGGGAGATTGTCCAACTCCTCAGCAGCTGAAATATGAAAGAAAAGATATCAGAATAAGAACAAACATAGTTCATAATGAAGTCATGAAGGAAAAATTACCCTCAACAGAAAGAAAGCTTAAGCCAGCTTCGATAAGCTTCTTCTCAGTAAGAATAGTTTTATAATGAGTACACCCGTCATCGGCAAGCAATTTATCCCTGTCGATCAATTGTTGGTCGGTAAGGTCGCACACGAAGTGTGAACTATCCTCCACAAACCCGAATCTCTTAACAAAAAAGTGGCCCCAGTCGCCACCTTCCTATTCCAAAACGGCAAATTCCCTATCCCAAGTATGATGAGAGTCGGGAAAGGAGAAGGAGTTTACAATATGAGGGAGCCTGCTTCGAATTTGAAAACCAATATATCCTGGTGAGGACTCAGGAGAATTCTTGATCATGAAGATGCTTCTGAACAAAGTTGTATCCCAAGTGATTTCCAACTCCTTACACCTTAGCATGAAGATAAACAAGAACCTCCAGGAATTAGGATACAGTTGACACAGGTGGATTTGGAGCTCCGCCAGGAACCTGATAATAAAGGGATGAACCGGGAACCTCAATCCCGCCTCCAAAGCACCTTTAAGAACACATAATCTTTATGGGTGCCAATTGTAAGTCCGGTCTCCCGGATTTGGAATGAGAATCTTAATCACATCGGGAAAACTGTACCTAGTCCTAATCTTCACAATGTCCTTCTTTTTTAACTTAGAATGCCTATGGAAGGCAGCCAAGTCTGAACTGTTGGGAAAAGTTTCCCCCCATGGTGCTCAACAAGTCTAATAAAGAATCAAATCGACGATCAACATAACGAGGAGGCTTGAGTTTTAGCATACCTTTAACCGTTCTTGCCATGCTCCTCTTCTTCATAGCTTCCTGCTTGGAGATTTGAGGGACAGCCGGGCGTTTGTCAGCCATGTCGAGCTTGAACTTGAAGATGAACTTGAAAAGCTAAAGAACTAGAGAATTTTAGAGTTTGAGAGAGATGTGAGAAATGAAGATGTGAGGAAGAATGAAGGATGCTCCCCTTCTTTTATAGAAAAAGTGTGACCTGTTATCCCAGGTTGAGATACAGGCCGGATCGTGTTTACAGGTCATGTATCGGATGAATGCAAAAAAGAGACGAAATACGATAGTATTTCAAATAAATCGTAGATTTATACGATAGTATAATAAATCGTAGATTGATAGTATTATACGATAGTATAATAGCAGATTCATAGGTAAATAAATCGTTGGATTTGAAATTGCCTTAGGCGGATAGGAATTGAGACTTTCAACGGTCCGCTCTTCTCTCCTCGTGATCGAAGCTGACCCCAGAAGTGGGGTATTCATTCTTAAGAGGACACTAAACCTCCCGATCTTGCCAGCCGGGGGCTCAGTCTTTCAAGATTGAATCTTTTCCCTTCCGGTCCCAGGGAATCGCTCTTATAGTAGGAGGTTGACTATGTCCCCAACTTCTCTTTATTAAGAAACTCGGTTGTTCGAATTCTAAGAAATAGATTGTACCCTAAGCGCTGATCCCAAAGAAAGCAGTTAGCTCTTCCTGCATCCATGCATAAAGAATTAGTAAGTAGGGTCTTCTCTCAGCATGCCATTCCTACGCCTATGGCTAATAGAATAGAGTCGAAATTGCTTTGATGGTTGAAGCCGACTAGGCTCTAGCATCACTATAGCCTACTTTATTCCATTCCCCCTTCTTGCCTCTCTATGATTGAGCAGCTTTGCAAGCTCCCTCTCGATTGCAAACTCATGATTCCAAGAAAGAAAGCAGATGTTCTCTCGCTAAGTGAGTTTTGTGTTATAGTCTATGTTCTCGTTAATGTTTTAGCTGAGTTCTGTGCTCTTTTGATGGTAGCCTATCTCAGAGAGCCCTATCTCGACCTGTGGAAGGAGGTGACTATTGTTACAAGTACTTACATTCCGATCCCTGATCTATAGCTATGGCTTTGTTCGATTTATTATGGCATTTGAACAAAAGTCTCCCCGAAGCAGAACTTGAAAGTAGAGGTGATCCGGTGCGTGCAATCAATCCCGTTCTTATTACAACCTACTCCTGTTTTTATTCATTACTTGCTTTCAGTAAAGGGAGAGTGCCTCACGTCGAAGAAAGAAAGCGTCGAGGAGTTGAGGTGATCATAATTTCAGTTGCAATGAAAGCAATGAAAACGAATTTACTTCAAATATCGTATACAGGATGTTCTATAAGAAATTATTCGTCTTTCATAGTGAAGTCGGATTGTGAATTGAGGAAGCAGCGCCCAGTAGTGCCCAGCTGTAATGAACCTAAATGGTTCAGCTCGGGTCGGTAACCGTATGCCTAAGATTCTATCTGACTCCACTTTGAATTCTTGACGATATCGAACTGGAACAACCTGTTCTTCCTGAAGACCCTGATTCAAGGCCAAAGGATTTCCCGCCGCTAACATATAGTATTCATCTTTACCTGGCGATAAATAAAGCGTCCTTGCCTTTTTTGATCTATGAGAAATCTCATAAAATGGGCTCTCTAGAGATCCCCAACGACCAATCTTCGCATGAATTGCTAAAGATCCAATAAGTCCGACATTTATTCCTTCAGACGTGTCAATTGGGCAAATACGCCCATAATGACTAGGATGGATATCTCGTATTCGAAAACTAGCAGTTCGCCCTGTCATTCCTCCAGGGCCCAAATAACTCAATTTTCTCCCATGAACTATTTGTGTCAATGGATTAGTTCGATCCAAAACTTGAGATAATGGGTGTAAACCGAAAAAAGATTCATAAGTAGTTATTAATGGAGTTGAAGTTACCAAATTTTGAGGAGCCGGTATCAATTTATGCCTAAGTCCTCCAGATATAGTTCCTCGAATCACATTTTCTAAACGAACCAGAGCCAATCCTAATTGATCTTGTATAAGATCTGCTACAGAACGAATGCGTTTATTTTTCAAATGATTCATATCGTCAAGTGTACCCATTCCAAATTTCATTCCAATCAAATGATCCGCGGCTGCCAATATATCTCGCGGTAACAAAAATGTATTGTTATGGGATATATCAAGGTGCAATCTCCGATTCATATTTCGTCGACCAATCTTTCCTAATTCACATTTTTGTTGAAAGAATTTCTTTTTTAATTCCTTACATAAGGATTCAGAAAATACCGGATCCCCGCCTACACAAGCAAATTGTTGGTAAAACTCCAAAATAGCATTTTCTTTTGACTCGGCTCTTGAACGATGGAACTGCTCTGGACATGACTTAAGAAGTATGGGGTAATTGGGCAGGAGGATATTTACCAAGCAAGTGGGGCCCCTTCTTTTTCTTTCATAGCTTGAGACAGGAGTTCGTTTCCAAGGGGCTGATCTTTCCTTTCTAGAAAAGGAATGGAGAGGGTACGCGGTAACTCGCTTGGCTTCATAAGCCGATCGATCAAAAACAAGCATTTCCGGACTAGATAAATAATTTTGCACTAAAGCCCAAATAAGACGCCTTTATTGCCACATTAGGCCTTAATAGTTATCCTGGACTTAAAATAAGCTTATTAAACTAAACAGCGCTTTTGCGCAAATCGTTCCGGAACTCTGTCTTAATATCTGAGCTCTTGCGATCCTAAGTGGCTATTGGAACTTCTGTAAGTGATTGGCTTGTCTCTGGATTTGTTAAATAATAAGACTCTCCTAGGGTTCCCCACGAATTTCCAAGCTATCCCGAGGGTGGCTGCCCTTGCCCTTGGCAAGCTTCAGTCATAGAAATGGTATTGAATAAAACCGGCTGAAAGCGGATTTCATGACCTCGCGTGATCCGGGTATCGCGGATCGGATTTTGTCTCGGATAGGCTTTATTTCCAGCTAAATTGGCCCAAAGTGTCGAACACTAAGCAAGCAAAAGCTACCTTGGGGCACCACTTCTTTGAGTTTAATTACAGTTTTTCCGACTGTCCTATGTTTCATAGATTCCCAATCCCATTCCACAATCTACGCTACGGGTCAGGGAGGCTAACCGTATGAGGAGCCCTACCACTAGGACTTGTTCAAGCAACAAGTTTTTATGGCCCATTTCATACCTAATCCCATGGACATATCTGATCATTGAATGGGGGCCTCCACAGGGATAGATACCCGAGTTAGGTATCATACCGATCATTAGTACAACGACCTGTCATATCATATACCCCAGACGGCCTGATCAGATGTTTCGGTACCAATGCAGTTAGTCTAATGCATTCTGGACTGGGTATGGCCCACCTATCTTCCGAGGTCACTAGTTTACACTTTCGCCAACCTTTTCCATATCCGTTTTTATGAGCAAGGGAGAAAGGCCAGACAGTAATCAAGCTGCTGACAATTGGATAGTACCCCCTTCCATCGGAGGATATACTGGGTGGAGAGTGACAAATATGAGAAAAGCCTACTTACCAGCCTCCGTGATAGGATACCACTTAGTAGGCAGATGCTAGGAATTGGTGAGGTAGGGCAGCGAGGGATTTCAAGAGAGACCGGGTCTGGTTTTTCGATTGCTCCCGATCCATGTAATGGAATAGAGTACCATATGTTTCTCGGGAGCACATACACAAATTAAATTCGTTTCTTGTACGATAAAAAATTAATTTTAAAATGACCCTGATAGAATACTTTTTCCTTCTGTCTCCAGAAAAACCAAAGTATACTTCACTCACCAGTTTTTAGGGTTCATATAAGTTAGTACTTCACTCACCTGGACAAGGGCATGAACCAATGCCTAAACATTGGGATACCTCAATGTTGGTCTCCACGCGTTTTATTAGCCAGGTTACATACGAAAGTACTCTTTAGGGAAAGGGCTTAGCCTAGCACTCCAACAGTATGGGCTTCTCCCACTAGATAGCTAGCAAGACGAAAGAAAGGCTTAGGATAGCTAATGACAGGGTGAGGGTGAATGAAAGGAAAACAACTCCGAGAGAACCCTGCCTGCTTCGGAAAATGCCTTGCTGGCGAACTTTAAACAAGACCGGCATGCTCTATATATAAAATTTACATGCTGCAGGGGCTTACCCGAACCTAGACTTTGGTAAAAAAGACTAAAGGATGACCCGGAGTCAGGGCCCCTCTTCATGCTTGGTATGGCCCATGCAGCCTATTTTCCACATGATTGCGCTGCAGTTGACCAGAACTTAAAGGGAGATGGTTTCCGTGAACCTTATTCCTTTATTGA